>OY735207.1:38067315-38162315 GCA_963457665.1 Thysanoteuthis rhombus
CACACTCTCTGATATGATAGAAGATCGCTACCTCGAAGCTCGAATATAAAAACGTGCAAGTTGATTGTAGTATAGAATCTTACCGTTACCCATTGCAAACTACTTTAAGGGAGCAGACACGAGAATATTTCGAGAGAAACACTGGAAATATTTTGAAGGGTACACGATTTATCTTGGTCAATTGATCGGAACTTTTGGGAAGTCTTATTCTGCGTTATATACACACAAATATATGTATATGTTATAACACAGAGAATGAGTCACTTGGCCTCGGCAGCGTAAGTAGAGTAAACAATTAGAGGAAATGAAACTGCTACAAGAATCAAAACTGCAACCGATAAGGTAGCTGCTTCAACGAAGCGTCGCTCTTCCCATTGAGATAAACAGCCAGTCGGAAAGTCGATGGTCCAAATAACCGCTTTATCTCCACTTTCCCATCTGTTTCATCTACTGTTCATGTCTGCGCTGTTCATTCTCAACGCAGACAATTATATTATTAAGAAACGAATATGCAATCCGACAGGATATTTATGAATGCGTTATGGTATTTGAATCCTTTTTCTTTAAAGACCCCCGTTATTACCCGGAGAATGTATAAAGCTATATGGAAATTGAAAGTATCCTGTGTCTGACATAGTACATAATCTTGACAAATCTTATTTCATTTCTGATTTGTAACATGCCTTGCTACTGCAGAAACGAACTCGACTCCAACTTCAGTTCCGACTGAAGATGATTACTACAATTTTTGTATATATAATAAATGGAAATTTATGAGAAAAAAATATTCTGAGTATCAATGTATTTATCACTTAGGGTGAGATTTAACTTGCAAATACCAAGTTAGGAGTTAAAATGTTTGTAACGTAATTTTTGGCAGATATGTAAGACGTGTCAGTTTGGTTCAGTTGATAAAGGAATCACCCATCTATCACTCGGTTGTGATTTCATATGTATGTTTGGTTTAACGAGAGGGTATAAACAAACAGTGAAGATTGAATTAGGTGAGGGTTTTTTTTCTCATTTTTATTCTCGTTCAAAGACAACTCCAGCCTTCGACTTGGACTGTGGTTTAACGAAAGTCCATTGTGGTAAGTCCCAACGTTCAACGCAAATTCATCTCATGTGAGTAAAAAGCTGGGAGGAATTAATTAAGGCATGGCTTTGCCGGTATTTGGTATCTGCTCAATACCCCAACAAGGTGCCCCAGTAATGCAAGCGCGTCATATATGCCACAAATTGCGATGCACTCACGCACAAACACGACGAACACACACACACATATATATATGCAAATCCTATCTCCCGAGCAAATGGACTTTCTCTCGGAAGCCAGCACTATATTTTTAATGCATTCATTTTACTCATTATCATAAATTTTCTCCCTACATCACCCTCTCATTTTCTCTCGTGTGCACACGTGTGTACACGGTTACAAATTTACGCATACACCAAGCACATCGATACAGACAAGAATAATCGCAAAAAATTAGGTAAAACGAACTGAAATAAATAAATAACGATACAAACAAATAACAATTAAAAAACAAAGAAAAAAAAAGAAAGGAAAAAAAAACCCAACGAAACCCCCAGCAAAAGAGATCAAAACGTCTCTTCCAGAGATTTCCGGTTTGGTTCATTGTCGGATAACGTCTCACACCAGTCAAAGTAAATTTGTTGTCTGGACGTCTTTGATTTTACCGTCAAAATTGAACGAATTGGCGTCAATTATACTCTTTTCTATTCTGTTGTGTATTTTTTTTTTCAAAACAGAAAAAGAATATTATTCTGAAAGAACTCTGGAGAGAAAAAAAAAAAAAGAAAAAAGAAAAAAAGAATCAGAATAGAATTGAAAGAAGCAAAAAAATAATAATTTTATTTGAGTTGCCCACTGGAGCCAGCCCTCGTAGACATTTGCCCTTTTCAAATCCTGGGTCATATCGATGGATTCATTCACATACATACATACAGGCTGACAGACGAATACATATATGGAACTATGGCTTTTTATCGAACGATATCTCATAGAAAATACACAGATATACAGATACGCACATGCACATGAATACCACATACATACGTACCTCGTACCCATGTCAACACACACACACACAAATGCCTCTTACCTCCGTACCCCATATTCATATCAACACACACACACACACACACACACACACACTCATGTATGCACATATTTATGTGTATGTCTATGGCATGTATGTAAGTGTATATTTTGCATATTCGAGGAAACGCCGTTCAATGAAAGGTCTTACTACAATATATATATATATATATATATGTATATATACATATGGAGAGAGAGAGAGAGAGAGAGAGAGAGAGAGAGAAAGAAAGAAAGAAAGAAAGAAAGAAGGATTAAAAGAGAGAAATAATAAAATGTATATGCACATATTTACGTATATATAGAGATATACGGCGCTACGTGAAGCCAAATATATACACGTTTATAAAAAGAGACTAACGAGGATGGATCAGTAAGTCCGTAGCCTAGCATATTATATCTTTTTTGGAATTTTTCCCTGTATGATGTTCAATCTATGGAGTGTTGGGTAAAAGAAAGAAATTGTGCTAAAAAATATACACTTGTCGTGTGAGATAAATGCAAAGTGAAATTAAATGCTTCATACAATGAAAATTCAGCTTCTAGCTGAGTAAAGCTACAAGATTATTGATTCAAACCCATAAATAATAACCTTAATGTCGTAATTTGATAAAATAGATTTTACGTCAAAGAAAAAAAAAATCGGCGCATGATTACAAATAACTTATTCTAACCATCGAAATATTTAATTTTTTAGTGTTGGAATTGGCTGAAACTTTAGTTAGTATTGGAAATTGTTAAAACTTTGGTTATTGCTTGAAATGGTCTGTCTTAAACCTTGGTTAGTGCTTACTGAGTTCTCAAAACAATCTGCAAACGCCTCTTTCGAGATCACTGTCAGTCTGGAATCAAGAAAAACAAGAAGTATCGAAGGAAGCCAAATCCAGATTGTACGAGTGGCTAACAGACCAACATGATACAGTGTTTTAACAAAACATCTGACAAGAGAAATGGTCCGGCTAAGTCATTGTGAATAAGACAGCCATATAGTACAAAAACTCACTAATGACGTCTCATTGCCTACTGAGTAACCCAACGGGAGAATTTCTGTTCATAAATGTGCAATGAGGTCCTCTATGATTCCTTGCAAAGTTACATTAGGATTGTGCCACTGATTTTCGAGATTTTCAAAATGACGGAATATTTTACTGAGACATCGTGAGGCTAAAACTCCTACCTCCGTGAATTAGCCTGTGAGAGAAATATGCTAACCACAGCGTTGAGGTTGGCGACTAAAGTGGTCGCATAGCTTAGCTTAAGATAATATAAGGACTGGATGGGAAGATTTTAGCAATGATTGAACTAACTACTGTAAAATATGGCTAGCAAAACTAGCTTGCTAACTAAATCCCCATACAGAGGCACGTCTTATATCTTATATATATATATATATATATATATATATATATATATATATATATATATATATATATATACTGGATTTTGTCTGACATTCACTTTTATGCGAATGCAAGATTTTTCGGCACAGCAATTTTCATTCCTTGTAGCCGTCATCGGAACAATTTCCTGTAATTTTCTCTCTTTTGAATGAAGATTTCCAAGACCGATAATAAAAAGTTGGGAAAAAATCGATGGAAAATAGAAAACACCCTTCTCCAAAGGTTTAGAATCAATTACCTCCATTTTCTAATTTTTTTGTCCGTCATTTATGTTTTTTTTTCCTCCTCCCCCTCGGTCTCTCGCCATCGCCATCGCCATGAATTTCATCTTACGAAGTCTGACATGTCCATGTTTGCAAGCTCCTTATTACCCTCCATCGACGTCGCCACATTTGCCAATCAATTTTAACATTGTCCATTATCACTTAAATTCAACTTGGCCGCCGTCTCCCGCACATGCATACGCACGTCCAGCTGGGCCGAGCACGCTAGCGCAAGCGTAGTCGCGCTAGCTACTTGTGGCACAGCCCGTCCGGTCGACTTATTCAATTTTCATCCAATCATTCGCTTGTAAACTAACAAGGAAATTCGAATTTCCAAGCTTTGATTAGGAAACTAGAAACCAACAACGCGGAACTTCGTTATTTCACCGGAAAAAAAAAGATGACAAAACAAAACAAAACAAAAAACAAAAAATATAACAAAAAAACGACAACAGCAAAAACCCTATTCCCATCGGGAATATAATGTGCCATTTTATTTTAGTTTTAACAATTATATCTTTTATTGGTTTTATCGGAGATTTTAGGTATTGATACATGTTGTCTTGCTTCCTACCAACCTAAGAGTGCACACTCACACACGCAAATATATTGAAACTAGCAATATCATCTGGTGTTGTCTGACTGCGAGGCCTATTGATCTGTTGGTGAAGAGATTGGTTCTTTGATTAAAGATCAAGAATGAGCATCTTGGATTTTAGTAAGTCATTCCCACCATACTGAATATTCATTTTATCGGCGTAGATGCAATTCACTCGATATTAAAGTATAACATCTACTAATTTTCGTTGACAAATATTGGTAATTAATTATTTGAGAAATACATGGAATCACGAGTAAGGTTTACCAAACAAATACGTCACATTTTATTCGATGCGACAATTTTATATATAACCGAGTCTAAAATAAGAGAAATGTCCAAGACCACACTTTTTAAAATCTAGGCAGCCCATTTCTTTCTCTCTCTCTCTCACACACACACACATATTTTCTGGAAACAGAAAAGAAGATACTCAAGTTCTATAGGTTAAGGTGAAGCATAAAACTCTAAAAATAGTTCGATTTTAATACTGGTTAAAAAAAATATAACTCCTTCAGTACAGAAACCAAAATTTTAAATAGTCAAGTATTGTAAAATGAAACCTTTTCATTTTCCTTATTTTTTCAATTCTTTCATCGTTTTAAGCTTTTCTAAAAACATCCCGAAATCATTCTTGATTTTCGTATTTTGAAGGATTTCAATTCTGTTTTGTTTTATCTATTGTGAATTTATAAGCAGCTTCCCTTGGATCAATGTCGGCTGTTTTGAACATACTTTGGGGAATATATAAATAATCTTCCAATGTTGATGGTGACCAAGAACACCTATCGATTCTTTCCAATCTGTTATAGTCACTGATGAGTCTTTCTACGTCAGCAGACTAAAAGTCTCACAAGGGAAGTTCCAATGACACCATATCTAGATCTTTGGGTGTCAGTGTGCAATTTTTTAAGCATATGGACGACTTATAGACCATTCAATTCATGATCTTCGGCGTGCTTGTTGTACTGTAAACAAAAGATCTAAATACAGACAAATAAACTCAAAACATGATTTTGAGTCTTTGTTGCTGGAGCCATCATCAGATGTTTAGCAGGGCTTGAATGCAGGAAATTTCTCACTTGAGAATCTCTCATTCAAAATAATTGTTATAGATTGAATGGTTTTTTCTTCTAAAAGCATCAAATGATATCTGTTCTAGAACATATCCATTTATTGTTCCACAGAGACGTCCTTTTATTTTCAACTCAGGACCAAACAATAAAAAAGAGTTTCCATCTTGAACAAGACTACTAGCCCCTACGTCTAAGCCAACAACAAGGCATTCAGTTGGTACAGGATTGTCTTCAAAAAGTTCCTTGAATCTTTGCTAAATAGATAGGATGTCAACTAAAAGACGTGCAGGGTGTAAGAGGTCCTTATTCAACCATTTGTTCAAACATCGATTTGCTTCTTTCTCTTCCGAAATTTTGAAAATACTTTGTTGCGGCTCGACTATTTTTCAAGTACTTCCTCTAACTGCTTGGCACTGAATTTCATCTATCTCACTTCAAAATATGATGGATAACGAACACACTGTGGTTCTGACTCCTCTGCAACATCATCTAATTCTTTAGTTCGTAGACCGGACCTATGAGAAAAACGTGCACAGAGTAGCAGTCTTTTGAATCAAGCTTTAAATCTCAATTATTGAAGATGCAAACAGACTTTCAGGCAAGATTAATCCTTTACGCTGCGCTCCAGAATTTCTGCAAATGTTTTTTCTTGTTTCAGACTGATCTCTCTTCCTTTGATAAATTGTCCGAAGTCCATTTTTTATTATCTCTATTCATATTGATACCATTGAAACATCATTCCAGCTATAGATATACTGGACAGTTCCCTTAAGCACCCTTATGCATCTCGAATAGTTGGTTCTCCAAATCCAAGGGAGTAGAGTTCATCACTACCATCAAGTTTAATAACTTTTATCATAACATGGTCACTATATATCTATATTTTACAAACAGATCAATTTGTAAACAGGATAATGGCTAAAGAATCATTTATTGGTTGGTTTATCAGCTTCAAAATATGATGTAACAGAGTTAAATAAACTCCTTCAGTGCAGAAACCAAACATTTTGAAAGTTTCTTAAAATGAAACATTCTCTTTGTAATTATTTCTATTTCTTTCACTTTCTTTGGCTTTAAAAAAAAAAGAAGGGCCCTAAACCATTCATGTTGTTTGTATTTTGAAGGATGTGTGCGATACGTTAAATTATCATATTTCTTATTTTCCACTTGTGGTATAAAGTGTGGGTTGCATTCAGCTCCTTCTGAAATGAAACTTCGGCCCCTAAAAAAGAGGCATGTCTTGAGGACCATGACTATGCATTTAGTGTTCCTCTTTTACATCATCAAATATGGACACCATATGGCTAGTATCTTTACAAAAAGGTTTTTGTTTTTTTCTGAAAGTAACTGGTGTATTGTGCCCTTTTCTTTCAAATGATTACTGCGTTTTAAAATGTTTTATCGATCTACTTTTTACATTGTTTATACAAATAAATATTGAGATTATCATCAATATATTCCGACCGACCTTTACATCCTATCCCAGTACAGATACTTGATAGCAATCACAGTACAGATATGTGATAGCAACCAAAGTACTGATATGTGATAGCAACCACAGTACAGATACTTGATAGCAATCACAGTACAGATATGTGATAGCAATCACTTTACAGATACTTGATAGCAATCACAGTACGGATATGTGATAGCAATCACTGTACAGATACTTGATAGGAATCACTGTACAGATGCTTGGTAGCAACCACTGTAGAGATACTTGATAGCAATCACAGTACGGATACTTGATAGATACAGATGGTTGATAGCAACCATAGTACAGATACTTTTTTTGATCTCTAATTTCACTGAACCTGATGGAATACTTATATTTGGTTTTGAATTTTCGCTACTTTCACTTTGAATTATAGAATTTTGTTTTTTTTTCCATTTTTGTAAGGCTAACTTCACTATAAAAACGTAATTATGCCCTTCTAAGTGAAGCCTTGATTTTTACCCACGTATCATTAGAGAAAAGTAGTCATGGCAAATAACTATGAATTATTTTCTGTGCGTGTTACTGAAAGGAAAAATAAGTTAGAGAATATCAGACCTGAATGTTTTTAGCTTGAAGAATAATGTCGATTCAAATAAAAACGTACTTTGTTTTATGATCAGTTATTGTCATGATATTTCTTATTTTTCTTTTTCCCCCTCTTTCCTTTCTTTCTCTTCTTTTCTTTTCCTTTATTTGCCAGTCCACACTTTTCATCCCCAAGACCTCTCAACTCTGCAGGAGTGTTTCCCCACAAGAGGAGGTAACAGATCATAGATTTCTGCAGGTGACATCAATACTTATCATCAATGAGAAAAAAATATACACTGATCTGAACCAAAGCCACATTGGTATTTCTCGTTATTTGCTTTCTCTAGATTATCTATCGTTAAGAAGTCACCTTCCCGGTCACCGCTCAGGCCATTCATTCATTTAGTTCGAAGTTGACCCTAGATACCAGAAACATTGGGAGCCGCCAAGTTCTAAGGGTGCCTGGCATGTATCGGATGCATAATTCATAGGGAAAACGGGAGAATGAATAAATCAAGTGCATGAAAGGAATAAAAAAAAAGAAATCC
This sequence comes from Thysanoteuthis rhombus, assembly GCA_963457665.1. NCBI lineage: Eukaryota > Metazoa > Mollusca > Cephalopoda > Oegopsida > Thysanoteuthidae > Thysanoteuthis > Thysanoteuthis major. The sequence goes on from OY735207.1 coordinate 38,075,349, forward strand.
CGATGCTAATTGCTACTGTGGACGCTTTGTTTACATTGTCACGACATTCACTCTATCTCTTTTTAAGCATATCTCCGGTTCTATAAGGGGTATACAAAGAACTTTGTCCTCGTATTCTCTCGCGTCCCTTTTCTTACTGATAAGGCTAAGATTCTGGCGATAAAATCGAGTTTTATATGATTTTTCCGACAAGCTGTCGATTTTCGGTAAGTATATCAGCGAAGTTTGCAGAAATGTCCGTTTAAATAAGTTTTACACGAATACATGTAAATCATCATCATCATCATCATCATCATCATCATCATCATCATCATCTTCATCATCATCATCATCATCAGTCTTTCAAAGTCTGCCGATGGACATAGACCTTCCCCAGGATTCACCACAATTCTCTACCATGGGCGTCGCAGAGTCGGTACTTTCTGAATTTGTCTAGCTCGTCTCTCCATCTAATATTCTGCCGGCCTCGGTTGCGCATGTGATCTTGGGGGATCCATGTCGTGAGTCGCGATGTCCATCGGTTGTTTGCCATTCTTGTAACATGGCCAGTTCAGCGCCATTTGAGATTTTTAATTGATTCAATACATACCGGCAAAACTCCATGTAGATTTTCAGATAACTTACTTTTATGGTGAAAATTATTCCATAATGATTTCCAATCAGTAATTATTGATTTATTCATAATTAAAGAAACTATTTTTTAAATTTTTGTATAGAATGGGGTCTGCGGCCATATAGGGACCCAGTGCGATTGCTCTTCATAAATACAACCCTTCTTACTGGCATAGTTTATATAGCTTTTACAAACAGTTTTTGACCATACGCATTCTCAAATAAAGTTCCTTTTTCAATATTTGGACCTCATTCCCCAAAGGATAATGTGCTCTTTTTTTCTTTCCAGATATCTTCAGTTAAATGTTCGATAGATTGTCGTTGTTCCTTGGGTCTGATTTTTATAAGAGATCTATTGTAAATAAAAATAGCTATAAATCTTGGAGAAGTCTTTTAAACTACCAGCACAGGACGAACGTCTTTCCAGTCTTCATTCATGGCTGTTTAATAGTAAAATGAACAATTTGTTTATCTATCAATAAGTTTTCACAGCGATGTCTAGACCTTAAAATTACGCAAAGAAAAGAGAAAAACGTTATTTTGCAATGAAACTTTGGAAATGACGTTTTTATACATATTTTAAAAAACATAACTTTCTTTTTTCAGCACTTCAAAGAAAGATAAATTACTGTCTATTTCTAGACATTTAAGGCAATTTTTTTTTGTCGATGATGAACGGGTATCCGTCCATTATCCGAAGTAACACAGTGTTCACAACATTTGTCTTAAGGAGATGACTGTAACAATCTCAGTTATTATCAAATAATCACGAGAAATTGTTGGCGAGTTCATTCCAATTCAGGCGCTCTACGAATATAGCTTATACTAAAGTTGTTGCCCAACTAATATATATGTACATACTGAAAGAACAATTGATGAATAATGAGTAAGGTACTTGAATCGTAATCTATTGCTCATGAATTTGTTTGAGGGGGGGGGGCGCTTTACAGATGGAGTTGGTGCAGCCCAACAGATATATGTATATAAGCTATAATACCAGTCGTTGATCGATGTTCAGGGTACATGGATCGCCAGCTATCGGAGGAGAGTTCGTTCCTAAGTGAGCGCTTCGCAGATGTAATGTTGTACCTAAATATACCGTCGTCGCTAACGTCACACCACACCAGATCCTACCGGTAAGCATCTGTACCCGGTTTTCTAAGGCAACGTACGTAATCGGCAAAAAATCAAATACCCACCTCATGTGACGCAAAATCTTTCAACGTATGGCGAAAGACATTTAGAAACGCGGCAAATCGCGCATAAATATAGACAACGGTATAAAGATAATGAAGGAGAAGAAGGAGAAGAAAAAAAAAGCGTCAATATTCACTGGCCGATGCTAACACACCCGTTTTCTTTTGCAAACATCGATTCGTGGTCTTTTGGTAAGGCACCGTGGTGCGCCAGGGGCATTTTTCTTACTTTTCAGCGCTTCTTTCTTTCTCTTTCCGAAAGTGTTTCTACTTCACTTACCGCCCTTTCTTTGTGTGTGTCATTTTAATGGAACAGCATTGCTGGGAAAACGTGCCGTGCATTGATATTCGTCAAAACAGAGGGAACATGTATTCCTCTTTACACGTCACTTCCGGCGATTGCCGCTCAAAAGGGAATAGCTACCCCCCACGCTCTTTTTTTGTTTCTTTTGACTCATTCAGCTTTCTGGGAAATACTTGACATTTACTGTCCAATCAAAGGGCGCATTCCACACACGCTCATATATATATATATATATATATATATATATATATATATATATATATATATATATATATAGTAGCGTCACTTGATTTAGGGACAGCAACATTGGTTTAGAATTGAAAACATTATATCATATTTCATTTATTTCATTTCATTTATATATTCCCTGAATTACACACAGATTAAAGCGTATTTTACGCACATAACACATACACAGCTTTATAATGTTAATTTTCTAGACATAGCTTAGCCACACATCCATTCTGTCTCCCGACTTTCCTTAAAGAATTAAATAACTACTACGCACAAACGAAAAGTGTAGATGAAGGAACAAACAATAATACCCTGTAAAGTAACCAACATTTTTAATGCAGTGTAACATCTACAGGACATCAATGCAATTGTATTCCTTACTGCTTACAACGGAACTTCTTCTGGCTAAATCTTATTATATTATTGTATGGATACATTCACGTTTTGTGGAGTGTATCAGATGTTATTTTCGACCCTTTGCCATGAGTTTTCGATGGGGTTCGAGTCAGCAACCACAGCAACTGACTGTTTTTGCCTATATTGTTGGCTCTGCGTAGTCTGGCAGTGTTTCAGATCGTTATCATGCTGAAAAACAAACGACCGACCTTCATGATTTTGGGCGTAGTTGGCATAACCTTATCCAATAATACTAGATAAGATTTACTATTGATTAAAGGACAAAGACCGTTTCCAGATGTACACAATGACACTCACTCGAATGTGCCCAACTGTTACTCTAAAGAGTCATGAGTTCGCCCATTTTTCTTTTAATGTATCACCGACTATGAGACTCAAAGATGCTGTATCTTGATCCATTACTCCGTATCGCTTTGGATCAAGCTACGATTCTTAAGCTTTGTGGGGAATTGGAATGCTCGTCTAGTCTTTTATGAAATATGCGGCTTTTCTGGGGACCACACGTCCCACGAGCCAATATCGATTTATGTGATGTTTAGGAGAGATCCGGCGAAGCTTTGGGGAAGTTCTGCGTCTAGCAACGGACAAAACAAAGGCTGCTGCTGCTCATGATAATGACTTTGTACACCTTATGTACTCGTACATAGGTCGAGTTTTGAAGACAAGAGAAAAAATTGGATGTCGACTGATACATGGGGAGAAGTTTTTTGAGCTGTAAAACGTGCACAGTAGTAAGGCCAGGAAGATTCAAGCATGAAAAATATTTCAGTTACTACCAGCGAACGATACACTGCTAAAATATATTTCAGTCATTAATGAAACGCTGCACAGAGCCTTCAGCAGAGGAATCTCACCACTTCACAATGAGCTAACGTGTACAAATAATCTGCGTCAAAAATCTTTGCACAGGCTTGTTTATTTACTCATATTTGGTATCATAGTACCAAAAGAGTTATTCTTCATGCTTAATATAATCCACGTCAACCTTATATTAATGTTGACAAGCTTGATGCATCAGTACCTGTTGAGTGTTTTTCTGTCAATCAAAGAAAACGGCCGTCATTTTCGAAACTTTTTTCGGGAAATAACGTTTTTTATTCCAACGGAAGGCTTACACGTCCTGAAGAATATTAGGACTGTAAAGAATACGTTCTATGCTGTCGAAAAGCGAATACTGAGCTTCCAGGATAAGATCATCTCCCCAGCTAATTCTCCGAAAGCTAGCATGTCAGGACGAGGTCAATCACTGCCCATGTCTCATACTTACAACAACTGGCACTGGGGAAGACCTCTGTCCAACTGAAGACTTCAGAGATTTCTTTTAAGTTGATAGTGGTGACCGTTGCCTATGCATACTTTCTACGTCATCATAGCTAACCCTCAAGTAGCTAAATGCATCAGGTGATACGCCGATTTTTTATAAGAGAACTTCCGTTGATATATACACATGGTATATAATAGGTTCTTGATTAAAAATCAAAGGCTGATCTAGATATGAGATTAACACATTCATGCATATATACGGTCTGAATTCTACAGGAGAATAAGTCTTGGATAAATATCAACTCAGGAAGGTATCGGTCAGGAAAGTAACCAGCCATTTTTAATATCTCAAGAACCGATGGCAGTGCCTTGACGTTATTTACCGAACAATCGGAGAGGATCTTACTGCGGAAGCGTGAACAGATACCCTCTCATGGGGTTATTGTCGACAATGAGACGCCATAAAGTGAGCTTGTGTACTGCATGACCGTCTCATTCAAGATGACCGCATGTAGAGTCCTCCGTTACTTGAATTCGATATTTTAGCTCAAGGCATAGGATGCTAAATTACAGTTGAAAAGTTAATGTGGCATATTTTCCTACCACCTAGCCGTCAATGGTTGCTGGAACTTTTGGAAACCGATAAGATCTTTCTATCTAGCTCAGTCTTTACATCTATTTATCGATCCTCGTATGCATGTCCATGTAACTTGAGACCTGCTCCCATCTATCTATCTATCTATCTATCTTCGTATGGATTTCTCTACAACTTGAGAATTGTTCTTATACATCAGACTATCTATCCTCGTAGGCATCTCTATGTAACTTGAGACGTGTATCTATCTATTTATCTTCGTATGAATCTCTATGTAACTTGAGACTTGTTACTGTCTATCTATCTATCTATGTTCGTATGCATCTCTACGTAACGAGACTTTTTCTCATCTATCTATCTATCTATCTATCTATCCGTCTGTCTGTCTTCGTATGAACCTCTATGTAACTTGAGACTTGTTCCTATCTATCTTTGTAAACGTCTCTATGTAACTTGAAACTTGTTCCTGTCTATCTACCTATCTTCGTCTGAATCTCTATGTAACTTGTTCCTATCTATCCATGCATTTTTTCCTTTGTAAAACTTGTCAGTTCCTATCTATCGGTCTATCTATGCTCGCTGTTCAGATCCGATGTAATCGCTAACGACACCATCACACCATTATCCAGTCCAGTCCAATCCAGTCCATCGCCTCAATCGTCACCAAGCCATTGATTTCACTATTTTTTCACTCTTCATTTCGCTTTACCGTACTTCCTGTTATTTTATTCAATTTCAATTTCGCCTCTTCACTACTTTCACATTCACTCTCCGCCAAGGCCTCTTTTTACGCCACAACGATTCTTTCAGCTTCCCTTTCCGGCATCTCCACCATTGTGCACCAGATCCCGGCGCTACCTTCGCCTGTTCTTCGCACCGACAGACTCTGTGTTCACTCATTCCATCTCAATTGTATCCTCTTTCTGTGCACTGCTTTTTTTCGCGCCACGAACCGGTCAGTCAGTAAATTTCCATTCTCTTCTTCCCTTTTGAATCGAAACCGCAGTAACCACTCGCTATGATAAGCTGTGCGTCCAAGCGTGACATCATGTGATCAAGGTCGTGCATGTAGGTAAATGAAGAAGGGATGCGCGTTTCGTTTCTCTTCTTGTGTGAAAGCACAGATTTACAGGAACACACACACACACACACACACACACACACACACACACACACACACACACTTATATGTGCGGGTGCGTAGCCACGAAGCCGAAGAATACATGAATGTACAGGGGTGGACAATTGAACCACCGGAGAAGGCAGAACATATAAACGTTTTTTCACCTCATTTATTTACATTTTTATTCTTTATAATCTTTATTCGCTTTTGCACACACACACACACACACACACACGATTGTCGAGATACGTGTTTGTGCATATATATATATCTGGATTCACCATAAAAATCCATTGCTCAGGCAGGAGGGTTATTCTGCATACAGGCCCTGCTGTCTATAGTTCTACTGCTGTGAAAATCTGTCAAGGCAAATCTTCTCAAAGCCAAGCCATTCATATATATATATATATATATATATATATATATATATATATATATATATATATATATATATATATAAAGAAATGGACATATTTGGTCCAACAGAATGAATCATGAATTGTGTTATATCAAATTGAAACTTACTTGGGATGATCTCCCGTCATGACGCAGTTAATGTATCACTTGGCCTAGTCAATGTGAATAGAATAACAATTGAATAAAATGAGTCTGCTGCAGGAATGACATCTGAAACCGATTGTGTAGACGCTTCAACGTGCCGATGCTCTCACCATTGAGCTAAACAGCCGCCGGTAATGCGAAAGTCCAAATAAGTGCTTTCACTCCAAAATATCATCTCGTTTACTCTCGTTAATTCGTCTCTTTTAACGCTACTGCTATGCATCAAGAAATAAACATATTGGGTCTGATAGAATGAATTATAAATTGCGTTATATAGAAACTTATTTGAGATTATCTTCCGTGGTCGCACGGTTGATATATCACTCATCCGTTATATATATATATATATATATATATATAGAGAGAGAGAGAGAGAGAGAGAGAGAGAGAAAGAGAGATATGCCGTACTGCTTATTAGTATTTGAGAAAAACTGAAATTTTCGTGGTATAGAATTTGGTTTTGAGGGTTAAAACAAGAACTTCACGCACGAAGACTGCACATATGAACAAAATATCTTATATCTATATAATACTTATATACTGTACATAAGGCTCCGGTGAATGTTCATGATCATACGTATCGTATCGTACCATATGGTACCTATCTATCTATATCTGAATCTACCATAAAAGTAAACTCATTAGTAAGTTGGCCTCCTGTGCCTGTGGTCAGCCATCGAAACCAGAGAACAGCTTTAATTTCGAATGTTGATTTTGAAGGTATGAAAATTGGCAGACGAATCCCCCTACTGGCCACACAATGTCGTTTGATCTTTAGTGAGGCAAATGGGAAAATGCTAGTTAGGGGGGAAAGTGCACAACGTGTGTATATACATATATATATATATATATATATATATATATATATGTGTTCATCATCATCAGCCATAATAAGTTCCCTGCTGGACAAAGGCCTTTCCCATTTCCTTCCATGACGACACCAATTGCACCAACCTCTTTCGTGTCTTGCCGGCAAACATTTCTATCTCACCCCTACTGGGTTTCTAGTCCCATTGACACCAATCGGTTAGCCTCTCGTTCCCTATGTTGTCATTTGTTTTTGCTAAGTGTCCAGCCAAACTCTATTTTTGTTGTTTAATTATTTGTATAATGTCCTTCACCTGTCTTCTGTTTGACCCATTTGATTTTTTTCTATCTCTCGGAGTTATTCCTCGCATTGTTCTTTCTATGGCTATTTGTGATAATCCGAATTGGTTCTCAATTCAGTTAATTTTCATGTTCAAATCCGTAAGACATAGCTGGTATTATGCATTCATGGAATACTTTATTAACTGTCCAAGTATGTATAAATGTATTCGTCAACCACTTGTGCGATTCCGCCTTTTATTCTTACGGTCTTTTAAGGGACTTTATGGTTGATCACAACCTTTCTCTTTGTTCACCATTAAGCTTACTATTTTTGCTTTCCCTTGTCAAATCAGTCAACATTATGTACTTCTTCGAAAGCTTTTAACGTTAATGCTCGAATATCAGGGATAGAAACCTATCTCTGATATTTGAACACTCATCCCTTATAAATAACACTTAAAAAACAATAACAATGCATATATATATATATACATATACATATATACATATATACATATGTGTGTATATATATATGTACATATATATATATATACATACGTGAGTGTGTGTGTGTACGTGTGTGCATGTATGCGTGCGTGTATTATCATTTATTCCATTCTGCTAATATCTATGTAGCTAGCACCTAGCTTAGTCTAATCACATGCATATAAATATATATAGAGAGAGAGAGAAAGAGAGAGAGAAACACGTACACACATACAGACACAGGCGTGTGCACAGAGAGAGAGAGAGATAGATAGATAGAGAGAGAGAGAGAGAGAGAGAGAGAGGGGGGAGACACACACATACAGACACAGGTGCACACACATATATGCACACATCTACACACACAACAAAACCACACACAACAACCTCCATATATATATATATATATATATATATATATATATATATATATATATATAATTCAAAGGAAGCCTACGTCCAGTAAGTCACACATACCGATACACATGATCGTTATTTCTTTTCGAACCTGACAGACATCACATTATCCTTGGCCTGCTTCCACTTCCTGTTCTCCTATCCTCTTATCTCGCTCATTTTTTCCTATTGCTTCTACACCCTCCTCTTTTCCCAAGTATTGTCCTTCCAGCTTCCTTCTTTAACGTCCCTAACCCACTTATAGCTGCTCTTCCTCATATAAACGACAGATCAATTACCCTGCGATATGTACACAAAACCAGTTCTACAAATTCAAGACCAGATCGCTGATGCTTTGAACCGGAAGTCCAGAACCACCATCTTTCCAACACAGCCAATACAACTTTTATGACCGATGCCATTATCACCAAAAAGCACCATGATTCTCTCCCTGACCACAACATCAGTCAAACCGAATTCCAGTCATTATTTTAAAGCTCACAGGAAGAAGAAAAAAGTCAGGGCGGAGGTCGACGTGATAGGATTATGCGATGAATTGAAAAAAAAAAAAAGTGAAGAGTCCGGGTTGTCGGCTTTCAGAATAAATTTTACGGTTTTTTTTTGTTGTATTAGAACTCGCGACTAGTATGTATACAAGTTGAATATGGTAAAGACGAAGGTGTGTTATAATTCTGTGTTCATCGTAAATGAGATGGGGGGAGTGAGAGAGAAAGAACATGGCAGAGTATTGATATAAAGAGAAAGGAGAAGAAGGAGAGGGGTTCGTAGAAAGAGTGAGAGTTAGTGTAGGCAAAGACTGAGGCATGAATGAAGAAAGACAGAAAGAAGGAAAGATAGAAAGTAAAAGTAAAGGGTGAAGCTGTAGGTGAGAGAGAACAATGCAATTAAAGATACGTACGAACTGGAGTGAATAGGATTTTAGGAAAGCACTGAACTTAACACTTCAAAAGACCAATATCGTGTGCTACCCGAAAGTCCGGGGAACACGAAGCGAGGAATGGCTTACCGTGAGGAAAAATTGATAGAAGATGAAATTCTTTAGCTCCTAGTGGAGTGATTGCGAAACTCGCGCCCAAACTTTTGATGTTCGTGTATATACACGCATACACGAACATGCACACACCTACATATGTAAACACACACACACACACACACACATATATATATATATATATATACTCATACACGCACATATATATGTATATATATATGTGAGTGAGTGTGTGTGTGTGTATGCATGTATATACATATGTTTTATTAAATAGTATCGACATTTTCAGTCAATTCGACCTTCTGGTAATATATATATATATATATATATATATATATATATATATATATATATATATATATATATATATATATATATATATATATATATATATATATATATATATATATATGTATTAGAATAAATACATAGATAGATACGACGTAGTCAGAGACGTAATCATCTGCTGAATTTTGAAATTAAATCTTTTCTGTCAATGCGATTAATAAAGAAGCGTTGGGTTAAGGAAGCAGGTCAAGTTGAATTTTATTTGTCGAAAAATAAATGCTTTTTGCTATGTAGAATTTCATTGTATAAAATAAATGCTTTTTCCATCATTAGGCTACCAACTTATTGATGTACATACGTTGCAAGCTAGCTAGCGAGATAGATCGATGTGTGTAATGTAGATGGGTCGAGGGGTGGGCAGACAAAAACGAGAGAGTGGGGGAAAAACGTGAAGAGTGGGTGGAGGGAAAGAGAGAGAATAACGGAAAAGTCATCCATCTTCTTTAACGAAAGCTGTTGGATGTCAGCAAAAAGAATTTGCAACTGTCAGTCCTAAGTAAAGCCTAACAGAGGCAACAGGGAAAATATATGCTTTCGCTGATACTATTATAGAAACGAAAACATTTACTTGGACTTTGTCAATAATCATACGGTATTGAATAGCAGAAAGTCTTTCGAGATGGCTGATTATTTGTTTCCGGATATGCGCAAATCGATATTTTGTGTACTATTGTTTACTAAGCTTTGCTAAATCTATCACGCAGGCCTCAGATTGCTTACAGAGCCTGCTGTAGTACTGGGCGAGCTCATCGTTGCTTAACTCCGATGCGTTTGACGTGTTAGTGTTCCATCATCAGTTGTTGGTAGCCCTTCCCAGTTACTCTTCTTCATCATCAATGGGTGTTTGCATACCCTAGAGTGGCAAGCTTTCGGCAAAGTAAGCTCAACATTCGAAAACAAGACAATCCCAATAATCCTAAAAAGAAGAGTATACAACCAATGCATTCTCCCGATAGTCACTTAAGGAGCTGAAACATGGAACCTAACCAAGAGACAAACCCGCAAACTGAGAAGCATGCAGCGTGCGCATGAGAAAATTGTGCTCATCCTCACATGGAGAGATCACAAGACAGCACAATTCATCAGAAAGAAAACAGGGGTCTGAGACATCACAGAATCGACTAGAAAACTCAAATGGCAATGGGCTGGAAGCCCAGGCTGACAAAATACTAGATGGAGAGATGAACCAGACAAATTCAGAAAATACTTGCTCTGCGATGCCCATGATAGAGAAATGTGGCAGATCCAGGAGAAGGTCTATGTCCAACGACGGACGTTAAAAGACTGATGATGATGATGATTAAAATCAATGCCGTGGTCTCTTTTTTTTTACATTATATGGAACAGCCATTATTAACTGGGGTTTTGTAGGACCTTAGGGCCCTGTAAAGTTGTTAAGGGTTCTTCGGAAATGTTGTTCATTTGATTCCTCCCCCCCCTCCAAATATAACAAGTAGCTGTCCCTGTATAATTGACATTTGACAGAAGAAGTACCAAAATTGTTACCAACCAAAAAAAACCTGGGGCTGTCAATAAGACACTTGTTTACGTTATTGCTCAACTACACATTTCCATCGACCACGGTGCCAAATCACTAACAAAATATTTTTTATCAGCGATGAAGCAGTATGTAAGTAGATGGATTTGAAATAATTTGGGTATATAGAGAAATGTGAAGAGTAGTGGTAGATAAGCGATGACTGGTATAGATAGATGTATTTGAGAAGATAGAGGGGAGGTAATTTGAAAAATATCACGCCCACATATATATATATATATATATATATATATATATATATATATATATATAGTCATGTGAACGTTCTATATCGTAACGCTGAAAAAAAGTCAATTCTTATATATAGTCCCTAAGTATCCACGACCATGTGACACGTAAGCCATAACTTGCAATCTGATTTGTACGATTTCAACGTGTTGTCTCATAACTGTTTTATTATATATTTCAGGTTCTTGTTTCTTGTAATTCAGTTGTATTTGTATTTGTAATGTTATTTTCGTTATGGAATTTGTCAGCTGCTTTACTATAGCCCTGTTTCAGGAGTATTAAAAAGCAGGACATGTCTCTAACTATCGCACTCCCCGTCATATTCATCAACATCTCCATGAATATAATTACTCTATAATAGAATGACGATCTGAATTGTTGCGATAAAAAGCAACGAATTAAGTTGAAGGGGAAATGAGTAAAAATAGGTGATGGTTGACGATGCTCCATCAAATGATAATAGAATTCAAGGAAACAAAGTAAAATATGAACGGGTAAAGATGGATTTTTTTGATAAGAAATATGTGGATAGGTTTCAGAAAGTTAGAATAGATGTATAGATAGGAAAGATAGAGGTGCACATCAGAATGCAGAGATAGAAAATTTGAAAATAATGAAATAGATAGATTTCAAAGATCAGAATAGATAGATAGATAGGATACCAATGATATATATATATATATATATATATATATATATATATATATATATATATATATATATATATAACAAAGGTACATGTAGTTCTATGAATGGGATAGAAATATTTGGAAAAACGTAGGAGAGATACATAGATAGGAAAGGCAGATATAAATTTTGAAAGGCAGAGATATATGTATTTGAAAAGAATGGAGTAGGGAAATTTGGAAGAAAAGATAGATAGATAGATAGATAGATAGATAGATAGACAGATAGATAGATGGAAAAGCAAGCATTAATATGAAAAAACAGAAATTGATTCATACACATACATAAATATACTTTTGCAGGCAAACATTTCATCGTATTCGTAACATATATCATTGACACTTTGCACCTGTTAGTAAAAAACTGGAAAAATGGAGCCATCAATAAAATATACACGTAAAGAGATAAGTTGATAAAATACTCATTAGAATTTTTATTTGAAATTGGCACATTTATTTAACTATACTCATCAAATCATTTTTCTTTTCCTTTTGTTTGTTTTTTTTTTATCACTCACGTGTGTATCTTTTGCGCCTGCCATTTTCAACACTTCCTGCAGTTATAAATTTAAATTAATTTACAAGCCGTCAAGGAGAGAACGCACACATTGAAACACAGAGACATGTATACCGGAATATATGCAAACACGCATGCGCACTGGCAGCTATGAACTCCTTTCATTCTTTCCGTCTTTCTTTATTCATGCTTTAATCTTTGTTTCAGACTGAGATAAGTATATCAGATATCCAGTACAGTTATAGTTCTGATTAGGTACTAATATTTAAAGCTTTTAGCTTCGATTGGTCAGATCGCTTGTATGGTGAATCTTGTTCTCAAGATTCTGATGAAATTAGTCACTGTTAGAGGTTCTCGTTTTGCCTGATCGATTGTATTATCACCCAATATCTTCGCAATGTTTATCCACGGGTCTTGGTAATAGCTGGCTTCAAGAATGAAGATTTTTTAAAGCTCGGTCAGACTTGTATTTGGGCAACGACTGGCTTGAGTAACATACATCAGGTATCGATAAACTGTCGTAATGGTTGAAGCTTAACAATATACGGTATGTACGAGAGAAAAATTAATCTCGTTTTCAAGGTCTGTAGATTTTTTTTTACGAAAACCACGTTTTGTTATCCCTCTAAGAAAAGCGATCCAAGCTACTTCTAGCTTTTCAATTTCTTGTTTGGGAGACCTCCAGCATTGTGTTGCATAAGTCGACCTTGGTCTTACACTGGATTCTTTTAGTTTTCTCGTGATTGAAACGTGTATTTCCTTGTTACGAAGAATGCTACCTAAGTCATTGAATTCAGCTGTAGCTTTTACGATTCTCATACCAGTATTGTCAGTAAAGATAGTATGTCCGAGATAAAAGAAACATTTTTTAGTTTTTATATTTCGTTGTTCACTGTTAGTTCACCTGGAATTCAATAATTAAAGGATAAACCCCAATCATCCGAATATTTACAATCGATTTGTTCCAAACAAATCTTCAAAACAGTTCGAACAATGATTAGCTAGCGTTGGATTCTAATTTGCCATACGACAGTCACACACAATAACGAACTGAACTCAAGTACCAGATATAATTGCTGTGGTTCCGTCACATGACTTATGTTGGAGGTACACCAATATTTTTTTGTACTTGTACAGAATTCCTGAAATTTGAATAAAAAATCTCTTGTAATATGGCGATACGCCTCAGTTAGATCAATGAAAAATAAAATAATCGGACCAACATCTTTTTATTAGGTTCTGTATGATTTAACTTACAACTCAAGTCGATCGTCCTTTCTTAAACCCAAACTGACATCCATGAATATTTAAGTCATACACACACACACACACACACACACACACACACACACACACATATATATATATATATATATATATATATATATATATATATATATATATATATATATATATATATATATATATCGCAAACCATTTAGAATTATACGTGGAATGATCTCAAAGTTGCATCCTATAGACAATGCTTGATAGCTTTCGGCTAGACACATCAGCCCTTTTTTGTAGAGATAAGTTATCTTCATCCGTAACCAAGATTTCAGAACTGCTAATTGTAGACAGGTGAGGGATATAAACGTTGTAGGATACATTAAAAGATTCTTACTAGAATGACATTTAAAACTTTCTAAACATAATTCATACGTCACAGAATACGCATTATTTTAGGAAAATTTCATTATACTCCAGTGGGGTTCTTCATTCATCTAAAACGGTATATCTTCGAAGTATGCAGAATCTTCAGCGTGTTCTAATCCTGGGAGTATACTAAGTATTCTTTCTGAGAAATGTTCTTTGAATTGCATCGTTAATTTTTAATTTGATATTGTAATTTTTTTGAGTTTGGCGTATGTATTGAGTTGGATTAAGCAAGTTGGAATTCTTTTCCCCCACTTGTTCTGCCTCTGCAGCATTGTTTATCGCCCTTAGCTTTTCGTGAAAATAAAAATCTTTCACTCATTTTCGTTCGTCTCGAATTTGCTTCCGGAGAGCTGCATTTTGGGGCACCCTATGCTGGCCAGTCATCATAACTTGCATTATAGGAATTTTCCTAGGATTCACTGGAGTTAATGTTAATTATCTTAAGGGGAACATTATCCAATTCTTCTCAGATAATGTCACTAATTTGATCAGATAATATGTCTAATTCTGTTGGGGTGCCGTCGACGTTAAGGCATTCATCTAGATACTCAGAATACAGCTTGATAATATTCCTATTCTGATGTTATTCAGATACGCCCGTTTTTGGTTTGGGATGCTGTTTTTGAAGCATAAAAAAAGATAATTGTTTTCAACATGTGCCCTACCTGATTTTTGTGACACACATGCACACAATTACGCATAAACATTCAAGCTATATATATATATATATATATATATATATATATATATATATATATATATATATATATATATACATATATATATATATATAGTATGTGATGACAGACTGAGGATATCGTTTGCTAATTCCATTGTACGCCTATCCAGACGATCATAAGATTACAAATAGCTGTTACTCCTGGATAATTACCCAAAATGGCTTGAACCAGTGAAGAGACGTGTGTAAACGTTCGATGTGTCCTTGCCGTCATGACATCTATAACCTGTGTTCAAGGTGCCCATTCTACAATTACATCGATAAACAATGTTCAAGGTGTCCATGTGTCATAAAATCAGTAAACAATGTCCAAGATGTCTACTCTGTCATAACACCTATGAACAATATCGTGTCATGTTATCTATAACTGATGTTCAAGGTTTCCATCCCGCCACGGCATTAAAAAAAAACAATATCGAAGTCATTCATCCCGTCACAACATATGTAAACAAATCTGAAGGTAACCCATTGCTTGTCATTAACAAAGATATACTAAAAATACACCTGATAATGATTTTTGATCGATTATTTTATTTCTCGAACATTTGAACAACATTATAATCTATTAGCAACATTTCAGGCAAAATCTTCGTCAGAAAGATTAAAACAAGAACATTACAATCTTCTAAAAATTGATTACGTTAAGAAAAACGTTCATAAACGATCTAAACGAGCAGGGCTGCCAGCAGCTTTTCCTGACCCCCCCAATCCCCCGCCCCAATAAAACAGAAACAAAAACAACAAAACAAAAACAACAAAACAAAAACAACAAAACAAAGAAGACCCTGAACCTTAAATAAACCAGAATTCTACAAAAAAAAAAAAAAAAAAAAAACTAAACAAAACAAGGTAGCATGTAACTTGAAAACAAAGTTTTAAAATAATTTGTTTAATAATGGTTACTGGTTATATTACTACACAGTGTTATGAATGAATGTCACTGACGCTTGATTTTATTACCATTCATCGAAATGTTCATGAATTGAGACCATGTTGCAATGATATCGCATTATCTATTCAGGCTGTCAAGGGACAGAGCAACTATTCTGTTAGCACTATTTGACTGCAATATTAGCAACAAATTAAATAACCGATTATGAATAATTCATGTCAAAATATACACCAAAAAAAGCAAAAAAAAAAAAAGGAGAAAAACGCTTCAATCTGTGTATGGCCTGAAGGATAAATAGACCGCCTTCTTTCTCTAGTGACAATGAACCGAAACTAAAGTGGCCTATCCAAGGCACGAGCCTGGAAAAAACTTATGGAGATCCTGGGTTGCTCAGTCAAAAAGATACATTTGACAGCAGCTTGATTGTAGGAGATGCTGGCATCTAACCACCTTAAGGTTGCTCTGGATCTGAATCAATGCTGTCCGTCTCCCAGACTGGTTGCAAACCAAGGTTGAAGAGCAAACTCCTCCATGTGATATACCCACGGAGGATGGACAGACAGATTCACGCCTTTCTCAAAAGAATTAGCGCAAAATGAACTCATACTGTATAGCGGAAGTTGAAACTCAGTTCACCGATTTCATTTTCCGTGCTCTGAACGGCTAGGCCACCGACGTCTCCTTTGCATGACTTATATAAATAAAACATACTGTGAACTTAAATTTCAAATCAATATACTTGTATTCCTAAATTAGGCGACGTCAACACACAGACGTACACGTATGTATATTGATAAGTATTGGCAAAAGATATGAATGAAGTCCTTTGTGTGCGTGTGCATATGTTAACATGTATGCAAAAGAATGCAGTTGAATTTGAAGCAAAACACCAGGTCGCTTACGTTCCCATTTCCCGCTATTTTCCCTTCACTTTTCTGCTACTTTTATTTGCACACACAACTTCCCGACCCCGCACTGAACACACTAAAAGCAAACAAATGACCCCAGGGCCCATCTCCATGGCTACTCACCACAAAAATTAATATGAAGTTACGTCTCTCCTCCCCCTCCCTCCCTCCCTCTCTCTCTCTCTCTCAATCTCTATATATGTATAGATGGATGGATGATATATATATATATATATATATATATATATATATATATATATATATATATATATATATATAAGGATAGATATCTGAAATATATATATATATATATATATATATATATATATATATATATAAAAGGATAGATATCTGAAATATATATATATATATATATATATATATATATATATATATATATATATATATATTGAGAGAGAGAGGGAGAGGAAGAGAGAAAGATAGAGAGATAAATAGATACTATATATATATATATATATATATATATATATATAGAGAGAGAGAGAGAGAGAGAGAGACAGACAGACAGACAGAGACAGACAGACAGACAGACAGAGGGGGAGGAAGAGGGGGAATGAGAGGCATACAGACAGGCAGATGGAAGGTCAGACAAATATGCATGTATTTATATGAATATATAGATTATGTTAATTCCTCTTTATGTGCCTATGTAAATGGATGTCTGTAAAGCAATCTATTCAACCACACACACACGCACAAACATACATACACACACACACACATATATATATATGTATATATAGGTATATATATATATATATATATATATATATATATATTTAAAATAATGTATGCATATCCATTATTAAGTGTAATCAGTTATTCGGATATTCCTTATTCTTTGCCAGATGATGGCCGACCTCTTCCGATCTCTGATACCATTCGAATGGACTCCTGCAATGCTAAGATTTCTAACTTTCTTCGACACCTGAGCGATAAATCTAAAATTTCTTTTTCTCACTCTTGTTTATGTTCACTTCTTGGCTTTGGCTTGCCAACGGCGCATAGATATCTTCTCTGCTTTTACGGCTTTTACGCCAATCTTTGCCTTCGATGGATATTTTTATTTTCCTTCATTTATTTTCTATCTTTTATTCTTCCTCCCTAATTTACTGGTTTTATTGAAGACGGGGATGGTGTTGGTGCACTCGTGTTTCGTATTTCATCTGTATGTAAGTAGACATCTCTATTTCCTATCTGTCTATCTGTATATCCATCTACCTTTGCCAGTCCATCCCTATCTATCTATCTATCTATCTATCTATCTATCTATCTATCTATCTATCTATCTATCCGAGTCCGTGCCTATCAATATGTTTATCTATCTTGGTCTGTTCTTATCTATCTATCAATCTATCCCAGTCTGTTCCTATCTATCCATCCATCCATCCATCCATCCATCCATCCATCCATCCATCCATCCATCTATCTATCTATCTATCTATCAATCTATCTATCTATCTATTTATCTATCTATCTATTTAAAGCTTACCTAAGCACGGCTTAAGGCCACAAATACAGGACACCTTGTGAGGATCAAAATCACCACTGTAGTAATTACCTACGGAACAAAACTAATCTGTTGTCTGGTCAGTTAGCACAATAAAACTAAATGAACTAACTGGAAATACCCGCCTTCCTGGCGGTTATCCCCAGTTATGTGGAGCCTCCGGTCATAAAATATGGAGCCTATAGCCGTAAAACGTCGAGTTAAGTAATGATTTAATGTTTTTCGGCCGTTGGCTAGAGATATCTCACGAATTATATGTGGCCTTTTTTTTTTTTTTTTTACAAAAAGTAACAATACAGATTCGGATTAAACTTATTTTTTTGTGTATGCTGATTCTTTAACGACAGGAATTTTAACATTTGTATAGCAAATAAGTAATTTTATGTGCTCTATGAAGGAAAATGATAATTAAATTAATACAATGGGTTTTGGTCAAGAATCGGTTTAGTTTAGAGTACCTCGCAGTTTTCGTCGAAAAATATTTTTGTCTGCCTTTTATGTAATATCACGTGAAAACTAAAAACAAAATTGAACCACCATCGAAATAAATTCAGTGATTGTAAGAATGTTAAAAAAAAATCAACAATACTTTCGACTTGCTCTGTTCTTATTAAAAAGAATATTACCACAATATAGTCTTCCGTACTTTATACTTCTAAACGTTACTTTTTTCGGTCTTAAATATGCGTTTATTTGCAGAAAAAAAATCACGAAACTCGTTGAAAAATATAGTCTAAATCCATCAATAGTCAAATATATGTAGTCTGCAACCGTTTTTTTTGGGGGGGGAGTAAAAAGCAATTTTTTCGGAGAAACATCGTGACCGAGAGGTCATGCTAATCTCCATGATATATAAGATAAATGTATTTACCTTTAGATTTCAGTCGGTATGTAATTATGTAGGCATGTATGTATGTATTATTCTATTCATTAAAGTATTTATCTGAGTATGTATATCATGTGCAGGCATCGATATATTTTTCTTATATTGTTCATATGTATCAATTTCAAATGTTTATTCTTCCCATCAATCCAACTATGTAACTATCTACTGTTTGTTTATATGAATTGTAATAGGATTGATTTGAAAATGGGTCAGATCTTTAACCCACCCCATTGATTCCATATATAACGCAAGCAAATACTAAAAGCTCATGTAGGACAGAAGCAGATGCCAATATATCCATAGGACGTTTACTTCCATCTAGTCTGATAATTCCGTATATAGTAGCATAAGCAAATAAAGGAAGTAAGCAGAGGCTAATATTTGCACGGGACGTATACTTCCATTCATTCTAATCATTACGCATTCAGCGACACAAGCAAATACTAAAAACATATATAGGAAGGAAGAAGATACCGTTTTTTTCCATAGGAAATTTAGTTCCATCCATTCTAATGACCCTATAAATAGTGACACAAGCAATTACTAAAAACATGTGTAGGGAGGAAGCAGCTGCCAATATATCCTCTGTACATTTAGCGTTGAAACAGATACGGTTATTAATTATCTAAAAGTTGACCATTTGATATTTACGTACGTTGTGCTGAGAAAGTGATACCATACGACCGGGCCGCAGACCGGCACCCCGCTGCGAAGCAAGTGCCGCGACGATACGATTTGATTTGGCGATATTTCTTTTGTAAATTCATTTCTGGGAACATACATATCAGATTCTTCCGATAAACTCTCTTAGAAACGAAATCGAGTATATTAACCACTTGTGAGTGACCTATAGTCGACTTATCACTTATATTCCGATCATCATCGAATCCCCAACCTGTCGGGTAGTCTGCAAGAACATTACCAATATGAAACCGGTCCATGGTACCCCTATGCTTGACGATTTCATAAAAACGTTCAGGGAGTAGAATTAGTGTATTTTCACCTCTCTTGCAGAAGAATCAGTAATAACCAACTCTTGGAGCAAAATAATTAAAGATCGTTCACAGGGCGATTGAATAAAAATCAAAACAGTAACATTAATGCTTGAAAACGAAATTTGATGATTTAGTCACTGAATTCTATATTTTTTTATGCAAAAAATGCTTTAGAAATTCATGCGCTGAGCATTGAAACTAAGGAAGAAAAGGGTTGTCAGAGGTCAGGAGTTGATGCAAGATTTATTTACAGGATCAGTTCATACGAGGGGCGCGGGATGATACGGCTGTTGTACGATGCGTAGTTATCAGCCGAATTTTGATCTGAGAATTATAGTATGAAATCTTGATCTATGTGATAAATATTTCCCATTGAATAGCATATGTTGATAAAGACGGACATACTGACAAGGATGGACATATTGAAATATGAATATTTGTTGCACAAAATTAATTGTTTTTTTTCGACATTAGTCTCCGGAGAATCGTCGTTCTGTTCACCCTCCCATTCAGAGCTGAAGTATGGGTCATTTACCGACACAACTTATGCCAACTCGAACGTTTCCACCAGTGCTGCCTTCGAAACATCCACATAGTTCACTTACAAAAAAAGAAATGAAATCCTCAAAGTTACCGGTATCCCCAGCATCGAGGCCATGCTACCAAAAACGCAGTCGCGTTGGACAGGCCACGTATCAAGAATGGGAGACTACAGACTCTCGAAAATAGTAATGTTCGGTGAGCCCTTCCCTGGGCAAATGAACAGACGGGGGCCCAAGAAAAAAAAAACTTACCTCTTTCGGATTTCTCTACCGTGATCGGCCGATAGAAGCTTTGGACAGGCGGCAGTGGCGCAAAAAGATCTTCGATCCCATCAAAGCAGAGCAGAGGTAAAGAAACAGCACCGCAAACACAGTACCGTCTGGAGTCGCACTAAACGCCAATTACAATCATACTCTTACTCAACACACTTCCACTAGTGTCTTTATGTCCCCCCCACCTCCAAACGGAGGCAAGAAAACCCAAGCCAGCCCTGGGCATCAACCAATTACTGTGAAATGCTAGTTAAAATATTTTCAAGCAAATGCCAGTAGTGTTCCATGAAGTCCGACCAACTATATCAATATAAAATAAATCAAACGCATCCCATCTTCTGTCTAAGAATACACATTCAGGGTCCTTGCAGACTTAGAAATTGTCCCTCTTTAATTTTTTTCCAGAGATATTGACCTGAGCACACAGTCAGATACATTATCGCGTCAGGTCAATATTATGCAGGGTAGCAGACCTCTATTGTCAGCGCATATCTGCTTTGTCAGGGCGTATGGGATCTCTACTAGAAGCTACAGGCAGCCGAAGTATCAGCGTCTGGAAAATACAGATTGCCACACTATCCGGAAGTTCTTGTGCTTAAAGTTGCAGACAGCCGTACTGTCCCTATTCTCCTTCAAAGGGACGATAGAACTCTATAGTTAGCTCGGGATTCGCCAACTGCAGATTTTTCACTCCCTGTGGTCCAACTAAAGGCAGGCCCTACTGTCGGGAAAGTCCCCCAAAGAGGCGGTAGATCCCTCCAGCAAGCACACACCTTCCAGGGGAAGAGCACTTCTGTCAGACCTCCAACCTTGGTATCCTACTCCTATCCATACCATCTCGGTGGACTATAGGATGCTAACCCTTGATTTAAAGGGTGGTGTTGGCCCTGGGCAAGCTGGCCTCCTCTTAAAAATCCGTTTGTCAGGCTGGAAGGAAAATCTACACATAGGCCCTGCCGTCTATAATCCTATTTATGTAGCAGTCTATCCTAACAATCTTCGTCCGCGAAGCCAAGCCATTCATATATATATATATATATATTATATATATATATATATATATATATATATGAATAAATGATACACAAAACGCAACCGTTGTCCAACAAAACAAGGAGGACCACAGTTTCAAACTGAAAGACACAAAAATGAACCAAGCAAAAAAGACGACCGATCATAGATTCAGCGCTAATTTCGGAATATGATACAATTCAACAACGTCACAGAGAAATGCACATTTCTTCAAGATTAACAAATGCAATATTGAAACAAAATAAGATACCGTTGACGAGAAACGAGAAGAGGGATTCGCTCCAGAATTCTCAGTGTATATATATACATGGCAAAATAATGGATTTGCTACACAAAGACATTCATGTTTCTGCCCTTTTTGGGCTTCCTCTGCCTCTGTTATGCTAAACGCTATTTTCACTTGTGGCATATATTTGAAAAAGCGGCGTAGAATGAAGTTTCGAAGAGGAGGGTTATATATATATATATATATATATATATATATATATATATATATATATATATATATATATATATATGTGTGTGTGTATGTGTGTATGTGTGTGTGTGTGAGTGTGTGTGTGTGTATGTTTAAAATAGAAGCGTGCTACACGTGATTTTATTCCTGTGTTTCATCTCCGATAACCACCATCGTTCTACTGGCTTTCTTCTCTTCAAACGGATTGCTTTTTCCTCTTTGGAACGGTCGATACGTCAAGCAAACGATTCATATTCTAGATCGGCGATAAGAAACCCCGGGAATCGTTAAGTGGTAAACTGATTTGCAAGATCCGCTCCCCGTTGATTTAACCACTTATCTTATTTATATTCACTGCAATTTATCAGGTCGACCCTGGTGTACAGAGGAGCCGAACAGGGCAACTTTAGTCATCGGCTAAACGGTTTCCGGAACAACCATTAATCCTGACTTAACGTACACCTCAGGCCAAAACAAATAACAATGAAAGAATGATAGAATTATTTTCTTACATTTTTTTTTTTCAATTCAAAATTTCCTTTGTTTCCAATTTCAATTTTCCTACTTTGGGTCCATCTTTTAAGAGTTGTTCGGACGACTGATCTCAGTCGTTTTGTTACCTTCCTTGTTATCATAACATTTCAGCAGATCCATTCTACGACATTCCTCAGTTGTAAAATCATAATTAAATGGGTGGTTAATGTCATTCTAAAGGCTGCTAATCTTATTCTTTTTAGTCTTGTCAATCTCGATTCATTATCTCGTTTTGGCCCATACATTCAACGACTTTCCTCGGATGTATAGACGGTATTGACGGAGAAGACATCATCATTTGAAAATACGGTCCTGGACACTGATTGTTGCTTTTCAAAAAAAATTATTACCACAGTGTATCGGCTGACTGATTCTCCGACCTTCTCCAGGTGTACAACCGGTATTGATGAAGGGGATCTTCATCATTCCAAGAGCTTTTCAGACCGGTTCTTTTGGCTATTTCCGCCGTTACCACAATGCATTTGTCAATCCCTTTTATGTATTTATATATTTTAGCACAACTGATTAAAAAGAAAGGAAGAGAAATGAAAAAAAAGAAGGATTCTACGTTTGTTTTGCGAACCATCGATGTATATATGTATATATCAATTACTAATCATATATATATATATATATATATATATATATATATATATATATATATATATATATATATATATATATATATAGTGCGCTCTACCTCGATAACGGCTCCCTGTGAAACAAACGCAGGTGGTATTTTCACTTATCTCCCTTTTTCGTGAAAGTGGAAAAGTCACGTAAATTAGACTTTTGAAAAGCAAGAAATACCTATAACAGCAAAATCAGCAAAAAGAATGATGTCAGAAGTCCGAACAACTCTTGCAATAATAATGTCAATATTACAGTATGCTCATTTGCAATGTTTCTTTGTGCAATTATGGATTTGTTTTTGATCTCAAGCTACCGTTGAATGATCCTGTTTCTTGTCATTGATACTTCATTGGATGTTCTCTGTATGAGTTGTCCTTATACTGCCATGAAATCACTACCACCACGGACAGATACGATGTGGCTGAGTATTAAAAAATGTATGTTTCCTTAATATAGCTAAGATAGATGTAAATCTATTCGTCAGCAAATGTCTTGATCAAAGCTATCAAGATATAACCGCATGAGTTTAACATTAGCAATCGGGATAAGCTTAAAATTAAAGGTTTTTTTTTCTTCAAGTCGTTTGCTTCAATAATTCAGCGGATCAAGTATCAAAGTGTTCAAGTTCATGGCCCGGATTCATTGTAAAAACAGATGAATCAAATAAATTAAAATGAATAGAAAACCCTGATACATGAGGTTGGGAAGCATAGCTCAAGGTTAATCACTGGCTATTCCTGAGTCCGTGGGGCACTGTCCAGTTGTTTCTTTTTTTAAATTTGATTTTAAAATTTTTTCAAATTATGATTCAGGAACAGAAAATTTGTCACATGATCACAGTATCCCTGGATAAGATGTCATTTTGTTTTTTTTTAATTAAGCAATTATTTATCAGATGCTTTGTGATACTTTGATAATTGTAATGTGATCAAAATACACCCAGTGGAATGTGAAAACACTCTAATTTTCTTATTTCCACCCCTCAATTCCGACTGAGTGACAGCAAGTCTCCTCAGGTCTCCTGCCCCTCTCTCCACACTCTCACAGTCCACAGCAAAGCTGTGGTTAACAGTTGCCTGGTGTGTATCGCTGATGGCTGAGTAACGGTAAGTTTCTTCAGGTCTTTAGCCCTCCTCTCATCATTCCCCCACCTATCACAGCAGCGCTGTGGTTTGTACCTTCACCACCATTTGTGGTATGTTCTGTTTATCATTATTATCATTACTATTATTATTTGTAATTATTGATATTCATATTATTATCATTCATATTATTAATATTATTATATAACATATTATCATACATATTATTATTATTGTTATCATTATTATTATTATTATTATTATTATTATTATTATTATTATTATTATTATTATCATTATTATTATTATTACTATTCGTAATAGTAGTAGTAGTAGTTTTGTGCATATAATGATAGGCAAAAGTATTGTGAGGGTTAGAGTTTTATTTCTATAGAAATAGTTTGAATGCATTTTAGTTAAATGTCTGGATCCATCAGAAGGAAAAAAAAAATCAAACAATTTTTGGAACCTGAAGGTAACAGCTGCGTTTATCATCATTGCATTGTTTTGGAACAGTGTCGAAGATCCTTGCTCAGACATTTGAACGGCTGAAAATCCGAGGAAGAATCAAAACCATTCAGAAGAGAGTGTTACTAAAATCAGCCAGAATAGAAAGCCGATTGTTGAAATATTGCAGAGACTTGCCTCACTTGATCAGTAATGAAAATTAACAGTTATTACTGATGGGAAGAATCACTGAATAAATATAATCCTGGGTATCAAAGAGGGGGAAAAAATTACGATAACTTCAATTTTATTTTATTTTGTGATTGCAGTTAGATTGAAGTATGGGAAGAGATAGGGTAGAAAAAAGGGTGAGGTCATTTTGTTATTGGGGGACTAGAGATCACCCCAAAGACTCCAGAAGCAAGACTGGGTGAGCTGGAGATTTGAGGAAGAATCAAGACGAAATCAATGATGGAGTCGGCAAGAATGCCGAGGAGAGTGACGGAGATTCAGGGTGTCAAAACTCAACATACAGTGAGTGCAAGAAGTATCTGATGAATTAATGAAAGCATTCATTCTAATGTACTTACATAGTTGGATAATTGCCAGAGTTTGGATCAACGATCAATATCAATAAAATAAATATATGTATATAAAAGAATTGAACATCGAAAATTTTTAAACGGAGATCAGAAATCCCTGGTCAAAATTTTGTCAGCTTTGAAACTGAGTAAGGACTAGGGATTTCTGATCTCTGTTCATAAATTTCAATGTCCAGTCTTTTTTTAAAAATACATATTTGTTGTATTAATATTGAATATTGACCAAAACTCTGTCAATTATGAAACTATATAAGTACGTTTAAATGAATGCTTTTTTTTAATCTGTCGGTTATAGATAACATACGGTAAGTTTTTTGTATTGAATCATATATTTTTTGCATCCACTGTATAATGAAGTAAAAGTACGATTATTTAAACAGAATGTTTACTTTATGACAAAAACTGTACTTTAATAATAGAGAGCGTGAAAAAACGATAGGATCTTTGCTACAGTAAACATATAATATAAATAACACCCCATGTATACCACGTGTTCACTATCGGCTTCTATATCACCTTTCAAAACAAACAATTACCTTGTTCGAATATTTTTTTTTCACTTTTTATTCTATTTTGTGGTAGCAGTTAAAGCTAAATATCGGAAGAGATAGGCTTGTTTTCAAGTGCGTGTCTGTTAATACGATAGAAGTTTGAATGAGATAAGGTTTGAGGCTATGATGAAGCTGTTCGCGATTTACACCCCATTTTTGCAAAGGGTCGTGGTTGGCGTCCGTTGGTAGCACCAGTAGAGGGAAAACAAAGAAACCAATGCAAAAAAGTATGAAATAAACTGTTTCTGATTTGCTTTGTTTAAATTTCCGTCTGTCTTTAGAGACTAAGTGAATAAGCTTTAACGTTTTAAATAAATGTTGATATCCTTATCAACTCAAAGCAAAAGAAATCCTTTCAATCCAAAGTTATATGTTATATATATATATATATATATATATATATATATATATATATATATATATATAAACACACAAAAAAAACACTGACATTCGCATACGCATATATCAATCCCTTAATGGGTTATCCCGAGTATAGGCGTTTTTTGAATGTTATATACGTTTTAGAACATTGCAGGTCAACACCCTTAATGGATTATCTTGAGTATAGGCATTTAAAGTCATAAAAAAGAACAATACAAGTTCACTCAGATATAAGATAGCTTTTGTTTTTAGCACTAAAACAAATGTATTAGGTCATTTTCCTTACATTTTAGAGCAAGAATGAGTTTATCCTGAGCTTCTTATGCCTGGCAGAAACTATTTCTCGAAATCAGTGGCAAACACCAAGGTTACAATTTTTCTGGAGTTTTCATTGCCGTTACAAAGTATAAAATCCATCCCATTTGCTTGCGATGATTTTATTTATCCATCTATCTATCTATCTATCTATCTATCTATCTCTTCCATAGGAATAGAGCACTCTAGTGGATGAGGAGTTTCTGCGTAAATTGATATATCGCTTAAATTCAACCTTACTGACCATCCAGTTCCATATATATATATACATATATATATATATACATATATATATATATGTGTGTGTGTATATGTATATATATATGTGTGTGTGTGTGTATATATATATATATATATATATATTGTAAACGTTCATATTTTCATGCAATAGTATTCAAACTCTGGGGATGAAACGGGGCAAATCAAGGACACTTCTTCTGTATATTTAAATATAGTTATATATATATAATATTGTTGTATACAGTATACTTTTGGTGCACGATTTTCCTTGTTTCAATCCAGGGGCATATGTTTTTGAGCAAAATATCGAATAGAAGAAAAAAAATTCATGTTTTCTATATTCTTTATCTATAAAGCAAAATAATGATGATAATGAACAACTAAAAAGCAGTCAGGGGAAGCATATCTCTGCCAACACCATTTCCAGGGAAATCAATTGTGTATGGATTCGCTCCAAATTTGATCACTTCTGGCGTAGCTCATTGCTCCACTGCAGCCTACATTCTTTGAATATCCTTGTGAACTTTTGGAGATATCATGTTGATAGATATGAACTTTCAGCAATATTATCTGGTGTGGATATATAACTACGACGTAGGTAAGGTAATCGTGCACGAATTCCAGGGGTATATAGACAAACATGATAAATGTATGGAGAAAAAAAAAACGGAAAATATTTCTAAAAAAAAAAAAAAGATTAATTCCTGGTTCCGTCCCCAAATCTATCTACTTCTTCCTTATCTCATTGCCTATCCGCCCGCAAAATTTCATGGAAATATGATGAGAACTTCCGAAGATATCTTGTGGACACAGATGTAGGCAAATGGAAACTTTGAGAGACTACTATTTCGTTGGCAAAAGTAATACAAAAAAAAGTCCATCTGATATTAGTAAAGCTTAAAGGTAAGTAAAAAGACTTTAATGCTTAATTGGTATTTACACGTCGTGTGTTCCTTGCTTGGGGGCCTACACTTACTAATCGGACCAGTCGAGTCAGGTAGAGTCTTAGTAGACCGAGCATCACTGTACCGCAGACCAAAGATACTGAAGTAAACCGTGCGTTATAGTAGCACCAAGAATCCCTCTGACAACACATGGCCTTTCAAACAAACGGTTCCTCCAAGTAATAAGTGATATCTTTTATTATTAAGCATAAAAAAGAAAGAAAAGTTGTAACTCAGTGGGAGGTGCAGTGACAGCCGGAGCAACAGTATTGGCAGGAGTCGCTAGGAGTGCTTGCAGCGCATCTTCATCATCATCAACATTATTATTATTATTATTATTATTATTATTATTACTATTATTTAATCTCTGTTTTTTATTTCCTCGCTTGCAGCTTGTAGATTATCATCCTCTGGGAGGCTTGTTCAGCGAAAGAAAACGTCATGCTAACACGTCGTTAAAGCAGAATTCCATTATCTTGTGTGACGGAAAGTTGGTTTTGATGTTTTCACTGTCATCTTGATTGCCCCGTGTAGCTGTGCTGAATACATTTTATGACTTCTGACATATCACTTGACTTTCAGCTGGTTCTTCATAATCTCTCTAGCTGTCTATCTATCAATCTATCTATCTATCAATCTAGCTATCTATCAATCTATCTATCTATACCTGTTGTAGTCTGATCATATGTATGTATTTATGTGTGTGTTAGTGTGTGTTTTTTTTCTCTCTCTCTTTCTTTACCTGAAAAGGAAAGAACAGAAAAAGAGGAGTAGGTAGATATTTCCTTATCAAGCTTATAATCTTGTGTGCGAATGTGTTGATTTAAGTAAAGTAGGAAGATTGTGGCGCTCCAATGTCTGGATAAATGAACCTGATTAAAATCAAGTTCTGAGACTCTGATCTCCACTTTACTTTGAACAGAAATCTTTGGAGCAAGAAACGAACTCACTACCACCCAGACACAAAACAGCTCCCAGAGATTGTTTTTCAGGAACATTTTCCGTGCTCCACTGTTTTTCACCCTGTCGTCTTATCAAGTGAAGATTTTCAAACACATTTCCACGAGCCAATAATAATTCATATAGAGTAGTTTCCCAGTGTGATAATAGCATCACTTTTACGTTGATCAATGGTTCCTTTATTTGCCTTCCCGCCAGAGTTAATTGGCCTCATACTGGTCTTCAGTCTTATCTTAAAACATTCCAGACACACACACCAACGAAAAAATCACCCCCAACCCGGTATTTTGTACTATTTCAATCGCAGGAGATACTGACCTTTCAAAACACTCAGCATTCTACGTACGGTACTTGAGCTGTTGAAACACACAGTTTTCTGAAAATTATGATAACTTGTGAGAGTCCGGGAGTATGTAGAACTTTGGCATATCGTAGATACGTAGGTATTAATAGTATCAATCGCGTACGTAGGTGGAAAATTCTAAGTTATGGTGGGTATTAATCATCATCAGCAGCATCGTCGGTTTGGTATTATATCCTCTGCGATTGAAGATGACCATGGTTTTTGATTGGTGTAACAGCTACGGTACAATACGGGATATGGAATGACTTGCGATTGACTAGTATTAAAGCGAGGGAGAGTTGTATGTGCGTGTGTATGTGTGTGTCTCTCTCTCTACCTAAAAATGGGAAGGAAATGATACGTATCCACTTATTATGCTTATTATTCTTGGATGAGAATGTGTTGATCAAAATGTTGTAGAAAGATTGTGTGGCTCCAACATCTGGAAAAATGAGCCTGATGAAAATCAAGTTTTCAGACCCGACGTCACATCTGTACTTTCCTGTCCCTATCAACTTAGGTCCAGTCAAGACAGCCAGGACGGTCGGATACTGACCAGGATGCCAGTGGATCTTCGCGTTGCACCCATAGAGGGCTCCACTCCCTGGTTGTGAATCAGTGCCCCGTCCCCTGGACTCGTTGCTTACAATAGCTAAGGCCCAGTATGCCCTACTATTTACCCATTGTTAAAGGGAGAAGTGGGAGGCAAAAGTGTCTCAGACCATTTCCATTCTACATGCCGCTAAATGTTAGGCCAACCTCACCTTTATGAAGATACTAATAGAAGTATAATCAATTGTTTGGGAAGTGATATCGTATTTCAAGAAGGAAATAAAACGGCTATAAACAGAATTAGGTTAAATTTATTAATTGCTTTCATAAGCAATTACAGTCGCTTAACGCAAAGGCATTTTCCATTCCTCATCAAATGAAGTTTTTGTTGAAAAGAGAGCCGAGGGACTTGAACTGACGTCTCCCTCATTTCTGAATGTCCTGGCAGTAAACAAATATTGCAGCAATTAAAACAAATCAAAATATGATTTATACTCTGATAAGGATTCTCAACGACCCAAACCGAAATATTCCACCCTCGGATTTCTTTCTGATTTGCTCGAGATGTTGGTGTATAGTTCGACATGATGCATTGTAGCTCTTTTGCGAATGCTCTGTTTCTTTGACGGGGATTCGCACGAGGGTTGATCTTACGCGGCGAGGCTCAACAGATAGATCATAGCGACACTATTTAAACTTGTTAAGGCATCCCCGGCATTTACAAACAGTCAAAGTACTTTGGTACACAGAACAGGTGTTGTAAAGTGTTTGTCTTGTATTACTGACTAACACATGTAAACATTGGGAGAGGCAAAAATTGTCCAGTACAAGCGGCCAGTGTCACGAAGGTATAAGGGTAAGCATGACCCGCCAATTTCACTGCAATGGAAAAGAGTTACCTTGGAGCTGGAATCTAGGCACATTCATTTAGTGAACTTGCCTTATTAGAAGATAACGAAGCTGGCCCCGCTTCGAAGAGCTTGAGATCGAAAGATGTAATTTAAAAATGCTTGCTGTTTTTGAATAACATTCGATGGAACATCGTTTTTAAAATTTCTTTCTGTTCATTAAACTTGATAAGAATCTAGCAAGAATTTGTGAAAATACGCAAACACACAAACATACGCACACATACTCTCCCCCCCACACATATATACATATATTGTCATTCGATGTTAACATTTTCAATTCTTCTGAATTTAACACAAATAAATCGAAAGATGAGATTATACAACAAAAATATTCATTATTTAAAGTTAAAAAAAATCAAGAATTGAAAATTACACCTACTTAAATAGACAGAGAGATAAATTGATAGTTTGAGGTTGAGACGGAATAACAAAGCTTTTTTAAAAATAAAAAGTATATACTATGTGTTCCGTAAAGATTCGAACAATAGAAATTTAGATTGACTTTTTATTGCATCGATATTTGGAATTGAAATTTTAACTGAATGATTTACTGATGAGCGAAAACGTTTCCACCAGGATTTGAATTCTTATGTTTCTGTTGTGTGACAACACGAACGATTTGAAAAAAAGTTTGGTTCCTGTAGTAAGAGAGTAACCCGCCTCTCTCTGGACCCAACATTGAAATAGGTCTGAGAATGTGCTACTTAGTTTTGTCCATGTGGTGATTAGGTGTGATGTACCTTAGTGAAATCAACTTGTGCAGGTTGGTGTCTGCTTGGTAACCAGTGCTGGTTCCAGCCCGGCAGAAACCAATCTTTTTCTTATCGTTCGAATGGTCGCACAACTGGAGCGTCAGAACACAAATTATGTGGAGAGGTTTTAGCGCATTGTATATATATATATATATATATATATATATATATATATATATATATATATATGTAGCCATTAGTCCGTGCCCTAATGATAACAAAAACATTTATTTTACACAACAAATATTAATTTTCAGCGTAATCTTCCTCCTTAATAATGCACTTGATTCAATGGTGAATATTAATCACGGTACGTCGATCCTGATATATATATATATATATATATATATATATATATATATATATATATATATATATATATATATATATATATATATATATATATATATATATGTGGGAGAACATACACAAACTCACACAAACACATATGTGGTAATCCGATTTGCATTTTTCCAATTCTTATGAATTTGACTTTAAAAAATCAAATGACAAGTTTATACAAAAAATATTCATTGATTGATTTTTCTAATGAGTATATGTATATATATATATATATATATATATATATATATATATATATATATATATATATATATATATATACTCTAATTTCGCTGTGATCAAATGAATTTCCCTCCACCTCCTCGTAATCATCAGAACAGGACATTTCAAAGAAATCAAAATAACGATAAAGGTAGTTCGAAGTGACACGCAATTGGTTCTCGTTGACACGAGAATTCGAACGAGAAGCTTTTCGTCGCCGGAAGACAAGCCGAGAATTGGAAAAGGATGAATAGATGAGATAAATTAAGAAAATATGCACATAGACACACACACAAAAAAAATACGGAAACAAGAATTGAGTAACACAGTTTAATTTCAGGAGGAAAATGTTGCGCGATTGAGAGTAGATGTTATTGCGAGGGGAAGCGGATAGCGAGGAGAAGAAAGAAATGAAGAAAGGCAGAAAAAAAAGTTTGTGGGAAGGGAGAGAGGTGGAGGAGGATGAGGAGGTGCAAAGGCAGGACAAATTTGGAGGAAGAGGAGGACTAAAAATGGTGGGTTGGATAATGAGGCAAAGGGAGGGAAGAGATTTGAAGAGGAAGTGTAGAGGAAAAAAAGAAAAGAAAAGAGAGATGTGGAATACTGCACAAAGATATGGAACATTTAGAAGAGACGAACGATTCTCTTGTATTCGTACACAGGTTGGCTAAGAATAAAAGACACAAGGAAAGTCTATCGATTCATCTATCTACCTATCTCTCCCCTCTCGATCTATCTCTCTATCAATCTATCTGGTAGATATTATTGTTATCATGCGGGTATTACAGATGTTGACAATACATGAGTATACTGATCACCACTGCCACAGAAGGATTATGTTGCTCCCATCTTTCAAATGGACAGGTCTTGTTTCCAACATCAGAATCTTGGCTTTTACCCGGGCTTGAGCGCTGGGATCAAGCACACAATTATCAAATCTATTAGGCAGGTCTACAACCGAGCGTATTGTAGCATCCAGCGAGGATCGAACTCAGTAGTAATGGCTTTCAAGACTAGCTCGCTAACCACAGTTTTTAGCCTGGTGTTCCGTGTATAGAAATATTCGATGGAAAGGTACAACGTGACATTAACTGAGATGAAAAGCTACGTACACTTGAAGGTTTAACACAATGGACACTTACAAAACTATTCACGAACTCACAGGTATGCTCGAACACACTCACACAAACGCATACACGCACACACACACACACACGCACACATATCCATCCAGTTGTTATGTGCTGGTTTCATCGCCAGTCATCTCAATAGGGTAGATATAAGGGATCAGAAAACTATTCGACGTTT
This sequence comes from Thysanoteuthis rhombus, assembly GCA_963457665.1. Lineage (NCBI taxonomy): Eukaryota > Metazoa > Mollusca > Cephalopoda > Oegopsida > Thysanoteuthidae > Thysanoteuthis > Thysanoteuthis major. Next base: position 38,109,007 of record OY735207.1, read on the forward strand.
CTCTCTCCTTCTTTGTTTTTGTTTTTGCTTTTATGTCTCTTCGCCTCTATCTCTGTCTGTCTTTCTGTCTGTCCATCTCCCCCTTTTCATTCTACCCCCCCCTCTCTCTCTCTCTCTCTCTCTCTCTCTCTCTCTCTCTCTATATATATATATATATATATATGTGTATGTGTGTGTGTACGAGGTACTACTCAGAAGTATATATGTGTTCATATCATGATTAAGTTATCCATCGTCTCCCGTGTCTCACCGGACAATACATACAACTCTTAAAATAAAAATCTCATTTTCTATCAATGTTTTCCTTTCTTTGAGGAAAGTATAGTGGGCTTCACGTTCTTTAAAATTTTGAGACGTATTTTTTTAAGTTCAAGTTTGTTGTTTGATTAGTTAAAAAATTGAAACTGGGTGATCTATGAATAAGTTACTCACATCGCGCATAGATGGGGCAGTAATCAGCCGAAAGTCTAAATTGTGCAAACGAGCACAAGCAAAGTGATTAATCAAGCATAAACTTGCATCGTATTTAGATCACCCAAATAAAAACCGATTAGGGGGTTGGGGATTTAAAAAAAAAAAAAACAGAAACAAAGTAGACATTCATTCTGGTCATATTGAGGAGTAAATGTTTTTTGCAACATTTGCCCGACCTGTACGCATAATACCTATCTAACTACCTACATACTTGCATACATACATATATACACACAGATACATAGTCAGTCAGCTAAACCAACTTAAAAACTGAATAAACCAATATTGATAGTTTTGTGGACAGTTCTGGTTGACTGTTTCCAAGAGTGGATAAAATGAGGGAATGAAGCCTGTTGAGGGTCTTACGAAGTGAATATTTCCTTCGCTTAGTCTAAGGTTTCCTTCGTTTAGTCTAAGGTACTCATATGGGATCGAAATCACCATACAAGCCTGATTAGTTTGCTGACAGTCACGTGGCCGTGTCTGAAACGAATGCTATTCGTGACATTTCGTTTCATACCTTTTCAGCGGGATCTTTCCCCTGCTACAACCCGACATCAAAGAAGAGAGAGAATCCGGTTGTTATTGATAAGTCCTTTCAAGTCCGTCTACTGACCTTAGATTCCCTCTGTTCCCTCTAGCCTGCAACAGTGCATAAAGACAACACAGACCAGTTTGATTGGAAGGGTTATTGCCGTTGCCCACAACAGACGAACGAGGGCCGTTGACAACGATCGTTTTTTGAAGAAAAGGCTACCCTTGGATGGCAGCTGTGTTTTTAAATTGCAGGAATACCCAACTCTATTCAGATTATGTACATAACATGGAAGTCAGACACTGTTTCTCGATATGAGTCACAGTCTTTGTTAAGGCTTAATTTTGCAAGGAAACTTACCTGGCATTCTTGTCAGATCTGTGTTCACGAGTGAGATCAGTTATAAATACAAGCCTAGTTCCTGGATACCTGTCTCTGGGGCAGCACCTCCTCATCAAACTAACGAGATAGGACGTGTAAATATCTACCCTTGCCAGGAGACGTTTCGAAAAATTTCACATTCACGCTCTGATGTTTGAAAAAAACTTCTCATGCATTAACTGTAACTTATTCGTCGCCCTAAACATCTAGCTAAGACTGTCATTAGGCCGAAGGGGCGAGGGAGAGAATTGAAAGATTGTATTGCGTCAATAAACTAAGTTGGGAGACTATATAGGCATTTCGAATCGCCATTATGAATTATAGCGACCACCGACACGGGCCGGCAATACGCGACTTTCCTGCTCATCAAGGAGGCCTGGCTCATGATTCTGACTACACAACTGGTACCTATTTCAACATTTGATTAAGTACCAGATCTGGATTCTGTCTTGTAGCCCAGAGCTTCCCGAAAAGATTAACTTCTGATGAGGAGTTTTATAACATCGGTTCTTTGGCTCCAAATTCCAGTTACTGAGCCGCGGATCCATTTTTCTAACACCAGAAATGAGTCTGAGATAATAGAAAAAAAAAAAATAGATGGGAAAAGTGTTTTAAAAAGAAATACGTTAAAAAATCAGCCGGAGCGGCGCGGTTATACAAATGAGAAGCATATTCCAAGATACGTATTAGAAAGTAATAAAATAGTTTTTTGGGGCCTTTTTTTTTTTTGAAGAAAAAAGAAATTGGCCCTGACTCATCAATAAATAAAAATCATTTGAACTGGGGAAAAAAGGCTGAGAGTGAAAGGTCGTAGAATTATAGAGTTAGGGTTTATCATAAGAGAGAGGTTTTATTCTCCTTCTTTTTTCTCGTCATTGTTTTTGTCTTTTTATCCTTCGACTTTCTTTCCCTGCTTGTTTATTCATCCTTTTAATTTTGTATCTCTTCCATTGTTCTTTTCTCTCGTCTAACTTTTAATAAATCTCTGTTTATTTCTCTTTTTTACTTCACGTATCTTTCACTGACTTCGCAATGTACGATCTTTCTGTCTTGCTTGTTTCTTTCTTTTTTCTTTCTTTCTTTCTAATTTTTCCTCATCGTTTCTTTATGTTTTTCGCTCTTTCTTTCTAATTTTTCCATATCGTCTGTCTCTTTCTTTCTTTCTTTATTTTCTTTCTTTCTTTCTTTCCTTTCTTTCTTTCTTTCTTTCTTTCTTTCTTTCTTTCTTTCTTTCTTTCTTTCTTCCTAATTTTTCCTCATCGTTCCTTCGTGCCTTTCTTTCTAATTTTTCCTGATCGTTTCTTTATTTTTTCTCTTTCTTTCTTTCTTGCTTCCAAATTTTTCCTCATCCTTTTTTTATTTTTTCTTTATTTTCTCTTTCTTTCTTCCTTTTTTTTCTTTCTAATTTTTCCTCATCGTTCCTTCCTTCCTTTCTTTCTAATTTTTCCTCATCGTTCCTTTCTTTTTTCTTTCTTTCTTTCTTTCTTTCTTTCTTTCTTGCTTTCTAATTTTTCCTCATCGTTCCTTCCTTCCTTTCTTTCTAATTTTTCTTCATCGTTCCTTCCTTCCTTTCTTTCTCATTTTTCCTCATCGTTTCTTTATTTTTTCTCTCTTTCTTTTTCATTGCTTTCTAATTTTTCCTCATGCTTTCTTTATTTATTCTTTATTTTCTCTTTCTTTCTTCCTTTTTTTCTTTCTAATTTTTCCTCATCGTTCCTTTCTTTTTTCGATCTTTCTTTCTTCCTTTCAAATTTTTCCTCATCCTTTCTTTCTTTATTTTCTTTCTTTCTTTCTTTCTTTTCTTTCTTTCTTTCTTTTTTTCTTTCTTTCTCATTTTTTTCTCATTGTTTGTTTATTGGTTTTTTTTCTTTCTATCATCGACATCAGTGAAAGATTGAACATATCAACATTTCTCTTTCATCTTCCGGGAATCTTTTACGTCTTCTTCCCTCACATAATCAATAAGTGAATGAATAAAACAGTTAAAACAACAGGAAAACAAAAAAGGTTTTTTCTCCTCTCCAAAACCTTATATATATATATATATATATATATATATATATATATTCCCTGAATCCTCATTCTTTATTTTTTGTTGGCCGCTTTTTTACCCAAACTTTTTTTTATACCTACTTTCATCCCCTCATCAATTCTCCATTTTCTCTCTCTCTCTCACTATACAATCTCTCTCTCACTATACAATATCTCTCTCACTATACAATGTCTCTCTTTCTCTCTCTCTCGCTCTCTCTCTGTTCCTATTTCCCTGCTCTCTTTTCTTCTTCGCCAATTTCTTTCATTAAATAATTTTCTGTGCCAATTTCGGTCTGCCCTCGAGCACTGAATTAATCAACCTTTCGTGACATGGTGAAATAACATGTTACCCCACAGTGAGGAAAGGAGTTGGGCACCCCCGTATAGCAGTAACGGTCTTGAGAGGGAAGAGATGAAGTAAGGCAGAGAGAGAGAGAGAGAGAGAGAGAGAGAGAGAGAGAGAGAGAGAGAGAGAGTGGAAGTAGGAGGAGAAAAGAGGAGTAGCATAAGGTCAAGCGAGATGATGAGCATAAACAGGCAATGGAAGAGCTATTAGAACAGAAGCCACAGAGAGAAATTGAGCTTCCCTCGTGTTGTTCCTTACATTCACGTTGCTCCCTTGATTCTCACTACGGTGACCTCAGCTGATCGTGCGTCACGCTTCTCTTCATCCACTCCCTCTGATCCTTCATTCTTTTTTTTTTCTGACATCCTCTCTCAGTGTTATCTGATTTGCCTCTCACTCGTCTCAAGACGTCTCGTATGTATCTATCAAGTCTCGTGAGATGTTGTCTCTGACCGCCATTTTCTGCTTCTCATGTCTGAATAGCCTTTGCTTTATTTACCTATTTTTTTTCGGTATTTACCAAGCTCAGCTGAATCTGGAACAAGACCGTAAGTGTAGGATGCGCAGTGCAGAACGAACATCTAGCTCAAACATTTTCCTTTCTCTTTTCGTATTTTTTTTTTTGTGTCATGTGATCCTGTGCTGGTCTGTTTGAAGTTATAATAATTGGCGTGTGTATTACCTACCACGGGTATAAGATAGTTACGTATTTCCCACGGCTGCTACTGTTACTTAACTGTTTGTGGGAAGAAAAGAGAAGGGACCACACCCATCTATCGTTAGTGTAAAACAGCTACTTCTACTTACCTACTTGTTTAAAAAAAAAAAAAGAAACACAGACCTTCGCTTTGTTTCTGAAACAGCTACTTCAACTTTACAGCTTTTTGGGGTGATAGGAAGACCGACATCTTTTATCTTTAGTCCCCAAAATCCACATCTCAATTGCCAGACGTCCTGTTCTCGTTAACAAGCTCAAACTGCTCTTTCAGTCGTCATGTCGTTTCTTGATTGGTCTAAACCTCGGTAATTCAGCACTGTTTTGACCAATCAAAGAGTGGCAGAAATCCCTAATCCCAAGGCATTTTCTCAATGGGCTGTCATCCGAGTTCTACCTTTTGCCCTCTGGGTAGAGTGGTGGTCTCACCCAAATTGCATATCCTCCAGCAATTTGGTTGAATCTAAGAAACACCGTATTTCCAAGACTTGTGAATTTGACGGAAAGCAATCTTATCGAGACGATTTAGTTGTTGGATAAGGATCTTCATTTTAACTTCAGCTTTGGACATGGGTGCGTATATAAAATCTACCAGATGAGAGAGAGAGAGAGAGAGAGAGAGAGAGAGAGAGGGAGAGTGGGGGATGTGAAACGACAAGGTGACACTGGATAAACAGAAAAAAAGAAATGACAGAGGAAAACTAGAGATGAAAAAAAGAAAGAAACGACGAAGGAAAGTCAGAAACAATGAAATAAAAAAAAGAAAAGGAGGAAAGAAACAAGGGAAAATTAAAAGAATATCGATATTTACTGAGCTAGGTTCAGGCTAGTACAAGGTCAAATTGTGGCAATAAGATTGTATTGCATCAATCCTTCATGGGAGAAACGCCAAGCGGACTCATAAATCATTTGAAATACCAGCTTTGACTCAAGCTCGAACGATGATCTGATCATAGGAGGCTTAGATCAAATGAATCCTTGTCACAGTACAACATAGCTTACCTTAGAAAAACATTCATATAACTATACTTTTATTAATCTGTATTATTTCCCTGTGAACTAATCGTATGTATCTTATTGGTGGATTCATATGGAAATTGCATTGATGCCTTGCTGTGAAACAATGGCCAGCCATCTCCAGTCATTATTACTGAGGTGAATCCTTCCTCACTGGGTGTCCGACACCGAGGGCCCTGTGTCAAACTAAGGTTATCTTTGCAAATATCTATATCAACGTAATTCAAATTCATATTGATTGGTAAAAGCACGTTTTCCTTACGGAAAGTTGTAATATGCATAACACAATATTGGGTATCAACAGTAAAATTAATGAATATCTAATTCATTGAGTTGCTTTGTGTCCGTATTTGTGAGAAGCTGAATCTCTTAAAACAAAATCTCTTAATCTGCAGAGAGAGAGAGAGAGAGAGAGAGAGAGAGAGAGAGAGAGAGAGAGAGAGTGAGTGAGTGTTTAGTGAAGTTTATGACGCTCTCTTGAAATTACGTGCGTAAAGTAAATAACTCCAAAATTACTATGATCACAAGGGCAATTTTTGAAGAATTTTTTTCAGTACAATTTACAATAGTAGAGTTTCTCCCATTTAAGATGATTGCAGTTTCAAATCGTAACAGCAAAGCTCTTGGGAGCCTTAACTTTCTCGGGCTTTCAATTCTTCCGTCTTGACTACTGTACCCACAAGAAAATTTGCAATACACTATTAGGTTGTATGGAAACTAATGACAAAATCTTACTCTACTGCATTTTAGTCATGTTATAATGTCATATATATATATATATATATATATATATATATATATATATATATATATATATATTCTTCTCGTCTACAGCAATTTTTTGTGAAATTGACTTTTATTCTAGATGTTTGGGATGATTTTTCTTTCACCTATAATAATTTGCATGTTTAATTTCACTAAGTTTCGAATGGAAATTGAAGAATTACAACAACATTCACTTGTCCACAGTCATTCTAATATTTCCTGAAATATTAATCAAGAATCAAGTCAAGGTACTACTTTAGAGCATCAAGTAGGGTGCTTGGTTACTGAACTTCCAAAATGGCGTTGTGTTCACAAAAGTCAAGTATTTCGAAACATTTGAATCTGTGTTATTCACTACTTCACTCGAGTTCAAAAAGTCGTACAATGTTGTGTGGAGCTCGGCGATTGGCTAGCCAAGTGCTTACTCACCACTAGAATGACCAATCAGCAGAAAGACTCATTGAAATGGCGACAGCGTGTTCCAACTTATGAAAAGCTAGGGACGAACGGGTTGGTAAATATGGGGGAGGGGTAACGGGTTGGAAAAGGCAGGAAAGTCATGAACAGGCAGATTTTGGGAGAAAGGTAAAACCATCTACACATACAATGTTAAAGACAGTTGAAGCAAAGAAACGAAAGGAAGTGGCTTTTCATTCCGTTCCACGGAAGATAAGTAAAGAATTGTCGAGTGAAAGCCATCTTTAGAAATATCTTTTATAATCTTTCTTATACAATGCTACAGTTTTTGTTCTTCTAAATTGTACAAATGAATTGTACAAATGAATTTTAGTTAGTTCATCTTTCTCATCAGTCTATGAGTTTTGATAGTATTTTCAACTTGATGTTAGTTGTATTTTCCCTAGATCTGCACAAACGTGTGTACGAATATACCCCGAACCATTTTCCAGCATTTGTCTTGTCGTTTTTTTTTACTTATACCACTCCCTTTAAAAAACAAAACAAAAGAACAAAACAAAACAAAAAACAAAAACGAGTCTAGACAAAGGGTGTTCACGCCATGACAGCTAATTTGAAAAACTTATAAAAGGGTTGTTACATGAATTCCCCAGAACACAGGATAGTTGCTTGATGCTGGATTTGCAGAAAAAATAGATCTATATCTTGACTGGAAAGTAACCTGCAATTAAGGATTGATCCTTTACAACAAGTGGAAACCTTCTGGTGTGACTATGATGAAGTTCCAAAGCATGTTCCCAAGTCAACGTTAGACTTACAGAAGATTATGGTGTGACCTGTGCTAGGTGATGGTCTATGATAGTTTTCTCTCACAGGAGAGGAATATCCCAGATAACGTTTACTTCTGAGAATTGGAAAAAGTACATCGGTTATTAAAAGAGGCCAGTATTAGCTAATTGAAAGGAGGAACATTGATTTCAAACATTTGGAGAATTTTAAAAAAAGTGAAGACGGTTAATTAGTGGATATTTTAAATCTAGTTCCCGAGAATTCAATTGCTAAGGCATGCATTATCCTAATTCTCTCAGGCTAAATGTATGAATTTTGATGATTCATATTTTGATTGATAATGTTACTTGTAAATACATTTATGTTAGTATGAAAAATATCATTATTTCCCGAATAACCTATTCAAATTACGGATGAATGAAGATGCTATCTTTCTTATGAATTTTTCATATGACTTTCTAAAGCGATACTACTTGATAATCCTGAAACTGCCCTCTTTTGGCAATAATTATTTGATTAGAAATAGTGTCTCACAGATGACTAATAAATATAAACGATGCAAATAATTCTAAAAACATAATTTCATATCATAGATTTTTCTTATTTATTTGCATCTGTTTTCTTCTAATGAACGATAGTAGTCATTTTCAGTGATAGCGCTCTGAGAAAAATACGAAGAAACATTCAATTTTTATACATACAATATTCCTATTCTGTCAGTAACTATTATATCAATTGCTGGCAACAGAAATCCATTTCTTCTTGATTCTTAATGCGTTTTGATAGTTAAATAATTTGCAAGGCATTTGTATGCTAGAATCATTAGCAACGCTTTATGCATATAATAATGTCTGTAATGCTTGCCTTAATTCGTTCCACGGACAATCCCTTTACCTAATTAACAATTAATTTCTTTGATAAATCAATTGTGCTGAGTTGACATTACACGTATGATAATTCCTTACATTCTTTAAGGGTAGCACGGGGCTAGATCTTGTTAGAATGCTCCAGATCCGTAAGAATGTTTTTTTCAGTCTGGGAAGTATTTTTCTTTGATGAATTTCGATGTATTGTTGTGAGCACATCATTCCCTTTGATTTGATGTAAGCTGCCAACGCCGTTATAGTTTAATCAACCCCTCCAAGCATCTTCTTCTAGGGGTGTTTCATGCATTGGTTGATGTAGAAATCAATACGTCCCTCTACTGATGACCCCCAAAACATGCTGACATCTCTGGCCTTGGACAAAGGCTTTTGACTTCTGCCACTTTTCTCCTGTTTCTGTGTTTCAGTCTCCATTTGTAGCGTTTTTCGTCCATTGCCAATGATTTTTTCATTTGTCGTCTGGCTTTTCGATCAACTTCTCGAAGTCGTCTGCCAGTAGTAGAAGACCTGGCTTCTATACATTTCTCTTTAAAATCTCTTGTCTTTTCGAATTTTTTTTTCAAACTGCTTGCCACGATTTTCCTCTTCCGATCAAATTTCCCTTCGTATTTATCACAAGGCTGACTGTTGAGATATCGACGTCAACTGCATTTGCAATGTCCCTGTAGGATTTTCCTGTGTGTTTCTGTTTTCTGGATGCCACGTCCATTAGAGAAAATAGTCGTATCAGGAGTTTAAACAACAGCCATACACTCTAATATCTTGATGCAATTCTAACTGATATAAGAGCAGCTCATGTACAATTATTGCATTAGATATCCTTTCAACAATGATGAAATTTCATATACGTGATAATTTGACCCAAACCCATTGAAAAGACACAGTAGGGGACAATGGCGACTTCGAAAAATGTTAACGATAACTAGAGTAAAAAAGTGAAAAGTCTTGGTTTGTTTCAATTAATTTGCACAAAGGTATATTTTAGCCCACATCAATATCAGGCCGTCTATACTGGGATATCCTAAAAGGATCAGACCTAGTAAAAACGACTAGTAATATCAGCTTCCTTTTGTTTGGAAAAAATACTGAATTCGTTTACCAGGAAGAGTGCATAGTTTGAAATAGTGGGTAGAAAATATTTTCTTCGGTAAAATTTCAAAGACGTATAGTCTGATGGTATTTATGCTGAGGAGCCCGACTGAGATGGATGACGTCTTATCAATTTTCACAGAAACTCATCTGCAGGTGAGATCCAGATCAAGCAGTACAGCAACTCAAATAAGGAGTCCTTCACTGTGGAATTGTGGTAATCAAGCTCGTCTCGAAAACCATGACTACTCGAGTGATGCTCAAAACTTGTGTACCAGATCGGACAAAACTTGGTATTTTACTCTGTCTTCAAGTCTCCCTCTCTTTTTATCTATTAATCTATTAATTGACTGATTACGCATCAGTGGCGTATGGAGCTTTGAATCTTGGATGTACTCACTGCTATGGATGCACAAAAGAGCAAGAATATTTTAGTGTCCGTGAAAAGTAACAGGCAGTAAAAGCTTTCTTGGTTCAATGTAGGGAACGTGGTCTTGATTGTAAATTGTATCACACCCCTGCTCATTCCATATTACCAACAGCGAATGAATAAGTAGAAATAATGGAAGGAAAACAACATTTTGATTGGACTCTATAATCCGCTGATAATAGTGTCAAATCCAGATTCTGTTTTCCATTTATTGTCTAATTTCTACAATCAGGTCCACCTTCCATACGTTGTGCCAAGAAGTCTTCAATTGTATATTGTCCTTTGCAGACACTAACATATTTCACGTTTTTGTGCATCCGTAAAAGACAGCACACCCAATATACGTATAGGAACCATACGCAACTGGTACACACCCAATATACGTATCGGAACCATACGCAACTGGTACACACCCACAGCCACATACACATATATATTCATAGATAGATAGATAGATAGATAGATAGATGGAGCGTTATTCAAACGCTCAGAATGAATTTTACCATGAAATAATCATTCAGCTGAACACCAAGTGTCCACCGTCTTCTTTGAAGTAGTCATCTCGGACATGTATGCTGCAATCTCTCAAATGATTCCACTCACAAAGAACAGCGGCAAAGTTCGTACTACAATGAGTTTGCACGTGCAGTTCAAGTTCCTGAACTTTGGCGTAGTACTGTGTATACAAACATGCATGTATATCTTATATAAATAATGGCTTGCCTCGAGTGGTTGAATCCAAAATTTTCCAAGAAAATTACGTTTTACTCCAAGAAAACAATTTTATGCGAAAGATATTTCAGTGGTGCAAGTTTTTTTTAACAATATTTCAAAAGAATTCCGTGAATTTAGATGCAAAATCAGGATTCATTTGTTCAATGGATTAGTAGTAGTAGTTGTTATAGCAGTAGTTGTAGAGTACACAAACACAGACACACATTCCTAGTCTTTCTTCTCTCGGGGTATCAGCAACCTGCATATTTTATGAGCATAAATACGCACATGTAAACATCTTTTTCTTTTCCTTTCACAAATTCATATAGGAACCAATTATATGTATGCAAACTCATTTAAAGATATATCGACCCAGTTTTCGGAAGAACCGAGAGAAATTATTTTTTCAGCAACACTCATCACCTGTAAGGCCCTTCTTTTCTTCCCCACGTTCCCGCCGCAAAATATCCGCCATCTTTATTAACCCCTACATCCAACATTTTTCGCGCCACGCACACGCAAGCCCCGTTTTTCCCGCCATTAAGTGGAGTTGGGCGATGTCGGTAGCGCCGTTCACAACGGAAACACGTGAAAAGCCATGACTGCTGGTGTTGCCATGGCGACCACCACTTCCACACCACATGTCACCCCCCCCGCGCCTTAACCCTCCCTCCACCATCCCACGGACTTTTGCTTTCTACTTCTTCTCCCAACCCCTTTTAATTTCGTTCTGTTTTCCGTCTTAGCAATAGGGGCCGTTAAAATAGGTGGAAAATGGCGACGAAGGAAGAAATGAGGGGAAGAAGCGGGCTCAGCGAGCCTCGGTTTGAGTGTTTACTCTAAAAGGGTTTTTATTTCCCCGAAAGGAGGATTTTTTTTTGCAGTGGTGGTGGTGGTGGCGGAAGATTTTTATATTCGATTATATGTACAATGTTTTCTTTACAGAGGCAGTAAATATATTTTCTATTTAATGTTTTTTTTGGCTTATTTATCGAGTGAAGAAAAATAGAAAAATAGATACACGGTAACTGAAGGCAAATATGGATTTGCAATAATGTATCTAATATTTGAGACAAAGAAAACTAAAACTATATTTTCCTCCATATCTCTCACTCCTTCCTCTCGATATACATATATGCATTTTATATCAAATATTATACACGCGTAAAATCTATATACGGTCCTCAAACACACATACACACACAATATATATATATATATATATATATATATATATATATATATTTTTTATTTTTTTTATTTTGAGAAATGGATATATGATCCGACAAAATGATAATAAATTTCGTCATATCATATTGAAAGTCTCATTTGAAATGATCCCCCGTTATTACATCGTGAATGTACCATTTGGCGTAGACAACGTGGGGCTGCTAAAGGAATTGAATTTGCAACCAATGGGGTAGCTGCTTTAAGGTAGCATTGCTCTTACCATTGAGCTGAACAGCCGTTGGTAATGCAAAATCCCAAATAACTGTTTCAACTCCCAAATCCCATTTTGCTTATTCACGGTCTGCATCTGCTCTATTCGTTTCTTTCAACGCGACGATTATGTATTTAAGAAGTGGATATATGATTTGACAGAACGATTGTGATTCTCTCTCTATATATACATGTATAAACTAGCTGGGGTATCTGTGTAACCCAGGAAAAAAATGCAAGAATGCAACCAATATTTTATAGATTTTATAAAAATGAATTGAAGGTGAGTGAACAATTGTGGTGCACCCCCAACAGGCTTTAAGGGGATTACTATTTGTGAAAACTAAAATAAAAAAAAACAAACTTTTCACTCTTAGATCAGAAAATTGACAAAACTCACCTGACCTTAACGTGACTTTTACAGGTAGCCACAGGTCAGTACTATCTACCCAATAGTCATCCTTAGGTCAAGTAACCCTTATACACAAACCTGGAGTCCGTAAAGATCAGCTGTTTGTGAGTCTATAAAACATACGTATTACCAAAAATTTATATCGGAAAAGATTCTGAACGTTCTCAGACCAGAAATGGCAATGATGGTAAATTAGGCTAGGTGGTCGGCGGTTGCTAAGGTGGGCATGACACTAGAGTGCAGCTCATTCATTCGATTATATATATATATATATATATATATATATATATATATATATATATATATATATATATATGCGTGTGTGTGTGTGTGTTTAGTTTATACATGAACATTCCGATACAGTATATATTGTTTATATAAAAAATATAATTATACTTATACATACACGAATATATATATATATATATATATATATATATATATATATATATATGGATAAATATAGCATACATGGATGGATACAGATTCTCTCGCTATAGCGTATTCAGTGTGTTTGTACCTATAGAATTATGCATATGTATGTATAAATATCCAAATGCAGCAGAAACATATATATATATATATATATATATATATATATATATATTGAATCTGTATATATATACTTTATTTACGTTTTTGCATAATCACAAGGTGTGTGTGTGTGTATATATATATATATATATATAAGTATGTAAGCATATATTTATTTATATATAATACAAATATTTATATTCATATACTTATATACGAATAAAAATTACCATATATTTATGTACATTTTTATACGTCCAGGTTCCCGTTACACATGGATTTGTACAAACCACAGACATATGAAATAACTTGCGCACATGTACACATACACTGTATCACGCACGCATACGCACACCTGTACACACACGTACACACACATGCACACTTATATCATGCTCTCATGTCTTTATCAATGAATCTGAAAGAACATATCTGGGCACACACACTGTTGATTTGACAATTTCGATAGAGTTAACTTCGGAAAATATCTTGGTAGGCAATCAATATTTAATTATTAAACACCTCCATTCCTTGTTCACTAATTGAATATTGATTATCTAGAAGTATACTTGCCTGAGTTACTTGAAACACACACACACACGCGTATATATATATATATATATATATATATATATATATATATATATATATATATATATATTCACATTGCTGAGGAGCCATGTTGATATTACTGTTTTGTTTTTAAATTTCCGAAAACTGTTATATGGTAAACAACTGATGATCTCAACAAGACTAATTTACACACAATACCACGTATAAAAATTCTGTGAAAAGCATAGAATAACATTGAAGAAAATTGCATATATATATATATATGTGTGTGTGTGTGTGTGTGTGTGTGTTATTAAAATAGATATATTTTTCAACGGAATGATTATTATTGCATTATATCATATAGAATAACCAATTAAAGAAAATGGGGCGGCTGCATGAATCGAAACTACAAATGATAAAGCAGCCACTTCAACGTATCGTTGCTCTTACCATTTGCAGCTGTTTAGCTCAATGGTAAGAGCAACACTACCCTATCGATTGCAGGTTCGATTCCTGCAGCAGCCTCATTTTCTTTAATTAGTTTTTCTATTTACGTTGCCTTGGCCAAATGGTACATTCACCATGTGATGACAGTGGATCATTTCAAATAACAGTTTTTATATATATATATATATATATATATATATATATATATATATATATATATATATATATATATATATATATATACGACGATATAATATTGCTACGAAATCATGAAGAAAAATATCGATATTGTTTCTCGATATCTCGGTCTATACACTTCTGAAAGTGGTGTGTTTCCATCTCTCTACCCACCGAACACCTGTACTTTTTTATTTACTCCATGTCAAAACAGAAAAATGTCTGAAAGGGCGAGATCAGGGTTGTAGAGTGAATGGAGTAAGGTATCCAAATGAAAGTCTTGCATGACACCTTTTGCTACTCTCGAAGAATGATTAGGTGCATTGTCAAGATGGAAAGAAAAGCCCCTTTGGTGCAAATTACCCGGCCGTTTTCTCGCCGTTGTAGTTTACATTTTTTCTCAAAATTTTCTCCTAATAAACCACTGTTGTAATCATGTGACCTTCGAGGGAATCTATTGAGGTTACACCTATGGAATCCCCGAAAACATTCTCTACGCTGATATTACAGCCTTGAACTTGACTAACTCCAGATTCCCTCAGAACTCACTGTTTTGATTGGACCTTGCGCTCTTGATCATATTGTTTGATTAAAGACTCGTCCCGATCGAGATTCGTTCGGTAAAATCCCCTTCATCGGCTTCGAAGTTGCAGAAAACACTGATAGAAAGATCAACTCCTTGAGAAAGCTGATTTTTGCCCAACACTTTTAGCACTCATTAAATCGAAAGCAGGCGATGGACATCACGACTCACAACATGGATCCCCAGAGATCACGTGCGAAACTAAGGCCGACAGAATACAAGATAGAGAGCTGAACTTGACAAATTTAGAAAATACTTGACATTGCGACGTCCACGATTGAGAAGTGTGGCGAATCCTGCGGAAGGTCTACGTCCAACGACGGACGTTAAAAGACTGATGATGATGATGATGATGATGATGATGATGATTTGAAAGCTTACTGATATCTGCTTAAAGTTGGAAAAGCCTATCTGAGATCCCAATTTCAGCAGCTATAGTTTCAATGGTAATTCTTGATTTAAGCCACAATTTTTTTTTATTTGTCAATGCCTCCCATCCTAAGCTCAATTTTGAGGTCTTCCCAGCCTTCGTTAAAAAAACTTTGGCCCTTTCAAAAACATTAACCTTTCATAAATTTAGATTATTTGGGAAAATTTTCACTCAAGTTTTATTGAAAATTTGATGTTTAGCCCTGACCTCAAAGTCTTTTTCTACGGCGTAAAAGTCTCCATTTTATCATTGGACCCTCACGAGACAAAAACAAGAGTATAAATGAGATAACTTGTCATCAACTTATCACAGAGACATGTATATAGATGCTATTTTATACTACACATCATTCAATCTTTTGATTTGGGGCTCGTTTGAAGATGGATTATGCATCTTAGATGGAAATTGACGTAAGGTTACAGAAAGCATGGAAACTACTTTGATGAATGGATGATGGCATTATGATTTTGCATGGATAAAATATCTTGTCGACTCACTGTAGTATCACTAGCGTTTTCTGTTTAACGTGTTCTTAACAACATTATCACTGAATTGGTATGTCCATATTTTGAAGAATTACTGATCAGAGAGCCGATTGATAATGAAATATCGCTAGGATTTTCGTTAATTGTGCATGAAGACTGCATTAAAACTTAGGTAACCTCTTCGAATAAACACAATCGATATGAATATTATTCCAGTATATAACGTGTACATAAGGCACAGCTCCTCTGACGAGCACAAGCTTTTCTGTATTTTCAACATCAAACATTATTATTATTATTATCATTATTATTATTATTATTATTATTATTATTATTATTATTATTATTATTATTATTATTATTATTATTATTATTATTAATTTCAAAACAGTTACCTAGAAGTTATCAGTGGAGGTTGAGTGACTGCAAGTCTCCTTAGGGCTTCAGCCCTCCTCTCATCTCATATCTGCCTCACCTATCGCAGCAGTGCTGTGGTTCGTATTTCCATTACCATTCGGGTTTTTTTTTCTCCCTCCTCCTCTGTTAGGTCACTGCTAACAGCTGGGGTCGTAGATCTTATATTTCTAGCACTTTCCTCGTTATTATCATTATTATTATTAGTAGTATCATTATTATTAGTAGTAGTAGTAATGGTAGTTGTAGTATTTTGATGACTTTGACTAGTATCCTTCTCATTGCTTCTTTGATCGTTACCTTTTGGTTGATGCGTTCTACGGTCATCGTAATGTCGCCAGAACTTCTCATATCAGGTGTTGTCATAAAAAACATAAATCTTTCGGACGAGTATCTCTTTCTTTTTTATTTTGATAACATTTTGGTTGGTCTGCTTTACGTCCATCCAAGTGTTGCCTGAAATTATTAGGTGAAGTATTGTCATTATTTCATGAATTACTCTGACTAGCATCCTCATTTTTGTTGTTTTTTGTCGTTATGTTTTGATCATTCAACCCCGGCCTCCATAGTGCTACCTGTATATTTTGAATGAATTATTGTCATTGGTACATTCATTTTTTGGACTAGTATCTTCTCCTTGCTTTAATCATAATCTTTTGAGCGATGCACTTTCCATCATGCTTGAAATTTGTAGATAAAGTATTGTCATCATTCTACGAACTATTTGAACGAGCATGCTCATCTTAGTTGTTTTGATCAATACGTTTTGAGCAGTGCGTCCTCCAGTTTTTCCATCGGATGGGAAGCATTTCGTAATCTTTGAATATAATCTTTTTATCTCGCCAGGAACTATTCTTGCGAACTTTTTGTCACTTCTCCAATCAGAAGTATCAGACAGCAATTGGTTCTAGAATTAACATTGAACTGTATAGCTAGAATTCTGTTACTTGAATTAGTGAATCAATCATTCGAATTTACAATAGAGTCGAAAGTAAGTGCAAAAATTAATCTATTCGCGGATCTGTACTCATCTTTATCCGTCAATATTTATATCATTCAGTTGTATATATATATCAAAGTATGTATCTTTCTATCTATCAATGGTGATGTAGCTAGTGATACCTTGAGATTTAGGGTTCTGGATTGTGATTGGCTCTTCCAACAGTTAGTGGGATCATGCACCTCCATTTAATTGATGAAATACAGCCTTGAGGGCCGAATTATTAATTACGCAATATATGTATGCACAAATATTTGCGTGTTATTGTACAATGCCAACAGAAATGCTGTAAGCGGACCATAATCTGATAAGCTTTTGAGGGCACCCTTCCATCGTTTTCAGATAGCCCCTCCCCTCGTCTTAAAACATCTATCCATCAATCTATCTATCTATTTTGATTGTTGAACTTTGGATCAATCCTTCTCCACTCTTTCATGTATTGTGTGACCATTGGTCACCCACGGCTGAAATCCATAACTTCACAATGGAAAGGACACAGGTTAACTTAACCTTTATTCTGATATCAATGACTGGTTTGTTCGAAAACGTGCTTTTGAAGAAAAGGCAACTGAAAAGGTGATGCTGTCGATTGAAAGGTCAAACGTTGTTATCTGAGATAAAAAAAACAAGATAAAAGACTTTTGACATTGCGTTCTACCACTAAGAATAAATCTTTCTGTCATTCTAGATGCTTACCTCATTATATTCGTACCTAGGTTCTGCAGATTTCGCCAAATCTATCTATCTATCTATCTATCTATCTATCTATCTATCTATCTATCTATCTGCTTGATTGATCGAAATATCTAAAGTAAGGTTCAAGGGATAGTAGCCTGTAAGATTTAAAGCTCTTGACCGGAACCATGAATCCGTTTTTAGATTCATTGAAACATTCAAAATCATTTTCGATCTTTGAGGGAAACTACATTACCCTTTGTTTGATAAAAGTACATCGTATTGATTGGGTAATATTTGAGTCTCTCTGATCAATAAAACAGTACTTCATTTGAAGTCCCGATTTTTAAGATATGCAAATTTCAATTTTTAAAACGTCTTTCTGATTATCAGATTAGTCCGGGCTACTGGTCTCTGTTAGAAGCTTCCAATAAGAATTGCGACGAAAGAAAAAAAATACTTTTCTCATTTAAACGTAATAATCATTTGTTGAACTTTTAACTTGTTTCCTATCTTTTATTCATCCGGTAAATCTTTGCTTTTTTTCGTTGATTCTATTGAACAGAAAAAGATAAATTACTTCCAAAAAGTCAAACAAGTTAAGTATCGGAAATGAAGCAAGAAGTATTAGCTATGGAAGACAGACTCAAGATACTGACACAGAGTTCACCAATAGAATGTTCCAGAATAATAACTTTACCAATAATATACGGGGAAACAATGGAGAAAGTAGAATTACCTGATGCTACGATAACAGTACATTTCTTGGGTAAGTTTTAACGGAGAAAAAATCGCAATAGAGAGGCTGAGTGGCTAACCAACATGAAAAATGATATAGAAGGGGCAAAAGAAGGAGGGAACATTGAAAAAGTTCAAGAGATTTTATGAAGAACCTTAAAGAAAATTGCTAGCTAAATATGACCAGGTTCACAATGGGATTCATGACATCTGGTTCAAATGAATCAAGGCTATGAAAAAAGAGACTAGCCCAACAGTCAAGCAGAAGCACTAAGGAAACAAAATTTCCAATGACGAAAATGAAAACTATCCCGGTCCAGAAGGCCCCCTCCCTTCAAGAAAGGGACCAAATCATTGTAATTAAAGACCGATAACATGCCTACCTATGTTGTGAATAATTCCAACTGCTGATATCCGAAGGAATCGACTGCTCTTTGAGAAGGGTGGTCGACTTCTCCCTAAAGATAAGAATATGATACTGAAAACGAAGTAGAGGAAATGAGTGATTAGCTATTCATCAATCAAATATAAGGAAAAATCAAAGCAAGAAAGAAGAATCTAGAAGAAACGGGCTGATTTTTTATCCTATAACCACGGATAGTAAATAACTAGAGATGTTAGAAATCTCGAAACAAGTTGTTAACTTCATAATGAAAGCAATGGTAGATTGAAGGAGAATGGGCCGTCTGGGAAGATTAAAAAAGCCAGGGTCAAAATAAAAAGAAGTATCTTCCAAGGTGACCCTATGTCCCCACCACTATTCGTCGTTGCGACGATACTGCTGAATTATAAATGAATTATAAAATGCGAAAATGTAAGTGAAGATAATGATAAAAGCTCAACGAGCCATCTTTTTAAAGTTAAGAAAATCGCCATCAAAGTTTGACTTTTGCTAGCGATGTTTCCATTATTTTCTGAGCAACAACGCTCATGAGATTCTTAAGCTTGAACAGTCAATTTTGATCGTGAATGATGGGGGAAGGATTGAAGTAGGGGTTATCCAATATAAAAAAAATAAGATTTGAAAGGGTTGGTGCGTTGGTCACTTATGTGCAGCCATCATATATATATATATATATAATGTGTACTGTTGAGAGTGAGACAGACTCGGGAGTGAGGGGTTTGGAGGTAAGGTTTATTAATCCTAATAAGTAAATTGTCCATACATGTTTCGGGATTCTTCCCATCTTCAGTGGTGTGTGTTGTGTGAGTGTGTATTTAAATTTCCCATGTGGAACCAGAGTCCACTATCAGGAGCTATGCATTGTGGGTAAATTGTATTGTCAGGGCTGCTGGAGGCCTCCTGCTGAGTGGGAGAGTGTACAGTAAGGTATCACGTCTTTGGTTAAGCAGTAGCAATTGGTCTTGGGGAATGATGTGGAGTTAGATTTTTTGGTATGTTAGGGGTAGTGTAAATGGAGGGGTGGTTAGGTATATATATATATATATATATATATATATATATATATATATATATATAATATGTGTGTCCGTAAAAGAATTACACAGCAAGAGAAATTTGAATGCTATTGGGCTTAAAATAAAAGAAAATGAATTTAAACAAATTTGACTTCATTTTCAACACAACTTGATATTGTGTCATAGTCCTTTGGCTTTCAACACGTCTTTTTGTTGATAGGCATGGGATTTGTTAAATTTGCAAAATATTACACCAACCCTCGTACATAATATCGCATCTCTCATTTCTTGGAGATCGGCAGGTTTGTTTTCTGCGACCATGTTTTTAAAAGCTTTTTCCGGGAGGTCTCTATTGTATTCAAATCAAGAGAATTCCCGATCTCTCTAGTATACTAATGTTTCTGTCTGACAACCATTTTGACACCTTTTTTTTAGTCTTGTGTGCAGGACCACCATCGTGCAATAAAACACTGGTATTTTATCCTTTGGAACTTCTGGGTATTGTGTGCCAACCATTGACCTCCAATTTTGGTAAGAAATGCAGGTCACCCAAATCACATTGTCACTCGATTCCCCCATACACTAGGGGTATTTTTTCCCAGTATCCATGGAGACATTTCAATTGTACTGAAATATACTTTTTAGTCTACGCACATCTTTAGATTCACCACAGACAAACTAGGATGTCGACTCTAAAACTTTCCAGCGCTCCTGCTGATCATCAACCTAAGAAACGTATTTCTCACAAAAGGAAACTTTTTTCTTCATAGGTTAGATGAATAAGGATATTCTTTTTGGTTGCATGATGCATGGCCAGACCCAGATATTTTATATGGTAGTGTAGTTCATCAGCTCACGTTTTTGAAGCTAGTCGGTACTAGGAGAGATCTTTTTCTTGCACCCCCCGTGCCAATTTTCCGCTTGGGGTGTTACCTCGTGGCAGTCCAGAAACAGCTTTCATCAGGTCGTAAACTGCCTTGCGTGTCACTTGCGCTACACAAATCACAGAAAATACAGCTTTGTGATTGGCCACGGCACAAGTTTTTTTGTTTCAATTGTAAGCTTACTTCGACCTATGGTGGCTCTCAGAAGAATACGGACCAAAGATACAGAAAAAAAAAACTCAGAAAGGTATTCAACTCTAAACTGAAAAAAAGAAAATCACAGGTACGTGAATATATTAGGTATCAACCAGGTACGACCGAACAGAGTGGGATAAAGGAACAGAAGACAGACAATACCTAAAAAAGAACCAGAAAACTATTATAAACGGATTCCTGCAGCAGTGACTTGATCGAAATAATAAATACCTAGGTTGATCCCACTGTGACATACTCCGGACCCTTCTTAAACTGGAAAAGTAATCAACTCAGAAACCTGGACTACAGAAAAAAAAATCCTCAATAACAATGCATAAAGCCTTGCACTCGGGAGACGATATCCACAGATTATGTGTAAAGACAAAAGAAAGAAAACGAGGATTCTTTAGCATCACCTTTGCTATCGGGAGAGTTGGAGATTATACCAGAGTAAAAAAAGACATTACAACGACCAACGGCTACATTAGGACTATCAGGTGGATACTTAGACAATCAGACCCCCCAACTCCCAAAACAAAACAAACAAAAACAAACAACAAGAAAAAAATAAAACAAAAAACGAACAAACTTCAAGATAAAAAAAATCAAAACCTCAAAACAAAGACACAAGAATCCAAAAGTTTGAATAAAAACAACTGTACGAGCATTTCCAGAGACTAACTTGAGGATTTGCTAATGAATCGCTATGGACAAGGTGACGTAGAGAGAAACTGAATCACTCTTGATAGTAGCCTAGAATAACGCCATAAGAACTAATATGGAAGCTACGATAGATAAGATACAGAAAGATATCAAAAAGAGACCATTCAAAGATGAATCACTTAAGAATTTTGAAAGACTATAGATCCGAAGAATTGAGAAGATTCTAACTACGGCACCGTCAAATGCCACTTTTCTTCTGTCACATATTTCATGATTTATTTTCTCAAGTTTTGCTTGATTTTACTTTCTATCTATTTTTAAAGTTCTGGCTTTCTTTTAAAAAGTTTATCAATCCCTCCCGTTCGTTTCTTCCTTTCTCTTTCACTTTTTCGTTTCTCATATTTTTTCTCACTTCTCCCTTTTCCACTTCGGTATCTCTCTTTTGCCTGTAAATTTCGTTTTCTTTCTCCTCTCATTTTTTTTCTTTCTTTCTATTTTTCCCTTTCTTTTCTCGCCATTTCTTCTATAACGTTTCTCTCTCTTTTTCTCTAAATCTTTGATATTTTTTGTCCTTTTATTTCGTTTTATTCTAGGTTTTTTTCATCTTGTTTCTTTGAACACTAATACTTTTTCTTTGTTCTTCATTATTTCACTTCTATTATTTTTCTTTCTTAAACTATCTTAGTTTCTTTTTTCTCATTATACTCCCAGTCTTTCATTCATTCTCTCAACCCTTTCTTTCTTTTTTTCTTTCTTTATATTTTCTTCCTCGTCATCCTTTTTCTTTCTCATCGCGCTTCTTATTCCTTTCTTTCTTTCTTTCTTTCTTCCTTTCTTTCTTTCTCGTCACCTTTTTTCTTTCTCATTACCCTTTCTTGCTCCTTTCTTTCTTTCTTTCTTTCTTTATATTTTCTTCCTCGTCACCCTTTTTCTTTCTCATTACCCTTTCTTGCTCCTTTCTTTCTTTCTTTCTTTATATTTTCTTCCTCGTCACAATTTTTCTTTCTCATCACGCTTCTTACTCCTTTCTTTCTTTCTTTCTTTCTTTCTCGTAATCTTTTGTCTCTTCTTTTCTCGTTACTCCTCTTGTTTTTCTCTCTTTTTCAAAAACAAAGAATCTCCCTCTCCCTCAACGCCTTTAGCTCTCTCTTTCTATTCGCCATCCTTCCTTATTGTCGTCTTAACAACACAGCAATCTCTTTTCATCTTTCGTTTTTCATCGTCTCCTTCGCACTGTTGTTCTCCCATAACCCACCAAATCCAGCAAGCACCAACCTCCATTTTATTCCAGTGTATTTCAGCCAATTTCATTGGTCAGCATTCCCTCTTCGCAGCCGATGCAGACAAAGGGTTTCCAAGTGACGGTTACATCCTCTGCACTGTTAGGAAATCCACCTGAGTTATCCAAGGACGTGTCCTTCAAGCGACCATCTCCACGCTTTCACTTCCCACCCCTGTGACTCCCGTTCTACGCTGTCACTTTGAGAAGTACTTGAAACAGTCTTTTCAAAGTCATCCAACGAGATTATTTACCGATATTTTCAGGCAGGCGACTTCAAAGGAAGGTGTCTTGCTAATATGAAAGAAAAAGAAAAAAATGAAACGAAAGAAGGAGAGGGGTGTGTTTTTAAGTGTGTCAGTTTGTCAAAGTGCCGGAATATGAACAACGTCTGAGAGTTAGAATTACAGTCTCAAGAGAAGGAAGAGAGACTGTAAGAAAATGAAGGCAGCAGAACGATGATATATATATATGTATATATATATATATATATATATATATATATATATATATATACATATATATATATGTATATATATATGTATATATACATACATACATATATATATATATATATATATATATATATATATATATATAGATAGATAGATGGATAGATAGATGGACATATTGAAATACATATGTTCATAGCTAGTATCAGAATGAGGTATATTGGAAGAGATAGATAGATAGGTAGATGGATAGATAGATATGTGCAAGCAAACTAAAATAGATGAAATGGATAGAGGTATTAACATAATTGAATCTTTAGGAATCAGCATATAGATAGATAGATATGAACTCTGCACGCCATCATATTCAGTGCACATTGAAGCAAACGTCAAATTATGACCTAATCAGAATTCAATTATTAGAATATGATTAAATTGAAACGTAATGTGGGATTTATGCCATTTGATAGAGAACTGTGCAGTTGTAAATTTGCGTATCATCCCGGTGAAGTTTTACAACAGCCTTTCGGTTAAATAGTTCAAAATTAAGAACAGTTATAAAATATGGCAGCTATAAAATATAACAGTCAACAAATTTCTTGGATTAAGTATTTGTCATTATTATTCTTTTTTTGCTTAGACTTTCTTTCATTTTTATTTCAATTGTTTTTTTATGACAACTCTCAGACTATTATTTTATATCCATTTAGTAAGCAGCGAGTACCGTGAAAAAAGAAATAACTTGTAAGCTGCGATGAGAAGCAATAGAGATAAGATGAAAGGAAGACACATCGAAAAATTAACGATGTGACAGCGTATCTAAAATCGGAAATATGAGGAAAATAGCTATATGGCTTATTTGAGCGATACCATCTGACAGAACCGTCCATGGGAAAATAGTAATGTTGCTGTCACGGTAGAACAGGCTTTCAGGGATAAGGGATGCAAGTTCGAATCTCGATGGAAGCTTATCCTATATTTCCGATCCACACTGCTTACGTAACGACCGTAGAATGATAATCTGAAACTTGCGTTCAAACGTAGCAGAATGATAGGAAAGAAAGACTTTTAAACATTGATAATAATCAGCATTAAATTAATTTTTCATTTGATAAATATATATATATATATATATATATAGATATATAGATATATATAGATATAGATATATATAGAGAGAGATAGATAGATGGATAGATAGATATTCTCGCAAACTTCCTGAAACACACAGAGCCGATTCTCCCCGGTAATTTTGATGAACAGTTCCTTTCTGTTAAGCAGAAGTTATGAATTCAGTATGTTTGGGGCCACTGTTACACAATAACCAGATAATTCCTCTATGGACATTCCCTGCTTGTCAGTGTGACCCTTAAGACGCCTCTTGACCGATTCAAACCATTTGGGAAATTTTTCCAATGTTGACAGGTAATAACCTTTTTATGTCTGCTTGGCCATCCATCCTTTAGAATGAAGATGAGTTATTTCAGCATCCATCGGCTATCGCACACAAAAGATCAATGAGAATATCTAGTCACAGAATAAAATGAAATACTTGGACGCCTCATCGAGGGGTAATGGTTTGCAAGCTCGTTTTGCAGATCTTTATCATTACTGAGCAACTCAGTCAATCCTCACTGGATGCGCATGCGTATGGCCTTCTGCCAAATTTAAGCAGCGCTTGGTAAATAACTATAACAGAATATCCTGCACTTTTTCGTTGTCTGTGGACCAGAATTTGCACCTTGTTCCTCCGTTACGCTGATCCCCACATCTATTCCGCTTCTGGGGAATTAACTCCTATTTTGAGTTCGATTTAATCATATCGATGGTGCACCTTGAAGTGATGGGAGCCTGCTGCGTCCAGATCATCAGCCGAGTAACCCTGCCAACAATATGGATAAATTGTGGATCCTTCACTCCCGTATTCCTTAAAAGCATTAAAAAAAGCAGCTCTTCATTTCAATATTAACGAGTAGACGCATCCCAAGGACTTAACACAAGTAGCGGAACTGATGTGTTGATCGATGGGATGGAATAACGAAATGAGTGACGTGCAGAGAACTAAGAAATACAGAATATATTTTCGTTAAGGAACATGGATTAAAATTCGAGAAATACAGAGAATGTTCAACTGCTAAATCATGAGAATAAGGGAAATAATACGACAAGCAAGTAGACAAACTTGTAGAAATGAGTGCTGCATTGTTTTCTTCGCAACAAGTCGACGATAAAAGTCGATTCGCCGAACAATGGCGATAATAGTGATCGTCGTCATGGAGAACAAACCAAGAAAGTGGCCAAAACCCATCAGGTCCGAAATGTTTGAATTTTATCTCCACCAAATTCGAAACCTTCGACCAAACGCTGGATAAAATAAGTACCAAGCGGAAGATTACTTCCTTGCTGTAGATGGGATCTTCGAAAGTAGTTTCCGCTTTCGTGCATACACCGATCTTCATCAAATTATCTCCCTTTATCTTTCTCTGTCTTTCCGAGTTCTTTCTTTAGTCTAACTCTTTAATCTTCTCCCATCCTTTCAATTCAGTCTCTGAGGTATTACCTCAGTCCCCTTTCTACTATCTGTATATCTTCTTCTTTCCTATTTATTATTGCTTTTACTCCCTCTCTTTTTTTCTCACCCTCTGTTTTTCTTGCATTACTCTCTCTGATTTAATCTTAGAATTCTACTTCTCACTTGGTGTATCTTCAGTGTACTACTATCTCTTCCCCAAAACCTATTATGTTGGCCTTCCTTTCATCAACCCCTCCCTCTCTCTCTCTCAATACTATCATGTTTGTCACCTCCTCCTTTTCAACCTCTGCATAACGTTTGTCTCACTCTTTTATTACTCCTTTTCATAGATAGTGAGAGGGTTGTACGATATATATATATATATATATATATATATATATATATATATATATATATATATATATATATATATATATATATGTGTGTGTGTGTGTATGTGTGTGTGGAATAAAAATTTACATCAGAAAGTAGGAGTTTTGTTCATGAAGAATAGTGGTCAAAGTCCATACTATATTAGTTTCATGCAGGCTTGCTGTTTGAATTCCGTAAATTTTTGGCTTACCCTTATATATATATATATATATATATATATATATATATATATATATATATATATATATATATATATATATATATATATTTCTCTCTCTTTATATAGATGTTAAGCGTGACGAATATTTCTTATCAGTTTAACTTTTTTTTATCACATTTTCTTTTTTTGTGATTAGGTCGTTTTTTTCTCTCGCTGGGTTACTGAATGGAAAACCGTCATGGAATAAATAATTTAAGCGTTCATGTACAACAGGTCTTCAGCTTAAGCATTTTTTTACTTTCCCATTTATCACTTCTCTCTATCAACTTCTTAACTCTCTCTTTCATATCCACACACTGCCCTCCTCACAAGAGCACCTACTGTAAAGTGACATCTGGCAAGATGACATCATAAAAAACGCAACCGCTCTAACCACCATAGCAGGCCCTTAACTGATATTCACTAAATTTAGTACTTAATCCAGTATAAGTCTGAACAATAGAAAATTGGGGAGGGGGGTAGGTTTCAATTCTTCCGTTCATCAATCAACCCGCCTTTTTTTCCATTTCACACATGCATTGCGTAGACTTCCTTAGCCTGTATCATCAACAGTCTTTTAACGTCCGTCATTGGACATAGAACTTCCCCAGGATTTGCCACATTTCCCTATCATGGGCGTCGCGGAGCCAGTACTTCCTAAACTTGTCTAATTCGTCTCTCCATCTAATATTCTGTTGGCCTCGGTTGCGCATGTGATCTCAAGGGATCCATGTCGTGAGTCGTGATGTCTATCGGTTGCAACATGGCCAGCCCACCGCCATTTGAGATTTTAAATGAATTTATTTATGTCCTTGTGACATTTACGACCCTACCAGTGTCTGTTCCCTTCAGCTCGTCCGCGTACCGTTATCATTCTTCACTACCGCTACGGCTTTCAACTCCTTTGCTCTCCACACTCTCGTACATGATTTCCCCCCGTTCTTTAATCTCCTCCCCATTTTTACTCCTTTAATCTACTTACCTCTGTCCACACCTTTCCCGACTCGCTGCTACGAGCCTCACCGAGCTGTTTTCCGAGTTTTTTTTTTTTTCGGCCTAGGTGTACAAGTAAACTATTAATGCAATGATATAAGTCAAAGGGAATGTTTAGTGCATGCCTGTTTCTTTCAGCCATACCCCTGCCAACTGACCCCGACACACAGAGGCACCCCCACTCTCTCTCTCACACTTACTGTCTCTCTCTCTCACATGTGCACACTCACACATATGCTTGCATTAGAGCACATACATTGAAAAACGACGAATGGACAGACAACTGTCGGAAAAAAATCCGACATAAGTTTGTGTTGAAATAGATTTCCAAATGAGACGAACATACCAGCCTTGAAAATCAGCATTTGAAATCTGGGATTTCAACTGTGCGTAAGCATCTTTAGTTGACAGTTGTTATGTACATGTGGAGCGTTGTAATGTACTGTTCTCAGCGTGGACTGGATGTCGCTTGTTTCTCATAAACGTATTTGTATTCGATTTATACAGTGGGGAAATATTTTTTTGATTAAATACCGTAACACCCCCTATTTTACACTATACGTCACTCAAAACCTCTTCAATTTGACTCACCAAAATGAGTATCACTAACGTCACTCAACTGCTGACCAGTGATATATCCTGACCCTCAGCCCAACAAAAGTGACATGAAGAGTAATCACAGTAGAAGCGAGATTAGTCATCATATAGCAATTCGACTATACGATGTAAGTAAACTCCAATCAAGCACAATTTTGTTGTCCATGTGAGCCCGAATAGAAATCCCATTTATATGAATAAGAATAGAAAGAAAAACAAAGACATAAAAAGGGAGAAGAAAAAAAAAAGTAAAAAAGGGAGAAAAATTGATCTGAAATAAAAAAAAAAGCGGGAACTGATAGCTTGCGCTGGCGGGAAAATCTTTTGAATTGGCGCGAAACAGGAAAGTCAAAGTCGAGCAAACACGAGCCTTTACAAAAGGTGTAAAAACGGATCTAAAATAACTTTCCTTAGGAAATTTTCATCTATTCTATTCATATTGAGAATTATCTATCTACATAGCACAGTCTATTCTTGTCTATTCGCCCATTCACATCTGTATACCTTTTTGAGTGAGTCTGTCTCTCCGTCTAATTCAGGCTGTTCATATCCGTCAATTTGTGTATCTATCTTGGATATTCCGTTCTTATGCATCTGGGCTGTTAGCGTATGCTACTTATCTCCGATGTGCTATCCAAAACTACGTAAAGTTTGGACTGCGCTTGTAAATTGAATGTAGTACGAACTTTTGTTCCTAGTAATGCATAGAATCTTGGAAAACACCGCTCGTATCACTGCATATAATGAGAATACTTTAAATAACACGGACAAAACTCGCATTTCATATATATATATATATATATATATATATATATATATATATATATATATATATATATATATATATACACACACTTCATTTTGTGGTAAACATGCTCAACCAAGGTCGTCAGAAGTTTAAAAAAAAAAAAAAGTCTTTAGCTCAATCCAGGGAAGACAGTTGTGTCTCAGCATTCCTACTGTGCCATTACTCATTATGAATATTGCTTTTTATTCAAGCAAAGGTTTGCTATCAACCCTAGCCTACACTCTCATCTATGATTTTAGTGTCTTTTGATATTCAATGCACACTCAATTCCATAGCCCTGGGAATGCCTTTTGCAATGCTAGTCTTTGTCGAACAGGAAATTCTCGACCGGATATAACTTTTAAAATTCTAAGATATCCAGATGTCATTGTCTACAATTCAGAGAATTGGCCACACATCTCAAGAGACATGTTCTGGAGAGCTTAAAGTGGCAACAAGCCGAGAAGACAGAAGGCTGAACATGACTTTTCTGGATCATCATAAAAACACTCAAATAAAACAATTCAGGGATTCAATAAATCCCTCCGTTTTTTGAATACTGAACGAAACTTGAAACCCTTGCCATCAACAAATGTTGTGGACAAACTTGAAATGTTGTTACTTCATGGCCACCATAGTACTCAGTGGTTTGAGAATGTTCTCTGGAGTGATGAGTCATTCTTTGAGCCAGAACATTGTTTCCGGAGGTCAGGTGAAAGGTTCGACTCAGAATGCCAGTCTACCATAGTAGACACAAGGGGGAAGTGGGATTACGGTGTGGGGATGTTCTCTGCATCTAGCGTTGGCGAGCTGGTGTAATGAGTGAAGTCCATTAATGCTAAGTAGTTCAAAAATATACTATAAAAAGGTTTGTTCCGAAAATTGGACAGGTTTTGTGGTTGAAACAAAAGACAAGAGACCATTTCCAATACGGTAAAAAAATACGACAATTAAATACAGCAAATACGGTAAAACAACAATATCATAATTTGAGCGACAATCTTTGTCTTTGATGTTTTGGCCTGGTCAGTCGTTAGATCAGAACCCAATAAAGAACATAAAGGCTCGTATTTAGGCCAAACCGGTTGGGAGAAGATTTGGGAATATTGACCAACTGTAGGAAGCAGTCAGACATGAATGGAAAACATTGTGCGTCATACTGTAAACAACTATCAGACAGTTTGACCAAAGGGATTTATATTCTGAAGAAGAAATAAGAGAGATGCTATTCCATAGAAAAACTTACTTTGCATACAAACACTGCCTGTCTTATATTAATCTTTCGATTATTCGACCTATATTTGTAAGAATAAAAGAATAATTGCCAAGAACTGGATGAAAAAACCTTGCTTCATTTTTTTGCCCTAGCGTGTATATAAGACGGATATATACACATATAAACTCTAATGAATGAAACATTATAAAAACCTGACTTGTAAGGCATTTCATTTACCTGCATAATAGTTATAACCTGATCAGGTATGGGCTCTTCAAGAACACTAAAAATGTCCTGTTAGTACCGGAATATTAACAGCAAGTCTTGTTACATGGTGGAAGTTCTGCAAAGCAAAGTGCTGGTCTTAACGCATCCAATAAATGGGATTGAGATCTAGTGAGTTTGATGTCCATGGCATATTCCCTTATAACAACGTGCAACGTGACAGGGAGCATTGTCCCGCTAAAAGATGCCATCTCCATCATAGAAGACCGTTGGCATGAAGAGGTGTACTTAGTCTCTGATATCGAGGTTAGTGATTCGAGATAAAGTGCCTTTTACATAAATGACAGGACCTGGTGTTTCTTTGGTATAACTTCGCCGATGGACATTGGCTAGCGTTCTCTGAATGACTTGCTGAGTGATTTCCATGTAATACAGCCACGCATCCCTCGAAAGAACGTCATTATCATCGTCGTCAGCTTCTTAGTGTCTGTCGTCGGACAAAGACCTTTCGCAAGATTCGCCAGATCCCTTATCATGCGAATTGCGGAGCCAGGACTTCCTGAATTTGTGTAGCTCGTCACGCCATCTCGCATTCTGTCGGCCACAATTTAATCTTTCTACTCTTACTTGGTTCAGTATTAGCCTAAGTAGAATCTAGAAAACTCCCTTTTCTCTCAATATATGATTATTCATACAGATTACATTACGGTTATGCTTGAATGTATACATCAATGAGTGTACCTGTGTTCATGTGTAGAGAGAGGAAGAGAAAGAGAGGGGGGGGAGACTGATAAGCACTAATCTGATATACTTCGAAGTACTGAGTGTTTTTTTGTCGGTTTTGGGAAGAAGAAATACATGCTGCTTATCAATTGAGAAAATCTGCATTACTAAATAATGACTACAGATATATTCGAAGTTACTATAGAAAGAGAAACAATGTGATGATCAGAAGAAAGAAAATGAAAGTATGAAACAGCACTGCAAGGAAAAAAGAGGAATAGAAGAAGAAGGAAAATCAATTGAGGGAAGATACATAATTAACAAACAAAAAAGATTGCGAAAAGAAAAAAAAACGTAATAGACTAGAAAATGTAAAGAAAAAAAGAGAAGACGGGGAAGAGATGATAATATCAAAGACGGAGCAGAAGGAATTGACAAGAAAGTAGCCTGAAGAAGAAAAGGGTTAGGGAACAAATTAAAAGAAGTGGTGAAAGAAGAAGAGAATAAAGAAGACGGGATGACAGAAAAGGCAAATGAAGCTGAGGAACAGAAGAAGAAATGACAGAAAAAGAGTCAAGCTATGAATATTTTGGTCTGGTCACCAGAGAAAACTGTAGTATGTTATTATCCTGATGGTATATGACGCCCTTTTTCTCAACTAAGTCTGAACGCT
The DNA here is from genome assembly GCA_963457665.1 of Thysanoteuthis rhombus. Taxonomy (NCBI): domain Eukaryota; kingdom Metazoa; phylum Mollusca; class Cephalopoda; order Oegopsida; family Thysanoteuthidae; genus Thysanoteuthis; species Thysanoteuthis major. Next base: position 38,140,697 of record OY735207.1, read on the forward strand.
TTTCGTCGATTGCTTCAATTGCTCTAATTAGAGGCAGTACTTGTTCGAATCAATGATTTTGTTCACTGAAAGGATCTCATAGTCTAGGATTTCGTTCCGATTCCACCAGATGCATTGCATTACCTTCTTTGGGTTGGCTGGCCTTAAGACAAGAAGCCAAGCAAACTTTTTGGCCAACCACCAACATCACCGCCATCAATAATAATTATAATATTCATTAGTATAACTCACCATCTCTCTCATCGACTTAACAACCATTGCATCAAAATTTTAAGTCATGAAGAGTTCATATTCATCGAAGAATAAAAATGGTCAGAATAAATGATATTTATGACATCAGTGGTGCCTTCTATTGGAGAGTAAGAAAAATTGAGTTGAAAAGCATCTAGAATCAGGAGGATGTAAATTTCATTTATCAACCCGCTGAACAATTCAAAAAAGTTTTTTTTCCTAAAATCAAGAAAAGGTCAGAAAGGCTGATTGAGAAGAGATGAAAGGAAACGAAGTGAAAGAGAGAGCAAAGAGATACGAGGGACGAAAGGAGTGACGACAATTTTTTTCTCCAAAAATCAAGAAAACCTCTTTAGGAGAGGTGCAGTTAAGCGCTGATGAATTTTCGAGTATGTAGACAAAATAGTAAAGCTAGGAGCGCTGGGGCACACGAACACACAATCAAATACACAAACACACAAACACATGCAAATATAAAAAATGATAGAACCATTCGCTATCTTTGATGGCTATGGTTACTCAATAATAATGATAATAATAACCATTCCATCAGGCAAAAACAATTCCGTAAAATAGTTTGAAAAATTGTCTTAGTACGAAGACCAGGAAATTGGGATCACAAAAACGTGGCAACTGACTGAAAGAACACCTGTTGTTATCGGAGTCCTTTGGGTCATTGAATAGGATGTCGACATATATCTGGGAATCGTATTTTTTTTTGCATGGATTAAAGCGTTGCATCTGTTCTGTGACATTACCCGAGCCGCCGGTACTGACGCTTGCCAGCTAAATAGACCGGAGATGGTGTAGCGGGGGAACATCAAGACCAAGTGCATAGGTGCAATGTGTCAGCCAATGAGGGGACGCTGAAGCCACTCATTAGGAACCTTTGCATTCGTACTTGGGTTTTATCTCTCTATTACTCGATCCATTGCTCTAAGAGGGTCAGGAAACCCAAACATCTACGAGATGCAGATAGATTATTGTCATCACTGGCAATTTCTTCAGTAGCCTCTCGTATTGACTTCCTTTGTATATACTGCCAAATAAATCGTAACATTGTTGCCAGCCCTATGTTTATAGACAAAACTCATTGTGCAATGAATTCTATTTGACATCAAAGGGAAAAAAATGATACAATTTAACGGTAAGAACAAGAAATCTTTTGAATTCTCGTTTTGGTTAATCTTCATTTCATCTACCTTATTTTCATTATTGAAATTAGAACTAAATATTTCTCACTTGGCCAACTAGGGGCAAAAATGTTTGATGATTGTGTTAGGCCAATCTCTGGATTGAAGAGGGCATGTCCTCCTTGAATATCAGCCTCCATAATCCTATTTTGTTTTTTTATTTTCAAATTTGGCTCGGACACTGCCCCTGGCGAATTCATAACTATCTTTTTATTCTAGTTAATGTTGTACTTGTTGTTCACTGTAATTCAGCAATAACAATGGCAGCTTCAACAATAACCCCGCCACAACCACAACGATAATAATGATTATAATAACAACAGTAGTAGTAGTAGTAGTAGTAATAGTAGTAGTAATAGTAGTAGTAGTACTACTAGTAGTAGTAGTAACAACAACAACAACAACAAACGTGAAGTCGCTGAAAGGAACGACCAGTATAAACGTCATGATTGGTGGGAAACCGAGAAGACGCTGCACCGCCAGTACAGACGTGACTAATGCATTTAAATAAAGAGAAATGACTCCGTGCTGAGCCGAAAACCTACATGAATGCATGGGGTCGGATTCTTCAAGACACGGGAAGGAATGTGAAAAAAAAACCCCTAAAGAAACAGAGGCACGAAGTTTGGCTCTGATACGAAGAAAAAAAAAAGAAGTATTTAAAATTAATAAGAATGGAAAAATCCATGCTAGATTTTTTTTTCTTTCCTCATTAATTTTTAATTGAAGAATTAAGGCTTCTCTTTGTAAGCGATGTGTGGGCTATCTTTTTTCTATTACGACATCCATGATTTTATTTCTATTTTCCTTCTTTTCATTTTTTTCCTTCTTTTCACTTTCTCCAGATTCTACAACGTCAAGTTTTCTCCCTTTCCTTCTCTTTCTAGTTTTTCTCGATTCTTTTTTGTTGTTGTTGATTTTCGTCTCATCTTTCTCTCATTCGTTTTTCTTCTATTGAGTCTATATATCTGTCTTTTTTTAAATTCTCTTCTCATTTTTCTTTCACTCCTCAATCTTTTCTCTTTCTTTTTCTTTCTCTTTTTCTTCTAATACGTGTAATTTTCTCCTTTTTGTGTTTTCTTTTTCGTTCTTCCTATTCGTTTATTTTTCTTTCATTCAACTTTTTCTTTTGTTTCCTTTTGTTTTTTCCTTTTGCTCTCTCTCTCTCTCCCCTCTCTTCTAACTCTAATTGCATTTATATCCCTTTTTTAAAACTTATGTTTGATTTGTCTTTTTTTTCATTTCTTTTTTCCTCTTTTGCCCTGCTTCCCAAATTCATTCCACTTCTTCTTTCCTTTGTTTTTCGTGTGGGGATTCATCACCTTCACCCCTCTGTCCCTTGCTCTTCTCTTTTCTTTCCTCCTTGCTTTTCTTCTTCTTCTTCTTCTTCTTGACTATTGCATTGTATTGTTAAACTTCGGCCGTACTCAATTAGAAAAGATGATAAAGATAGTATTTAGAAAATATTGATCTGACTTGCGCATACTATCGTCGCACACGACATTATGCGAGAGTATGAAGTTGTAGCATCTCGGCTTTCTAACAGCATATATATATATATATATATATATATATATATATATATATATATATGTGTGTGTGTGTGTGTGTGTGTGTGTTTGTGAGTGTATGTATACGTGTGTGTGTGTGTGTGTGGATTCAGCCTAATAGGACCACTGGTTATTAAGACCAGCTGCAATAAGACCCCTTGAAAAAAACCCTGATTCAAACATATGTAATCATCACTAATTTGCTTCGTCCATTATAGCCAGATACTTCTTTGGGGGGGGGGAATGTTACCGAATTAGCATTTTTGAGGTAAATTCTGATAGAATTGACCCCAGAATATTTTTCTTATTCTCAATACAAATATTTTTCAAAAATTTAGTTCCTGACTTGAGTTAAATGATTGATGTCTTTTGTGCAAGTTGTGCACCTTAAATTCAAGAAGTTCTGGATGTTTTGCTAAAAAAATCCAGTTTTTCGCTTAATCGGACGGGCCGGTTATTGTGTCCAAAACTGATGTAATCCAAACTTTTTTGCTGGGTCGCACGTTGTATTCCATGGATATAAATGCTATGGGCCCTTCCTTGTCTGCTGGGATATAAGAATCATACGGTCTGTTTCGGATTGAAAAATATTTCTCACTTAGTTAATGGTGTCTTATTGACGCCCATCACTTCAAAATTATTGATATGTCAAATCAGCGCAAGGCCCCGATCTTCGCAAAAATATGATTAGTTACATCAGAAAGCGAGGAACGCAGTCTTAGATAAAGCTTACGACATGACCAGGAAAAATGGCGACTTTTTCCCTAGGAAATGGCACCTTTTTTCTTAGATGCGCTATCATTACAAGCAGCGATCACCGTGACTGACTTATTGACAGGCGTATCAGAATTTGAGTGACACACTTCGATCATTTTTGCAAATTTAGATGCTTTTCATCTAAATGTAGATGTCAGGGATTGCTATTCAGATGATTTTTCAATAAAATAAGTGATATCTTTCATTCACCTTATAGTAATAAAATGAGTAATATTTTCAATACATCAATTGATATTTCAACAAAACAAACGTTGAACATCAAACTTACACACAATTCATCAATAATATGTAAGATATTTTCTTGATTTTAGACATATATCTGGAGAATCTAGATTTTTCTACGTGTTATAAGATGCTATTTGACTCAATTTTGGATAAACCCCTGAAAATAAAATTAGTAACACTATTCTTGCAAGATCTTTGTTTAAGAAAAGAACTAACTCATCTATGCTATGAGTTTCAGACTTGTAAAACTTAGAGCTTTGGTTCCACTAATCCCAGTTACCGTGTCTCTATGTACGAGGTCTGTCTGGAGGATATCCAGCCATTTAATGTTAACGATGGACGAGCCTGTGTAGGGCAATGGCACGTTTGCCCTTTTCAAGGAATTCCCCTTTGGACCTATCACACTTATCTCAGCGTTACTTCAACTTTTCAAATCCGTCTACAAAGTTCTCTGTTGTCATCAGCAGCCTCGTCAAATTCTCAAAATGCACGACTGGTCATTGTTAATGAGACGATTTAATGTGACTCAAGTGCAGGATAGTGTCTATTCACGCATGCACTGTAAGGTCTATTTGATCAGTTACCTAGTAACATCCAGGTGGTGCAACTGGTTCTCGATGTAATCAAAATGGCTGGATACTTTCCGAATAGTTATTGTACATAGATTTCTCATTTAGAGAAAAATAATGTTTGAAAAATTGTGAAAAACGCCAGCCATTCAGGTGACTCTGTCCTCCGCCATTTTATGACAAAATTGAAATGTCGTCTGCTCGAAGCTACGTCTTGGGGTTACGAGATACGATCAATCCAGTTCTTGGAGAAATTTATTTTGAAAGCGTTTGTCTACGCGACGTTTACAACAGCGCTTTCCTGATTTTGACAATTATTTTTATTCAATTACTAACTACATTTTCAGCTTTTATACAGAATTGATTCAAATCTCAGGATGCATTAGCACTAGAATTCATCTATTAACCATCGCTGTTCAAACAGAATTTGATATTCGGCTGATTTTTCGATTGAAATTAAAGTTTAATTCAAGCAATTTCATTCGACCAGAATGCACGAGAAATGAAAATTGGAGAAACATAAACAATCGTATTATAATAGAACAAGGTGTTTTCTGTTCTGATTCATCTATGTAATAAAGAAAGTAAGCAGGTAAGTGGGAATACTGGTTAGAAGAAAAGTAATAAATGTATATTTGAAAGGAAGCCGTTTAAAATCGTTCCCCCCTTTCTCTGTATCCACTCCCTTTTTATAATCTCTTTTGATAATATGGGAAATGTCACTTTAATCTGAAAGGGTACAACTGAAAGGGAGAGGAAAATCAGGAATATAGCATAATCTTGCCCCCAGCGGATGGGGCTACGATGGGGCTACGTGAAGGTTAGGGTCGTGCCCATAATAGTTGGCACACTTGAATTAGAGCCCAAAACACCAGAGACAAGATTAGATAAATTAGGATTTAGAGGGAGGATTCAGACTGTATAGAATCTAACCAAGAGGCTGACCCTCAAACTGAGAAGCATGCAACGTTTACATTGAAGAATCATGCTCTACCTCACATAAAGAGATCATAAGATAGCGCATAATATCTGCGAGAAAATGGAAATCCGAGACATCATAAAATCCATTAGAAAACTCAAATGGCAATGGGCTGATCATGTTGCAAGGATGGCGAATAACCGATGGACATTACAACACACAACATGGATCCCCAGGGATCATATACGTAAACGAAACCGCCAGGTTACAAGATGAAGAGACGAACAAAACCAATTCAGAAAATAATGACCCCGTGATGCCCATGATAAGGGAAGTTGTCTGTCGAACGATGGACGTTGAAAGACCGATGATGACGGGTCCACGGCATGGCTGGGGTCTGCGAGGACACTGAGAAAAGTGGTGAGTTGTTCAGGAGACTTCTTCCACATAATTGCCAAACATCTGGTGTGAACATACAAATGCACAAAGTATAAAAATATTGACAAGCTTGGCTGCACTAGAGTCAAACTACTCAGCTTCATTTAAATCTGAAAAGCTGAAAAAAACAAACAAAAAAACAAACAAAAGCAAAAATAGAACGGAATTCATTTCTCTACACAATATTACTCCAAAACTACGGGTCTCCTATATTAGTAGTTCCTGTAAATAGGATTTGCAAACATGAGCAAAACAAGTCGACCTGAGTTGGGCTTTAAAAGTGGAGAAGAACTCGTCATCAGGTTTTACGCGCATGACTGTTATTCGTGCATGACGTCACTGGTTTTTCGTCTGGTCTTTGTTGTCAGGAACGAAAATAGCGTTGGAACTCAATCGTTGGATTTGACAAAAAAAAAATCCTTTTTGCTTGCCTTTCTGTTGCGCTGACTGAGAAAATGGGGAAGTGGTTGAGGATTTTGAACGAGGAAATATTGAGATGAGAAGGTATAAGGGCACCAAGTACTTTAAATGAGTTGTCATAGAAAGAACAAAAAAACATCCTACTTGTACGTCAATCCAAAGAAACGTAAGGATGAAAACGAATATGGCAGGCCTAATATGAAAGAAGTTTCTTCTTTGATGTGATAACCAAGTAATTTAGGGTGTGGCAGGTATGTCATGTGCCCTTGGTATCACTTGGAGGGGGTGCTACTGAACATTCACTATTCAAGTCAGACGAACCATCCTAATAAAGTGAAAAAATAATTTCTCTAGCTGTATGATGACTGGACACAGAAGTGATGTTCATTAGTGAGAGAAAAGTTTTATTCCGTTGGATTAATTGGCTTGGTGCCATTGTTGGAATAGTCAAACAAATAACTATCATCCTCTTTTGTATTTTTATCGGAAGAATTATCGCTTGAAATATATACGGCAGGCTGAACCTCTAGGCTCGTCTAGTATCAAAGACCCCTTTTGTGAGAGGTGATAACAAAGTATTTTTTAAAAAAGTTAGATGTTTATTTTTATTATTGAAAAAACGAAGTCTTTTATATGCTTTGAACACGCATGGGTAAAAGGCGTGAAGATATAGATTGCACCAATCGTGTTTGGGGCTCTGGGAACGATCCCCAAGAACCTATCTAAGGGGCTTGATGAACTACGAATTCGGGGAAGGGCCAAGACTGTTCACTTGACAGCACAGCTGAAGTTGGTCAGAATACCGAAGGGCGTCGTGGAATATTGAGGAGACATTGTTAGTGGCGTATCTTGGGTGTGGCAGGTATGTCACGTGCCCTGAGCACCATTTGGGAAGGGCACTACCATCCTAAGATAGGGGGGAAAGAATCTCCTCCTGCTGTCTGATGACTGGACACATAGGTGATGTTCATGAAAGAATAAGCGAGAAAAGCAATTTGGCCGTATTTGTGAATTGCAACAATCACTCACTCAACTTGATGGATGCACATGCTGCAAAACAGGATATAATGTTGGTCACGTTTTGGGAACTATGGAAGCTCTCTATGCACTCTCCTCACATTCAACGTATTCTCTCATTCGCAGAATTGAACAGTGGAAACTGAAAATTGAGGCCTGTTTATTTGGCGCAGGTTATTAAGCAATAGAAAAATACATCGACACTTACTCGAAGGCTTCCATCAGAGTTGTCATTGTACGATTCTCAGTGTGCACTGGGTAAAATTATTCAGATAGTACTGACCATTACATGACAGAACGTATCTTTTTGAGCTGTTATTATGGTCAAGTTCTCTATGAATAAATGTCATCGTATTAGATGTTTGGACAGGGTCGCAATTTCAGTACTCAACGTCGGCGCTGTTTTCCATAGATACAACACTGTTTGTTGTCACTTAATCTCCAGTTTTATCGCTGCTGGTTTGTGGCCTCAAGGGTTAAGAGGAAAAAAGACATTAGCAAAGAGGATTCCGCTGACACAGCAATTAATGGAATAGAAGATCATGTTAAACAGAGTAATGAAGTGTTGAATGCAGCTGCCGGGTAAAGCTATAGAAGTAATGGGGAAATTGGAGAACCAAGAAACTCAGAACCAAGAACCCTAGAATCGGAAGCAAAAACAATTACACGTTCATTTTGGAAAGCAAACCAATGATATTGCAAGATTAAACAACATAGACATGGCTTCGCAGAGGAAACATCATGAGAGAAACCGAATCACCCCAAATACCGGTTCAGAATAACGCAAAAAAGAATAATATAAAGGCTGAGTTACACAAAACACAGGGGAACAGCGAGTGTAGTTGATATGGAGATAGAGATAGGACTATTAACCATATAGCAGACGAGGGTAGCAAACTTATCCAGATAGTGTAAAAGAATAGACACGAGTGGGTGGGGCGGTTGATTCTCTGGAACCAGTGCAAGTGACTACATCTTGACCACACAAATCAATGGTACTTGCTCAGATCAGAATCCGTCCGAGAGAATGAGAGGCATAAAATTCTTTCAAACCGTGCCAGATGACTTGATAATGTAGATGTAATTAAAGAAAAAGAACACGTTTCACTGTCCCAGCAAACCACAGGGTCAACCTGAATGAGCAGGAAAAGTTAAATAAATACCAAGACCTAGCCAACAAGAGACATGAGGGTGACTTTAGCGCTGATAATTGTTGCAACCCCAGGGACAGTCCCCAAGAACCTAGCAATAAGGCTACAGGAAGTAGGAATACGGGCCAGAATTGAAACTATTCAAACGACAGCACTATTGATGTCTGCTAGAATACAAAGGAGAGTCCTGAAGTATTGGGGAAGCCTGCTTTCTCTTGATCTCAACTGAAAATCACCAGCTACTGCTGATTTGAAAACCTAATAATAATAATAATAATAATAATAATAATAATAATAATAATAATAATGATAATAATAATGATAATAATAATAATGATAATAATAGGCGAATCATTTGCAGCGTAGCCTCAGTACTTGTGGCTGAGTTGATATGAAGATCTCAGGATTACAGATGAAATTATTTCAATGAACATTGAGAATGGTACGCAGGCAACGCTGATAGAAGTCTTCAAGTAGGTGTGGATGTATCTTTTTTTCGTCACTTAATCATTATCAGTCTTTCAACGTCTGTCATTGGACATAGGATTCGTCACAATTCTCTATCATGGGCATCGCAGAGCCGCTATTTCCTGAATTTGTCTAGTTCATCTCTCCATCTTGTGTTCTATCGGCCTTGGTTCCTTTTGTGATCTCTGGGGATCCATGTTGTGAGACGTGATGTCCATCGGTTGTCTTTCATTCTAGCAACATGGCCTGCTCATTGCTATTTGAGATTTTTAATAGTTTCTATGATGTCACGGACACCCGTTTTCTTCCTTATATACTGTACTGTCTTGTGATCTCTCCATGTAAAGTTGAGCATGATTCTCTCATGTGCATGTTGCATGCTTCTCAGTTTGTAAATCTGTCTCTTGGTTAGGTTCTATGTTTCAGCTCCATAAGTGACTATCGGAAGAATACATTGGTTGTATACTCTTCTTTTCAGGGTTATTGGGATCATCTGGTTTTTGAAAGTTGAGCTTGCTCTGCCGAAGGCTTGCCATCCCAGGGTGATTCTTCGCTTGATTTCCTCCTCTTTTTAGGGTCTCATGGAGATTCGTTGTCCTAAGTAGATGTTGTGGTGTACCTTGCCGAGTTTTGCATGTTCTATCTTGACAGTTATGTTTTTATTCTCAACATGATTATTTCACATGATTTTCGTTTAACTGAAGTTCACGTATAGGCCGACTTTTTTGCTTTCTTCGTGCACCAAATAAACAGGTCACAATTTTCAGTTTCCACGGTTCAATTCTGTGAATTTCAACCATACACTGCCAACTGTTTTTTTTTTTTTTATATGAACTCCAATCACAGGATTTCATTTGTAATCCCAACGGGATTCCACATTTACAGAAGGTAAATAGAACAGAACAATCGGCATGGGAATCATACAACATTCAGTAAATTGAATTTCAAGCATATTTTTTTCTCAAAAATCGTCTCAAAAAAAGCGATTTCTGACAAAAAAATGTTTCCAATATGAAAATTCTTGCAATAAAACTCGATCTATTTGTGAAGATTCATCTGCCTTTATTGTAAGATATTCTCAACTGAGATAGCATCTATTTAATCAATTTCTCTTGACCTTCAGATGATGTCAAATTATTTCCACATTTTTAGTGGGGGATAAAGTATCGAGTTTCCAAAGGAATGAAAGAAAGAAAAAAGAAAGTTTCATTCCGTTAAATTATTGGCTTGGTGGCATTGTTGGAGAAGTCGAACAAATATCTTTTGTTTTTTTGATTTTTTATCCGGAAGAATTATTGGTTGAGATATCCATGATGGATGATGGGAGAAATTCTTGGAGACAGGTTTGATTTTTTGAGACTCTTCACACGTTTCCTTTGCCTTTTCCAACTGCCTTGACGATGAACAGAACTGAAAATCATGGCGAATTTATTGACTGCAGCAACATACGCAAAATGATATGCTTTTAGTGTCTCTCAAGCATATTCCGTCGCGTGCACATGTAAACATAAATTGATATCAAGCACATATAAATGCGAGGGCAGGCCCTTTCTTTTTTTCGAAGAAAAAACAAAAACAAAACAAGATTACACACTTTTTCATAGCATAACGAATGTTTGGTTAAAACATCTCTCTCTCTCTCTCTCTCTCTCTCTCTCTCTATCTATCTATCTATCTATCTATCTATCTATATATTCCAAGTGCGTTTATAAATGGGGGAAATAATTAGAAATTGGAAGGAGATCAAAATAGTTATGAATCGATATTTAGAAATATATATACATACGTGTGTGTGTGTGTGTGTGTCTTTCCTAAAAAAATGTCTCTACAATTATCACATTCCGTCGGGCGAAAACTGTCCAAAAGTAGAACTCTTATTTGAAATGATCTCCCGTTATCCATTACGTCTCTATTCATACCAAATGCTTTCAAGCCAATCGTTATTCATCACCACGGTCTTTCTCTAGTTTTATTGCCTGACCTAGGTCAATGTATTCTTAACCTCTTAGCTTTGCCTTCCATTAATATGCTTTTTTTGGTACTTAATTATTAAACATTACTTTTGTCTTTGTTCTGTACATCTTTAAGCTTTTTTTTTCTTCATTTAGACCACTTTGCATATTTAGTGGAAAATTTGCTGTTTCTTTCAATTAAAAAGAGAGGCGAGAGAGAGAGAGAGAGAGAGAAAGAGGGGAAATAGAGAGGAAACGAGGCAAAGAAAGATAGTAATACATATATATATATTTATATATATATATATATATATATATATATCATACTCAATTACCCAATATATATATATATTTATTAAAATTAGAGACAGGAAAAGAGATAGCGAGAGAGAGAGAGAGAGAGAGAGAGAGAGAGAGAGGGGCGAAGCAGGACTAGGGATCGAAACAGATAGAAAGCTGGTCAGAATTATTTATACAGTTATATATTGGGAAAAGGAAAGAAAGCGAGAGAGATAGCAAGAGAGAGAGAGAGAGAGAGAGAGAGAGAGAGAGAGAGAGAGAGGGAGAGTAATAACGAAAATTAAGAAAGCGTGATAGGTCGTGGGGGCCAGGTAGATAGGTGGTTGGTTGGAGGGAGATTACTGTTGAGAATTAAATTGAAATTGAAAGGCGGTCGTACTTTACGACTTGCCCAGCTTGGGTTGAAAATTGTTTCACTTAGGGACATCATCGATGCTGGAATGTTTCAGGGACATTAAATCCAAGCGGATTAACGCCGGCTTTTAACACCTGCTGCCGCAAACGGCCTTCAAGACCTGACAGGGAGTTGGGGGTCGGATCGATGATCTGACTCTGGGTTGAGGTTTGGGTGGAGTTAAGGCTCGAAGCGGTGGCATCGGAAGCGGATGAGTACAGTCAAGAGGAGAGAACAGAAAGAATTGGTTGAGAAAACGCAAAAATAATTTTAGGAAATGAAGATATAGAAATCGTTTGGTAAGGGCGTTTTCTTGAGAAACAGTTGGGTGCTACTGTACTTAGTTCAAGCGTCACTGGTCTTATCTATCTATCTATCTATCTATCTATCTATCTATCTATCTCAGTCTGGTCTAATCTCTGTATATAAATATTTTCAGATCTATGTATCTATCTATCTATCTATCTATCTATCTATTCTCATTGAGTGAATAAGTGAGGAAAATAATCAAATATTGGAACGGGGACAAAAATATGTTGGATTCATTGATTACAGTATTAGTTCCAAGTGATTAATGTCACGTTTCTATCAATAATAGCCACTTAGTAAGAGTACTCATTGGCTAAGATGGTTTTAGTATCCCCATCGGTTCCATCGACCCCAGAAATATTTGGTTGTCCAACAATATCGTTTTGTATTAATAAATGATATCAGAGCATCTGAAACGAGTGTCAGTTTCAAGAGGTTTTGGTATCAAGGTTGTTGAGTATATCCACCGGCACTTATTGACCTAAATTTGTTCATATTTATCAACCTATCTCCTTGATTAGTCTGCAAACGAACAATTTAACCCTTCTTCATCTCGAGCTGCCATATCATCGAGTGTTTTAATCATATTTGTCTTATATTAAGAAAGGTAAAAATGTGATTCAAATGCAAAGAAGTTCTTTTTTTTACTATTCACAAGGAAAGTACTGTGAATGATCAAGTGTGTTAAAAGTTGTTTGTGGAGCTGCTCAGTTGGGTTGACCGGATGTGGCTGATTGCAAGCAAATCAACATATTGAGAATAATTAATGCCAATGCAAAGGCCACCCAACATAATCAAAATACCCATATCAAGCGAAGAAAAAGGTTTGCACTAGATTGACTATGTAAGTTGCTTTTATGCGTGATATCCTCGTAAGTTAAGCAAAAAAAAAAAAAAAAGATCGTAGGGCAAGTGAAATGAAACACCATCAATCATATTAAAGAAGGTAATGCTATGTACATGGGAGATTGAAAATAAGTCCTCTACTCTTTAGGAGATTTTAGGAATTGATTCGATAAAAATACAGCTCCCGATTTGACTAATTGAAGACAGCAATCGACGAAGAGTGTCTGTCTGGAATCAGTCAAGATAAAAAGGTGTAATATTCAATTAGAACAATATTAGATCGCATGTTTCAATTGTTACATCTTGGTTAGGGAGTTCTCTTTCATCCGTCGTATTCCTCAGATATTGCACCTTTTCGATTAGCATTAATTCTGATCTTCACAGAGGTGTCCCAGAGGAGAAAAAATAGTTAAATTTCTTTGAAGATTACAAAAGATGCATCGACCAGTTCTTTACTGAGAAAAATAAAGAAAAAGTTCTGGTAGGATATTATCAAGAAGTTGCCTGGAATGTAGCAGAGGACATCGGAACAAGAATAGTAAATGAGTTTCTCGATAGATTCAAAGTTGTCTTTTATTTTCTGCTTTCGTACGCATGAGAAAAATCATGCTTAACCTCACACGAAGAGATCACAAGACAGCACAATATACCAGAAAGAGAACAGGGGTCAGAGACATCATAAAATCCATTAGAAAACTCAAATGGCTATGGGCTGGTCACGTTGTGAAATGAAAGACAACTGATGGACATCATGACTCAAAACATGGATCCCAGGAGACCACAAGCAAAACTGAAGCCGACAAAAAACAAGATGGAGAGATGAACTAGACGAATTCATAAAATACTGGCTTGCCCATGATAGAGAAATGTGGCGGATCCTGGTGAAGGTCTATGTCCAACGACAGACGTTAAAAGACTGATGATGATGATTATGATGTTGATGATGATAAACATTACTAACTTTCCGGTCACTCAATACTCAATTATTTTTGCCTGGTGGCAGGTCACTAACATAGTCTGGTCATATCTATTTATATATCAATCTATCAAATATTCTCATTCTGTTAAGGCATTTACTAAGCTGAGATTAGTCTGGCATAAGGACCAAGAACTCACTACGGTAATAAAAGTGTGCGAGATTGGCTTGTTAGTCAATAGTTTATACCGTGGCGCCTTATAACTATTTGTGAGGGTAGCACTAAGCTTTAATTAGTCTTGCCTACGGTTCAAACTCACTACAGTAGTAATCATTCAACAGACCTGATTGTGAAATACGACGTCACAAACGGTGTTAAATGCCGTTGGATAGTCCTTCAACCTGACAGTCCTTGTACTAAAAACCTAATTTTTCTCATAGCTGTGTGTATAGTATATCCTATCAAGGTTGGCTATTAAAGTAGCAGTCTTTTGCTCCTGCAACACGAAAAGATAAAATATTTATGAGAGAGAGGTTTTCCCAAGTATTCACTCATCCACTCTCTCCTTCACACATATATATATATATAGATATATATTAGTTTTTTCAGGAAAAAGGGAGGATTTATTGAACAAAACACTCATTCACTCTGTTTATTGCGTTCAAAATGATACAGTAATTTTTGACTGAAGGAGCTGGGGGATAAAACAGCGATCAATATTACATTTTGGCACTGATTTAATTGTAACCCCGTATTTGTAAATAAGGTTTATTCTTTTTTTTTTATTGTTGAACATTGAATTCATCAATGCTCCACTACTATTTCTCATTCACCTTAGTCATTTTCTGCGTCAATAAACTAAATATTTCTAGCCTTTGGAGGACAATCGATGATTAGATCCCGAATTTGAAAACCCTTGACCAAAAATCTGTATCAGCAAGTACCGACATTCAGTCTATATATGCAATATATTTCGGCGGATAGGGCGAGCCTCAAATGAGACGAAATCACAATTCCAGTAGGAAATTCATAGTTTTAGTCAATGTTTTCGTATTCGGCCAATTGGACCCGAAATGTTCTTTTTCTTTTAAATTATTCAAGTGTCATCATATCAACCGAAACATACTGTGTGTGTGTGTGTATGTGTGTGTGTGTGTGTGTGTGTGTGTGTGTGTGTGTATTTGTATGCGAGTTGAAATATTTCCATTTATTTACAATAGAAACTGAAAGGAGCAGTATTGATTGTCAATTCACCAATTCCGTTCACGTGAATCTCTCATCCGGATAACTGAAGATTTATGATCGGAGAAATGAAGCGATTCGTGAGCTTCTGATCCAATAGTTCATCAGGTCTACTGCAAAACAGAGGAAATTTCCGAGTGGACAAAGAGAATGAGAAATCGTCCGATTTAATTTCAAGCGCATCGTCTGGAACACATGAGTTGCTCTATGTACATCTATATGTTTAACTGATAACCCTTTTGACGTGAGGCCATGGCGTGATGTTTAACAAACTAATCTCGCTGACCATAGCTACTTTATTGACCTCGTTTCCCAATTGGTGCGCATATTTATGATCTTATTAAAGATTAACCCAAGACTGAAATATATACAAATTAAAAAGACGAATAACTTTGAAAAAGAAAATGATGTTATCACACCTCGTCAGAAGAACCAAGTTATTGCTTTGAATTGAGGTTTGCTTAAAAAGTGTCTTCTTACCTGGAGCGAAAATGTTTTTTTGGCCCAGTTTATTGGTTAATACAATCTTTTTTAATTCTATTTTTTTCTAATTCATATTTTAACTCTGAGGTTGAGCTTGCTGGTGGTGTGGGATAGTGAGTGCTGTGATGATCAGCGGTCTATTTTCCTGGCGAGATACGATAACATCAAAATACTGTATTGCGAGATCTTCCCAATTTTTTTGTGTCTTTTTAATAACATTTGCTCTGACAAATTCTATTTTGAAAAACTCTGCTTTAATTATAAGGAGTCACTGAGCATTCCTATTGATAATTCTTTTACAAAAGTAGCAATAGAGAGAGAGAGAGAGAGAGAGAGAGAGAGAGAGAGAGAGAGAGAGAGAGAGAGAGAGAGAGAGAGACATAAAAAGTGGGGAATGGAAAATACTAATTGAGATAGCTGTGGTAAAAGGCAAGATTATACGAAAGAGGATTTTAAAGGAGAATTATATTGATAATTACTTTTCTTTGTGGTTTTATCTCTTCAGCAAGGATAAAGAAAGAAAGAAAGAAAAAAAGAAAGAAAGAACAAAAAAGGAAAAAGTAATTAGGTAAAAAAAAGAATGACTGAATGATAAGAAGAAGGAAGCAGAAATAAATAAACAAATGAAGAAAGAAAGAATTAAATCGAGAGAAAGAGACAAAAGAAAAACAAGATTTGCAAGACAGTGAAATAATTAAACAATATCAATAAAGGATATTGCGTGACCTTACTAAGGAAATAATAATGGGGAAAAGAACGCATACGTGCATGCACACACGCACGCACACACGCACGCACACACACACACACACACACGTGCACATTTATACTTGTACACAGTACACCCAGATACACCAGTGGCTAGGTCTTAGGTCACATTCCTACCCAAGCGCTCCTCGATTCCTTCGGTTCCCTTTTCCACCTTCTAAATCGGAATCTAGCGTTTCTTTCTCACCTGTATACTTTCCATCATACATCCCCCCTCAACCCATGACTCAAATTCCTCCAATTCTTCCCCGGGATAAAAATGTTCCCAGCTTGAAATTCCTTAAGTATGGGAGATTGGGAACGGTTTCAACTCATTTTACCTTTCTCTCACTTACTAGATTATTTTGGACTAGACTAATCAAATTCAAACTCACGTCTGTCTGCTAATAAACCATACCGTTTGAAGATTATTGCATACGACGTATTCATATCACATCAACTTGAATGGAAGTTGTTGCAACTGACTCCAACCCTGGGAACAGTTGCAACAATAATCGGGGACGGTTGCAACGTTAAAAATATATTAAGTTTCATCAATGAACTTCAGTTTTCTGTCTCAATGAGCATAGTATCCTGAAAATGAGTATTTTAAAAATAATATTGTTATAGTCTTATTTGATTGAGTTTTATTTATACGCAGAACATGGGCTAACTTTGAGCCATTTGAAGATGTTACAGTTGCTATCTAATCCCTCAATATTTCAGTGTTATACAGGAAGAATGGAACAATTTGAAATGCAACAAATTTTTATTAAACATGTATTCATTGTGCAAAACTACAACTGTTTTAAAAACTGATTTTTGTCACACTCCAGTGAATGTGAACGGTTACCTTTAGTTTCCTGAAAAGCTTTTGAAAACTCTTACCAAAGATTGATTAATAAAAACAGTGATACCCCAAAATGACACAACTAATAAACTTAAAAAATCAAAAAACAAAACAGAACTTTTTTTAACAACTTGTTGCAACCGACCTCGATCTTATCAACTATAACAGAACACAATGTGTCAGCTAGACCCACCCAGTTTGACATATGATAGTCTTATCACTTGGATGCTAACAACACTAAGTTTTGATCTATTTGTGCAACCGTCAAAACTACACGAAAAAAAATACAGCTCATGAAAAAAACAACGTTTTCCAATAAATGAAGCAGCAGATGTTGAATGTGTCTTCAGTCTTCTTGGTAAAGGGAGTCTAACTGTGCATTTGCAGTAAGTGGGTCATCACTCAAGCATGATTTTGATTGGAAGATTAAGACTTGTTGCAACCGACTCAAGTCTCTTCTACGTCTCGTTTGAGAATACACCTATATATTGAGCATCTACTGTAGAGCAGCAATCAACAGGATTGTCCACTTATATCATAATCGATGTCATGAATTCGATACTCACTGGCCTCCCACCTACAACAGCCTTGTGTCAGACAAAGCTTTGCAAATATGAATTGCATCAGCTGTAGAGTGATAGTTGAAGCGTGTTCAGCTGACTGTTCTGGTAGTGAGATAGATCCCATAGACATGATACATTGATAGGTCCAACCATTTTAGCTTTGTACCAGACTATGCTAAGCTGAATGTATATATATATATATATATATATATATATATATATATATATATATATATATATATATATATATATATATATATATAAATATATACATATATATATGAACATACGTATACTAATATGAATTTGTATCAATAGACATTGGTGTTTTTTTTGTATATATGTGCATGTTTTCGAGTCTGTTAGGATCAATATCACTTTGTCTATTGCTCTATCTTCTCTTCAAACCATGGGGGTTCTAAAATGGGGGTGTCAGGTATATGTTTGTACGTGTGTGTGTGTGTGTGTGTATGTGTGCGTGTGTGTGTGCGTGCGTGATCGGGTGTGCGTGTGTGTGCATACCCCTACGAGTGCGTTTCAGTGAATGGGCGCAAGTGCATTCGCTTCGCCGCCTTAATCGTCCGCCAATCTTTCCCTCCACGGAGCAGACTTAATATCTGTCCCATGCCCAATAAATCGTGACTTAATTCTGGCTCTGCGCATGCGTGACTAAATATGGCTCCCAGACTCCTCCTCCATTTCCTTTTTATTCTTTCCACGTCGCGGACTTTTTGCTCCTCCATCTTCCTTTCCTCCCATTGATACAGAAAAGAAAAAAAAAAACGCGTGCAAACAAGTTGTTCTGGCCACGTGCCTTCACGTACGAATTACTGCCAACTAACCCCAGGCAGGCAGTCGGGCACTTCCTCTCACATCACCTTTACGTCTTTATACCTATTTTTCTTTTTGTTGGTAGGGGGTGGGGGAGCAGGGAGGAGTTATTTTATCACGATTACTTTCTTTCCTTCTATTTTCTTTCTCTCTTTCATTTTAACTTTTCTTTCTTTTTTTTTTCTCACGTTCTTTTTCATCCCAAGTCCTTATTCTTGTTTCTTTCTTTCTTATATTTTGTTCTTTTCCTTCTTTTCAAGGCCCGATTTCTTGGATGCTTCCTTTCTATTTCTAATGTGTTTATCTTTTCTTCTTTCTTTTCACCCCCCTCTTCCCTTTTTTTTTGTTTTAGAATCATTCTCTCCTAAACGTTCTTTTTATCTTAATACCTTTTTCTTCCTTACTTTCCTTTTTCTTTCCAGCGCTTGTAGTTTGAGTTCGAGCCCGAGTAAAAGCCCAAATGTCCAATTTGAATCTAGATCCTTTATTCCTTCCACAGATCCGATTTCTTTCTTCTCTCCGATATTTTTCTTTCTTTTTCTTTCTTTTCTTTCTTTGATCTTTTCAGTCTTTCAAATGTAATGACGCTAATAACGAGGCAATTTTGCTTCACATGGGAGAGCCTCGCTAACGATTGGAGAATACAAGTGGAAGGGGTATTTTTGAATTGAAAAGCCAGAGAGAAAGGGAGAGGGAGAGAGAGAAATAGAAAGAGAGAGTTTGTATGTATGATAGAAAGTGGGAGTGAATGAATGGGGATGAATATAAGAGTAGTGGTGGCAGTGTGGGGGGAGGGGCGGTAAAGTGAGGGATTGGCAGGACACAAGCAAATTAGAAATCGTGAATGGAGAGGATAATAATAAATCATAAACTAACAAAGAGAAAACGAATTTAAGAAATGGACTTGTCATCGTCAAGGTCCACATTATATTTTAAAGGGACCCTCGAGAAGGGATCGGTTTGAAGGATTGTTAATGAGAATAGATAGATAGATAGATAGATACTGCAATAGATATATATGAACAGACTAGGATAGGTAGATATAGATAGATATGAACAGACTGAAGTGGATTGGTGGATTGTCTGTAAGATATTCTCTAAGCTTAGCTTAATTCTGGCACTAATCAACCTGATGAGCAAAAAGAAGCATTCAAGCAGACTATCAGTATGCAAATTATATATATATATATATATATATATATATATATATATATATATATATATATATATATCAAATTAAGTCATCTCGCTATCCGAAGAGGTAGCTTTCCTATGATACATTCCATGAGCCAAAACTGTGCAAAAATATAATTGTCATGAATTTATGAGGGAAGACTTGATGAGCGTTCCAAGACTGAAGAATAACACTACATCCGATAGTTTCACGCTACGCTCAAAACCCTTAGCAGCTCTCCAAGGATTTTCTAATGTCCGGGGACATATTTTTCCAAAGAGATGCGCAAAATGAATCGAGATAAAGCCCAGACGCCCACAGGCAAAGTTCAAAGCCATGGAGGCTTGAAGTACTTCGTATAAGAGAAGTGGCGTGAAGCGAACTTTTGTGAAGCAGTGATACCTGTATCCTTATTTCATCTGATGGAGAGGCATGGACGGTTTGATGAGGATATAGAGACATAGATGGGCAATTAGTACAATTGAATAGACAGACACCCTCTCTTTCTCTCTCTCATACATACGAGAGAGAGAGGAATTGAGTTGAACACAGTCTAACATGTAAAGATACAAGTTAGATCGATAACTATATCGACAGATAATGTGTTTACTGTATGTTATTAAATTTAGATATCAAGAATGGTAAAAAAGAATTAAAACACATAGACACACACACATGCACAAATAGACACACAGACACGTCTCTATCAATACATCTATCTATCTATCTAGTACTCTCCTTGGTATTCATGCTAATCCCATTAGTGCTGTGGTCTGTATAGCCTCAACCCTTACTCTTTTCTCCTATTCCTCTAATCTTGTTTTCAATGTCTTTGGCACAGTTATTGGTACTACCCTAATCTTCATGTTCCATGTTATTTTCCTGATTTTTCACTCTCTTTCATATGCACTCTGTGAACTACACGCTCAGCCAATTCTATCAATTGGCTGGTTCTCCTTGTTCACGAATACCAAGTCATGTCTCCTCGCTTGAAGGGGATGGGGTTCGGTTCGAGTGTTAGAGTCCCAGAGTAATTTTTGGCTCCTACTTTCCTGGACAGTCTGGACAGGTTTGTGCTGGTATCATTTGTTCACATGGTCGAATCCCAGTCGTTTGCATAGTTCCCAGTGTATAGCAGTTGTTACCCTATCGTGCCTGTAATTGTACTTCTACTGGGCGAGTTTGCTTACTGGTTATGTGGTTCACAGTCCTATCCCTTTCTTCACCTTGGCTAAATTTGCTGTTTGTCTGGGTTCTGCCGATCATCACTTTGTAATGATTGTCCTAATACATTTATTTTGTACTGCCATGATCAACGATTCTGTTTCTCTTTTCAGGTATTCTTTGCTCACCTGTAATACTTTCTGTTTTTGTCGTTTATGACACTGCTCAGAGCATGTTGAACAATATTTCCACTGCTTGCTTGAAGATGTGTTTCTAATCCTATTTTTGCCATTCCGGCACAGTGTTCTATACTGATGAGTCCTCTTTAGCCTTCTTATCATTTCACATACAGCACACCTGTTTTTGACACAGTCCGGGTTTGAGAGAGAGAGAGAGAGAGAGAGAGAGAGAGAGAGAGAGAGAGAGAGAGAGAGAAGGAGCGAAATTATACATATAGAGACAATATAAAACTTCCCAAACAAATTTCTATTTGTACATAAATTGGTGTATGCTAGGTGTAGTAAATACGTTCACATTGACAATATTTTTATGATAATGCGTAAAGTCGAGGTAAGAGCTATTTTCTGTGTTTCAAATACGCCGGGCTTTTCAGGTATCCTATTTACTCGCGTTCCCACGAATAGCAAGATGTGACAAAAGGTCAAGTTTGACGTGGGAAAGAGCATCCCATGAATAATAGCTCCAGCCGACGCAACCGAGGTCGCAAAAACGTCAGGACTTCCCTGACCTGTCCCTCTATGTGCAATGGGACTGCACCGCCCTAGGGCGAACTGCTTCCCTGCAGTTGGGCTGAGTAATAATAGAGAAACCCAAGACGAGTCAAAAGGTTCTCAATGCACTCAGCAATACACAGCCTCAGTGTCCCCTC
>OY735207.1:38167315-38184815 GCA_963457665.1 Thysanoteuthis rhombus
CTGTGGTTCGTACTTCCACTACCCTTCGGGTGTTTTCGTCCCTCCCCCCGTTACGCCACTGCTAACCGCTGGGTTGAAGATCTTATATTTCTAGCACTTTCCTCAGTATTCGTGCAGTTCCTAGCTGTAGTTCCGGTGTGCTGTGGTCTGTACGGTCTCAATCCTTCCTTTTATCCCGACTTCCTTAAATCTCACCCTCAGTGTCTTTGACACTGTTCTGAGTGCACCTATCATTACTGATATAACCCCGACTTTCATGTTCCACATCTTCTTCAGTTCTTGTGCCAGATCCTGGTATTTTTTCAGTTTTCACTCTCTTTCCTCTTTACTTCATAGTTCACAGGCATGACCACGTCTATTATTTGACAGGTTTTCCTCTTCTTGTCAACGATTACCAGGTCTGGTCTTCTCAATTGGATGAAGTGGTCCGTTTGGATGTCAAAGTCCCCCCCAAAATCTGTGGTTTCCATTCTCCTGGGCTATCTCCGGTTTTTGCTGATACCACTTTTCCACATGTTTAATCCAATTTGTTTACTCAGTTCCCATTGTATCACTGCTGCTTCTCTATCATGTCTGTGTTCATACTCCTTTTGGACTAGTTTGCTAAATTCACTTGTTATGTGGTTTACGGTCTCATATCTTTCACTGCACTGGCGGCACTTGCTGTTTGTCTGTATTCTATCAATTTTCGTTTCAATATAGTTTGTTCTAATGCATTTGTTTTGAGCTGCTATGATGAGCGATTCCGTTTCTCCCTCCAGGTTTCCTTTTCGTGGCCATATCCATGATCTCTCGTCGGCAACATCCCGTATCTGTCTTTTATATTCTCCGTGTAGTTTTTTTTTCTGTTCCCATTTTCCTTTCCTTGTTTACTGTGCTGTTCCATCGTTTTTTACTTTTCAGTTGTTCGTTGTGCTGATTTGGGCACTCTTTATGATATCTTCAGTGTTTGCACATACATTTCTAGACCTACTTTTGCCTTCTGGACACAATCCTCTATGCTGATCAGCCCTCTGCCGCCTTCATTTCTTTTCACGTACAGTCATTGGTTGGAATTCTTCCGTTGTCCATCCAATGAACGGTCCTGTGTAACCTTCTACCGATACGGCCCATGTGTTCATTCCTTTTATCGGGTTCCTGCTGATTAGTTCGGTCTCAAATATTCTATTTATCTTTCCAAGGTATTCTCATTTTATTTTCTCGTTCATTTCTTTCCCTTTACATCGTGTCACATTTCAGAACTCCAAGGTATTTGCATCGGTCTTTTGCAGTCAGTGCTCTAATCTTCCTGCTGTCCAGGAGTTCGATTCCATCTGCCGTTGCGAGCCTTCCTTTGTGCATTACCATCATCGCACATTTTTCTACATCAAACTCCATCCCAATGTCATCACTTTATTCTTTCATTTAGTTCAAAAGCATCTCGAACTCTCCCCCGTTTTTTTGCAAATAATTTCAAATAGTCCATGTACATTACGTGGTTTTCCCCTGTTGATTTTTGATACTATCATTTACCAAGTCGTCCATTTGGTATCGACAGTAAATGCCAGTGGCAAAGGTATGCTTGTTTAACCTCATAACAATCGTCCCAACGTCCTTCTTTTTTTTTTGTTTTACTGCTCCTTGGGTCATTAGGGTGTGGCAGCTGAGGAGAACCATCATCACCCATTAATTTCATATCTCAGTGTTTCGACGGTCAGTGTAAGACGACCAATGCCAACCTTCCACTCTAATCGCATAGCCAAAAGTCTACTCAATCAGCTGCTGAGTCCATAAGTAAATTTGACCTACGAAGAGTTTTCCAATTGACCCGTGATCTTCTGCATGTGACGTGCTAACAATTGCACAATCTAAACTGATTTACCACAAATATCACTACTACTACTGCTGCAACAAATTCTGTTGATAATAATAATAATAATAATAATAATAATAATAATAATAATAATAATAATAATAATAATAATAATAATCGACAACCCCATCAATGTGAAATCTATATCATTTACAATCGTTGTTCTTGGACGTATAAAAATCGGCCTTGTCGACGAAAATTCATAATGTTCCCTATCGTCTTTTCCAAACCTTTAATAGTGTCAGCCACAAAATCTCCCAGTGCTTACTAACATAATTTTCAAAGATATGTTCAATGAAAATTCATGATGCTCACAGACGTCCATTTCGGGATCTATATTACTTTGCTTCCATTGCTTTTAATCGACTTTCTCAGCTCTGTAATGGAGAACGAAAGCACGAAATGCTTAGACTCTTTCTAAAAGTCACCTGCGATTGTGAGCCTTATCAACCAAAATTCATAATGTTTACAATAGTCTATTATCAGACCTATGATAGTGAACATTATCAACGAATGCTCATAATGATTAACATAGTCTATTATCAAGCCTATGGTGAGGAACATTTTCAGCGAAAATTCATAATGCTTACACTCGTCCATGAAGAGGCCTATAATCGTGGACGTTATCAACGAAAACTCATACAACTTACGCTCATTCATTAACGGGTCTACAATTGTAAACTCTAACAGAAAAAAAAACTTATGATGCTTACTCTCGTCGATTATCACGCCTATAACAGTAAGCATTATCGATAAAACTTATTGTTCTTCCCAATCCTTAATCGGGTCTATAGCATTGAACAATAGATCCCAGTATTTCCACCATCGATGTTTCCAAACTTGAGATCATCGGCATTGAACAAAAAAATTCTATCATCTTTTTTTCTTCTTCTGATTATCCACATTGCAAACAGTAACCTGATACTGGGCTTTGTCCGATTTCAAAATCTCTTTTCATCTCACCTTTTTGGCAAAATACTTTTTTTTTTTTGCGCACAAAACCCAACCTACCCTACACCTCCAACTCCTGCCTCCTACCTCCTGCCCAAGAACTCGATTCTGACCCTCCCCAATTATCTATACAAGATGTCAGAGTATCCACTCATGCTTACTCGAATCTTCGCCACGCCTTGCAGCAACCAGACACGACCAGAGAATGGCATTAATGCATATCCCCGCTACCGCAGACCAAGGCACGTCCTTAATTAAACCTCTGACACCGGAAAATGGTATAGGAGCGCGATAAAAAGAATTTCTGTTCAAGAGAAAATGCCTACAAGAATGCATTCTCCCAATTTAAAAACAAGAAGGGAATTATCCTAAGCCATATACACAAATAAATGTTTACATGGATGCCGTCCACTGCATGTATGTGTGTGTGTCTCTCTTTCTATAAATACACATACACACACACACGCGCGCGCGCGCACACACACACACACACACACACACATATATATATATATATATATATATATATACATATATATATATATATATATATATATATATATATATATATATATATATATATATATATATATATATATATGTATAATGGTCCCAACAAGATAAATTTCACACATGATACCATAATAACAAAGGATGTGTAAAACATTTAAAAAAAACATTTAAAAGAAAATTACGTAAACAGATATAAGGGAATAAGTGACTGAAGTGACGCAAAGAAATGAGTTTTTTTCATGTGTTTTAATCAGTAAAGCTTCCTTGACTATCTATCTATCTATATATAAATATATGCATATATATATATATATATATATATATATATATATATATATATATATATATATATATATATATATATATATATATATATATATACACACAATTAATTATGAAATTGATATTGAATTCAACAAAATAATTATGAATACGTTGTATCATTTGGAATGATCTCCATTTGTTACACGTATTCAGCGTAAATGGGAAGAAACAATCCAAAAAAATTGGGGTTGTTGCAGAAATCGAACCTCCCCTGATTAGGTAGTAGCTTTAACGTAGTGTTGTTCTCATCATTCGGCTAAACGGTCTTACAGGAAGGTGAAGCCCCCCCCCCATGTTCCTTTTATCTTGTTCATTCTTACTGTCCACGTCTACACTGTTTTGTTTCTAATGTCGACAATTTTATTATCATGGAATGGATGTATGATCAGACGTAATAATTATGAATGCGTTATATTATTTGTAGCTCTATTCGGTTCATCATGACACGGAAAGCAAGTCACTCGACCTAGACAGCATGAATAGAGATAAGCAATTAAATAAGAATAGGGCTGCTGCAGGGAACGAACCTGCCAATGATTATGTAGCCACTTCAATGTAGCGTTACTCTTATCATTGAGCTAAATAGCTCTACGGAAAGACAAAGGCAAAGCCCAAAATGAATGCTTCATACTCACTCCTCTCATTATTCTCATTGTCCATGTCTATTTATTTTGTTTCTAACGCTAACAATTATATCATTAAGAAATAGATATATGAATCCGACAGAATATTTATGATGCGTTAAGTTATCTAAAATGACATGTACACACACACACACACACACACACACACATACATGTAATATATATATATATATATATATATATATATATATATATATATATATATATATATATATATATATATATATGTGTGTATACATTGTAGTTTATTCTTTGAGAGCTTGTAGTCTTCATAAATCAATTTCATTATTTATTGTAATTCTAGTATGACAGTCCGAGTTACAAGTTGTAATAGAAACCGAAAATTCCAATGAAGATAAAAACTAATTACAATTGATAGAAATAATTTGTTACAATATTCTAGCTACTACTACTACTACTACTACTACTACTACTACTACTACTACTACCACTACCACTACTACTACTACTACTACTACTACTACTACTACTACTACTACTACTACTACTACTACTAATAATGATAATGATGATGATAATAATAATAATAGATATTAAATAATGAGATTGCTGAAAATGATCTATTCAAAGAAATTATATATACAACAATCGTGTTTGGTCGAATTACACAGCAGAAAAGCAGCATTATTCCCGGATATAAGTTCCATCACAGTACATGTAATAAGTTAAATTCAGAATTTCCTCACGGGTGACGGATTCACAGACACGTGATATTACTTCCTTATGATCATTCTTGGATGAAAATTACTTACCCCACCCCTGCAGTCAGGCACCTCTTGATGATGACCCAAACATTTCCGATTAGGCTCAGATCTGGCGAGCATGCAGACCACTTCCTAAGTCGGTCACTTTAAGAAAAAAAAACTAATTTAGCTAAGGATACAATGACTGCAATACTAGCGTGAGTAGCAGAATCTTAGTGTATAGATTCGGTTTTCCATTTAAATGCCAGTGACTTGTGTTGGTCTTGGGAATTTCGAACTGAGCCTTCTAAACGATCAACGAGGGTTAGGTGTTCTTATTCTACTCTCTGTATTACCCTATTCTTCTGTTAATTCATCTTTGTGATGCCATTCCTGCTCGTTCGGTTGAATTCACTGCCCGACACAGTGGATAAAATCACGACCAGGTAAACTACAACGTTCAACCAACGCTTATATCCACTTGATTCAGTTTGAAATTCCAACTTAATTTGCTAGATACGACTGGCAGCTGAAAAAGGTCGGACAGTTCAGCAGATTAAAAGCGTTTTAATTCTAACAACACTTGATGAGAACAACGATCCGGATTAATCAATGTATAATAATAACTATTCTTCAGTTCAGAAACAGGAAACAATGAGTCTTTCCACCTCGCTCGTAAACATGCAGGTAAAAAAATTTTTTTCACGTATGCCTGAACTTCGACCCCTGGCAACAGTGGGAGCTATGTAACAATGTATCTCATCAAGAAAGCAGGTCAATCTTCCGTTGTTTTAAAAATATTACGTACCGGTCTCCTCAGCACAAGTAAATATGTCACTTGCAGTAAAGAAATTTATTTCAAGATTTTGGACACACCCATCTCAACACAGTAGATTACCGACTATCGTCTGAGAGGCAACCTATAAGTAATCAAGCCGAGACATCTATTTTCAGGTATTCCTTTCGGACTGGTATGGTGTGAGTCTCTCTCTCTCTCTCTCTCTCTCTCTCTCTCTCTCTCTCTCTCCGTTTATTTGCTTCAATTCATGTGGACTCTTTTGACATTACTCAATTGAACACATTTTCGATTTAATCGTCCGGAGGTGAGAGCTCTTTGGCAATATTAGTTAGCCAGATGAGACCATTTATTCATGAAAGTCGGTCACCGATCCCTCCAAAATGTTGCCAAGCCCTGATCAAATAATGGCGCATTAAGTAATTAATTGTCTCCCCTCCCTGCTGTTTGACTTGAAGTGTTTCAATGAAACTTTGATCGATCACCTCAAACTAAATGTAAAACCTTAATCGTGTACCATTTACCTTCTAATTTTAGAAATTTAAGATTTCACGCAGTAACGGTTGAGAATGGCAACGCAAGCAATCATTTACTTATTTTAGAAATTCATTTAGCTTATTTTTGTCAGATATCAAGCAATATCAGAGAGGGACCACTGAGCACGAAATGTTTTTGCACTGGCTAATGAGACCAATATGCTGAATATTCCTAGGTGTATTATTCACTAGGCTTAGGATTGTCTGGCCCAAGGACACAATCAGAGGGGCGCTCATTGAGAATCAAAGTAACTCATCGAGACGTCGAGCATTGGAAAGCATTGATTAATGCTGTGATTTACAAAGATTCCTCTAGTTTTGTAATAAGATGCAAACAAAGATTACCTGCTGAGAATTGAACTCGGTAATAGAGTCAAGAATCGTTAACGGTGGCTCAGCGGCAGTCGCTCTCATTTACCCATCGCACCGAATATCGGTCGCAGGTTCGATTCTTGCATATCCAATTTCTTTATTTTGTTTATTCTATTCACGCTATCAAGGCTGAGTGACACATTTTCCGTGCGATAACAGTAGGCCATTTCAAATAGAGTTTCAAAATATATAATGCATTCATAATATATATATATATATATATATATATATATATATATATATATATATATATATATATATATATATATAGTCTAGAAAGCTACAACCATGGGGCCTCGCTCCTATCTGTGCCACTTGGAATTATGGGATCCCAACCCTTGATTGAAAGGATGGGGTCACCCCTACGCACGTTGCACTTCAACTTAAATTCTCGTCGCACAGGCTGAGGGATATTTAGCATATTTGCCTTGCCGGCTAAGGTCCTGTTCTCATAGGAAAGGAACCGATTATCTTCGTTCGCGAAGCCAAGCCATACACACACACACACACACACACTCATATATGTATGAATATATATTGGAACAGACCAAGCAGAATTTAAATTAAAAGAAGTGATTAACCCATTTAATCTATTGGCTAAAGCAGCTGTTCTTAATGATGGCCGACATCTGCTCTACGTTATGGCGAATATATCTTGTTTTGATTTGGCGTGTGTGGCTGAACACTTGCATTGGCATTGCGAAGTTGTATTTATTTGGCCATGGCTATCTGTCATATAATGTTCCGTTCAGACTTCCATCAACAAAGCTGACATATCGAGTTGATAAACTATAAGATGATGTGTTTAATCGTTTTAGTAATCTTTCAAGCATATTGTGACTTTGATAATTTGATATGATTAAAACTAATTAATAAAGTCATCACTGCCTCATTATTTCTTGGCAAATCCATGCAACATCTGGCGTTGGAGAGTAATGCTAAGGGAGATATGTCCAGAAAACTAATCTGAAATCTGACCATATTATTCAGATGTCTGTTCGTTTCTTGCAAATGCTATATTACCAGGTAGAGGCGTCAAATCCAGCAGATCTTGAACGTTGGAGTGTGCTGAAATTCTGCATTTTGACGCTTCACCTTTAAATAGGAAAATTTGACATTTGAGTTAGCTGATAAAGTAGTTTAGGAAACAATATGAGTTCGTATTTGAAATATTCACTTGATTGGAATGATTAACGAATATTGTCGTTGTGCAATTATTTCCGCTGTGGAATTATTACTTTTCCCGCTACTGGAACCAACAGATCATTGATACAAAATGCCAAATTTATTTTCAGGTTTCGTGCAGAGTTTCGAATCGAGTCAAAAACTTAAATGAGGTAATCTGAAAATCAACTCCATAACAATTTCGGACATCTAGATGCAACCCAAACCATCCGAATCTTATTATTAGAAAAACCCATCTGAGACCTGTTAACAGTGGATTTGAATTACTCCCCTTTATTTCATTTCAGTCGTCTGCTTCATTTCTTTCGAAATTCGACGCTCCTACATCTTTGATGTCAATGAGACTAATATAGTGCAGTGAAAAATTTGTTACTGCTCTGTTGTAATACTGGAGCTAGTTACTCTGCCATCCAATAGAAATAGCATTTTAGTTGTAGAGTCGGTACAAAAACTCAGCAAGCACAAAAGTCCAACAAGCAAGAATGAATTGAAGCAGGCGCGAAATATGCTTATAAAAGGAAGATTTGAAAGTACAGTATCACTACCAACTTCCGGCAATCAGTGATAAGGCCCCCTCTTAAATCCGGACAGAATTACCAGCGGACACAATCACAAAAGCAGATGAAACTGCAATATATTTCAAAAGATAAGCAAGAATAATTAGTTCAAAAGCTGTAGTCCAGCATCCACAAACCCTTGAACTCCTAGTGACCAGGATGTTACCCCTCAAACACTCCCATCTGTGATACTACCAAAAATTGTGAAACAATCAGTAATCCTGACAATTCTTCTCTTCCAGAAATTCCTGAATAATTGTACGGTGCAAGAAAAATCGTACTATTTCCCACGCTGGAAGTGAGATTACTTAATTATTCTTTGTAAGTATAATGGTTAATTTGTTTAATCAATATACCTGCATCTGTTTCGTTTCTATTAATGATCATTATCATTTTTATTGACGTACAACTTCATCCATGCCGTAAAAAATGACGACAATATTCAAATAATTTCGCAAATGCCATTGTACTTAGAAAATACCCAAGACATTTGCATTCTCGGGTTTATGTTCAACCAGATTGAACCTGCAATAAAAAAAGAAAAGGTTAAGAATACTTCTCTTGAAAAATCATTCATTACATATATCTCTTGACAAATGTTACCAAAAAAATATCGACATACACGAGGCATATTATAGAAGTAGATCGCACTTAAGCAATAATTTCATATTCAAAATTTGTTTAATCTAAGTTTCTAACAATCCTGATACTCTGAAGATATGGGATGTTTATTATCAGTCGATCAGAGGTATCTTATTGAATCATGTTTACCTCTGTTTTGGCCTTTGTTGATCTGGTAAATTGGATCAAAGGTGCCGTAAAATTGAGGGTCTATGTGTTATCACGGGCCTATAACGTGAATGCTATTGATGTCAAAAATGAAGACCTTTTACCCAAGAAACAGAAAGGTTGCACAAAGGGAACAAGAGGAACAAATGACTTATAAAAAGATCTCGATAGAAGTGAAACCAAATTAGAATTATCAAACAATGGCATGGTTAGCCTATAATAAAGTCAATGATATGATCCACAAATTTTGGCTGTTGAAATGTTGAAATGAATTCGAATAACCTTTGAATTGCCGAATAGGTAATCAAATTTATATTTATAAGCAATGGAGAATTAGAAGACAGACCTGAATCCATGTCATTTTCTGAGATCAACACAAAGAGATATACGTTTCAAGAAAAAATATCTATCCCTATTACTTTTCGTAAGAGCGATCACACCACTTAATTGAAAAAGAAGATATAAATTCTGTAATTCAACAGATGAATGGATGAAATGAATTTTTGTATAACCTGTTTCATCTCTGGGGTGTAAAGCCTTGTGGATCGTCATCAGTTCCCTAGTTCACCGGTCCATCGATTGTTGTTCGTCCTTTCCCACCCAAGTGATGGCTCAGGGTATATAATTACCGATATTGCCAGAGGGTTCAATCTTTTTATTAGATTTCTGCTATTTCACTTAGTTTCTTATATTTTTCAAATTCCCCCAAAGTATTCCTTTTTACCTCTTTTATTACTTTCTGTTTTATCGGGTAACATTCGAGAATCCCTAGGTATTTATATCGATCGTGTGTCGGTTAATGCTCTAATAGTTTCGTAATCCAGTAAGTCGATTTCTTCCACCTTTATAACTTCGCCGGCGCATTATCAATAGCGCACATATTATCATAGCTAACAATGATCATAAGTGACTGAGTGCTGGTGTCCGTATATTTGTGGCAGGATTTCAACTTCCCCATCTTTGCAACTTTAAATGCAACGTCACGAAAGTGTA
Source organism: Thysanoteuthis rhombus (assembly GCA_963457665.1). NCBI lineage: Eukaryota > Metazoa > Mollusca > Cephalopoda > Oegopsida > Thysanoteuthidae > Thysanoteuthis > Thysanoteuthis major. The sequence goes on from OY735207.1 coordinate 38,177,532, forward strand.
ATATTGGTTACCCTAAGCAAAATTTTCCTGGTGAGAGTTGGATAGCAGATAAGTCAAAAGGTTGCGTGATAAGCAACACAGGTGAAGAAAGATGAGCGTGGTTCTCTTACGGTTAAATATCATTGTTTTCGAATTGATAGCATGGTTGTTGTTGTAATGCCGTGAGACCAGGTTGAATGAAAGTTCATTGAACGCTGTCGTAGTTACTTGGTGTAATACTGGAAATTTACGCAGTTCAACCAAAGGCATTTGGAATACTCATGTCGATATCACTACAAACAATTTCACTGGAGTTTGAGTTGAACTAACGAATTGTTCTCATTGGTTCCGAGTGGCATAACAGATTACACCATCGCCAGACGAAGAAGATTAAGGGCAAGGGGAAAGAAAGATGAAGGAGAGCAAGGATGAGAAGAAAAAGGAAAATTAGAAAGGAGGAGGCAGTCTGTGTAAGGTAATAAATACAGGTAAAAGAATAAGAAAGACATAAAATGAGTTAAGGGTGGAAAAAGACTAGACAATATAAGGAGAAAGAAAAGGAGAATGAAAGGAGACACTGGGAGAGCAGAAGAAGTAAACATCCGAAGGATGAAAAAGGAAAAAAACTTGAAAAGTGAAGGAAAAAAGAAAGAACAGAGAGCACAGGAGAAAAGAGAAAAGAAAGGACAAGAAGATAGAAGGAAAGACGAAAAGCGGGAGAGGTGGTGAACGTAAATGTAGTAGTAGTGTGGGGAAAAGGAAAACGAAGAGAAGAAAGAGACGAGAAAGAGGAGAAGGTGAAGTAGACGAAAAAAAAAATAAAAAGGAAGAATGAGAAGGGAAAAACGAAGAAAAGAAAAAGGGGTGAGGAAAATCAATATAAAAACGGTAAATGAAAAATAGATAAAAAGAGGAAAAGAAAGAACTTTTACATTTCCCCCAAATGCTTTAGAAGTTATGCAATATAATAATAAAAAAAATAGAGACAGTAAGAAGACTGCGGGCAAATTCCAGTACTGCGTTTTAGTTTCGACTCGAGTGAAACAAGTCAGTGTCTGCCAGGAAGAAGTAAGAGGTCATTGGGTACATGGCCTCAGGACCGAAGTATCTCGTCAGACAACTTCGCCGTTTTATTGTTGGTATAATTGATTGCAGTCAAGTTTTCATTCTTCTTTCCTGCTCCACACGGATAGTATTTTTTTTTTTAAGGAAAGAGATTAGAAGAGAAAGATTAAAGAAAAAATAAAAGATCAGATAAAGGTATTCTCAATCGGGATTATTTAATATTTGTGTCTATTATCAGCCTTAAAAAAAAAACAACAAAAAAACTCATCCTGTAAATACTGGAGCAAAGAGAAACCCAAAGTAAAAGAAGAAGCAACAGATACTCACCACCACTTGTCCAATCATCTTTTTTTCCTACTCAAATTAACCCAAAGTACCAATTACCTCCCGAAAAAAAAAATGTAATTGTTTGGCAGCAGTATAGCTGAAAGAATTGATTACTTTTGACTTGCAATGACCTTGGAGATCAGCATCAACCTATCTTATCGAATTTGACCTTATCAACCTTACATTTTGTATTCCAAAGCAAACATATCATTCTATAAATTTCCTCAGTTGGCCAGAAATGACCTGAAATGACCTAGGGTTATCTCGAATGATCCCTGAGGTCAACCTCACATCGCCTATATCAACAATTTCGTCTTGTGAGGCTTGAGTCAATAGGCCCAGTAGTTCTAGCGTGATAGTGGCATGAACAAACATTCAAAGAGAAGGCCCAAAAATTAATATATCTAGGAAAGAAAATATACGTAAAGAAGATAGATATAAAAAAGAAGATAAATAGACAAAAAAGATAGACTGAGATAGAAAAGGCCGGTAGAGCAATCAATTGGAAAATGAACATAAGTCAGAATAGATTGAAACAGACATAGAGATATCAATAAACTGTCATATATTTATATAACTGAATTATATGATCATCATTCGTGTATAATATGTGTACACGTATAATATGCACTCTTAAATATGGGTTATGAGAGCCAGGAAAAAAAACTTCTCTTGAGTATAATACGCGCCGACTTTTCATCATGTATTGTAGCGGCTAAATATTTGTTCAACTTTTTACCTGACTCGCATCGACTTGAAAAAAAGTTTTTATGTAATCGCAAAACGTGTTGGTGATTATATACGGGGGAATCATTTTTCCTTCCGCTACATAGCTTTCTTTACTTGATGTTCTCCTCCGGCTATAAAGCTTTCAATACCTAAATTCTGTCATGATTATTCCTTCTGTTTTTTGTTTTTGTTTTTTTTTTACGCTGGTTTGATTTACGCCAACCGACAATTATGTACGCAATAACTATAGTATTGACCTTTTTAATCTGGCGAACCCTTTCAGCCTGCAATCTCTTAAATCTTGTAACCCCCCCCCCCTCCTTATGCGACAGAGTCCTTTGATCTGGCAACCCATTTAAAGAACAAAGAGGGGGAAAACATGATTTCTAGGTTTTTGTGAACTGCTACCATGATTCACTATTTTGGCGATAGACATTGGTTTACGTTATGTTCAGAAACACTGACGTTGTTGTCTTTTATTCCTAAAACTTAGTTAAAATTTTCAAAATTAAGTCCTTAAGGTTTTTTTACTAGGTTTTCCCTGAAAAGAAAACGCTCCAAATTTTTGTTTAAAGAAACGAAAAATGATAGAATTTAGGAAACACTCAATATATACATATATATATATATATATATATATATATATATATATATATATATATATATATATATATATATATATATATATATGTATATAATTGCACTCGTAGATGGTGGATATCTGTAATATTTGACTTTAGATGTAAAATATCTACATCTCATATCTAAATTCAGATTATCTTGGTTGCATCCTGATGGGCGGTATTGTTTTTTATGCCTAAATTGTTTTATATCTATATTTCATATCTACATTTGAAACGGAACTGTAAATGGTATTTGGCCATGCGTGTAAATGATATAGATATGAAAAAATAACTATGAATAATCATAAGTAGTTGTTCAATTCTTGAAAACGTCCGAGACACTTAACTGTTCTACGCCGTCAACGTAGATGATGATGTCACGGACACCAGTTGATCAGACTAATATGTATTTAATATCGATGCGAATGAATTTTTTTATCAACACCAGTGTTTAGTTAGTGTTTTAAACTGTTTGTTACACATTATTAGTTAGTTTCGACGATAGATATAACTTACTTTTGGTCATACCGAATATATCCACGAATCTGGACTGGAAAAAGGGTAATATTTAGTTCTTCAGTATAACATGCATCCTCCAAGTTTAAAGTTTGAAGATTTGGAAAAATAGTGCGTATTATAACCGAATAATTACCGTAAATATCAATCGATTGAGATATCAATAGAATCACACTGATTGATATGGTCTTTGATGTAAAATGGCATACATTCCTACATACATTCCTACATACATTCCTACATATATACGTACATGCGATTAGTTTGACAAATAGTAACAGGAAAGACCTATAGAGATAGATTTCAAGTGTGCAAAGTATAAAGAAAAAGAATAGATAGAAATTAACAGACTCAAGAAGATAGCAATACACAGAAGTAGATAGGTATATAGATATGAACAGACGAAAGCAGATACAAAGAGACTAAGATTGTAAGATAGGTATAAGGATTATGATATATATATATATATATATATATATATATATATGAACAGAATGGAATAGATAAGAAAAGGCAAAGATAGCAAGACCGATACAGAGGTGTTTACAGACAGACAGATAGATAGGTAAAATAGATATAAAGAGATAACTACTGATAGATATGCAAGTGTGTATGTGTGTGTGTGTGCATGTATGTGCGTGGGTGTGTGCGTGCGTGCATGCATGCGTGCGTGTGTGCGCGCATGTGTGAACAGACCAGACCAGGCTAGATAGACAGATCAATAGATAGATGCGAAGAGACTAAGAGAGATAGCAGTGTGTTGAAGAGACAAAGGCTAAGCAACCAGCTGGCGGGAAGAAAGAAGTACGCAAGGGAATAAGACAAGGAGGACTGTCCGTATGAGTCACCTTCAGTGCATTGTGCATGTTCGATGCTACGGTGACGTCATCCAGCAGATTCGATTATGCACTCGATGATTGGTCTCATTATAAATCAGGCTCTTCTATCAGTTGGAACCACCCACCTTTTCAACATTGCATCTATGTCACAGTTGCGACTTCTGGTTCGTTTTTTTTTCTTGCATTTTTAGTTTTCACTTATTTCATTCTTTCTCAACTGTATTTGAACATGGCTTTTTATTAAGAAAAAAATTCAGCTTATTGCAGATTAACTTTTTTCAATCTCTCCCTCTTCCTTTCTCTCTCTCTCTCCCTCTCTCTCTCATTTCACGATGCATTGTTCTTTCCTTTTCTTCTTCGGTTATCGTGTGTTGCCTTTCCTTTCCTTTATTTTTATACTTCCGCCCGCTTTCTCTTTAATTCTCTTTCTTTTTCAATCCTCATCATTTCTTTCTTTCTTCCGCTTGTTCGTTCCCTTGTCATGTTTCTCTCTTTATTTCTCCATTCACCAACGAAGTTTGAACGGGTGCCTGTATTCAGTGTTTGTCCATCTTTCCGTAGGATATCGCTACAAGTTTTCAATGAATTTCAATTAAATTTTGTTGAAAGGTATGCGATGGTCTCCAAAAGGAGTGATTAAATCTTTTGTCAGATCCATAATTTTTTTCTCACTTGCACTGTAGATATATATCCACATCATACAATATATCCAATACTTCTTAATCAGTCTCAATGAAATTTTGTTGAAGAGTTGGCAATGGGCTGCGGAAGGAATTGAATTTGGGTCTGATATATATATATATATATATATATATATATATATATATATATATATATATATATATATATATATATATATAGACCAAACTGGATCTCAAGAAGTCCTCATTTAAATTGCGGAAAAGTGGACCATACGTTATGAAAGAAGTGATCAAAATTTTCGATGGGTCTGGGGATTTGTATTGAATTGAAAGATGTAATTATTATTCCGTAGGAAAAGTGTTAAAAAGATGTACAATCAATAAAAAGCTAAATCTAAATTTTAAGGGAAGTAATTCAATACGTTTACCCTTCAAAATTTTCTCTCTATATTTTTGATATTTTTTTTGTTCAGTTCTTATGGCAGGGCGTTGACAGAGGTATAAGCTTTCTGGGTGCTTTTTAGTTAAGTTTTCTTATTTTACTCTCTTTATTTTCTTGCTTTCTTTCTCTCTCTCCCTCTCCCTCTATCTCTCCTTCTTTCTCAGATGCATGCAAGTTACTTCTGAGTTATAACATCTGTAAACAATGGTGAGATGATCTAAAGACATCTACGTTGGTTACTTCTAAAGAAGGTTTATTTGCGAAGGAAACTGCCACAACTTCAAGAACATGTACTACATATGCACACACGCACCTCTCCGTGCGTGTCCACGCCTGCCCACGCATACCCAAGCGCACGCACACACACACACACATAGAAAAATAACGAGTGTAAGAGGGACGTATAGATTTAAAACATGTATCCATCCATAATTATGTACATGTGAATTTACACACTTTCACACACGTGCACACATATAACACGCCATGTATAAAAGATATAGCTTAGATTAGTCCGGCATAAGGCCATAATAATGTAGTGCTCAGAGGAGCAATCCCACCATATTATTGTTCTAAGGAAAGAGCCAATAGACTGAGACTTGTATTAATTTGAAGTTTCATATAGACAGGTAGATGTGAGTAATGTACCAACTTAATAATAATCTGTGAAATTAGCTTGCGCAGTATCACATTGATACGGAGCGCGCATACACGGAGACATACCAATGTAGATAAGTACTTACCAAGTTTAGCTCAGTTTGTCACAGAGAGGTAATTGTTGAGTACATTGCGAGAATCAAAACTCTGGAAAGTCTGCTAAATAGATTGCTCATTTTCTTTGTGACTTGGAACCATACACTTATATGTATATTGTGTATAAAATCAGTCTGTCAAACAATTGTAGTTTAGAGGCATGCAGTGGAGTCAAACTCTCTAAAACAGAATGCAAAAAGAGCGGGATAGATAGATTGATAAGAGCAGACGGTTAGACCGATAGATAGATATGTACGAATGAGATAGATATGAATAGTTAGCTGGCTAGCAAGCAAGTTAGATAGATATTAACAGACTGCGACATATGTATATAAATAATTGAATAATTGTGTCATCTACAGACAGCCGTTTCGTTGTATTACAACTCTTCAGTGTGGCGATAGACTATCCATTATCCCATCCAGTTGGTAGGATCGAAACCTTTGCTTCCCCCTTCGCTTCAGACCCAGAGGCTGGCATATTACTTAATGGACAGTCAGTAAGGTTGAATTCAAGCGATGTATTCACTCACACATAATTCCCCATCCACCAGAGCGCTCTATTCCTAAGTTGGAATATATATATATATATGAAGAAATTAAGAATCGTTAAAAGACCAAGATAGATAGATCGATTGTTTAATAAATAAATACTCACAAACAAATGAACAGATAAAAGCAGACTGAGAATGCATGATAATCATGGAGATATTAGGACAGGTGAATTCTAATGAAATGAGATCGCTGCTCAAATAGATTGATGAATAGACAGACAGACAGACCAACAGGTACACAGATAGATATAAGCACATGTCTCTAGGAGTGGATTGGTATGAAAAATAGCTTTGCTAAATATCCAGGCTCACTAAAAACAACAGAATCACTTGAAAAAGTGTGTGTTGAATCGGTTTTAGTAATTACAAAGTTGATACTGAACATAGTTAATTGGCTCTACCCAAACAAAGATATCAACCAATGCCCCGAGGATAGTATGATTTCACACAGGAAATAGGGAGGGAAAGTTAATTAGGAAAAAAATAGAAGCGAAGCTTTTCAGAAAGTCTGGACAAAGGTAAAGGTTCTTCTCTAATGCAAAATAATGACGAAAAAATAGAATCTCCGTCAGGCTTTGTTAAACCATGTTTTTCATTAGAGAACACATTCCCATGCCGATTGGTTAGTGAAAAATGTCTGGGGCAGTAATCTATCTTTATCTCCCTAAACACACGTGCGCAAACACACACACTAGCGCGATGAAGACCTACAATATACATCCAAAAGTACACGAAGATGGTTGAAACGGTAACCTTTGACTGTTTTGGAAAGGCCGGCTGTAAAGATGGGTCTTAATCTGACTGCAGAACTTTGCAG
>OY735207.1:38187315-38277315 GCA_963457665.1 Thysanoteuthis rhombus
TCCCCAGCATCGTAGCAGATGCCTAATTTTCTTTGATTTTTTATTCTATTCACGTTATCTAGGTCAAATGATACATTCATCGCACAATAAAAAATTAGTTTTGATATAATATAATGCAATTTACACACGCACACGCACACACATATATATATAATTACAGGGAAAACATATTGCTGGTTACTGATGAATGCTGTAGGCATGAAATGTTAACATCTACCGGATATATATATCCTTGTAATTCTTTTTTTGTATCAATAGCTCTATTTACTGTGTTTATTATTGAACATTGTGATTAAACGTCTATAGCGGATTGATTTTGTTTTATTTTCCTTTGTTGTTGTATTTTTACAAACTAGAAATATTTTATGATATATATATATTATAATATTTATGTTATTATAATGATATATATGACATAGGATATTATATATATATATATGTGTGTGTATATACATAAATACACACACACACACACACATATATATATATATATATATATATATATATATATATATAGTTATGTTTCTGTCTGAAAGTCATCATTTTCGGAAAAAAAACGAAAAAAACAGAAAGCAATCAGAACTTTTCAGATTTCATTCTTGATTGAAGAAGGCTGTAGAATGGATCGTTTAAAACATAATGCTAACAACAGAAGTCACCTGAAGAATGCATTTTGTCGACCAAAGGAAGGAATGAATTCTTTTCAAAAAGAAAATCATTGGTGATATTTGTCGGAATCCCATTCATATTCCTCCTGCCTGTTCCCTGCACCAATGGTGTATCAAATACTACCACCTCCCAGTTTGTCGCATTTTGCCATTTTTTTTTGTTTACTTTCTGCAGGTGGGAAATATTTTTTTTACAGAAATAACAACGGAGGAAAGAACTGCTTTGTAACGCTTACCAGGGAATTACTACCACCGTGTGCAAGGGTGTAGCAAACCTTGGTGAATGTTCCGGCCTCGGGTATTTCTCATTCTTTATCTTGATAAACATCTTCCTAGCGAGATTAGTTTGAGAACTAATCAAGATTTTACCTCAAGATTACACACACAACATAAACGATTCACTTAACATTAAGAATAGAATAATATGCTTAAGTGTTTTTCGTTTCGTTGCACCTTCTATTTTTAAAATGCACCGATCAACCTGCTTTTCATTTAAGTCGCTAATGCATATAAAATTTGCTGTCGTAAAAAGTCGGATCGTGAAAAAAAAAAAACGACACAGAACGCAAAAACCGTCCTGTTTTTTAAGGATCAAGGATGAACGTGAAATTGTTAATAAGATTTCCTACATGTATTTACTGATATATATATATATATATATATATATATATATATATATATATATATATATATATATATATATATATATATATATATATAATTGTGTCAACCACAGGCAGCTGTTTCGTTGTATTAGAACTTTACAGTATCCTTTCCAGTACCACTAAGTAGGGTCAAATCTTCGCATCTGACCCTGACGATACATATATATATATATATATATATATATATATATATATATATATATATATATATATATGTGTGCGTGTGTGTGTGTGTGTGTGTGTTTGTTCGTTTGTGCACGTGATTGTGATTAATTATGATTATATGCTACTTATAGTAACATCCTCTAATAGTTCACACACACTCTCTTTCTCTGTATATTCATATATATATGTATGTGAGTGTATGTGTGTGTGTGTGAGAGAGAGAGAGAGAGTGAGAGTGAGAGAGTGTGTGTGTTAGATAATCAAGAGTAATATATATATTTACTTGTTGTTCGTATAACCTGTGATGTCACGAGTAGTGTTTGCTGAACAAATGTATCAAAACTTCAATTCACTATAATAAAAGCTACCTTCCTCGTCGTCTGTTATGGTTGATGTGGGAGACTGGAAATACAACATTTTGCTTAGACGTTCAGCTCTCGCATTACTCTCTCATATCCACAGAAAACCCATCTTTAACCTACAGACCCTTTCGAAATTCTGCAGCATTACGTACTAAATTGAGATCGTATTTTTTGGTTCTTAAAAAGCCGGGTAGTAATGCTATAAATCTACATTGAATCTAAAAAAAATGCAAGTACATTAGTAATCTTTGCACTTATAGCATTTATTATATGGGGATATTATTATACAGGGAATTATGCGTAAGAAAATATAGATTGCTTAGCTTGGACCTACTGACCGTCCAGTTCTGCATTGGGCAGGGGTAAAATGTTTGGATCTGAAGTGAAGGTTTCGATCCTACCTTGTAGTATTGGATGTTGTATAGTCTATAGCCACACTGAAGAGTTGTAATACAACAGCGGTCTGTGGATGACGTAATTATTATAATTAAATCAGTGATGCAATATAATATGATACAATCCGATATGTGATGGGTTTATTTTACAAAGTGTTCGATACATTCAGTATTGAACATTAAGTTGATTTAGAGTAGACTTTGAAATATAATGGAGTAAGGATTCGCTACTTGTTCATGTTTCTGTCCCTTTGGGGCTTTTTCTCGATGGAAGCTTGATGTTATACGACGTGGGGAAATGAACTCAAGGGTTAGTGGAAAATAATTGTCAAATTCTTCTGTTGAATATAGTGATACAAAATTGAATCAAAGTAGTTTTTTTCTGTGTAATTAGTATTCTTAAAGACGATATCATGATTTGGTTTGCATGCTGTCAGAAATTAAAACCGACTCAACAGATTTAATATTCACATGGGTGAACATTCAATAGAAATGACACAAACCGCGAGTCATGTCAGTTGTTATACTTACTGATCCCTCATCGTTAAAACGTTTTTAGGGTAGCGTACGTACGTAAACCCTGTTTCAAAAAATAGATATGCAGTATAAAATAATATCAATTTACTGTACACATAAAACCTTATATAAATGACAAACTGAATGGTATAAACTATGTATTAGGAAAGGGAGGCTGTGATTGATCAATGCTGTTGTGGTGCCATGTTGATATAATTGTTTTGTTATTAAAATCCCCGAAACGGTTACATGGTAAACAGCTGATGAGCCCAACAAGACACAATTTATATATGGTATCATAATAACAAAGTGCAGCGGAAACAGGGAAAAACTCAGAGGAAAATTACATAGATTGCATTGCCAGATATTGGGAAATAGATGACTGAAGTGACACAAAAAACTTTTTGAAAACATTTTTAATGTTTAGTGTCCAAAGCTGTAAAGCTTTCTAGTATACATATATATATATATATATATATATATATATATATATATATATATATATATATAGTATATACACATATATATATATATATGTGTGTGTGTGTGTGTGTGTGTGTTGAACGGAAAATATGGGTCCAGTTTTGTATCATAGTTACATTATAATTAAAACTTCCCTTCTAAAACGTGCTTTTTTCTGAAAACCTTCTAATTTAATTTTGATACATGGAAAGGTCTCCTCCACTTTTGACCCCTAAAGTATGGGTTTCCTCTTCACTTTACACCCCTTAAATGATATCTATATAAACATATGAAATAAGAAGATACCCACCAAAGAATAAATATGATCAAAATAAATTCTATTCATTACATCACTTGTTTCTTCCACAGATTCTTGAGAATCTTGATATCATTTATAAACCTGGCCCCAAAAGACTAAAATAACTTTTCCAACCATAAAAAAAAACAACATTTTTTAGAAGGGTTCTAGTGGAGTGGTGATGTCTGTGGATAAAACAGTACGGCCAGGAGCGCTGGAACACACAAACACAAAGATACATGCAAATATATTAAACAGATAGAACTATTATGTTATGTTTGATGTCTACGGTTGTTCAACGTATATGGGCTGGGAGTAGGTTCGACTCTGGCATTATAGTTACATTGTAAGTAGGGCCCCTTTCTAAAATCCTTAAAAATAACTTTCTCAAAACTTTTCGTTTCGAAATACACCCCTCAGGTCCATTAAGTATGTATGCTATATTTTGTTCGGTTGCACCCATGTTTACATACTTTTTCTTATAGTGAGACAGACAATCATGCAAACACGCAGATATCTCTCGCTCATATATTTGGGATTTTTTATGATGTATATAAGTAACAAGTAAAACGTATTAAAAATGTCCACCCCACTTTCTTTTTCACAGTGTGAATAGGTCTGCTCAATTTCTCTCCGCCTTTATCTTTGCTTGCCTCTTTCTGACTCTTTTCGGTACCTGGAATTGTTGTGTTGTTTGACTTCGGCGTTTGTATTCGGTTTTCGAACACGACACAAGCAGGACATTAAATGCTGAATTTCATGATAGGCACCTCTCTCCTACGATTGGCAAGATATAATCTCCATTGTTTCGCCCGTGAAAGACCAGATTTAAACTACTGAGACTATGAGGTCGGGTACGTCACTTTTCTTTTCTTACCATTCCAGTCATGAAATTGTATCTCTTCACTGTCATGTACACATATATTCACGTGATCAGCCACATGGTTGAGCTATAAGGTTGGTGCAAAAATAGTTGCACTTTTTTCCTATTTTAAACTTTGATGCTTATTTTAGAATAAACTATCATTCAACTATGTTTATGGAATTCACCATTTTGAAGCATGGATTTCGTTCTATTTATTTGAGCTGAACGTTTTCTTTTCATTATTTATTCTGGTTTATTTGAGACTATCAAATCAAAGATGAAAAAAAAGCAAATTTTTGTTTTATGAGTTCAAATTGGGGTGTAAATCAGCGGAAACTTTCCGTAATATCAGCCAAGTCAACGAACTTGACATCGGTTCCGACAAATTTCAAAACAGAGATGAGTTTCTTGAAGTTGAGAGTTGTGTGTGCCCTTTTGTGACTGACGACATCCAGCCGAGAGCCATTATTGAGGAAGGCCCAAGCAAACCAGAACTCGGAAGGTTGCAGAGGAACCCAATGTCGATCATTCAAGTTTGCAAAAAAAAAAAAAAAAAAGAAGCTTGACAGGTACCGCACGAGCGGAAAAAATCCCCGTTAGGTAGTGTGCTTTGCGTTTCTTTTTTGTACAACAAAATTGATCCAAATTCTTAATCACATTGTGAAATGTGAAGAAAAATGAATTCTTTACAAGAATCGACGGCATTTCACTCTGTAGCTCGACAGAAGTGAAGCACCAAAACACTTCCCTGAATCAAACCAGCATCAAACATCAAAATACATAGAATAAATCATTTGTATATCATAGCCTTCTGGTATTGTCATTTCACTTTGATATTGTTGGACTAACCATAATCCACAACGATACTCTGATTACACACACACACACATACGCACACACAAACACACACACACACACATATATATATATATGTGTGTGTGTGTGTGTGTATGTAATGTTGCTAACTCAAAAATATTTTTCAATAGTTTTTATGCGCTGAATAAAAAAAAGCCAGAAAATGCAAAAATGCTGAAAATGGTTAGAAACGCAGCAAAAATGTCCAAAGGGTTCAAGGACTACCATAATTAAGCGTTTTTTCGCATTGTCAAAACAAGGAACGCCCTAAATTTAGCGCGAAAAGTGCTAAATTGGCCTCACTGCAAATTTGTCTCGTCAAAATGTCATTTGTGCTGATATTGATCAACAAAGACTGCTAGGCACTGATATTACAACTAGTATCCACCAAATATTTGCTAAAAATGTCTATACTATTCCATGTTGATTGAAAAACAAAACAAAAAAAACAAAACAAAAAAAACAAAACAAAAAAAACAAAACAGAACAAAACAAAGTTAACTTCAATTTCTTGAAGCCCCTAACGTAAAATTTGAGAAATCCTAAATTAAAAAAATTTTTCTCCTGTTTTGACACTGGAATTTTGAATGTATTTCATGACTGAAATTTGCCTTGTTGAGAATTCGTTTTGTTCGCTGCCAAAGTCTCACGGGAAGAACCCAGGAACTGAAAACTGATGAACTGGAATAACGTTCGTAGATGGGGCACACGAAAAAACACATCATCATTCATCATCAGCAGCATCAGCATTTTCACGTCCGTCGTTGGACATATCCCCTCCCCAAATAAAACAAACAGAATTGGCAAGACTTCTCAGTTGTTGGGGTCAGGGAGCCAGTACTTCCTTAAGTTATTTGAGTTACTTAGGTTATCTTCTTTGCCAGAGATAACTTCGCATATGATCTCTAATGATTCACTCATGAGTCGTGATGTCCAACGGTTCCCTGACATTCGTGCAACACTTTTATTATAATAGATAAATTCTTGACTGGGCCATTGCCATTTGAGTTTTTTTTCAGTTGGGTCTATGATATCATCTCTGAACCCTGTTCCTTGAGATTTATTTCTGCGAAAGGGAGTCGACCAGTGATTTTGATGTATAACAACATCCATCATCAGGTTGCAATTTCTGGATTTGTAAGGAAAAATCTAGTTGTTGGAGGAAAAGAGAATCGCAAGTAATTTGAAAAAAAAAAACCAAACTTTCTCATAAATACTTTAGCGCTCAAACAGTTGTGGGAATATGTTACACCATTATGGAGACTATCAAAGCTTACTTTGTCTATCGGTCTGTCTGTCTGCCTGTCTTCTCTCTCTCTCTCAGAATAGAGCACTCTGGTGGATGAAGAATTTCTGTGTAAATAGATATATCGCTTGAATTCAGCCATACTGACCGTCCAGTTCCGTAGTCCAGAGGTAGGAGGTTTCAGTTCTGCGGTACTGGATGGTAAAGTCTATAGCCACCCTGAAGAGATGTAATACATCGAAACAGCCGTCTGTGGATGACACAATATATATATATATATATATATATATATATATATATATATATATATATATATATATATGGTAGCTCAATTACCTGTCTATGTCAGGTAAATGTTTAAGGAGTAAAAGAAGGACTAAAGTTTTCAGACTTGTAATATCGGGATTCCCTTAACTTTTAACACCTAGTGAAAACAAGGTTAACCGTCACATTTGTTCGCTTTAGAGTGGAAAAAAAAGGCTCTCTCCACTTTTGAACTTTTAAAGAGTCAACAGTTCCCTTCCACGTTTAATCCCTCGGTGTACATAGCTTGCGATGTTCCGTACACAATAAGGATCGATGTTGTGGTGTATTTTCCCCTTTACCTTGATCAAAGCTATTTGCAATCTGAGCTGCAGCAGCTCTTCTGTTTTGTACATGGCTGGTACAATTCTAGCATCAATGTCTTTGTTAGATATTGCCTTGTCGAAGGTTGGTAATTCTTTCCCTTCTTCGACCATTACCGATAGGTACTCACCAAAAGCGAACGTGCGCACCTCACAAGTCTTGTCGTTTAGGATTAACTCTAACCCGGCCTTCTGGTCATAACAATTTGGCTTTATCAAAGTCTCACAAATCTTTTTTTCTTGACCATAACTGCAGCATTTAGCACATCTTATTGGGGAACGCAGGGTCAGTTCAATTGCTTATATACCTCTGACCCTGTATGCGCAGTTGTTTGAAGACAGTAGTTGTTTTTCTTGTCACTTGTCGCTGGTCACAATGTTTTGGCTTGCCAATGTATACACGCAGTCTAATGATAAATAAACCCCATTTATTTCACACTATAAGTATTCACATTTCAACATATTTCCCTTCCTTGTCACAGCACTCAATTTATGGGTAGATATTAATCACGTAGATTGAACAATACACAGTAATAATTTCAGATCAAAATTAAGCTGATAATTACGTAGCAGGACACGGACTTACTGATCCACTGACGTATGTTTACCTTCACGCTGACATATACAATTTGACACTAGTTAAACAGTAGTTTTAATGACTTCCTTTTCTAAGAGCCCATCTCTATTACAGAAGCACTATGTCAAAATTCACTCAAGTCACATAAAAATAAATTATAGGCAAAGTGTAAGAAATACCTAAACACGGTTCTCACCTTCCTTTCTCTTCCATGACGATGCTTTAGTAATTCACCTCTTGTTTTTCCGGGCCAGCCGCGTCGACATCTGGTGCTTTTAACAGAACCATTTTCACCGTTAACTGTTTATATTAGATAGTTCGGAAATTAATGTCGTATTTTCGGAGCCAGAGTAGAAAAAAAACCGCTCGAATGTAACAAAAATTACTTCTATTCGACAATAGCATGATCATCGTAAGCACACTATGAAATTAATCATCTCATTTTTCGTTGGGTGAATCTGGGGTTCGGGACTAAAAAATAAAATCCTGTCAGTGCTGAATTATTTTTTTTCTTACATTAAACTTTTTGGGTACAAGTGTTTTAATGATCTGAATGAAAGGAAAATCTTAAGGTTATAAGACGATAGACTAAGCTAATGTTTTTATATTTCGCTAAATCGTTCTTCTGAGTATGGGCTAGCATTTTTATTCTGGAGAATTGCACACTTTTTTGTGACTCAATCAGGACATTTTCATATAAATCTTCACTGGTCCTGGCCGATTAAGTTCGTTTGTTATCGCCTTGCTTTCAATAACTAATCATAGAGGCAGCTTACTGAAAAGTCTACCTAGTTGGAGCTTTGATTTATGAGTTTTCTTCGTCCAGAATTTCAATTTCTTTCAAAAAGGGGGGAAAAAAAAAGAAAAGTTAGTTTCATTCTGAGCTCTGGTGATTTTTACTAACGGTGATAGAATCCTTCACAAAGAAATTACTCGTTTGTTATATCTAAACGTTTTTTTCTTCTTCTTTACATCCAGTCTCTAAAAATGGCACATTACTTTCCGAACAAGCAAATGTTCGTTCCCTCAGAAAACAGAAACGAAGATATATCACTTAACGGACAAGTCACATTCCTCCCAACTCTCCATGCAGACCCTCTTTGCAAGCGTACAAGATGCGAACACGGAGAAAGGAAATAGGAAGAAGGGTAACTAACAGTCGTAATATCTACCTGTGTTTGTATGTATAAGAGAGTTTTTCTTTCTTACAAAGACACTGATCTCTGAATTTGACACGATACGGAGGCTGCTGTTTCTGATATACATTAAAGGCAAAACAAAATAAAACACGCACGACCGTAAGAAAAGCAAGGAAAAAACTTTAGAAAAAAAACCTGAACATCAATATATATATATATATATATATATATATATATATATATATATATATATATATATATATATATATATGTATATATATATGTGTTTGTGTGTGTGTGTTTGTGTGTGTGTTTGAGAGTGTGTGTGTAAGATGAGAAAACAGCAAAACAGAAGGAAAGAAAATATTCTTCCTATACTATTTCCTAAAACCAACAGCCCCTTTAATGATATGGAGAAAAAGAGAAAAAAAAGCTCTCTCGAAGAATGTTCCTTTCAAAAACATAACATGAGGAGTACTCACGAATATGCATTCCTTCTTTCTTTCTTTCTTTCTCAAACTATTTCTCATCTATTTCCCATACATTTCTTTCTTTCTTCCTTTTGCACACAAGTCACACACGCGTATACACCAAGAAATGAACAAGACCAACAAAAGAAAACTGTGGAAAAATCAAATCTGACATGGGATGTTTTCAGGGATAACTTAGTCTATCATCATCATCATCATCATCATCATCATCCTTTTATTGTCCATCGTTGGACATAGAACTTACTAAGGATACATCACACCTCTCTATCGTTAGCGTCGCGGAGTCAATTTTTCTGAACCTGTCCAGTTCGTCTCGCCATCTCATATTCTACTTGCCTCGGTTCCGCATGTAATCTCCGAGGATCCATGCTGTGAGCCATGATATTCATCGCCTACCACTCTTGCAACATGACCAGCCCATTGCCATTTAAGTTTTCCAATGGTTTCTAAGATGTCTCAGACTCCTGTTTTCCCCTAATATACTGTGATGTCTTCCGATCCCTCCATGTAAGATTGAGCACGATTCTCTCATGTGCACGTTGCATGGTTTTCAGTTGGCGATATTTTTATGTGTACCCCTCTCAATTCTTCTCGGAACATTTCTCATCCGGTTAGATCTATCTGTTCATCTGTTATTCCTTCCTAGAGTACAGAGACCAAAATGTCGTGATTGAAACAACAAAGTTGTGGATGTCAGTCCTGGAGAATCATGGCATAATATGAAACCTTCGTCTCAAAATTCCTGACGTAAACTTATGCACGCCATCTATGTACCAGTGTGTATCTTGATTCATCATTTCTTCTCAACCTTTCATGAACTGCTTTTTACTTTCCCTCTCTTTTTCCACCGTCTCTCTCTCTCGCTCTTTATTAAATCGTTATCATTTCTTCGTCTTCTTTTGATTTTCTCTTTTCTTATGTATTTTCGTTTAATTACTTCGTCTCTTTTTCCTTATCTTCTTTAAAGAACCATTTGCGTTTTCCCCCTCCTCTAGCTTCACCTTTTGCCTATCGCAATATCATGAATGGATTGAGTGATAACGTGCTGTTCATTAACTCGGCACAAGTTTAGAATCGACCGTTTCCAGCGTTTCCAGCGTTGAGCTTCTCTCTCTCTCTCTCTCTCTCTCTATATATATATATATATATATATATATATATATATATATATCATGGAACTATATATATGTAGAAGACCGGGGCTACTTGGGAACAGGGGAAAGTTGAATCACTTTGAAACCACATTTGCTTTAATTTTAGTTTCCTCCACTTGATGGCACCACTGTTAGCCTCATTTTGAGGAAAAAGATGTCGGCCATTTTTCTACTAAGTTTGAGTCATACGTATGATACGCACGAAAAGTTGTGCATGAAATACATTTTCGTTCACAGAAAGTAACCTTTTTCACTCTGACAAACGTGTGCCTGTGTCATGTTGTAATGTGCAGTTGATGACAGTGCAGTATATGTTTATGAAAAGTTGCAATAAACAGGAAATATGCAACATTTCATGCATCTCCCGTTAGTTACTTTGGGGGCAATATTATGGTAAAAATTGGGGATAGTTGATATTTTGCCAGTGGGACTTCTTGGTAGGCTTCAATTGTATGCAACTGGGACAAATGGAAAGCCTGCAAAATGAAAACAAAACAAAAACGGTTTCAATCAACTCAAAAAGTATTCAGAGAAAGAGAAGAGTGGCGAAGGGTCCAAGTAAAATGAAGGAAATGACTAATAATACAATGGGGTCAATTTATTCCAAAAAGCTTTCTTTTTACTCATATTCATTGTCTATTAACTGCAAATACTCGTCTGGTCGAAAATGTTAAATTTCTTAATTACAACACTGCATTCATCACAACTGTACCTACTAGCGAGTGTGCTAACTTGCCCAATCAGATTGTACCAGCTATCCCCGATGTCGAGGTAGAATGATACACATTTTTCCAAATGTTTAAATTATAATAGGATGAAGTTAACAAAAGTTTTAGATTTACACTACTCATCTAAAAAGGAAGTCTATTTTCCATACTGACTTTTGGTCCTATTTGCGATTTAATGAATTAATTTCCTGGGAAGTTATAACCATCTAATGGAAATTTACCAACAACCTAGGTCTCCCACCATACATACACACACACACAAAAATACATACATACATACACACACACACACACACACATATATATATATATATATATATATAAAGATAGATACATACATATGAACGGACCGAAATAGAGCTGAGCATGTATAGTTGCGTAGATGTATATACTGCAATGTTTTCCCTTTCCTTATATTTAAAATCTCTTTATACATTTCTTTCTCAAATTTCACACTTTCTCTGTTTAGCTATCTTCTATCAGCCTTCTCTTTTCACATTTTCTCTTTGTCTCACTTCTTCTTCTTCTTCTTCTTCTTCTTCTTCTTCTTCTTCTTCTTCTTCTTCTTCTTCTTCTTCTTCCTGTTGCAGAAGCTTTCTCATTCTCCTTCCTTTCTTCCCTTTTGCTTTTTCGTTTGACTCCTTCTCCAATCCGTGGCTTATTTCGTGTTCGTAATGGATGCCTCTGGTAAATGGCGGCTCTTCTTCCGCAGCTGGGCCATGTCAAATAATTAGCGGCGCATCGCGAAAAAATTAATTGCAATTCCTCGCCTTGCTCCTATGATTCATTAGGCCCCGGGCGGCGGCGAGGGATGAAGCGGTGGTGGCGGCGGCGGCTGTTGGCGGCGGCGGCGGCGATGGCGGCAGGCGGCAGTTGAGTTGCAGATGTCGACATGGACAGTTCTTGGCTGTACACGCCAAATACATCGGCACACAATCTTTTCAACTTTAGCCTCATGTCAGCCAACACGGCACACTTCTGTAAAACACATGTGTAATCACACGCACGCACACACACTCATATATATACATATTATACACATATATATATATATATATATATATATATATATATATATATATATATATATATATATACGTGTGTGTGTGTGTGTGTGTGTTGGTAGGTTTATCAATAAGTTTGTGGCCTAATGTTGAGGAGCGCCCATTTTATACAATAAATGTTTATTTCTCTACAATATCTATTTCTTTGTCAAGGCGCTTAATTCACTGGAGAATAGTGATCACATTGATCAAACAAAACATTGAATATTTTAGCTTGAATTCAGCTAATAAATACATATTAGGATGTGGACTTATCGATTCACCCTTATATATATATATATATATGTATATATATATATATACATACACACACACATATATATATATATATATATATATATATTGAGCAAAATGGAGGAAAAGGGAAAATCAGTCGGAGACAGGGGGATAGATACATGCTCTAATACGAATTAAAAATGGAGGTAGAAACAGAAAACTCTATTCGAGGCTGGAGATGATAAAAACGTCTCTTTACTAACTAGATAATTTTCATGAAAAAAAAATCATGAATATACTTTAACTTCTATGAAAAAAATACTAGATTCGTTCTTTTTGAAACCGCTTTTTTCCAGTGTGGACAGGTGCATTACCTTGTTGGAAAATATAGTATCCACACTTTTTTCCCAGGAAAATTTTGTATATTAGGGATCAACCCTCTCTGTAAAGTTAATTGAAAGTCTATAGCATCCACAGATTGATCATATCATAAAAATTTGCAGCAAAAATGCACTCGAGACTACGATGCCATTTCCACCATGTTTCACAATTATTGACACGCACTTGGGATTGAACGGTTCACCAGATCGACGACGGTAACATTCAAGAGCATCACTCAAATCTGGATCACTCATCCCACAGAACTATTTCAAACTATACCTGATCAGAGCTCGAATATTTTAACAAACGTTGCTGCCTTAAATGTTTTATTTAGCGACTGAGGCTTTCTGGCACAGCTTATTGATTTGACACTAGCTTATGCTGGTCTTCTTGTGATGATTCTGAAAACTACCTTATAGTTTGTAATGAGCAGATTCACCTTAACCATGTGCTCATGCACAATATATAAGTATATATACGCACACTCTCATGTACAAATCGCTTCAAAGGAACCCGGATATTCATTAACGTCGAAATCTCTAGATACGTGAAATGCGCTGTTAATACGAGGTGCATCTGGTTTTCACATTTTCAAAGGTAAAAAAATTGCCGTACCTGCTTACTCATATCGATAGCCGATGGCTATTAAGATGCAATTTGAACTTGTGATTGTTCAGTTTAACTACTGACTGAGGCAGCAGAAATCGAGTAATGTGGCTGGAGTCTCTTACTGGACAAATGACCCTCAGATAAATCGTAGTTCGGACATTGGTAGGCTGGAAAAAGTGCGTGGAAGGTTCATTCACATTGAGTCTACATTCAGCGCTTACCGCTTCAGTGACTTCCGGTTTTAGCAAATGTATTTTATATACACCAACATACCTTAGTTAAACACATACATATTCAAAATTACTTGACACGTATCCATAAAAATTTTCTGTAAGCACGAATTTGATCCCTGATAAGTGTTTTTAGCAAATAAATTCTTGAAAGCCACCCTACGAAAATGTTTTTAGGTTGTTTAGATTCAGGGGCTCTATTTACATTCGTCAATGGTAAACATACTTTTTTATTGGCGTGATAAAGAAAATATTGTTCATTCTTTTTTCTGAGAGATAAAAATGTGGCGTAGATGGCGTTCTTTATTTAGAAAGAAGCAAAAACATTTTTAAACATTTCTCATATCACGATTTTTATTGGTTGTACATGGATACCTTCAATAGTGGTGTTTTGATGTTGTGCAGTTAAGGTGCATTTTCCCGTAACACAAATTTGGAGATCAGAAAGTATGTTGAACTCATAGAGTGCACTTTTACTTTTGACTTTCAGGGGTCAAAATCAATAAGGAACTTTCATTTTTCACTTTTTGAGGAAATTTTTTTTCCTCTAGGGGTCGAAATCAGAGCGCCAGATGTTTTTTTCTCTTTTTGTTTCTTCCTTTTTTTTCAAATGGGTATTCACTCTACTTTTACGGGACAAAATCCAGGGTGAAGATTTTTTTCCAATCTCAGGGGTCCAAACAGAGAGGTAATTATTTTCCAAATTTACGAATCAAAATGCAAGGGATTTTTTCCCCACTTTCTGGGGTCAAAGCCTAGAGAGTTTTTTCTCCACTTTTTGGTGTTGAAATCTGGGGAAATTTCTTATTTCTTTTCAGCTAGGGGTCGAAATCGGAGCGGCAGATTTTTTATCTCCTTTTTTTCATTTCCTTTTTTTCGAGGAAGATATTCACTCTACTTTTACGGATCAAAATCGTGGGGGGATCTTTTTTCGACTTTTAAGCGTCCAAATTGAGAGATAATTTTTCTCCAGTTTTAAGGATTAAGATACAAGGGAATTCTTTCACTTTCAGGGGTCAAAATCGAGAAAGTTTTTTTTCTTTTTCAGAGGTAATTTCCCCACTTCTAGGGGTCAAAATTTTAGGGTTTTTTTTCCTTTTTTTGGCGTCAAAATAGAGGGGAATTTTCGTTAATTTTGAGGGATAGAAGTTGTTGGGGAGAATTGTTTTTCGTTTTTGAGGTTCATCGAAAGTCAATGGATTTTTTCACTTCCAGAGAGGAAGATCGAAGGGAATATTTCACTTTTAGAGGGGAATATTTTTTTTCTAACCATTTGCTTAATTTTTGACATTAGCTCCCTTTATCATATTAACCTCTTTTAAACAATAATCTCCTTCTTCTCAACATTACCCCCCCCATTATGTCCCCATTTTGAAAATTGGACCCCTCTTTTTCGAGATTAGACTGACTTGTTTTTACAATATTAACATCCGTTTTTAACTTTGCCCAATGACCCTTTTTTGAAATTTTTATTATAACCACTCTTTTAGATTGCCCCTGCCCCCTTTTTTTTATAATACCTCGACCCTTTTTCACAATATCCGAACATCATTTTTTGATCTAACACCCCACTTTCTACACTTTCTTACAGAGTAAAGTAGTATTTAATCAATTTCACAAACAAATTAATATCAAATTAAATGCTATCTGATTTCCATTTACCTATATTTCTATTTCTTCTTCTTTTTTTTTGCAGCAAAACATCTGTCCTAGCGGGTGGGTATTCAGACTAGTACATGTGAAGTCTGGCAGAAAATGGGAATCGCTTAAACGATAGACGCTGAATGTAGACACATTGAATGTAAACTCGCTGGACGTGGAATCGCCAGTAGTGGATGCAAATTGCTTGATAGAACGTGCTGGGGCACGTGAATTATAGACTCGCTGGACCTGTGGAAATTTCATAGGTGTTCGCAACTAAAGCAATCATTGTTCCTCTTGCATATATATTTCTACGATCTAAGTATATAATTTGGCTCGAATAATTTATTACTGATGTAATAAGTATATGTATCTGATTCTCTGTTAGGTGAACGTACTAATTAAATTTTTATCGGTGATATTTTGGCCTTGCTGGCCAACGCTGTTTTCAAAGTGGATTTGGAGCATTTCTTGCTGATTATATATATATATATATATATATATATATATATATATTATTATCATTATTATTATCATTATTATTATTACTGTGCAAAGATGTATGATATTAAAACGGTAGATTACTTACGTAATACACCAATAATATCTATAATGACACCCAAAACTAAAATCGTTGTCATTATAATCATTTATCAATTTTGCTGTCTATATTACCGTAGTCTAAGACAACTATAACTTAATCTTTAGCTAGCCCCAAGATTTGTGAGGGAGGGGATAACAAATGAATAACATTTATAGTGAAAATTGAATCTTTTTTTGCTCCCATTCATGCTTAAACACCCTCTTCCTTTCCTATCCTCGTACACTACACTGCAAGTTTGGTTAGAGAGGGAGAAAGGAAAAGGTGAAAAATACGAGGAGAATAAAGGATAATCAGAGAGCGAAACGGTCGTACAAATACGCAGTATAATTCTGGTCACATCTCCCGGTAAGCTGTCCGCTGTGTCGGCGGGTTATTAAAGTTGCCCTTCACTGTGTTGGAGTAAATTGATCCGACAGTGTTTCTCTTTGTTGGCAAGACGTCAGCGTGTGATTCTTCTGCAATAAAATTGTGTAATGGCGTTGCGGTACAAGGCGAATGGCGTTAAAAATGGGGTTTATATTATAGTCTCACACGTGTGTTAGTCAAGATCTGTGCTTATGGCGGTGATCTCCACACATGGCATCGTGGCGATAAAGAACATTTTCCGCCGGAATCGGATTACTACATCAACACATCGGGTGGGGTAAAATGGGATTGTTCAAAGCTTGTGAAGTAGAAGCAATAGAAAAACGTGAGGAAACAAAGAAGTTGACGAAAAAAAAAGAGAAAGAGAAAGAGAAAGAAATGGATGAAAGCAAGTGAGGAAGGTGAGAAAGCGAATGAAGAGGAGAGAGAGAGAGAGGAAAATGAACAACGACAGAGAGAAGACGAATTTAAAGAGTAAATGCTCGAAGAATTACGTTGCTTAGAAAGTGATATCGTATTTTTAAAGAGGGGATCAAAACCCCTTGAAATGTAACAAAAGTTAATTTTATTTGTCGAGAACATAATCATCATCATCAACCATGAAAAAGTCTGCCAATAAAACGAATTCGTTTAGTCAAACTCAGGTCCAAGTCTGGAGTTGACTTTGTTTTTTTTTTTTCCTACTTTAACACGAACAAGAACAATCCTCACCGAACTCAGGGAAGTAAACTCTTCATCACTAGGCAGCCAGTTCCTTTAAACTGAACCGATCTATAAAATTAAAATTTCCCTACCGTGATTTGAAATGACGACTGTGTGAATGGTAAGCGTCTCTCTTACCGACTGAGACATACTGACGAGTCTTACAAATCTACAAAAAATGTATCTTACTTATAAACGATTCTAATAAATTCATACATTCATACTTGAAATATATATTTACCTGTGGAAAAAAATCCACGGATATATCTGAATTTCTATGAAACCGTCTTCGAAGAAAAAACATTAGCATCTGTGTTCCAGTTGAAGAGTCTCAAAAAGTTTCGAAAAATGCGTAAATGCGTCTTAGAGAGAGATAGAGAGACACAGACAGACAGTCAGTCAAGTGTTACAGACTCGGGCAAAGCTCAAGTCAGAAATAAATAAGATGAAGATTTTTTTATAGATAAAACCTCCATATAATGCAAGCAACCATAAATCAACCTTAGAAGAAAAAATCATTTTGTTTTCCATCTAATATAAATGATGTGTCTTTGTCCAATTCATCATATTTTTTTAATCCATCTCTTCTGTGATGAGTTTATTTGATTTTGTTTCACTTTACACCTTGGTAATTCCAGAGATGAAAAAAAATCTCCGACTCGAATGTAAGTGGGAAATTCTGAATCACATTTTATTCTCTTGATCCATCAGGAACCCTAACAACGATTGCCGTTTCAGAAAATCGTAGCCGGTGAGAAAAGTGTGAAAAAATTCACGGATATATTTTAAATTTCCATGAAACTATTTTCTCGGGGGAAATAATAGCTAATTCGTTCAGTTGAAGATTCCATACTTTCAAATCCAATGAAAAAAAACAAAACGCACTATCCATTACAGTGAGAGGAGACAAGTATTTGGACACTTACAAAATATCAATTCAATATACTTACGATGCTCACATTCGCTTCAAACTTAAAGGTGATGTATTTTGATCCAAAATCAACAATTACCAAGAAAAAAAAACAACATTTTTTCAAAAAATTATAATAGTGTCCGAATATTTTTTTCAGCCACTACTTCAGTTATATCTTATTTTGCATTGGATATTTAGAAATGTGTATTTGTTCTTAGTAATTATCATTTTCACATCAAAATGCATCACTTGAGTTAATCTTAAATCATTGGAAGCATATTAGAGGAATATTTTCCAAGTTCCCCTTTCACCGTATATGAGTAAGAAGTCCATGTATTTTATATCGTCCGTTTATATGCAAATGAAAGGGAAGCAACTCGTCCGATTGTAGCTGATCCTGGAAGTTATCCCCTTCCATGCACAGTGGAATACTCCAGTGTTACGACCGGCGAACCAAGAAAATCACAATGTTCAATATTAGAGTATTATTATTATATTATTTATTTATCGTGTATACTATATGAAAGTTGAAGTGATCATCCTTAGTCGGGATAGAAATAGGAGTGGAGTAAAACAGGGTAGCACCCAGGCTTTTAATCCTTGTTAAAATAGTCTTGGATTCAGGACGAAAAGAATTCTGATAGTGCTGAATTAATCTCTTTCCGACCTTTAAAGATATTACCACCAAGAAAATGCTCCGGTGATAGGAAAGAATAAAAATAGAATCGGGGCACAGCCCTGCCAGTCTAACAACGCCTTTAAAGCGTCGCCTTTCTAACGCTATGATGGGTCCAGCGAGGCCGTTTCAGTGCCGACGGGTAGCATTTTGTAGAACCTATCCGAGAGAGGAAAAAAACTTTGGAAAAAAAATTAATAATAATGAATAAACCAATTTCTTTTTTCAACAGATTGGTTGTATTTTGAAGAACTTATCTGTGAAAAAAAAAACTTTGAAAAAAAAATACTAACAAAAATTCACCAATCTTTTTTCAATGATTATTTTCAACACCATTTTTTAAAATGAATATGTTAGATATATTCAAAGCTGAATTTCGCTTGAATTATTGCTTTATTTTACAATTATTGTAGATTTGTTCTAATTTCAGGATATATTTTTTTGATTATAACTTGAGACATAGTCAAATCAGAGTATGGAAAAAATGATTTGAAATACCAATGTTGCCTACTGAATAATTTTCATAAGCAGTGGTTGTAGGGGTTCGTAATGGAACAAATAAATACGTGAAAAAGAAAATAGATTTCGGCGGAAAAGATCTTACTTATATTATTAGATAAAAAACAATACATTTTGGGGTTTTAAGGTTGATTTATGGTTATTTGTTGTTTTTTTTCATTTATGAAATTCCTTTGTTTGGATATTTGAAACAAATTGCCCGAGCTGGGAGAATCATGAACAAGGACAATTTTTTATATGTTTAACATTCAAATGAACAAATCAGTCTTTTTTTAAACGTTTCACTTTGATACTGAATTTTTTCAAAAAACATTGCTTATAGATGTGCGTTTAATTACTTTCCAAACAAGGAACGATCTCCTTTTTAGAAGTATGGATGAACATTTTAAAGTTCTAATCAGCAATTGTTTAAAACAAACTCTAAGCTAACAGTCTAGCTTCATTATGCACTCGCTAATTCCGTAACACTGGATTCTTCCGCTCAAAGGTAACGATTTTGCTGATAAAAGTACCTCCTACCAACTATTTGCAACTATGGATAGGTAAACGAATTTCGTATTTATCTTTTTAAAAAAAAGCTCATTGAAATCCAAATATATCCACTTTTTTTCATTGATATTAACGAGTGGATCATATATAAAAAAAAGGGGGGGAATCAGGACGCACGTTGTATAGCAATGATCAGCAAGGTAATTTTGCTGGCCGTTGTTGGAGGTGTCGATACTTGTTGGATCTCCCACTATTAATGCTCTGATACCAGACTTTTCCTGATTTATAAATCATGTTGAAAAAGTGGATCAGGACGCACATTGCACAGCAATTATCAGGTAGCCAATCTTGCTGGCCGTCGTCAATGAGTTTGATCCTCGCTGAATCTCCCTCTATTGATGCTCTGGTATCAAACCATTCAAGGTTGATAAATCATGGACCAGGACGCACGTTGTATAGCATTGATCAACATATCAGTCTTTCTGGCCGTTCTTAATGGGTTCAATCCTCATTGGATCCCGAGTATCTTTTGTTTGATACCGACTTATCTTAGTTTACTTGTATAATGAACAGTCTCTGTCTGTGGCAATCGATCTTTCCATTTAAAGGTAACAATTTTGCTGATAAAAAATATCACCTACCCATCAATTGAAACTATGGACCTTTACACATACATCTTTAAACTTTCAAGAATGAGACGCAGAGGAAGAGGAGGAGGGGAAAGGAAAGGGGTAACGTAAGGGTGGGAAGGAGTGGCAGTGTTGGTAACTTTTGGGGTTGTGTTTCTTATCTTTGCTCTTTTGAGTGTCGACACTAGCAGATGTCTGATCTCCAAATATTTTACAAGGCTAAACTCATTTTCAAATGTTATTCCACCTGGGCAAGACAGCGGCTGGGGAATGGGTGGTTTAGGGTGGAAGTTCACCGTGAGTTTGGCAAAGACTTTGAAGTCAGTCGTAAAAATGAGTTCGTTAGTTGCTGCAAGTCTTACTCTTACGGTCAGCGGCAACCATTCCAAACACACACACACATACATCGCTGTGTGTATGCACGCATGCTGGCACGTGTGTGTACATTTCCCCTTCGCTATTCAAAAGTAGAGCATTCCTACAAAAGAACATGGGTAAGCCGAAAGTGCGTAAATCGAAGAAGCAATTATCATTGATTTATGTGGGAAAAGCTTTTAGGCGTTTCCAGACCCCTCAAATGGTGTTGATTGTATGTTAGGCTGTGTCGTAGTATTGTTAGGTACTGTTAGTGACTAGCGTGTAGCAGAAAAGGGGAGGGGAATAGAATGGCCCCTGCCTCTACAATGACGCGCTGCAAAATAAACGCTGAACACTATTTTCGCTTTCCGCCTTTTTCTTGATAGATTTTAATAGATTTTATATTTACCCCCTAACAGAGACAATTTTGCGATAGCTCACTCTTGATGAGTCTTGAGCTTGGTGCAAGAAAAGGGAAATCTATGATTAGATGAAAGATTACTGTAGAAAAATCATCACTTGAAATTGATTTGAACAAAAATTTAGGCTTTTTTTTCGCAGTAAAATTTGTTTGAACATGTTTCGGTGCCCAATCTGTGTAATAAGCATTAAGAATCTGGAGAACATAGATCATTAGTAAACGGGGAATAATTCGAGAGTTATCGATAGAATACGATCATTAAGTTTGCTTACTTTGATCTTGAAGTAACTGATAAATAACACCATGTATTCTGTAATGAGGCCCCTTAAAAATTTTTGAGTTGACTCATGAAATCAATTCAACCTGCTAGAGAAATATACAGAGAGTAAAAACAACTTGGGTGGACACACCAGATCATTTGTAAAAATAGCACCATTTTTCAAAGAGGCAGATTTCCAATCAAGCATAACATACAATCGTCACAATTTCTGGTTCTGGGAACGGCGAAAAATGGTTTTTATATGAATAATTCTCTTCACTTCACACCATTCCAGCTTTTGAGAGTTTTTTGTTGTAGGGATGCTCTTCTATTAGTTTAAGAGGAAAATTCGGTCGGTAAGTATTAGAGATAAGTTTGAAAAAAAAGAACACTTGTATAAAAACGGACTTTTATTACCAAGCTCGTCTCGCAGACCTGTTTGTTGGGTTAGTTTAATCATTAATGTGTGCTCGACTACTGCAGCCTTGGGTAAATAAGCTCAGAGATATTATGTAGGTCGATGGTTATCAATTTCTGCAAACTTAGTATCGTAGAGGTATTCAATTCTTTTCATCATCATCATCATCATCATCATCAGTATTTTAGCGTCCGTCGTTGGACATAGACCTTCCCCAGGATTTGCCACACTTCCCTATCATGGGCGTCACGGAGCCAGTACTTTCTGAACTTGTCTAGCTCGTCTCACCATCTAACATTTTGCCGGCCTCGGTTGCGCATGTGGTCTCGGGGGATCCATGTTGTGAGCCGTGATGTCCATCAGTTGTCTGCCATTCTTGCAACATGGCCAGCCCACCACCATTTGAGATTTTTAATGGATTCTATGATGTCCCTAACTCTTGTCTTTTCTCGGATGAACTGTGCTGTCTTGTGGTCTCTCCATGTGAGGCCCAGCATTATTCTTTCATGTGCACGTTGCATGGTTCTCAATTTACGGGTCTGTCTCTTGGTTAAGTTCCATGTTTCAGCTCCATAAGTGACTATTGGGAGGATGCATTGGTTATACACCCTTCTCTTTAGGATTAATGGGATCTTATTATTTTTGAAGGTTGAGCTAGCTCTGCCAAAGGCTTGCCATCCTAGTGTGATTCTTCGCTTGATTTCTTCTTCTTTTGAGGTGTCAAACTAAGATAAGCTTTTTAAATAACCAATAGACGTCTTGCTGTGATGTAATGTTTTGCACGCTATCCCTGCAGGTTATTACTAATGTAGTGAGTTCGATCCCCACCAAGATATCTCTACACGTTGACTCAGCTTATGAGATATTTTGCGTACAACACGTTAATTGACAATAGACCACCTGCATTAGTTGTTGTTTGTGTCCAGGTACGAAGACTGTCTGGAAAATGTCCGGCCATTTGATATCAGTGATAAAATAGCCGACCTATGGCAATGACACCTTAGTCCTCTTGAAAGTACACCACAAGACGACCATATCCCACATCCTGTGGTCCCTTTTACTTCTTAATGCAGTCTGTGAATTCCTCTTTTTGGAATCAGCATCACTGACAACCGGGCAACCTCACGGGAGAATCTCTATTATAGCAAATCCTATGATTGAACATCAAGTCACATCGAAACCATGCTACTGGTTCTTGAGTTGTTGAAAATCGCTGGATTCTTTCCGGACAGACCATGT
Organism: Thysanoteuthis rhombus; assembly: GCA_963457665.1. Classification (NCBI taxonomy): domain Eukaryota; kingdom Metazoa; phylum Mollusca; class Cephalopoda; order Oegopsida; family Thysanoteuthidae; genus Thysanoteuthis; species Thysanoteuthis major. The sequence goes on from OY735207.1 coordinate 38,210,261, forward strand.
ACATACAGACGTCTGATTGATAACTGAAATAGTTACACATTACTCACTAATCTGCGTTCGAGCTGATGAAAACACCAAAATTTCGAATGTTGATTTTCTGGGCTTGCACCCCACCCATTTAGACAATTATACTTCCTATCTCTTTCCCTTTTATTTCTCCTTTTGACGGACTAAGTCAAGATTTTTGACACACACACACACACACACACACATACACACACACACCCACCAATCGAATCGGATACGCTGGTTCTCGTACGATCACTGAAGTTGAGCAACATCAAATCAGGTCATTATCCAGATGGGTGGCCATCTGGGAATACCAGGTGTCGTAACAAAATTGTTCCGTGACCGTCTCAGCCACATGTTTTGCCATCGATTACCTGAGCATTATGACAAGCTGGCACCGGATTGTGCAAACGGTCCTTTCTAACATTCAAGCTGCTCCATATATATTTATATATATATATTGGTCAGAACGTTTCTGTTGATATATTCTCCCACCTTCTTCATCGGAATACATCGGCCAAAACTTTGGAAGATGCTGTTTCGAAGAATCACTAAAGAGCAACAATGTGTCACGAATGAATTAAGTTTCCAGAGACAATCCTCACATGATGGGTGTTTATGTAGACGTGTCTGTTTTCCGTTCTTCCCTCGTGGCATTGAGTAAAATTTCCAAGATCCATAGGTATTAACTGGATTAAGCTAACTTCGGCAGAGATCGTGCATAACAGAGCATCAAGAATGTGATTAAATCCCTAGGATTGCTAATCACCACATTACGGCTGGAGCTGTCTCTACCAAAGATACATGTTGGTCTGGGCCATGGGTCACTGAACAGGGTAAATCAACCGAAATGGGGTAAAAATGGAAATGTTTCGGGTAGTCAAGGGTGAAAAAATTACGGATGAACTGTAGGATACGCGTAATTTCAAACTGATCTTTTTTAATACGTACTTATTCTTTATGAAGTGTATATTGAGTGTGGCTGTCGACAAGCGGTTAAATCAATTAATAATTTGGCGACATAATTCTCTGCAATGTTTCAATTATTTTAATTTAGGTAAGTGCAAAAATTTCATTTTGTGATTTCTTATTTCACAGCTAAATTGTGTAACCCTTTTCAAATGTTAAGTACTGTGTCCATAGAAATGTAAGAAAATATTGGAAATCAATTTGTCCATTGAAAATAACGTATAAGTGCATTTGACAGCTTTCCACAGTACTATTATAGTAGTAGGAATTAATTTCTGAAAAACCTCACTGATATGGATGTTGCTTCATCAAAAATAAAACAACACTGTTTTACCAAAACCTGAAGTGCAGACGTACTGAATGAAATGCTTCAGTTCTCAAATCCTCCTTATTAATTTTGTATGCGCGCTATTCTTATTACGACATGTGTGGCTTTTTTAGGGTGTTTTATTAATTCTTGACCTTGAGAGAAGATTATCCCTCATTTTAAGAGCAATTAGCTAGTTTTTTATTTATTTACTTTGAAGTCTGGGTTGGCGATAACACTTGACACAAATAGATTTTGTGTAATGCCCCGAAAAGCATCCCAAACCTGACCTAAGTCGACTCTGGCTTAAAGCCACATTGATGAAGCAACCAGCGAAAAGCGTACTCCCTATAAATGGCTTGCAAGACAAGCGTGTTCATAATCGCTATAGGCAGGTGCACTTCGTAAGCGTTCTGTCCGCTCCCATTGGGTGATTTCTTACGAAGAAAATATGCCTCTTCCACTCTGTCAAAAAGATCTTTCTGGTTCGACTGTACAATAATTCCCATATGTTTCTGGGTCCCAATAATCTTCTGCGTCTACTAATTGTCGGGAAAACCTCAGCAAATAAATTTGGAGTGTTCATTAAAGTTTTTGTTAGTTCAGCTTTGAAGTCAGAGTTTACAGATGATGGTGGGTGGGTGGCGGAGGGAAAGGAAGGACCGGATCTTCAAAGGAAACCATTTTGCTGAAACTAATCAGCCGAGAGTAGGTGTGGGAAAAGCTGTGTTTCTGGGTATCGGGTTAGTCTGGGCTGGGTCAAACATCCTTACCCTTGTTGTTTATTTCTTTGATGTATATAAGAAATTGGTGGTCAACCATTATTAATTTTTCTAGTTTTCTAATATTTTCTTTTCTTTTCAGATTTTTTTGGTTGCTTTTTATCACAGCTAACTCAGACCGTCAGTGAATTAACAGCACAGAAAAAAAAAGAATCAGCTCATAAGGAGACTTGAACTCGGGAAGCTGCCTGTGTACTGTAATGCTGCACTGGGTTGGCAGGACATCAAATCTAACATTTCGAATCATTATTTTTACTTTTTCGTTCGTTCAGCACCATAATTGTTATTGTTTTAAGGCACACTAGTTGGAGTAATTGTAGTGGTATCATAATCAAAAAGTACTAACAGTTGACAGTAGTTCTTTTAATAAAGATACATTTGTGGTAAGTTTGATTATACGTCAATGGAAGTCAGCCATTCTTCCATTAATAACCAAGTATTTAATTTCTATATGTCCCTTCCAACTAACCAGCTTTGACAGAATAATATCATCTCGAGTTTTCCTATCAGATGAAGCAATTTCAATGATTATTAATTTTTGAATAGTGTTTCTTTCATCTTAATTTTAGTTGCTTTTCATTGCAACTACCCAGATCATCATTCTACAAGCATTAGTGAACAGCACAGACCGAAAATAAATATACTGATGATCATAGAATAAGAGTCTGACTTGTAAAAAAAAACCCTTGGGACAGGATCAACCAGCTGATAAGTCTGTGATTAGCCATTCCTACGGCAAATATTCACTTGGAAAACATCTCCGAGTTATGAAATCATAAAATGCATATTCATGAGGAGTCGCTTATAGTGATCATTGTGGTATAGGATCTTTTAGATGAGAATAACGGCCAGATGATACTAAGCAGAGAATATAAACGTTAGAACAACTCATTGTCATAAAATCATTTTTTATGTTATTAATTCATTGTTATAGCAAAATTTACATTATAAAAAAATGTATGAGATTTATTTTTTGATTGAAAGAGTATTTCATTCATTTTAAATAAAGTGTTTGGGATGGACTGATTTTGATTACAATAACCGTTTGATAACATCATCTGTGATTATTATAAACAGCTTCCTGTGTATATCAAAACTTTTGGGGTTACTTTGTCTGAACCGTTGCAAGGTAATCCCTACCAGAAGAGAGGTAGGTACGTAGGTAGGTAATTCGCTTGGAGGGAAGTAGAGAAAGTAGGGAGGGGGAGGAAGAGAGTGAGGAAAGAAAGAGGAAATGTAAGAGAGGGAGAAAGGGGAGGAAGAAAGATTGAAGACTGCAAAGGGGAGGAAAAGGTCGGGTGGAGGATGAGAGGAAATGAAGTGGAAGACGAAAGCCAGGGGTGGATGGTGGGCTGACAACAGGTGCTTTGTTTCATCGCACCCCTCTATCGAATACAAATGCATTCCTGTTCACGAGCAAGCCCCCTCTTTTCCCGTGAAACATTTCTTTACGGTGTATTTTTGACATTTTCTCTTGTGAGCACCCAAGGAAGGCCGAAGATAATATCGGCTGGAACGTCGTGATAAGAGAAACACAAAGATGTTGATACCATTCCGAGTAATTCATGGAATGGTCGGGATACCGTATTTCAATCGTCCAGATGAAAATTTCCTCAACAAATAAATTAGAAGAGGCAGACCGATCATTCGGCCGATACTACCATCAGATCTGATCCAATTAAATTTCTTCTAATCTGAAGATTATTGTTTATTCAACAAAAGGAATCAATTTGTGGGTCACGAAAACAATGATGTGGCGGTTTTGGAGTGCCGGCAGAAGATCTTAGACGCCAAATTCACTTTGATCAAACAATCTTATTTATTTACTTTCACACGGAAAAAAAAGTTACAAGAAACATGAATTGTAGAATAGAAGAGAAACAGAATTGTATTTCTTTTTAAAAGAAACTTTTTGAACCTCCCCATTCCACGATAAAAGAAGAGTTGTTTGGGAAAACAGGTCTGTTTTCAAAGTGCAAACGTTGCTCTTTAGGTTTAACGCAGAAAATGTCCAAAAAGTTTTGAAAAAGATCTTTCATTTGTATCAGTTCATAGCATCATTATTTAGTCACTAAAGTATTTACCATTGTGCAATGTGCACATGAGAGAATCATGATCAACCTCATACAGAGAGATCATAAGACATCACAGTATTTTAGAGAAAAGACAGGAGTCCAGGACATCGCAGAAACTGTCAGAAAACTCCAATGGCAATGGGCTGGATATGTTGCAAAGATGGCAGATAACTGTTGGACATCACGACTTACAACATAGATCCCCAAAGATCTGGCGTGAGGCCGTGGCCGACAGAAAGAGTGATGGCGTGACGAGCTAGATAAATTTAGAAAGTACTGACTCTGCGATACCCATGATAGAGAGGTCTGGCGAATCATTGGGATGGTCTATGTCCGACGACGGACACTAACAGACTGTTGAAAATGATGATGATGATGATGATGATGATGATGATGATGATGATGATTCCCCACCTTCTCGGTATAATAAGTTAAGTCTAAAATCTCCAGAACTTTCTTCATGATTTTCCAATCATATAAATTCAAATCCTTGTTATCAAATTTGTTTCCCTAACTCTTTATGATTCTACCCCCCATTCTGATCCTTGGTTGATGCAAAAGTTTCTAAGATTTTCTTGACATTTCTTTCATTCATTTAGATTCATAGCATCAGTGTTCAGTCAGATAATCCTCGTACAACATGAGTTTGGGGTACCTTATGACAATCGAATACTACTGTATTCGACTGGCCATCGAACCACCTTGGTAACCACTGCTCCTACGTGAGGTGCCCTTCCTAACCTGTATATCATTTTGCCAACATCAATATTGAAGATATAAAATCAGTCATGACAAATCATCTTGTCTATGATTATGTTATTGAGTGCGTGGTTGTCTGTTCGTAGAATTATTAAAAAAGCAACATACGAACCCATCCGTCGACCACGAAAAGTTCAATCATCTCAGAAACCCAGCGATCTTTCTACTTATTTAGGAACAACTATATCCCATCTATCTTTGTTCACATGATTGTTACATTAATCTTGCTCGTCTGATGAAGATTCATATAATTCATAATTTATTGATTGAGAAATGTTGTTATTATTATTATTATTATTATTATTATTATTATTATTATTATTATTATTATTATTATTATCCATGAGTCTGTATGTTCCCACCAGATGGGTGATGGTTTTTGCTGAACACCTAAGTGACAACAAGTTTCCTCAAGCCCCAAACCCTCCTCTCATAGCCGTTGCAACTTCGCACGTGATGTCTGGTAGTCATCGGTAAACGCTGATTGATGGTAAGTCTCCTCAGCTATCCAGTGTCCTCGTATATAACTACAGCGCTGTGGTTTGTATCGTTCAAAACCTTCCCTTGCTTTTCTTTAATGCTATTTATTCCAAGTCATTACGCTATCGCTGATGTCTGGGGGTCGTCATACCCTGATTTTCAGTAATCTCCTCGGTATTCTGGCAGACTCTAGAAGCGCTGGGGTTTGTATAATCTCGATTCTCCCTCATCTTCAACTCCTCCAATGTTGACTACTATTATTGGTACCATCTGCGTCTTAATGTTCCACACCATTCTCAGTCTCCGGACCGTCTCGTTACTTTTCCAGCTTTTCACTCTTTTGCTTTGGTTCTGTGGTCCTTAGGCATAGCCAAGTCTATCATATGACAGGTACTCCCCCCCCCCTTGAGTACAACTACAAGAACTGGTGTTCTTGCTTGGATGAAGTGGCCGGTTTGGATATCAAAGTCTCAGGGCAATTTATGGATTCTACTTTCGGGGACCCTCTATGAAATCCACAAAAAAGAAGAAATCAAGCGGAGAATCACACTAGGATGGAAAGCTTTCGGCAGAGCAAGCTCAGCCTTCAAAAACTAGACGATCCCAATAATCCTAAAGAGAAGAGTATACAACCGATGCATCCTCCCGATAGTCACTTATGGAGTTGAAACATGGAACCTAACCCAGAGACAAACCTGCAAACTGAGAAGCATGCAGCGTGCGCATGAGAAGATCAAGCTGAACCTCACATGGAGAGGTCACAAGACAGCTCAATATATCTCGAAGAAAACGTGGGTCAGAGACATTATAGAATCCATTAGAAAACTCAAATAGGAATGGGCTGGTCATGTTGCAAGAATAAAAAAAACAACTGATGGACATCACGACTCACAACATGGATCCCCAGAGACCACCTGCGAAACTGAGGCCGACAAATTACAAGATGAAGAGATGAACTAGGAAAATTCAGAAAATACTGGATCTGCGATTACCATGATAAAGAAATGTGGCAGATCCTGAGGAAGGTCCATGTCCAACGACGGACGCTGAGAGACTGATAATGATGATGATGATGATGATGATGATGATTCGGGGACAGTGTCTGGTCCGTACTGGTACCATTTGTCTACATGGCCAAATCTTAGTCGTTTGCTCAGTTCCCAGTGTATGACTGGTGCTACTCTGTCGAGTGTTTTATTTTACTTCGTTCAGGCTAGTTTATGGCATTCACTGACCAAATGTTTTATCCGTAATCCCTTTCGCTACATTTGTTTTTTTCTGGGTTCTGTCGATCTTCGCTTTGACACAGTTTGATCAAATGCATTTGTTTTGGGCCATCATGATCAGGGATTGTGTCTCTCTCATCAGGTGTTCTCTTTGCAGCCAATTTCATGGTCATCTTTCTGCAATATTTTCTGTCTATTGAATTCTGTTTTCTGTTCCCATTTTTCTTTCGTTTTATTTTTCAATAACTCCTTCGTTTGTTAACTTATAATTATTTGTAGCACTACTCCGGGCACTTTTCATAATATCTTAACTGCATGCTTGCATGTATCTTCCAATTCCTGTTATAGCCATTTAAACACAGTTTTTTCTATGTTGACAAGTCATCTCCTGCCTTATTTCCTCTATACAAACAATTCATCTTTTTCGTCTTTAAGGTGTAGTGCCCTGTGCCTCGTCATTAGTTTTCTGGTTTGCTGGTTCATTAATATGAGTTCAGTTTTTGTCCACCAAAGAAATGGTCTTGTGTATCTTCTTACCAATTTTATTTTTGATCTGTCTCTGGTCATCCATATCATTGATATCATTGTTATTGAGTTTTCACACCAGCAGTGACTTTCACTACTGTTTCATCCTTTTCACCACTCAATCTACAGTTGCTGTCCTTCGATTCACGCATCTGTATGTTCACACCAAATGCCAGGTGATAATTCCCGTAGACTTGTCAAATTCATGGCAATTCATGATTCGGCGTTATCAAGATAGATTTATGTCCATATGTTTACGTTATATCATTTTAATCATAAATTTGACTTTTCCACAGTTGTATCAGGGTGGTTCACATGTAGTGTCAGATTCAGCATGATTCATGATTTGGCGTTATTAAGATTTAAGATAATGTGTATTTCATAGTATCAATCGAAATCACAAATCTGGTTATTCTACTATTGTTTGAGCACATGAAATGTCATATTCGAGTAATTCATGGTTTGGTGTAATCAAGATGGATTCAAGTAGGTGTTTATTATATCATGTCATTTGATATCACACTCATGGATATTTTACCGCTGTATAGTACATGGTTTATTGTCTGTCCGTCATAAACTTTGTTTTTTCTTCCGCCCTTGAAATCATATTGCCTGGGGTCCAGTAAGTCTCCTCTTTTCGTTGTATGAGTTTCAATTGGTACACAATGCAGTCGAACCAGAGAAAAACATCAATATGCTATTTGGAGAATGAATTTCTCATAAGCAGAAAGTGTAATGACGTTTGAGAAATGTCATCCCACCAAAAAAACAAAAACAAAATAAATAACAAAGAAACGGACAACAGCAGAAAAATGTGAAGATAATCCTGGAACAACAATCCAAACTCTTTCAGAAGAGTTTCTCCTTTGACTGTTTTATCGTCATATAGCTGAGACGGACGAGGTGGGAAAATTGGACTAAGAGATTTCGCACGAATCGACCAAAAAACCCCTCCAAAACAAAGGAGAAAATGCGCCATTTTGAAACGTGCTTATCGCTGTTCATTTGCAATAATAACGCTGTGGCCAATCCCTCGAGGCAGAGGACGATGGTCTATGTTACACAGAACGAAGACGCGTGCACGTGTGTTTGTTTTTGCACTCCAAGAAGCCCAGGATATTTCCAAAAACAACCAACTGGTTCCAATGTCAAGGAAACTAAGACAATAGAAGCTGCTGGATTCGATATATCGACATGCATTACATCCGTTGAAAAAAAACCCACAAAAAACAGCAATAAAAAAAAGACACAAAAAACATCACGACCATCCAAAGAAAGCCGTTGTTTCCTTAGGGCAAGTATAACGTCCTATTTCTGAAACTTGTAATTAATTGTGATGAAAAATGATGTTTATAATCCAAAAACGCGAATTTTAATTAAAAGAATGATCTTTTTTTTCTTGGTGTTTCACTCAAGTCCCGTGAGCGTCTCGCATTTTATATGTTGCAAACAAAAATATTTCAAATTGATAGATTCTATGTGGCATTGTTATTTCGTTTGCTCCATCCGAAGTGGTTATCAGAGACCACACAGAAGCATTATCTTAACAACCAAGGAAAGCAAATAGAAAAGCGATAAAAATGGAATCGGGCCTCGAAGATATATAAAGGCTGTGGTCTATGAACAAAAAGGAGTCTGACTTCATCTTTTATACCTTGTCCTTACATTGTAGTACGATTCACGCTAACCTAGATATTCAGTAAGAATACCAGTCTAAATATAAAGATCTCTCTCTCTCTCTCTCCATATGTGCGTGTATGTGTGTATATGTCAACATATATGTGTATATGCTTGTTTATATCTATGTATGTAATTTCTCTATTATCCAATGAATTTCTATCACACACAAACGCGTATTGAAATACACAGACACTCATTAATATGCGTAAACATACACGCATTCGAGCATGCGCGTATTCATAAACAAACACACACGCCAATACACTGACACGCACACACATTTATTAATACACATATCCACAAAGACACTAACATGCACAAACGCATTTGTAAGCTTACGTACATCTGCTAACACACCTACACACATACATATGAAAACGTACTAAACACACGAGCACATACGCACAAACTAATGCACGTTCATTCATAAATACGTGTAAGTACACACACACGCGTGCTCACATTCAGAAACATACGTAAGTACATAAATAGACAAAGGCAATCGTACACATCCATAAAGATAATTAAAAGTCACACCCCACGCGTATATCCACGCGTGTGTGTGATCGTATATGACTGTGGATCAAGTCCAAAAACTTACATGAGGTTATGAGTTGAATTTTGATCTGAAATGCTCACTCTATAAAATAGTGTATACGTAATTAATAGAGACGAGCTGGATAGTGAACTGACACGGAAGGCAATTATTTAAAAACAAATATTACGTAAAATAGACGTTATTTCATCAGTAGACGACAGACTCACTGACGTACTTAAATGTGCGTAAACATGAAATCCGTCAATCTTTTCCACTATATATATATATATATATATATGTGTGTGTGTGTGTGTGTTTGTGTGTGTGTGTGCGTATATTTGGTAAGTTGAAGGCCGAAATAACTGCCTTTTGCCATAACACATATATACATATACATGATTATAACTTTCATTATATCTTATAGAAACCTATTTGAAATGATATCCCGTCATTTCACAGTTAATATATGACTCACCCTAGCGAACGTAAAAAAATAAACAATTACAGTATATGTAGCTGCAACAGGATTCGGACCTGCCATCGATAAGGTAGCCGCTTCAACTTTGTGATGATCCTTACCATTGATATATTCAACGTGTAATAACGTGTCATTTCGAATAAGAGTTTTCAATATAATGCAATTTATGATCATTCTGTCGGATCATCTATCCGTGTCTTTATGAATACAGAAATATTCAAGTGTAAGTATTTATACGTATGGAAGTATTTGTAAATTGTTTTTACAGCTTCCGTCTTCAGTCAATGAAAACGGATGCCAAAAAAAAAAAAAAAAAAGACAATTAAAGACTAAAAAAATTCACCAAGGTTAAAAAACCTTTAACCAAAACTGTTAACATATGTTTCTTCAGTTTTCAAGTTGGTTTGTCTTTCTGTCCGGTTATGTATGTATGTGTCACGTTCACTGGTCGTACCATTGCAGAGAGAGGGCTGCACATTTCATAATTCACTTCGAATTATGTCTATAAAACCCCTTTTCTGTTATTTGAACCTGCTCCTACACACTTTTTTTAGTGCAGGAGGGGGCAATTTTCAATGTGTTTATACTAAATTGGCCCCTCACTTTGTGTTTGGCAGCGTGCATGCTTGTTTTTTTTTCAAATTCAGATTTGTTTAATGATCATTTTGGCCCCTAGAAGAGAACAAAAGTTCCAAATCCCTATTTAACCCCTTTCTTTAAAAGAAAGGAGTTTTCCCACTCCTTTTCTGACACTTGAAAAGCGAAAAGAAGATTTGCCCTCCGATTTGACTCCTCAAAGTGGAAATAAACCCCCCTTCGATTTTGACCTCTAAAAGATAAGAAAGGTCTTCACCATAAAATGAAAAAAAGAAGTTTCCCCCGATGTTAAACCCTGATTCAGATTTTTTCGATAATCACTAGCCCACAAAAGCTAACAGAAGTAACTTATCCATTGATCACCATTTTTTCCATTTTTTAAATTGATCACCCCAACACAGTATGCTGCCTAAAGACGTTCGTCACATTACGGTGTCTATTGGGTGGATAACAAGACCCACTGCTTTATTTACTTGGATAATTTTTGAGGCGAGACTTGGTTTCTTTTCCCTTGTATTTCTTCTTTTCCAAGTTGTCTCGATTTACATTTTTATTTGGCGTTGGTTGGCCACCTTGTTATGTTCAATTTGATGTTTGTTTTCCCCGCCTCAATTTTTTTTCTACTTGTTTAACCTTTATTTATGTACGTAGCGAGAGGCTAGCCATGGTTCGAGTTGCCTGCACCCACCCATATGCCTGGCCGTATCTCACTGAATATATATATATATATATATATATATATATATATATATATATATATATATATATATATATATATATATATATATTCCCTTATTTCCTGTCGGATAACGAATAAACGACCTTTTTTGCACCCCATCCCATTCCAAGGTCAGCTGTTTCCTCCCACAATCGGATTTATACTCCATTCACCAAAACTCACTTGTTAGAATTCAGGCTCAATGACGATTGACTTTTTTTTCTTCCGATTACTACATTTTTTTTTGTGTGTGTATTTTTTCCTACGACCATTAGCTGTATGAATACTAAAAAAAGGTTGTTTAATGGGCATAGAAGTGAATGATATTGATTTATAGGAACATATTTCGATCCGGAGAATAACCACGAATTCTGTTCTGGAAATTGTTAGACGAGATGTTTTTTTTTGGATGTGGTTGGTTTGGATTTCCCTCAGAACAAGATTCGACAACATTCCAGAGCACAAACGATACCAGAGAAATGCTGGAGGGCACACGCCCAAAATGCTGTGAATAAGAAACGAAACGAGTAAGGCTTCCATAGTTTGCAAAGTTTTATCCTATGTATATAAAAAATATAATTTTACAATTTTTTCTACACTTTTTAGAAATAGAGAAATCTGACATTCAATGAAATAGTTTTATAAAGCAATACAATGTTACAGTTCATTTGAGAAACCTACAAAAACGGACTTGTAAACGAATATTTTGCAGTGGAATTAATTCCGCTCTAGATTTATTACTTTTCCCAAACAATTGCTAAGATAGAAAGCCAGGTTTCTTTTCAGGTTTAATGTCTGATTCATTGTCCAGTTCAAATCTAAAATAGAGTGAAAAATATCTATTTGAAGAAATCTCTTATATAGCAATTTTTGACACCTAGACGCAATCTGAAACATCCAAATCTAGATGAAAAACATCTTAAATATCCTAACGATGGATTTAAATTACCTCCCTTTAATTTCTCCACTTCCTATTATCTGCCTCATTTGTTACAGAATTTGACGATGTTTCTGTTGTGTCCCAATTGATTTTCACTAATTTTTCTTTTGTCTTATTTCTATTGCTCGTTTATACTTGTTTCTATTTTGATCCCTAAAAGTGGAAGTAAGTTCCCCTCGACTTTAACCTCTAAAAGACAAGGTCTTTCCCAAAAGTGAGAAAAGAAGTTTCCCTTAAAGTGAAAGGAAATCCCTACTCCTCGATGTTGACACTCAAAGTTGAAAAAAAATCTAGCTCCCCAGATTTGACCTTGAGAGTGGAAAAAATCTTTCCCATCAATTTGACACCTTGAAGTAGAAGGAAACGTTCCTGAAAAATTGAAAAAAAAAATTCTTGCCCTCGTTTTTGGCACCTGAAGGTTGGAAAAAAAGTTTCCCCATCAATTTTGATACCTAGAAGAGAAAAAAAATTCACCCCGATTTGAAACCATGAAAATGAAAAAAAATTGGTAGCATAACTCGTAGAATCACACAAAAATTTACACGATTACCGCCCAAACAGATATATTAGTGAATGTCTTCATGCATTACGAACATTTATGTAAAATTTACACAAATCAAAAAGAGATTTGTCGCTAATTAGAGCTGAAGCATTTTTATTACTTCTGAATGAAGTGGCCACCTAATTTGAAGCTTTTTTCGTTTCAAAGATTTAGTGCACATTTTCTGTTCTGAGACGATATCAGTCAACAAGAAAAATTAATTTAATAATTTTGTATTATAGTTTATAAGACGTATGAATGACCGAGCCGTTGACAGCACAGAGGATGGGATCGGTGAGCCGAGTTCGAACTCTGGCTGTGACAGTTTGTGCTCACTCTGCACTAATGCCCTTGAGGAAGCCATGTGTTGATCTCTTAATTCCTATCGATACATGAGGGCTAGCATGGCAGTCTTACGTTTACTTGGACAAGAAATGCATTTGTCCAACAATGGATCCAAACGGCTGATAAACAATTTTACAAAAAAATATTCACAAATAGTGAATCAAAAGGTCCATTGTCTGTGACTAGTTATAAGCTATACATTGATCCGAAATTTCTACTGTATAAGGTTCAATTTGCGTGATATATATCCACCACCGAATCAAATGCATTGATATGAGAGGTAAGGTTATGTTGATAGATAAATATTAGTTTGAAATGTATCCTCTTATGATCATAAAAGTATTGATGTACCTACCTATATTGCTATTCTATACCAATTTATCATTCATATATATATATATATATATATATATATATATATATATATATATATATTGATCTTGTGCTGTTGACGGACTGATCTATCTATCTATTTTTATTAACTGCGAATTCAAGAAAAAAATTTCTTTCCGAAAAGCCCAAATGCATACCTATTTGTATGTATAAAGATTGCAACAAGATGATATGAGTGAAAGCGGGTGAGACGAAGTAAGGAGGGAGAAACAAGAGCGAGATAGAATGGGAGAAAGTCAAAGTGAGAGTGGGAGAGAAAGGAGAGACAGAGAAAAAGACAGGGTGATAATATGAGAAAGGAAAGACACAAATGACGTGGGAAAGAGAGTGGGAGAGAGAGACAGGGTGATAATATGAGAGAGGAGGAAGTGACGGGGAAAATGCCAACAGAAAAGCTAATGACTTAGAGAATCAGGTGTATGGACTAATGAGGAATCAAACCGGTTTTGTTGCGTCCTGACAGGTGAGCACTGAGCGCTGAGACGCTCGCAGGCATCAGGGGATTCGATAAATCAGTAATCCGCGAATTTCAAAACGCCGTGCTCCCCCCCCCCTTCAATCTCCTACGGATTTCGTCCTACCCAAACCCCATGTCACAAACCCTTCTTATTACGCATTCCGACGCCCTGACCGATGCTAACCTCACTCCTTGCAGCTGTTGAGAGAATCGACAAGAAACTCAACAAGTAGCCGACCAGCTGCCGATGCACGCGCCACTCCGATAACACAGGTGGCAGGGGTTGGTTAGAACGGGAGCACTAAGGAGACGGGCGGTGCTGGATGGCGCGAGAAAGAGCAAAAGAGAGACAAAACGAGTAAATAGAGAGATATCAAGACGACTGACTTGGGCAGTCATCATCCCTGGCCGCCATTGTCTCTTTTTCGCTACTGCACCGACCTTTGGCTATAGACCGTCACCATCGCAACCGCCGCCATGTTAGATCTGTTGTCATTGTCACCAGTAATCTTAACATTCTGATATTCTTATCTTATGGATTTGGGTTCAATAATTGGAACCATGCTCCACCGGACATTTGCCATTCTGAAAATCAAGCGGAGAATCACTCTAGGGTGGCAAGCCTTCGGCAGAGCGAGCTCGACCTTCAAGAACAGGAAAATCCCATTAATCCCAAAAAAGAATGGTATACATCCAATACATCCTCCCGATAGTCACCTACTGGGCGGAAACATAGAAGCCTAACCAAAAGATAGACCTTCAAACCGAGAAGTTTGCTACGTGCACAAGAGAGAGAATCATGCTCAACCTTAAATGGAGAGATTGCAAGACAGCACAATATATATTAGGAAAAAAAAAAAGGGTTGGAGACATCATAGAATCCATTAGAAATTCCAAATGGCATTGGGCTGTTCATGTTGCAAGAATGGCAGACAAACGATGGACATCGCGACTCACAACATAGATCTCTAGGGATTGCATGCAAAGCCCAGGCCGGCAGAACACAAGATGGAGAGACGAACTGGACAAGATCAGAAAGTGCTGGCCCCGCGACGCCCATGATAAGGAGGTGTGACGAATCCCTGGACAGGTGTATGTCCAATAGCGGACAGTAAAAGACTGATGATGATTGGAACCACTCTGAAGATATGGAAGGATGATAAATCACTTTCCATTTTTTTGCCTACTTCCTTCTCTTGATTTTGTTACTCCTTTCTTCTATTTTCAGTCTCCTCTTTCTCCCTTACTTTCAGTCTCTTCTTGTTTTCTTCATCTCACTCTTTCTCAACTTCTTTTTTACTCAGTCTGTCATCCCCTTCTCTTCCCTTTTCTCCTCATATTTCGCCATTTTTTAAAAACCATTTCTTATATTTCCCTCCTTTTCAGCCACCCCCTTTTCGTTCCGCTCTTTTTTGTTCTACTTATTTTTCTTCATCTCGTTTCTTCACATCTCTTCCTCTTTACCCGCCTCTTTTTCTCTTTCTTTCTTATTCTTGGTTTAGTCGCTTCTTTCAAAGCGACAGTTATGTATTGATATATATATATATATATATATATATATATATATATATTAACCATGTAACGACGGGAGGTCATTTCAAATAAGTTCCTAAATGAGATAACGTAATTTGTTATCATTCTGTTGGATCAAATGTCTTATTCTTAATACATAACTGTAGCACTGAAAGAAGCGAAGAGACGGATATTAAACGAGATGAGAATTTGGGTTGAAAGCAGTTATTTGGGTCTTTGCACTACCAATGGATGTTTAGCTCGATGGTTAGAGCATTTCTACGTTGACGTAGCTACACTACATTCCTACAGTAGCCCTATTTTCTTAAATTGTTTATACTATTTTCATTGTCTAGCTTGAGTGGTACATTAACTGTGTAATGACTGGGGCTCATTAAAAATACGAATTTCTACATACTTCTCTATTCAGGGTTGAGCACTTTTTAAGCGAGGTAACTCGTTCATTGTAAGCTTATGCAATGCTCTTCCATAGAAATAGAGCACTCTGGTGGACAGGGAATATAAAATAAATAAATATATCGCTTAAATTCAGCCTTATTGACCGTCCAGTTCCCTAGTGCAGACGATATTGGTCTCTGGGTCTGAAGCGAAGGTTTTAATCTTGCTTTGTGGTACTGGATGGGATAATGAATTGTCTATAGCCACACTGAAGAATTGTAATACAACAAAACAGCTATCTATGGATGACACAATAATATATATATATATATATATATATATATATATATATATATATATATATGTATATAAAGGCGCTACCAAGTGCTTACGGAATTTCATCAACTTATACTTCACCAAAAACTCACTTATTTTCACTTTCTCTTTAGGGTATTCACAGTTTCCTCACAATTTTTGAATTGGCTGAAGTTTCCAATTGCACTATATATATAGAAATGGAGAGTTGAAACAAGTTTAATCATAGGAAAGGAATAGCATTTTGATAATGAGCAGAGGCATGATCAAAAGGATTTAAAATGCCAAGTATAGACAATATTTACATTGGATATAGACATGCGTTTCCTTGAACTAAAACAAGGAATGTTAACAAAGGAATAAAAAGATCCTTGTCTATGGTTGTTAGTCGAATTTTCAATTATAGAATGATGCTTAAATACAAATTATTTCAATATCATTAGTGTTATATATATATATATATATATATATATATATATATATATATATATATATATATATATATTTGATGCACACATATAAACACACGCACACAAACACACATATACATATAATGTATACAAATAAATAGATATGTGTACAAGTAAATATGTACACATACCTACACATAGACACATAAGTTTACGCACACTTTCTCACACACATATGATAAATATTGTATACAAGTTTGGCCCAGGATAAACTGATTAAAACTTACTTCGATGCTAAGAACCAACTTGAATCAACCGATCTCATGAACTGTTGGCTGAAGTGGTGCACTTTGTAAATAGAAAACGTCTTTGAAGTACGAGGGTGAATCAATAAATCTTCAGCCAGATATGATATTGACTGAATTTCGATCCGAAACTTTCACTGAGAAATGTTTCATGTGTGTGAATAATATTAACCATCAGATTAACTTTACCAACAAAGGATATCATGTTGAAAATTAAACACATGTTGTGAAAATTTAATCAATTTCTGATCATTATGCTAGGAACCTATAATTTTTTTGTCGTATTTCTATGACGTTCTGACAGCTTTCATCAAAAAGGTTTATAACAATATAAAGGAAAAATCATCGTTTTGATTCGAGGAATTATTTCAGGTATTTTCCTGATACCCGGACATTTTTGGAATTACAGAGTAGACAACAAGTACACCAAGGAAACAAGGTGACAAACCCGGAAAATACATTGCATGTGGAAGTACTCACCGGTACAGATCCATGATTGTTTTTTTCAGTTGCATTTGCTACCTGCATTTTCGTGTAGAAAAATCACTTGTCAGCTTCCTTGTGCGGGAAAAAATTCCCTTTTCGGTTTCAATGCGTTATTCATACGAGGCTTTTATCAGCTTATATTCTTCTTAACACAGGAGAAAAAACTGACCTTTTGCGGTTTCAGTAACCTAATCCTCAGCCTAGACTAAAAAGCTGATTTAGCGTCTTCTGTTGATAAAAGACACTGGTACATTTTGGACTTTCTCAGTCGGTAGAAGTTGATTAGAGAGATTGTAAAGTTCCAAACCATTTGTAAGACTCACAACAGTCTTTTTGTATTTTCTCACAAAAGAAAATCTGCTCCTAAGAATAACTCCAATCAATACTTCTAAAATGCTGATATACCTATCTATCTATCTCTCTCCATTTCTCTCTCTCTCTCTCTCTCTCTCTCTATATATATATATATATATATATATATATATATAAGATGGAGTAACGGATTTGCTACACAAACACGCTTATGTTTCTATCTTGTTTAGGCTTCTTCAGGCAAAGGTTTCGCCCGAAGAAGCCCAAATAGGGCCGAAGTATAAACGTGTTAGTGTGGCGAATCCTTTTCTTTACTATTTTTTAAGCTCTACACCAACTAACTCAATCTAATGTTTAATGTTGAATGTATTGAGCTTTTTATGAAATAAGCCCATCACACATAGGGTATTATATAATATATATATATCGTATTGCTGATTTGTATTTTATATATATATATATATATATATATATATATATATATATATATATATATATATATATATATATGATTAGTAAGAAATTGATGTATTATTCGACGGGAATAACAATAAATGGTCTATATCACTTTGAAACTCTATTTGAAAATATATCGTCTGGCTTGGACTGCGTTAATAGAATAAACAGTTAAGGAAAATGGGACTGCCAAGGGAAGCGGTGTGTTGTAACAATTTGTCCCGGTTTGAAATAAAGAATCCCTTCATTTAAAAAAAAAACACAACAACTTTTTTTTTTCTCTCCAGGGAATTCTGTTTAGGTACAGATATAGAAGGCAGTTCAAGACCTAGCGATGATTTCTTTCATTTTTGATTTTTGTGATAAATCCATTTTTCATCACCAGTGACTCTCTCTGGCATTTCCAACCGTGACGTTAGTCAACAGTTCTGAGAACGGCAGAGATTATTATTTCAAGACTAGATTTGAATGATTTAACAGTATTTGTAAGGAATTAAGTGACCCGAAGAGAGGATGGTTGAGGAGAGATAGACATCGTTCGTAACGATGCAAAAGAGCTGTTATCTTTGTAAGAAGGGGGATATCAACAGAGGGAAAAAAAGAGAAATTATTTCTTTTTTACGTCATACTACTCAAAAGAAGAAGAAATCAAGCAGAGGATCACCCTGGGATCGCAAGCCTTTGGCAGAGCAACCTCAACTTTAAAAAACGATAAGATCTAATTAATCCTAAAAGGAAGGGTATGCAACCAATGCATTCTACCAATAGTCGCTTATGGGACTGGAACACGAAATTTAACCAAGAGTCCTACCTGCAAATTGAAAACCATACAACGTGCACATGAGAGAATCATGCTCAACCTCACGTGAAGAAACCACAAGACAGCTCAGTACATCCGGAAGAGTACAACAGTCAGGGACATCATAGAATCCATTAAAAAACTCAAATGGCAATGGGCTGGCCATGTTGTAAGAATGGCAGACAACCGAAGAACATCGCGACTCACGACATGGATCCCCAGAGATTACATGTGCACCCGAATCCGACAGAGTATTAGATGGAGGGACGAGCTAGACAAATTCAGAAAGTAGTGGCCCTGCGACGCCCATGATAGAGGAGTGTGGCGAATTCTTGGGAAGGTCTGTGTCCAACGACGGACGTTCAGAGATCGATGATGATGACGTCATACGTTCCTTTAATAAAATCCATTCTTGAGGTGAAAAATAGAATTCAAAAGAAAAGAAGGAAGAAGGAAGGAAAAGAAAGAAAGAAAACTAAACAGGGTTATAAATTAATGCACGCGCACGCGCGTGCACACACACACACACACACACACACACACACACACATATATATATATATATATATATATATATATATATATATATATATATATATATATATAAGCCCTTTCTCTGCCAATGAATTATTTTGCATTTCGGTCGATATTTTTCTCTTTATCTTCCTGGCAATGATTACTTATTTATGTTTCGAAAGTTTCAACAGGAATTAACTTGAAAAATCAATTAGAAAAAAAACATTTTCAATATTGGAAAGAAAGTTGATAAATGCCGTAAAGAATTGTATATACAACGTCGGAGTTCTCAAAGAGGGTCTGTTCTTTTGTTCAGTAACGATCAAGAAAGAAAACACCAAGTGTTCAAGCACTGGCCGATACTCCTTTCTTTTTGTAAACGTCAATGTTATTTTCTAAGGATCTTAATTTTTCTCAAGGCTTGTAATCGACTTACTACATTTTCCTGATCGCACGATCGATCCTGGATGGGCTTACTACAATGTGTTACCTAAAATATCTAAAATCATGCGAAAAATAGCGCTGAGAGCTATTACTTCAATTTCATACGTACACACATATATTCATTAGTTCATTCATGTACATTGTGTAAAAACTTGACTTATAATGAGCGCACAGTGTTTCTGCACAAGCTCGATATACGCATGCGCACACACGCGTGCCTGTATGTGTGTGCTCGTGTAATTTTTGTGTCTTCAGAGTCATATTAACCTTATCAGCTTATATTCTTCTTAACACAGGAGAAAAAAAACTGACCTTTTGCGGTTTCAGTAACTTAATCTCTTGTCTAGACTAAAAATCTAATTTAGCGTCTTCTGTTGATAAAAGACACTGGTACATTTTGGACTTTCTCACTCGGTAGAAGTTGATTATTGAGATTGCAAAGTTTTCATACCATTTGTAAGACTCACAGCAGTCTTTTTGTATTTTCTTGCTGCGCCGATACCTAAAAAATGCTGATATATATATATATATATATATATATATATATACAATTATTACGAAATGGATATATAATCCGACAGGAATAATAATGAATGCGTTATGGTACTTTGGAACTCAATTTGAAATGGCTTCCCATTATAACAAGATGAATATATCATTTGGTCTAGACAGCGAAAATAGAATAAACGGATGAAGAAAAATGGGCTGCTCTAGAAATCAAACCTGTGACCGATGTGTGAACGCTTTAACGTAGCGTTGCTTTTACCATTGAGCTTATTGCGTTACTGATGGCTGATAAGAGCAATATCAAGTTATAACAGACCACATAATAACGGGGTGTCATTTCAAATAGAGTTTCAAAGTAATATAACGCATTCATAACACACACACACACACACACACACACATATATATATATATATATATATATACATATATATTGGTCACTTGTTTGATTAGATGTTGGTCCTTCATATACTCATGAAACAAAAAAAAGGATTCCTCTATAATCAGGTACCCAGATATTAACTACTGCAAGACATGTGGGGGATATTGCGCAGGGCAAACTAATTAGTCTAATAAATCGCAGAAGTCCTGAATGAGATTGAGATCTTGGGAGTTTGATTACTAGGGCAACACAGTAAAGTCTTCTTCATGTTCCTTGGACCATTAACATACAACTTGCGCTGTGTCACAAGGAGAATTTTCCTGCTGAAGATGCTACTGCCAACATAGAACACCTTTGTCATAGAGGGGTGTACTTGGTCTTTAATGATACTGAGTTTGGTAGAACACAACATTGGAAGAAAGAACTTGCAGCTGAGTTGCTTCCTTTTATACTTCTGATCTTGACTCGCACAGTTCATACGAGAAAGTAACTGTCATTCTTGACACATATCGCTGGTTATAACATTTTTGCTCATTGATACATACATACATACACATATATATATATATATATATATATATATATATATATATATATATATTAGAAAGAGAGAAAGTAAGAGAGGGAGTTGAAAAGTCGGAGAAAGTGGAGGGGGATATTGAGAAAAAGTTAATGGAAGAGAGGGGAGAGAGAGAGAAACAGAGAGGAGACATAGGTTTATTCAGAATCAATATAGATTTTCAAGGCAGAATTACAGAAAATTTTTTTCTATTTCTATAGGGAATTTTTAGATATAATCTTATGCGTCCATTTTCTTTGCTGACGCCCTGTCAGTATGTATCATTGCAGTCCCTGCGAATACTTGCACGGCTGAAACATCCACCAGTATCTGATACTACCTGTTGACCTCACCTATCAGCGCAATCTGGGCCTCCCCGATAAAAGAGCGAAGAAAACTCTCACTCTTCGTCTATATCCCCAAGGGAAAAGCCCTTAGCTTTTCTGATTAGCAGACAAACATCTTAAGGAAATGACAGCGCATGCACCAGCACGGATTTAGCTGGATCTCTTCTGGTACGAGTGGACAGCGGTGGAAAAGCAATCTTTGTATATGGACAAAGGAAAAGGAAAAAAAAATATTAAAACAAGATATCGATTGGATGAATACCGGTGCATGACAAATAAAATAGAATAAAGAGAAAAAACAAAAACAAAAACTAAGTGATCAAAGAATAAGTTGAAATGAGTGAAACAAAGCTATCCAAAAAGAAATGGATGAAAGGTATCTCGTAGAGGTCGGGGAAAAGGGGAGTTGCGAAGGTGAGAAAAAAGCCACGAAAAGCTGAATTGATCAGAAGAGACACAAAGAAAATAGAAATTATTAATCGATCGAAAATTGTTAGAAATATCCATGTTAGTCAGTCAAATCCTCAATGTTTTCCTCGCCCGATAAATATATACTAGTTCAACTATGCCGTAAAAATGACGGTAGTATTTAAAAAATATTGCAATTGAACTTTACTTTGAAAAATATCAAGAAGATCCTGATGCTCTGTAATTTTTGATAATGTTAAACCAGAATGAACTTGGACGTTTTTTTAATACATTTGCAATAAATAAATGAATAAGGGAAGCTACTCTACAATTAGCATTTGATAGTTATCTCTGATGACGAATCTTGACGACAGGAAATACAGTCCGTCACTTGGCTAATTATATACATAGATGTATAAACCTGACTTTATTTCAGACTCTTGTTTAATTTTTCTCAGTAGTTTCCGTTTATCTCTGTTCCTGATTTTCGTTCCGTCTCGTCCTTCGCTCTTTCCTTTAATCTCCTTATTTTCTATCTTCCTTCTTTTTTCATCGTCCGTTTGCTCTTTCCTTTCTTTTTCTTTTTTTCTTCTTACATTCCCCATTCTTCCTTTCTCCTTTCCTTCCCTTCGCTCATGTTTCTATCATTTCTCCTTTCCTATCATACTCTTTCAGTCAATCATCTATTAATCTTCTTCTTCCACTTTTTAAAAAATCTTTTCTTTCCATCATTCCCTTTAATGTCATTATTTAGCTTTCTTCCTTTCTTCCTTTCTATCTTTCTTTCTTTCTTGAAATTATTTTCTCTCTTTTCCCCTTTTCTTTCTCTTTATCCAGCCCCTTTCCATTACGATATTTTCCCCTCCTTTCTTTCTTTCTTTCTTTCTTTCTTTCTTTCTTTCTTTAAATCATTTTCTTTCATTTCCTTTTTCTTTCTCTTGATCCAATCCCTTTCCATACCAACATTTTTCTTCCTTCCTTCCTCCCTTCTTTCTTTCTTTCTTTTTTCCTTTTTTTTTTCTTTCTTTCTTTCTTTCTTTCTTTCTCTTCTTCCATAGTGCCCTCTTCTTTTTTAGAAGTGTTATTTACAGGTCACATATTTCTCCGTTTAGAGCCATTTTGTTATGATTGGTTTTAATTGAAATCTCCGTTCGGTAAGTTCATACCGACATCAAAATAAATCCGCCAACGTATGTCTGTATGTATTTCTTAGTTCATAAATTGGAAAAGACTGAATATATATATATATATATATATATATATATATATATATATATATATATATATATATATATATATATATATATATATATATATATATTAGAAATCGTAACCGTGGTCGTATGGAAACTTTCTGATTGTAGAGGATGCAAAAGGCTTGATTTACAAGGTTCTGCACAAATTACACTGATTTGCTCAAGATTTTACACTGTTTTGCCCCACCTATGGGATGGATTTGACCCCGTAACTTATTCACTTATGGTCGTAATGTGTTTGATAAAATCATCTACCCGTGTCCCAGTGAAAACTGAGAGATTCCGTCACATCCTCAACTACCTCAAAGATATTAAGAGTGTAAATGAATATTTACATCGTATCAGTTTCATCCGAGGTACTATTAAAAAGTAACATAATGTGCTTAAGCGGATGAGTTGATTGTTCCATTTCGCAAATAAGACGTATTTGTATCAGCAAAACATCAATTTTATCTAACCCATAGTATGTATTTGAAGATTAATAAAGTCCTACCCACCATTTAAAACAATGGACTTATAAAGACAGAGAAACAAAGACGCAATCGGAAATATCATACTATATATATATATATATATATATATAGTAGGTTGTGGATCCGCTACACTAACAAGTTCATGTTTCTATCCTCTCTGGACTAATGTTCGTCTGTATTTTTTGATTCTAGTTTGTGGGATTTGGTGAGAATCCTGTGAGTGTCGCTGTGAATGGGAGTAATCATTCATTTTGTTTTATTGTTTTATATCAAAGTTTTTTTTATGAGTAATCTCTATTCTTAAAGGTGACATCATAAGTTGGTGTACGTGCAGTCTGAAATTGAAAACGACACAAGGGATTTAATATCCACATGAGTGAACATTCGATAGAATTGAGACGAACAGCGAGTCACGTCTGTTGTTATATTTACTGATTTTCATTGTTTAATACGTTATTTGGGTAACCTACGCAAGTAAACCCTGTTTAAAGAAAGAATTAATGATGTGTAATATAAAATGATATCCATTCATAATGCATTATGATAATACCCAATAGAAGATAACAAAAAAACATGTATGACAGAAGCTGTATAATAGAATCATAGCTGAAAGGAAAGTGGTGTTTGATTGATAATGCTTGGGCGCCATGTTGATATAACCGTTTCGTTTTTTAAATCCTCGACACCATTACCGAGTAAACAACCAATGATCCCTACAAGAAAAAAAATCACACATCGTAAAAAACACAGAAAAACACTGAAGAAAAAATCACATAAATTGCATTGACAGATATTGGGAAATAAGTAACTGAAATGACACGAAAAGATTTTTAAAAGGTTTTTTTAATGTTTAGTGTTTAAAGCAGTAATGCTTTCTAGACTCTCTCTCTCTCTCTCTCTCTCTCTCTCTCTCTATATATATATATATATATATATATATATATATAAAGATTTGCATAGAATGATAGCAGACCCAGAAAGGGAAGCTATATAAAATAAAAAGACATGAATGATAAGAATCATTATTCACCAAATACGCATATACAAACAAAGTAGAGTTCCATATGATACACTTATATATATATATATATATATATATATATATATATATATATATATATATATATATATATATATATAACCATACACGCCTCAGTGGACACGTTCCCAATGACACTAAACCTGAGCCAACATAGGCATATGACACATCGCAATGCTATGCAAGAATTCTCATATGCTTTTGCGATTACGCACGCATGCGCATACCGTCACTATCAAACGCATATTGGCGCATATTTCTCACGTTTTTTCAAACTCATAAACGCAAGCATTCTTCACTAATATTACGCTCGTGTGCCTATCTAGGGTATGCGTGGCATATGCGTTCTCATACGTAAAGGGGGCGATGAAGTAGTGCAGTCAAAGGACAAGAACAGAATAAAACATTAAGAAAAAAGAAAAAAAAATACCGATGAAATCATTAGGAAAACTAATCCACAAGACGGAAAAATGAATTGAGATCAGCTGAGTCCAGTAGAGCTACAAAACAAAGTACGACGAAAAAGTGTAGAATATTTACAACGTTTATTCTAGTTTTCTTTGAAGCTACAATAGGCCAGATCTCACTTACGGGGGCTTTACGAAACTAACCATAGTTCTACGACAGGCATTCAAAAGGATTTACCCAACTTTGCCCATTTTATCACGGGATAGAGCATTTGCAGAGAATAGGAATCACTGCACGAACAATGGCCAGCGAGATTAGCTTCATAAGACCATCTTGGTAATTATTCTATGGAATTCTCTGCAGAATAATTGCTCAATAAAGAATGATACTTCAACAATCTTGTAACTTATTCTTCACTCATGTGGCATGCTACAACATTCTTCATCCCCTTTGTAAGATATTCTGGGTCATTTTCTACTTATTATGTAACATAATCTCTACCATTCAAGTAACCCAGTCAACAATATTTTCTAATGATCGTGTAATACATTCTGAGGCATTTTCTCCCATTATGTAACATACTAGTTGATCCCCATGAAACGATTCAGGGATATATTTTGATTTTTTTGAAATGATTTTTGGAGAGAATAACCAAAGGAGTGTCCACCATTTAAATTGGTAGCTTGGGGATATTTAATTTTTTCCAAGTGGAAGAGTCCACTTTTACAGACCAGGAAATAAAAAACAACATCAACAACAACAACAACAACAACAACAACAACAACAAAAAAACAAAAACAAAAAAACAACAAACTATTAATTATATTGGTAGATTTTCTGCCCATCATGTAACACATTCTTTCCACCAAACATGTGGTCCTATATCAGACTAATCTCAAATTGCGATGGTCAGGCCATGTTGCAAGAATGTCAGTCAAAACTATGGACATTATGATTCACGACATGCGTCCCCAGAGATCATATACGGGATTGTGACCGGTAGAAAATAAGATGGCGTGACGATCCAGACAAGTTCACGAGATATTAGCAGCGCAATGCACACGATAGAGAGATCTTGCAAATCTTGTGAAAGGTCTATGTCCAACGATGGACGTTCAAAGGCTGATGATGATAGTGATGACATAAAAAATTGTTTTTTTTTGTGTTGGCAGACTGCCCTTGTTTTCCGATTCATCAAGGAAATTGATTCATCATGTTTATTTTATATGATACATGATACATTGTTGGCTGAGATAATTGCTTATTCCCCACAAGCACAATCTTTCGGTGTTTGGGCCCAGATTATAGCAAGTATCTTACATCAGGATATTGGTTGAGCAAATATCGATGCATGAAAAATATTTGAAAATTTATTTTCAGAAGGGGACAGGCCTTTCCAGCTGAGGAGATTCCCCTTCAAAAATCACCGGTTGGACCCATACTAAATTTATGGAAAAATCTAAAATGATATGTCTGTATCTTGAAAAGTTTTGAAATAGAAAATCTTTGAAAGTTTACTCAATTTTATGCATTTTGCTGGACGAGCTTTTTTGTCCGGCTTCCGACATTCATAGCTTCTTTAATGAGTATGTCGGAGATGGAACGAAGAGACTTGTTCGAAAAAATTAGAGAATCGAATGACCTTTCCACAATTTTTTGACTTCAGAATTATTAGAGATACAGACAAACCTAATATTTGGGATTTCTCCGTAAGTTTGGTATAGAAGTACCTGTGATCCTTTTCAGGACATCTGAGAGAATGACCTGAGGAACTTCCCTAAAATTGGATGAGTTGATACGGAATGATCCTATTGGGAAAATCCTAATATATCTTAGTGGCAAATAATATAAAGCACTTTGATACACCGAGCGTGGTACGAGCAAGATCGTCTCGCCAAAAGTATTTGGGTATTTTCTGCTTTTACCATGAAAAGAAAGAGAACAAAATTAGTATTTACTAATAATACTAATAATGTAATGCGGTCAGTTCGACCTTCTAATGATACCCAACTACTATGGCCTTGTTTAAGACTAGGCTTGGCTTAGCAGATAACTAGCCTACTGTAATTACAATCTTTGAATTTTACATACCTCATACTTATGTTCAAGGCTAACTTGACACCTAACATGCGTTATATAATCTCGCTGGAAATTCAATACCGCCATGACTTTCAAGAAGAAAGTTTATTATTTTTATAATATTTTGATAAGCCATTATTTTACCGCCTGACTTCAAATGATGTCTCAACTTGGATAAAAATAATTTTCGAAGAAAATGCTCTGAGTACCGTCTTTGAATTGAGAGATTGATATTTTGGTTATTTATAGTTTTGCTTCATCTAATTACTAAATAGATATTTAAAATCAAACTATACCTTTGGCCGAATGTGTAAAAGATTAGGAGGTGTACTTCATCTTGGATTAATGGTAAGTAAGCTGGTCTCATAGATCATTAGTACTTAATAGTGAGCTCAACTTTTACTGGGAGTCTATAGCAAGAAATCTTGAGCTTTTTCAAGTTCTTAAATGAAGTATTTCACCATCGATTTTTATGATAACCATTGCAGCTCCTATGGTAGAAGTATTTAAAGTGACGTATGTAAGAGACAGACTTCGTAGCAAAG
Source organism: Thysanoteuthis rhombus (assembly GCA_963457665.1). Classification (NCBI taxonomy): domain Eukaryota; kingdom Metazoa; phylum Mollusca; class Cephalopoda; order Oegopsida; family Thysanoteuthidae; genus Thysanoteuthis; species Thysanoteuthis major. The sequence goes on from OY735207.1 coordinate 38,238,037, forward strand.
TGTTATGATAAAAAGAAAGAAAAACATTGAGTAAAACTAAAAATTAAAGTTCATGGTAAAAATGAGTCTGAAAATTGAAAATACATGACCAAAAACCATACAAAGTGAAAAAGAAGTAAGACCAGAATTTTGAAATTTAAAAAAAAATTCACCATGAATAAAATGGAAGACCTAAAAGTATTTGGTAATTGTTCGCTTATACCATGAAGAGAAAAATAACTAAAAAGTATTTAAGAGATTTTTATTTTACCACGAGGAAGAAAAAATACTAAGAGTATTTGGAAGATGTTTGCTTTTACCACGAAGAAAAAAAATAACTGAAAAGATTTATTGATCTTATCACAAAGAGAAAGGGACAAAAAGTATTTAGGTATTTTCTGCTTTTACCATGAAAGGAAAGAGAACAAAATAAGTATTTAATAAATGTTTTAATCTACCATGGATGAAAATGAATGAACATAAGTATTTATAGATTTTTTCGCTTTTACCATGAAAAGGAAAAGAACTAAAATGAGTATTTGAAGTATTTTTCTATATCTATGAAGAGGAAAAGAAGAACTATAAGTATTTGAGAGAAGTTTTGCTATAAGTATTAAAAGAAAAGGAATTAAAAAAAAAGTATTTGAAAGCTTTTTGTTTGTTTTTGCCATGAAGAGAAATAACTCAGATGACATTGAACTTTGTTTTAATTTTATCAGGAGTAAAAAAAAAAAGAACTAGAAGAAAAAGCATTAGAAGGCTCTCTATTGCTCTGATTGCAAAGAAAAAAGATAAATCCAATGAAGTTTTCAAAAGATCTCTTCTGATTTCAACAAAATTACCACAGCTACTGACATAAACAAATTTTATAACTTCTTCAATAATCCAGAAGAAAAAGAGACGCCAATCGTTCGCCCAACATGTACAATCGTACTTCTTGTTTGTATTGAAATATTTGTAAGCTTCAGGGTGTTGTGAGAAAAAAATGTCTGCTCCCAACCCAGACAAAAGGAATTCGTATTTTTTCGGAGACTGACGTCACAGCTGCATAATGCGGCGTAGCGTTGTGTCGAAGACGGTCTTTTTAATTGCCCACAGCGCATGCGTCGTCATAATGTTGACACATGTGTCTGATTCGGCTGTCGGCCATAATTACTGATATTAATCCAATAATGGCCGACTTCTCTGGCTTCACAAAGAAAGATATTTCGGTTATGTCAGACTCTGTCTTCAGATGGAATCAAGAAAATTTGACGTGAAACAGAGTTGGTAGCTGACGCTGAATAAGTTTTCCGAAATATTTTCATGAAGGTTTTTTTTTTTAGTTTATTTCTTGATAAACTGAATACGTTTTGTGTCACTGTTTCTTAAGGTTATTCAGACTTCTAAGTACCTCTATTCGAAACATAAATACTTTTATCCAAAGGATAAATATTTTTTAAAGCGTAAATACTTTACGTAAAACTTGTAAGCATCTTTCTTCAAAATATAATTACTTATATTGAAAGTCAAAGTACTTCAAATCAAACCAATAAGTATCTTTATTCAAAATATGAGCACTTTTATTCAAAGTTTAGATGATTATATTGAAAGGCTACATATCTTTTCAAACATTTAATTACCTATCGAAAAAAATCTCCTTTATTCAAATCTCAAGTATTCTTTCAAAATTGTAAGTATCTTTATTGAGGACAAAAGTACCATTGTCCAAAGTGTGTTTCTTCTTATGTTAGATATTACATGAAATAACTGGAAAAATATATATAATGCAAAAGCAACCACATTTTGGTTTCGAAAAAATTGAATGTTTGAATTCTCATGGCTAGTGTATTGATGTGGATTATAATTTATCCGATAAAGTTAGAGTGAAATGATAATTCAGAGGGCCAACTTAGCCTTCTGAATTCTCATTCCGCCCGAAAAGTCTTATATAAAAGTATTTCTATTAAAAACCCAGTCTTTTTAGCATCTTGTTCCTCAGAAATATCCAATCATATCTGGTTATATTTTGATATATATGATATAGTGATGGTTGGAGTTCAAATTTGTTATGACGTTTTTCTCCTCTTTGAAATCATTTCGACCTTTATTTTCTCAAAGTAATTTTGTCTTGGTCAACGGTATTTATAAATTCAAACAAAAATTGCTTTTGGCTTTGGATAAGATCGCATATTTTGGATAAAGACCCATACATTTTTCAATAAAGGCGTTCATGTTTTGAATCAGAGTAATCAAAAGTTCAACACCCTATTGATGGTTGGCAATGCTCAACTTACAATATCTAAAATTCATTTAAAAATCAGTATAATATTAATATTACAAATACAAATACTCTTTGTTAAAACAAAAACAAATATAGTGTACCGAATGTTCAAAGAAAATAAGCAATAACTTAATATAGTTATATTTGATTTTTTGCAACCTTCAACTCCCAAAGCTCAAGTACGGTGGCTGTCGTACATTGACCAAGTTAAAAAGATGTGTTCAGATCTCGCCAAGAGCTCATTCCTTTTTTTTTCGACCCGTGCTGTTTATCAGAATGTCGGTTTGATTGGTTGTAATGAAAATAATTGAAATCAAGTTGAAAGAAATAATAGATATAACCAATAATTGGTGACAAGGAAAATTTTAGAAACCAAACTAAATCGCAGGAATCCGATATAAGGAATGAACACATGGACAATATCGGTAGCAAGATACACATGGCCATTCTTTAGATCGATAAAGTAATAACTGGAATCAATGAACCGGTGAACAAGAAGGCTTAAGACGATGCACAAGGCCTTACGTCCCAGAGATGACACACACTGTATGTAAAGAGCAAAAAAGTTGTTTGGGGACTCGTCAGCATACAAGAATGTGTCCGAAAGGCCTAAACAAGATTGTAAAAGTATGTGCAACCAAATAGTGAAGATATTATAAAAGCGCCCGAAGTAGTGCAACGGACAACAAAAAAGTAGCTAACAAAGAAGCAGCACAGTAAACAAGGAGAGGAAAATTGAGAAATAAAACAGTATAAGGAGAAATCAAAAGACAGATTCGGAATTTTGAAGCGATAACGGACATGGCTACGTAAAGGAAACCTGGAGAGAGAAACAGAATTGCTCATCGTGGCAGCCCAAAACAAATTCATCAGGACAAACTATATTAGGGCAGAGATCGAAGCAACCCTAACAAGTGGTAAATACCGCTTACGCGGTGAAAGACATAAGACCGTAAACTATATAACCAGTGAATGTAGTCAACAAGCCCCAAAAGAATACAAAAACAAACACGATAGGGTAGCAACTATGATACACAGGGAACTGAGCAAACGAATCGGATTCAACAATGCAGAAAAGTAGTATCAGCACAAACCAGAGACAGCCCTGGAAAATGGATGCTATGAGAAAGCAACTGAAATTGATATGATAGAATTGTCAGTCATATCAATAATGGCTGGCAATGGTGCGTATGATATTGATAGGTTAAAATCACTGCTAACACTACAAATGAAATGAAGGTTACTGTTATAAAGATGAAAGTTAATAGTTTACAATGCCCCAAGTAATAATCTACACATAATAATAGTTAACAATGTACATTTTTTTTTATCTGACACACCTCAGTCATCAATGACATCTGTGGGCCCAACTTAGTGAAAATAGAATTTTATATTACGTTAAAGTAAATAAATCGGATTTTCAGTTAATTTTACATTTAAATAAGTTTGATATTCGGGAAATGTTGAACATGAGCTAGAAATTTCGGCGAAACATAATGTTTTTGATGTCTCATGTGTGCGATGCAATTGTAAGATTACGTAGTTATCGCTGTCATTATTCAAACCAGTAACATGATAACAGATCAATATAATATGGTAAAAAAAGGTCTTCAGTCCAGTATTTTCTTGATACTTTGTTCTTTTCCCCTTTAAATTATTTCTCTAGTTTTGCTCTCTTTCTCAACCGGTTTTTCTTAGCGTCGTTCACTAGATGGTTTGAACCCCACTCAATCTGAACTGCATTGCCCTTGATACATACCGCACACACTAACCCACATCCAAGTCTAACATTCGCTATTCCTACGCCGCACAGGTACTTTCAACTAGTTGCAAATAAGACAAGAAGATAAACGGAAAAATGCTGAAATTTCGTACCCCATCCCGACTTACGATCCCCGCACCCTGGAGGGAAACAGCCCTCGTCCACAGTCTTGCTAATTCTCCCCATCTATGGATCTCAAGCGTGCGTTTTTTTTCCTTCCTTATCCTGACGCTCTTTCTTGGTTGATGTTTTCCCCTGTGTTCTGCCCAATGGCTGACGTATATATTTTTTTTTTTGGAATCACATTTAACAGATCTCTTTCGAGCGATTTTTCCTTAGATTGCAAGCCTGGTAAGCCATCGCTATCGAGTTCATTCCCATGCTGAATATACCACACATGCAGTCAAAGTTGACTCGGTATGACATGACGTGGCTACGTTCGGCCCTTTAAGAGACTAAGATAAGGAAGATAATACACCGAAATACTTTTCGCTAGTTCTTGGCTATGTAAAATACCGACTCTGCAATCCCCACGGGGAAAGTGTATTCCAATGACAGACGCTAAAAGGCTGATGATGATGATGAGGTATTTCGTGTTTTCAAACACAAAACATGAATATTGCCAGTGATCAGGAAACAATTGAAGAGATACTGACAGAACAGGGTTATTACATGTATTATGTATATTAATAAAAATCTTTTTTTTTTTCGAACAACAAAAATATTCCATTCGTTTGTTAGCGTAAGAAAAAATTATGATTAAATCCCAGCAGTATGTGGTAAGCGATAAGAAGAGGCCTAAACATTGTCTCCATACACAACGTTCAAATGCAACCATGGTTATTGTTTAATTTCCTCCTTACCACCAGAATTTTCTGTGTCATGACATATGTAATCATTAAAGTGAATGTAAGTTTTCAAGCATATGTGAGACCATTGATTGTATAAACACGCATTTAGTAAAATAGTACTGTATTGCGTAAGTCCATAATGACTTCTGATGAGGATATATCTGACTGACTATCGACGACCAGAATAACCGGCAACACATCGCTCCATAGCAGCTTCCATATTTTGCAAATGTTTAATCAGCTTAGTGTAGAATATTTTAGCAAAGTAGCGCTACCGAAGAGGATTAAATCTCTTGTATTTGTTGACAGGACTTGATTAAATAAAAGCACGACACAAGACTTAGAATTTGTGGTGGAACCGTTTGACCAACTACGCACACGCCACCGTTTTATTATGTTGATGTTGCTATGGAATGCATACATAAATGTGACCAGTAAAGTTTTCAGGGTGTATTTTTGTGTGGAGCATTCGGGCACAGGGTACTCTTCCTTTCGATCACCAAGTGCTTGGGGCTAGAGGCGGGTGCAACCCACATACTTAAAAGTACATAGTCAATCTTAAATAAGGAAACCTTGGCCCTGGTTCAATTTGACTTTCTCTCTTAATTCTCCGGCCGAATACAACGACGGGGTTCAAACAATAGAACTACAACTTTTGTTGTGTCATATATATATATTCGAGTTTTCATGCAATTATTTCTTTTAGAGAAGAAAATGCTCAGTGGGAGAGTCGATTGTTTCAAAAGATGGACAGGAGATATTTTCACCCTTAAAATTATAACGTTTGAGTCGATTTTGTTATTCTTATGATCGAGCTGACCATACCATCATTACATTTTGGGGATTTGGGATCTCTAAAAAATTTCCCACTTAAACTAATGTCAATTGCTTCTTTGCTTTATGCAATTACGTTTATTTTTAGGAAAGGTATCTATCAGAATGCCAACCTGTCGTAGGTATTTGGTGACCCAAAACCCTCTTTTATAGGATCATTCATGAGAATTGAATGATTCGATGATATGTGAGACTTATATGTGAACTACCATTCTATTGTTATTGCTCCACAAGTACATTTCTGTGAGTTTGTAATAATTTGCTAAAAAAAAAGAACTCCACTTTGGACCTATATTCTGGAGAACTGAGTGAACTGCCAAATGTCTTGGAGTGGATAAGATTAGGTAGTTGTTAGAATACGCCTACTTTTGTTCGACGCCAAATTCAGTGAGCACCAAGAGATTTGACTCACTAGCAATAGCCTGTGAGATCTGCTAACCATCATTCAACGGTAGTCGATATACAGATGATTTTTAATAAGTTTTGAGCGTCTCAGCATGATGTAATGATTAGTAAAATGAGCTCAACAGTCAATAATGCTGAGATGTGAGATCGATCCTAACTGGGAGCCCTATGCTAGTGGCCTTGTGCTTAAACTAAACTAAATGAATAGCTTAATGAATAACTTTTAATACACGTTTCATTGAGACTGACATTGAAACCTAAATAGTTGATAGCCAACGCGCATGCGCGCATGAACAGAGATTTACGCGCATGTACACTTTCTCGCTACCATTTGCATCCCCCTCTCTATCTCTCACTTTCTCTCTCTCCCCTGTTCCTTTCTTTATTGCGCGGAGTCTCACCTGTCTTCCAAATAACAAATCTACCCAACGCGATAAAAATCTATTCTCTCCAGCCGAGAAGCTTTATCCCGGATGATAGGGGTTCCTAGCATAATTTGACGAATAATAGAACACATTCTGCACCAGTTCGCTGGCAGCGACAGGAGCTTTTCGTACGACAGACGAAACTTGATGATGCAGCTATCTAGGATCTGACAAGGTAACCATGAGAGGCATGCTACAAAGAAAGTGAAAAGGAGACAAGGAGGAAAAACCAAAACGAAATTAAAAACTAACATAAAAGATACATTAACGGAGAAAATAATATAAATAATGTAAGTGAAAATGTAATAAATGCCCTCGCTTTTAAACAGGAAAATATTTTTATCTCAGGGGAATCTTGGATTTTAGAGGAGCACACAGTACTGACAGTTAGAGATGCAGAAAGGTCACCTAGTGCTAGAAACACATTTTTTTGAGATTAGTTTATGGAACCTGGCTTTTATACTAGCCAGATCTCTGTGTAGATTAGTATAGCTAAAAACAACTAAGGTATACAGAAATATACGTACAATGAATAGAAAGTATCGTATATTTGTCGGCCTTTGAGTTCAAGTCATTTCGTATTTATAAAATTTATATTATAACCATTTGCTAATTCATCTTATTTCCTTATAGATATCTGTAATGAGGAATTAAGAGATCTAAAGGTATCCATCTTGAACAGACAATTCTTGTCTATAATACCCGATCAAATTATTCACTCAGAAACCAATGACCCGGCTAGACAGGAATCTGCTTTATCCTTTAAATTGACGCATTTTAACAGGTTTGCACTCACAAAAATACGCGTTACGGTGTGATGGTAACAAAATTACAAATCCACAAATGAACATACATAAATTGGATTATTGCAATACAGATTTATAGTTGTGGGACAGAAGGACTGCATTCCTTTGGTCTCAGTTAAGGGTATGTCGAGTTTTAAATCACAAAAAGTATGCATAGATTTTAATTGAAGCTGCTGGCTACAGAGATACGTACGCATATAACCTGCCTTCAAGATCAGCACCCTAGCTTTTTGTCTTGAGCCCGAACACCGATCGGTAACGCTAGCGGGAAAGAAGCCAATATGTTTGCCTTGAGATAGACCTATCAGTAAGTGGGTAGAAGGCATTATATTCAAAGGTGAAGAAGTTCAAACTTAGCACATAGATTGGAGTCAATCCTCATTGGATGTGCCATACTCCTAGTTTTGAACGGTATCAAACTAAGACAAGAGAACTTTTGAATTTTAGGCGACGTGGTGTAAAGGTTAATGAAATAGCCTTGTACACTGTCATCACTGTAGAGAGATTGAACCTAATTTGATGTCCTGCAGCCTGGGATTGTATTAAACTAAGTTCAAGAAACATTAGTGATATCATTATCATCAATCTGCGTAAAGTTTTAAGTGCACAGAGACTCTTCATTAACTTCACTGTCACATGTTACCTCACCGATCCATAAATAATCATTTTATGATAGAAGAAGACACCATGTCATTCAATGACAACGAGGTAATATCATTATCAAAACCAGCGTTTGACTTCTGACAATTTTGATTTTTACTTTCCGAAAAAGGACTCGGACAACTCCGTGACTAAAGGTATGGATTAACATGGATATGGATCTGAACATTGATCAGTGTGTCTAAACACTTGTCTTTTTAATGCACGACGTACAAAAAAAGAAGCAATTTCATTGCTTGCGATGAAACCTGGGTTTGATACAAAATTCCAAGAGGATGATACTTATGGCTAGATGCAATCTCAATGTACACGAAATTAACCGAGGAAAAAGTGCTCGTTTGTGTTTGGTAGCGAAACAGGAAAATGGTCAAAGAGGAGGGTTAATCGTATTATAATTGCAATCAACTCTCTCTCTCTCTCTCTCTCTCTCTCTCTCCCTCCAGACTTGGGATCCCAATTTACGAAAGAGAGATGCGACGAAAATTAAAGGGCCGGGTGTATCATAATTGCAATCAATGCCCTCTCGGTCGACGCACTTGGATCCTACATTAGCAAAAGGAGAATTGGAAAGACATAAATTAGGCGAAAGAGAAGTGGCCCTAAATAGGAAAAACCGAAAAGTGGACCCAGATAGGTGAAACAGAGAAGTGGCAAAAGACAGAGATGCCGAAAGAGTCAGTCGCGTTTATGATATATTTTCTTTTTGCTGTAAAACCAAAAGTATTAAGTTTCTTTTCTAAATTGTTAAGGTTGACTTTTTTAATTTCGACTAATTCTTTTCCTACAATTAGGACTTATGATATTGTCGAAATATCTGGTTATGACAAATTGCTTATGGGTCAGCTACATTAATGCGCACAAAGAGAAAAGATAAGTCAACACTTGTGGGGCTTGAAGCATTTTAACACTGGCTCCAATACTCTGTGTTTGAACCTAGGTAAAACTAGAATTTTGAAGGCAGTTTCTCTTTTACATGGAAATTTGACACGAAACAATCATCTTTTTCTCAATTCATTCATATTTAGCCTTGTACCAAATTAAGCTTAACTTATTAAGCAACTCTACAAGGCGAAATCGACGAATAGTAAACCTGTTCATGTGTCAATACATTGATACTAATATATACATATATATATATGTGTGCGTGCGCGCGCATTTGTATATGTATATTTACGTATGGATGGATAGACAGAATGAAGGACATATAGATAGAGTAATATATAGAGGGAAGAGAGAGAGAGAGAGAGAGAGAGTGAGAGAGAGAGACGGGTTTGGCTTCTCTTGGCGCGCTGTAACTAAATCTTGAAGAGTTATTACTCGACTGACAATTTTGATGTGAGTGTAATTAATAATCTGAAGTGTAAATTGAACTGCTTTTCAATTTTAGGGTCTGGCTACAATTGCCTTCGTTTGGGGAAAAAAAGGGAGTTGAAGAGAAAGAGGGTCAAGCAATCGACCATTTTCCGTATGGAAGCCTTACATCGCAACTATTTCAGCCGAATAGGAAAATCTGGAAATTAAGTATACATATAAAAGAAAGGGTTATTTTCCTGATAATTTGCCAAATATTAGCATAAGACTTTAATTTCTCAAACAAACGAGGAAAGGTTGGAATGATTTGATAATTTAGGAACGGAATCATTGTGTGAAAAAAACGGCAAGCTCATAATCATAGTACTTGCCGTCCGTGTTGGAATACAAGTAAAAACTGAATTATCGAATACTAATTATAAGGTAGAAAGGCGGATAGGTAGACCCTTTACACTTGAAAAATAATGACAATAAATTCATCCAAGTCTTCCCAGCAGTCAGTGTCTGCAATTCTAGGAAAGCTTATAAATTATTTTGTATATCAAAATACAGATATAATACGACGAGCATTAGCCCATCTGAATAATGAAGGTGCATTATGTAGATATAAAACACTTATTGTCCAACTTTAGTCCAAGTTGAAGTTGGATTGTTCTCCCCTGTAACAACAAGGATAACTCGCCATCTCAGTTAATAACTGAACAACCTTGGCGTCAAAATTTGAAATCATATTGAAAAATTCTATCAAAGAATTAATATGGTTGGAGTGAATTCCCGTAGGGAAACATCTGAAACAGAATGAAAAATATCAAGAAATATCTTGATTCTTGAGAATTTAGATGTTATAAATCTGAGTATCTATCTATCTACCCTAATCTGTTCGCATGTATATTTTGAGTCCAAGGTGGAACACTGGTGTATTTTTTTAAACATCTGCAGTCAGGGTTAGGACATGAATATTGATTTTCAAGGCAAATTAGTCCCTCCTATCTGTCTGTATATATTTTGGGATAGCTACTATAAACCACCTATATTATGTGGTAACGAGAAATCCTTAACGGAACTTATTGTCAACAACGAATCAACAATGCAATCTATTTGCGATAAGGAATCTTTTGTATAGCTTACTGGCAACGAGGGATCCATAATACAACAGTAATAAAGAATACAAATCAACTTAAAATAATCAAAGTTCACGTTAGTTTACAGGAGTTGTGTATTTGATTCGAATAATCTTGTTATCAATGTTCATGTCTACGAATCATCTGGCTGTTAGAGAAATGGAAAACGAATTTTACAGCATATTCTGGAAAGATTTTTTTGGCCTAACTTGACAGCAATTCAAAACCCTGCATTCATCTTTACTCGATCCTGAACTGCAACAGCTTGAGGCAGACTTGTGATCATTTGCAAAAAAAAGAGTAGACATTGGTTGACCGATCGATAGAAAAATAAATAAACTGACCAGAGGACACTAAGTGAAAGAGGGAAAATAGACAGATAGAGAAGAGGAAGAAAGAGGAAGAAATTAAAGTAAGAGAAAATCGCATTTAGAGAAAGGAACAGGCAAAGCAGTAGCTAGAAATATGGTTATGGACAAACAGAAACACTGAGAGAAGGAGGGAAACCACGTCAATAATTCTTTGCCGGGGGTGGGGAGAAGAAAAAAATGAAAAGGAATGGAAGGAAAAGAAATGATCTAACTGTTTAAGTATCTATCTTGGAAACTAAACACCGATATAGATGTGTAGGAATAAACTGCGAAGAATGAATCACGAGAGAAAAATGGTTAACGTACTGATGATTATTTTGTATGCTGCTTTGCCACCAAGAAAACATCTTTCAGGCGAAATTTGAGGAGACTGGGAGATGAATGAAGAGAGACTGAGTTGGAGAGAGACTGAGTTGGATAAATAGGGACAGCAATCGATCAATAGATACAGAGAATGATAAACAGATAGACAAATTGATTGATGTTAACGAAATTATATATATATATATATATATATATATATAGATATAGATATAGATATAGATATATATTTAGAGAGAGAGATAGAGAGGGAGAGAGAGATTGATTCGGTTTTTCAGACGGTGGAAAGGTGCTCCATATATATACATATATACATACATATATAAGTGCATATATATGGCTCATATAGAAACACTCTGTATATATGTATAGGGAGCGCCTTACGCACACACAAACACACACACACACAAACACACACACACACACATATATATAAACAGAAAGAGAGAGAGAGAGATTCGGTTTTTATAGACCGTGGAAAGGTGCTCATATATATATATATGTATGGCTCATATAGAAATGCCATCTATATATGTATAGAGAGCACCTTACACACAAACACACATACACACACACACACACACACATATATATATATATATATATATATATATAAATAATCAGAATTAGATTGTCAAGCAGATTGATAGATAGATCGATAGATAGATTGGTGTTAAACAGCACTTCCTAAATTTACCACCCATATAAAACATTTCCCAACATCAGAAAACATATCACCGCTTATCGGAAGCGAAAATAAATCTTCTATAATAAGCATATCCGCCGATTTCTCGCTTTAAGCCAATCAGAAACTTCCAAAACCATAAAATGTGGCCATTCTCTCTCACTTCCAAGCCGAAAGGGCCGACCGAAAAACCAATCTATCGTAAGATACTGGCCATAAATATCCCTTTAATAATCAATATGTTCACTAATCAGGGCTTATCGCCAGGTCTGTCGGGGTTAGGTTTCAAAGGGGGGCAGGTCAGTCTCTGTGTCTGCTGTAGCCGTATATGTCACTAATAAGCCACGGCCTTTTGCTAATCAGTTTGCAGAGGACAGCAGAGAAAGCTCTCTCTTTCTGAGTCGTTCGCGCCATTAATAAACTGTTTCACAAGCACTATTAATTAGGATTTGTGAGATTCAATAACTAGGCATCTATCTCTGTCACTTTGTCTTTAAATATACCCATTCATACGTACGCACATAGAGAGAGACACACACATACATGTATTAAGATATTTGTGGGGGTCTGTCTATTTATGTATGAATATACGTGCATATACATACATATACACACGCACAAAACTCACACATATATAAGATTTGTTTTACATGTAATTGCATCAGTTTAACAATTTTGCTACGAGTACTTCTCTGGTAGATTATTGACATAAGCTTACCAATCTTGGGTTTAATGGTTTTAGGGACTAACGTGCAAACCACTGTACCATGATGGGTTGTCATAGATAGGTAGATATCAGGTGGGTTATATCACATTTTGGAAGTACTCGAGTGTATTGAGAGCAACCACGTAAGAAGCTTGTACATAATGTTGAAGTTCTTAGCGGAAAGTGAACCATCAATGGCTTACAACATATGTGCGTAAATGCTCTATTCGAGGCAGAGGCTTGAGAAAATACGCACGTGTGCTTAATGGGTGCGCACCGAAGTCGACGTTCTGGTAGATAGAATGAGATGTTTTTTTTAATAAGCTTATTTCAGATGATGCATTTTCACACTAACTGTCAACATTGTCAACATAGGATTCTCCAGTTTTTAGGTGATTCTGGCTTGCTGTTTGAAATGGCTGAAAATTTAAACATTTATTCATTATTTCGAAAAAAAAAAGACACTTTTTTTCTTCTTCTCTAAAAATCTCCAAAAATAAGTTTTCAGGAACGTATGATTTACAATGTAAGTTTATGCTGAATAGTTAGCTTAGTTTGTGTCAGGCAGCGTTTACACTTAAAAAATTTTTTTTTTTATTTCAAACTTTTTATTGAGCCAACAAAAAATATAAGAAGTAATTTATTCATTGATCACCCCTTTTTTCCCTCAATTATTCCAATTCACCCCTCTGTGTGCTGTCATAAATAAACGTTGGTCTCGTGATGGTCTCTGTTGAACGACTAACCAGACCCGTTATTATTTTTTTTATCATTCAATTCACTCCATCTCTTCGGAAGCTATTTCTTTATTTCATGCTGTTTGCTCTAACCAGCGGAGAATTTATCGATCCAAGGTGTTGATAGATTCATTGAAAACACACATACATATATTGTTATTGATAACCTTTGAGAAAAAAAAATGATCGCTACAAACAGAGGCAGACCGATCGACACGAACAAGCCGTGATAGATTATTAATTAGATATGAACAGATTCAAACAGATAGATAGATAGATAATTAAAAGATTGACTGACAGACAGACAGATAGATAGATAGATAGCTTAACTGTCTGGGATGGATAGATGAATACACAAATAGAGACAGACAATGATAGATCAATAGAGACTGGATCAGGAAGCCAACTAAACAGGCAGAAATTGTTTACTAGGTAAGTAGGTAGCTTATTCACGTGATCAATATTTCAAGAAATGATACAATAAATGTAAAAAATGGCTGTCGGTCTGATAGTAAATAGGCTGATATTTCAGGTGATTTGGTATCATGTTAATGTTGTTGTCAACTTGAAGGATCAAGTCACGGCATTTTCTTTTCAAACCTACTATTTCTTTCGCATTTTTTTTCTTCTTCTAAAACTCAAATATGGCTTCCATTTATAAAGCAATATTGTATATCGGCAACGTAGCCAATCAATTGTTCTCTCTCGTTTGATGTTGGCTTCTTTACTCTGAAGCCCGACGCCATTTTGAAGGAAAGTGCTCAGTTTTTTTTTTCAAATGTATTTTTTAAAAATCGTATTTTAGCCTCGTTTCCGGATTCCTTTGAAGTTTGTTTTCGTTGTTCCAGAATGGAATATTCTACAACTCATCCCATGCAAGATAACTAATATCAATTGAGTTATTCTATTTTATTTTTTTTTAAAGCGTTTCCTTCTGGCCTATTTTCTTTACAAATTGCACGTGAATTTCAATACATCCTACTTTTAAAAAAAAATAGCCACAAAAAACAAACAAGTAAACCGAAAAAAAAACTCCTCAAAAATCAAAAAACCTAACAAACAACAACAACAAAACAAAAAATCAACATATAGTCCCAGAAGACAATCGCAGCTTCTATTCGTTATGATAACATAAAAATAGAGAATACTTTCGGAATTTTTGTAGTTGTTCGTGTAGGTTTTTGTTATTATAGAAGGTAAATATAACAAGGTTAGTACTGGGTTGAATAAACATCTTCAACGATGCTTGATTTAACAGTAGCATCTGCTATGCGCACACACATACACACTCACGCATGCACAGGCACACACACACACACATATATATATATATATATATATATATATATATATATATATATATATATATATATATATATATATATATATATATGCGTGTGTTATGGTTACTAGCAGGAAAAACTGAATTGGCGCTGAGTTCGAATTTCAGCAGGGTCTGCTTGTGTTCACTTTGTACTTATACAAGAGAGGCATGAATTTCGACAAACCATATGTCGTCGATGATTGATATGATTGGAATAGGGGAATCTCTTCGTGGCGTAATAATTGGTCGGTTGGTCTCACACATCTATAATATTGAATAGATAGTTAAATCCTTACTGGGAACCCGACACCTGTGGCTTTGTTCCGAAAATAAGCTTAGTAAATAACTGTTTACATACACATATCGCTCACATACACACACACACGCATGCATGCACATGCACACACACACACACACACACATATATATATGTGTAGATATTTATATAAGTGAGAGGTGTCACATTGTTTGTCAGTCACGCTATAGAAATCCCCTCGAACTGGGAGCAGCCGAACCAAATTTGTCAAGCATACTCGATAGACCTATAGGAAGCTTTTCAGCCAGTTATTTATCAGATGGAACCCCTCAATTGCTTTGAAGGCAGATTGATTTACAATGAAATTTTCAGACCAAATGGACGTAATAAGAAGTTAAAATGGATAATTAGACAATTCAGAAGAGATGATATCATGAAGCGTTCGTATTTCAAGTGGCTTTAAAAAAAAATCTCCTCAGAGTATTAAATCATTCATTTAATCAATTTTAAAATTAACCTTTCCTTTCAATTTGTACAGACAAAACAACTCCGGTCGTCAACAGCACTTACTTATTTCAATATTGTTATATTTGTGCTGTAGAAAAATACAGTTATTTTAGGTACTCTCACGCACTTTTAATAGTAACCCAACCACCAAGAAAGTTATTTCCGTTTTGATCTCTCACCGGAGACCCCGACCCAGTAAAAAATGAATTCAAAAATGTTCTCTTGGTTGTGTATTTCATTCCGTTTGGTATAAAAAGTTTCTAGGAGATTAATTCTACAACATTTTCAGGGTTATATATATATATATATATATATATATATATATATATATATATATATATATATATATATATATATATATATATATATATATATATATATATATATATATATATTAGAAATGGTTTCATAATAGGACATAAAAATAATGAATGAGTTATGTTATTTGAAATTATTCGTAATGACATCCCCAATTATGACTTGGAAAACCTGCTGGTACGGGAATCGAACCTGCAACCAATAGGAAGCCGGCTTCACGTGGTAGCTCAAGAGTGAAAGTGACGCCACGTTGCGGTGGCTACTTATCCTGTCTCAGGTCTGATTTCTTTCAGCAACTCTTTTCTTTGATTGTTCATTCTATTTACGTTGTCTAGGCAAAGTGACACATCCTCTGTGTAATAATGGGAGGACGTTTCAAATGATATAACACACACACATACACACACACACACACGCACGCACGCATGCACACACACACACACACACATATATATATATATAAATAGATAATAGGATGTGAATTCGCTACATAAAAATGAATGACCCCTCCCACTCAAAGCAATACCAACAAGATTCTTATTGAATTCCCCAAACTAGAATCCAAAAACACAGTTAATAATTTGCCTGATGAGGCCCAGAGAGGGCAGAAACATGAACTAGTTTGTGTAGCGAATCCACATCCAATTATTTATTTATTTCCAGCTCTACACTAAAACAACTTGACTTTCATAGTATAAAGTTGAATGTATCGAGCTCTCTATAAAATAAATCCATCACATATCAGACGTTGCTTTACGTTATGCTATATTGCTAACCTGATCTGTACCATGCGTATTATATATATATATATATATATATATATATATATATATGTATATATATATATATATATATATATATGTGTATATATATATATATATATATATATATATATATATATATATATATATATATATATATATATATATATGCGAGTGTATGTGCGTGCACACTTGTGTGTGTTCCGGAGTTAGAAGAGTAATAAAGTATGGGGTTATATACTCTGTTAAAGCAAGCCAGGTTCAAGAGTTTTTCCAATTGTTTCTCGTGAATAAATTTTTTTAAATACATTCAATCGTGTTACAACTTGATGTTATGATTAGGAGCGCTTACTGCAAATATTAATATCATAGATTGCTAAGAATTACATCTCAACTTCCGGTTACTCGTTACCTACTCCTTCTGGATGAATAAAACATAAGTACTTTCATATTGTTACTTGAAGATGAGCACGGAATTACCTTGTTATGTTGCAGTCTGATATCTTTGTTCAGTTTGGTTTCCTATTGATCAACATTGACCGTGGACGTTTCATTAGAATTAGCCGAAGCTTTCAGAAACTCTACACGTGCACGGATTGAGATCAGACGAAAATTGTTTAATCAAACCAAAAGCACCAGACAACGTGTTTACATTTTTTCGTAATCCTTTAAAGATTGCAGTTTGGAACAAACATGTTTGTCACTTGCTCTCTTCCTCGAGGAAATCTATCTGGTCTCTACGAAGCTATCTTTATCTTGAACTAGAATTAGGCGAAAAGGAAAGGAAATATATCCCCCACTCCGTACGGTCGCATTATTTTCAATCCATGCAAAATCAGACAGTTTTCAAAGTGAATGAATCGAGAAAAAAAAAATCTATCTTAAATTTGAGAATTTATTACCTGCTGTGATTTCAATCACGGAATTCGAACGAACTCGTTCAATGCCAGGTCGATTGGTGGCGCTACTTGTGTCACAGTGAATACAAATAATCCAATCAGCTGTCGGCACTGTTGAAGACCGCATCCGGTTTTCTCTGTGGGCAAGCAATAATCCACATCTCAACACTGTAGCACTCATAATGGAACGTGGAAGTCGTATAACAAAAGATTTGGCTTGATGGAGTGATAATTTAGATGGATTCGCACAAAGGCCTAGGGGAGAGCAGCTGTTTAAAGAGCTATATTGGATGGATTCATAGACTGTATGTACTTAAGAAAGGTCACTCTGTTAAAGTACCATTGCTACTGCCGCTACTGCTACGACAATGAAGATGACAGTTGCAAGAAGTATAATTGCTTTCACTATAAGGGATGCTACAGAAGAGGGATAATACTAGTATCATAATTACGATGGCTGAAGATGACGATGATTATGAGGAAGAGGAGGAGGAGAGGTGAGGGGGATAGGCTCAGGAGAAGCGCCTGAAATACCTAATTTTCTCTCTATATAGATAAGGGAAGGAACGGTCATCCATTGGGGAAATGTGCGAAAGAATTGAATTTGACCATGCAAATAGATTGAGTAAGAACACTCAATAAAGTGTACCAAAAGACAAAAGAAAAAAATCAGATCTAATAATTGTAAACAATAAGTGAGCGTATTGTCTATTATTTTGAGAAGAGTGCTTAATTCAAATTTTGTCCGGACTTCTGAAATCCTTATCTGTGTTTATCAGATAGATAATCCACAAAAAATGGGGGGGAAAAATTCTATCTTCAAAAGTATTTTTCTATCGCCACTTTCCGGAGGAATACTCTTTTTTCTTATCGATTATACACCTAACGAAGCCTAAATAATGGTTGGTCGGAGGTAGTAGTGTAACGACATCGAAAACACGAGGAAAGATTTCAGTTACCTGTTGGCAAAAAGACGGGAAGATCTGTATATTCAAGTAAAAATTGAAACCATGCACATTATACAATTTATCAAAATTGAGAATAGTTCCAAAAGAGTTTCGATTCGAAGGAGACTTGCTATTATTTGGCTTCCAGTGATTACTTGGTTGTACAAATATTCATTTAAAAATATCAATTGGAAATTGGCTGGGAAAGATGATCCAGACCACACTAGAACGCAAGTGACAGTACTGAATATTTTTGCAGGTTTGTTGTCACTTGGTCCTCACCAACAACCACCAGAAGCATCTGATGTGGAGGAGATTATAATAATGATAATACTCGAAACAATCAAAGTGAAAATGGAAGAGATGAAGAATAAAAGAAGGGAGTTCGCGATATGAAAGCGAAGGGCGTGCCTCCAATAATCAGAACACTGGGAATGACTTCAAAGATCTTTACAGAAAGATAAAACGAATTAGAGATAAAAAAAAAAAGGAACCGTTCAGGCCACTGTATTCAGTATTTGCTCAGTTCCGATTAGTTTGGTACAAATATATATGAATAGGTGATAAAAATATTGTATTACACCAATCTTACAAGTGGGGAGAATCTGCCTTAAAAATCAATTTGCAAATTCCTTGCCTTTACTGGTTCTCTATATTTAGTCAAGTTCGACACATTTTTTTACTTTTACTCGGTCTTGAAAACCGACTACTGGCACTGGAGGGAAATATGCAACTATCTCAGCCACCATGCAGGCCATTTTCCCCACCATAATATTTTTCTTCGCCTTCTAAGCAAAGCGTAAGATGATTCACTCGTTATTAAACTATAAATTGTATTCTATTACCGTTTAATTATGGCAATGTATCAGAAGATGAAGTGGTTGACGAGTGAATATACGTACAAAAATAAAAATGAATAAGACCAGTCTGCTTATTCACCCATTAAAAACTGACACGCATCCAACATGATACGTCAGCATGCCATGTTAGGGGTGAACAGTAAAAAAAATTGTAAAAAAATGATGATCAAAGAATAAGTTACTTCTCACATATCTTGGTGGGCAGTGATCACTAAAAAGTCTAAATAAAAAAAAAAAACCAGCATGGCTGATACCTGACACGAAGTAAGGAACTGATTTAACATAAACCTTCATTGGAAATTGAACCCCCAGCCAGCCAACAGGCCAGCCCACAGGCCAGCCAGCTAGGCAGAACACTTTATAAACCAAAGAAACTTATATTGACAGTTCTGGTGACAGTTTTCGGTTGATGGTGTCTAATAAGAAAAAAAAAATACTTGCAAATGGAAATGGAATATTCGTACGACTCTACTGGTTTTATACATGAATAGGGGCTAAATAGCAAATGCTCGTAAGTTTGTCGCCTAGTTGTAAGATAATATCTCACATAAATAATAACATTTGGCATGCAATGATGTCATTTGATTTATCTGCTTTTTATTTACTTGTTTCTTTGTGATTTTGTGGGCTGGACAATTTCTTTTACATAAATTCAGCTCGGAGTACTTCTGTGTGAGGCACTGGGAAGCTAACAAGAGGCAGACCATTACGACTGGTCAATGGGTTCGCTCATCATTGATAGCCTAGAATTTCTATCCTTGTACCAGACTAAGCTTTGTAAATTCCTGATCGCCTCATTGTGGAATAACAACAAGCATTTGTCTCTTGGTTTTCCCTATTTATTTGCAAAGTTACATCAGAGCTGCGCTACTGGTCCTCGAGATATACCAAATGGCTTGATAAATTTCTGAACAGAACTAGTACATGAATAAATAAAAGCGATAAAACAAGTCTGGTGAGTCAGTCAATAGAAACTGTCCAATGTATTTTGGCATCATGCCGTGTTGGTATGATCAATTAAAACCATGGAAAAAAAAAGTAATCAATGAATAAGTTACTTCTCTTGCCTTTTGTTGGGCAGTGATAACTAGAGGTATAGATCTGAAAAAAAAAACGGACGAGGAATTAAAAGCAGAACAAGCAAAAGCAATTTTTGGAATTAATGTTGAAACTTTCAGCCCTCTAACTGTATTGGTGCAGTCTGTACGCATGATACATACATATGTAGCAAGCTAGACCGACCTGAAAACTGAAGAGACCTATTTGGATAGTTCCTGGTGACAGTTTCGGTTTATAGCTTCTAATATATTAATAAAGGAATATAAAAAATAAATGAATCAAAACAACATATGTTTATATTCATAAACGATATATATATATATATATATATATATATATATATATATATATATATATATATATATATATATATGTGTGTGTGTGTGTATATAATAAACAAAAGCAAAGGGAAGAAAATTTTTAATTATAACCAACATTTTTGACAGAGTTAGGGTTAAAGCATTAACCCTATCGTGACTCGAAGAAACGGTGAACGCACACACACACACAAACACGTGCGCACATATATAAAGAAATAGTGTGAGTGTGTGTCTCTATGTGTGTGTGTGTGAGAGAGAGAGAGAGACAGAGAGAGAGAGAGACAGACAGACAGACAAGGAGAGAGGGGGGAGAAGCCTTTAAATGTACGCACGAGCTTCTGCGTGACTATGAGAGCCCCTCTTGTTTTTGAACGATGCATTCGTAGACGCCCAGGTATTTCTTCATCACACGCCATCTCTAACGCATGCGTATTCTAGCTCCTAATTCCGTCTCTTATTTTTTCGAAGCAATATTCCAAAATTCAATTCAATGTCCACATTCTCCGAAATCGTTATTCAATCATGTAGCCTCATGTCCAGTCGCTGAAATTAAAGATAAGAAAATGGAACGATCCAACCATGTACTTCATGCAATAATGCATACAGAAACCTAACTTGAAGGGATAATTTTTCACATTGTCTCTTTTGTTTTCCTGTTTTATTTTTCTTTCTTCGCACTTACAGGTATCTTCTGGTTTCTAGGAATTCGCTTTACGCTATCTTTTCGCTTTTACGAAAAAAGGCGGAAAGTGATGAGAGCATTCAGTTTTTTTTTTTTTTTTTTTTTTTTTAGCAAACATTGGGAACCCCCTTCTTCTCTCTTTCCTGTACACCCAGTCCACTGTTAATCCTGCTATAGCAACCCACGACGATTCTGTCAAACATACCATCTCAACCATTTTTGGAGTCTAGGAACTCTCAAATTGTTTCCTGAGAAAATTGCCTAGCAATGCCGAGTAAAAGTAAACATATTTACTAATCAGTATATGTTTTTGTGAGTGGATCGATGAGGATAGCCCTCAAAAGGAGAAATCAAGCGAAAAATCGCTCTAGGATGGCAAGATTTCGGTAGAGCGAGCTCAACTTTCCAGAACAAGAAAATCCTATTAGTTTTTACAAAAAGTCTACAGCCAATGCATCCTCCTAGTTACCTGAAACATGGAACCAAACCAAAGATTGACCCTCACACTGAGAACTATGCAACAAGCACACGAAAGAATCATGCTCAACATAACATTGAGAGATCACAAAACAGCACAATATATTGGTGGAAAACAGGAGTTCGAATCTAATGACAATGGGATGGTCATGTTGCGAGGTGGACATCACAACTCTCCACGTGGATCCCCTGAGATCATATGCGAAACTGTGGCTGGCAAAATATAAGACGGCGAGTCGAAATAGACAGGTTCAGAAAGTATAGGCCTCGCGACGCCTATGATAGTTAGGTCTGGTGAATCTTGGGAAAGGTCTATGTCCAATGACTGATGCTAAAAGACTTTTGCTGCTGATATATGCTTGTTCTCACTGAACAATGTTGGATCTTATCAATGTATTCAACTCTTTCTTTCTACATACTCACACACACACACACACACACACATACAATTTGAAGAATATATACAGTAGAAACTTGATATCTGGTTGACTTATTCGATAGACATCGGTAAGTATCCAATATATATATATATATATATATATATATATATATATATGCATACATATATATGCATCGCTATTGCTAGGCTTCCAATATATATATATATATATATATATATATATATATATATTAGCTACGAAGTTTTGATCAAGCAGATGTTTGTTCTTTAATCTTTTATCAGGTTTTTGGGTGAGTGGGTTTATGAAGAAAATTTTTCATGGAGCTTCTTTGTCATAAGAATCACGTTTGCTCAATGGAATCGAAACCGAAAAAGGGAAGCATCGACAGTAAACGTTATTTCTAACTTTCAAAGTGGAAGCAAATGATTTGAATATCTGTATTTAGACATAAATGTGAAAATCAAAATTGGCCATTCTCTGGCAGAGGTAATGGAGGACCTTAACCATAGAAATCTCCTGATTTGGAAACTGGGTTTTTTTTTCTGCTTACGTATTTAATTGTTTGATAAAATCTGTAGATCAACTTGAAATACGTATGTACTTATTTTTTTTACAGAAGAAATATTTCGTGTGATTTAAAAGGAAAATTCAATTCGAATTATACTTGATTTTTACATAAACATCTGATTACTATTATAAGATAGGTATAGATTTATATCAATTTATACATACATATATATATATATATATATATATATATATATATATATATATATATATATATATACATATATATATATATATATATGTATATATATATATATATATGTATATATATATGTATATATATATATATATATATATATATATATATATATATATATATATATATACATGTATATATATATATATATATATATATATATATATATATATATATATATATATGAGAATTACAAGGATGTATACCGGGTGAGTGTTATCATTTTGTGCCAACTATGTTAAATATTGAGTTCTGTGAATAAACGGATAAAATTTGTTTTCTATTTCCTTCTTGTATTCTTACAAATTATGAACTAATACATTTTAGCATATATATATACGCAGAGAGAGAGAGAGAGAGAGAGAGAGAGAGAGAGAGAGAGAAAGAAATAAATAAATCTATACGTATAGGTATATTGTTATTTTAATGATATATTTCGGTATGAATTTATTAGGAAGTATTCACTAAAATCTATATTCAAATTAACGAAGAATTATGCTGCTTCTTCTAACCTTTCATCTTCGTAGATTTATATCGTGTTTGACATCCCAGATTATTCACCGCGTTAAATCTTCTTAAATTTTTCAAAATTTGAATTTTCAATTGATTTCCAAACTTACAGCCCAGTCTTCAACATATATATATATATATATATATATATATATATATATATATATATATATATATATATATATATATATATATATAAAGTAAGGGAGAAATTTTGATTTATTTAGATCAATATATTTTGTTTAAAATATATTCATCTTTCCTTACAGTACAGTACAGCTTTATAGATTCTGGTTGAATGGAAAGCCGAACCAAGTTAGTATCAGAGAGAGAGAAGAAGGAAAAGAAGAAAAAAAAAGAAAAGAAAAGAAAAACGTTGATCAAGCTAAAGAATTTTTGGTCAGACGTGAGAGAAATACCATTTAGATAATTAATTTTGCATATCATATTTAAATCGGTTTGTATTTTGTTTTTTGCTTTTTATAATATCATGTGCTAATTTTTTTTTCACATCACCGTTATCTGATCATATCAAATCAATAAATATTTTAGGTCCACAAACAGCAATTTCATAAGGTTATAAGCAAGGTGAGTTGGCGTTGCTCAAGAAAAATATATCTATTCAGTTTTTTCAAGCACAGCGTTTAAAATATTCATAATCAATTTTAAACAATATTTTGTTGTTTTTATTTTTCAATTCCTTGAAAAGATTAAAATTGATGATTTTGCTAAGATAGTTGAGACAAAATGCAAAGGAAAGTTATTCTCTCGTCAATATGCATCTTATGCAGTTATACACATAACCAGTAAAGAATTGCCAAAAGCCAAGAGGAAAATTCAATGACAAATGAATCTACCTATCTTCAGGTGGGAGAAGAAGAGCCACATCTTCTCACGTTGTGTCTCAGATTGCCGCGTTCCAACTACTCGTGGCCGCTAACAAGCACCATCTGTTTTATTCCTCAACATGTTGATCTGTGATTGTTGAGCGAAATGATTTGAGCTCTGAATTCAGAAGAACAAAACATTGACCAGATTCTCAGATACAACGAAAGGAAAGCAATATGAATATTAGACTTCATGAACAACAGAATTCATTCTATTTTTCAAAGCACGTGTCAGTTGCTGGATCTTTATTGTGCTAACAACAGACAAACAAAATGGGGAGTAGATTGATATGCGTCTGTTGATTTAGAACTCATTCAATAAAGAGTCAACAAGAGTCATGTGACTTTTTTTCTAATAGCTGTTCATTTGCCCAATGACCACGTCTTGCATCCTCTCCTAAATATGACCACCAGGCTAACAATTCGTCTTTTCTCTTTCTTTCGCTTTCTTTATATATATATATATATATATATATATATATATATATATATATATCTCCAGTACTTCCCTCAGTATCTTTGCCGACTGCAGCGTCTGGATATTTACTTTTCCTCAGATGTTTTACTCTCCCAATTTCTACTTGGGCGTTTTGATTATGGTCCTGGTGGACACCACAGTGACATTTATTGTCTTCCCTAGTGAAGTCCTTGTATCTTTCTATTCATCAGCTTCTTTTATTTTCCATTCTGCCGGCAAAATCATGTCCACGATCTTGCATATTTCACTTTTCCCTGTTTATAGCAATATGATGTCGTTTTCTTGCTTGTTATAGGGAATGGGGATTAGTTTTGATTTCAAAAGCCTGTTAGTATTTTAATCTTTCACTTTCTGAGACCAATTTTATTTCTTTGCTGAAACAATTTGATTGCATGTTCGAAGCTAAGTCTTTATACTATCTCCAGTGCAGCACTGTTTATATTCTGTCGTGTTTGCTTTTGTTCCATTTGGGTCTGCTTGTTGTATCCAGATATGATTTGATTAACATTAACATTGCCTTTTTTATCAAGAAAAAATGACAGATGATGGAAGACAAAAAGGAGGTAGAGCTGAAAATCTCCATGCAACCAGTTCTACACAAATATTAAATCATATGTAAGAATATGGTGATTATCATTCCAACATGTGAACAAGCATATACATTTTATCACGTGACGAGGCTGACGTTGACACACATACATATGTATATTTAGATATACACGCAGACCAAAAACGCTCACGCCAGCATACATTCACAAATGATTAAAAAAAAAAATATCAGTAAAAATAAATGAAAAGAAGAAGAAACCCTT
The DNA here is from genome assembly GCA_963457665.1 of Thysanoteuthis rhombus. Taxonomy (NCBI): domain Eukaryota; kingdom Metazoa; phylum Mollusca; class Cephalopoda; order Oegopsida; family Thysanoteuthidae; genus Thysanoteuthis; species Thysanoteuthis major. The sequence continues at coordinate 38,263,535 of OY735207.1, forward strand.
GACCGTGGTGCTCCTCTAACTATCAGTCACTTGTGGAAAATTGCGGAAACCAACGGCGGGGAAATAACAACCTTCTATCGTCTGCTTGAGTGGAATTATCACTCATTAATATTCATTGGTGTTGACCTTAAAAAAAGATCCCTTAACCCGGGCATTTCACACGAAAAAAATCATGATTTATTTTTGTGAATGGTTCTTCTGTTTTCTTTTTCATGTTTATAATTTATTTCCCAATCATCTTCAAACAACAAATGAACAAACAAATAAACAATCAACAAACAAAAAAAAAACATATTTATTCATTTAAAAATAATGCGCTGGTATAAATCGTTTTTCCAATTTTCATAGCTTTTTTTTCCCTTTTAACTTTTTGTTATCTCTTGTAATTCTACTCTTCATGAGTTTTGTTTTCATTTTTATAATTTCTTAAATGACGGTACAAGATCTCGTGGCCACGACAGCTTACACGAGATTCATCTCCTGAGCGTGATTCAAAAAAGATTTCCTTAATTAAAACACCATTTACCAGAAAATGTGTCTCCAAATTCTAGAAATCATATTCATGAAAATAAATGAATAAAAATCAAAAACAAAAAACATTTCTCAATCTTTTACACGACAGTATATGAAACTATCATAATTTTCATGAGATTTTACATAACTGTGTATTAGATATTAAAAATACCATTACTATCAGACAACATTTTCCAAGATAAAACCGCTTCAACTACAATTTAGCCGAAAAATGTTTTAGTACGTTTTGTCAGTCGTGAATTATGTTTATCAGTATATGCTTTATGAAATATTCAGCTCGTTTAAAAGAATATAACTTGTAACCATTTATAAGATGTGAGACTATTGTAGTTCACAAAACTACTGTATGCTTATACAACTTCTTTTAAAACTTTTACTAATCAGGACTCGTCCGAAATCTCAAACTTCGGTGTTTGGGTCTCCTGTGATCGGACCTCCTCCTGAAATGTAAGCAACCCTTACTCTTCAAAAGACAAAGACATGTGTGTCTCATACACAGATAAATATCGTAATCTTTAATCTGATATATTTTTTTACTCAAATTTATCATTGTGGAAGTAGTAATAACGATTAGTTTCATATGCATATAAATGAACATTCTCTACTCTATGCGAAGTCTGTCCGTAAAGTATGATAGAACGAAGCCTATTTAGGGCAACGGCACCTTAGTCCCGTTCAAATTACACCAAGTACACCCAACAAATTTATCCGAATTCCTCTTCTACTCTTCAAAACCACTAGCCAATTCCTCTTTAGGGATCACCATCAGCTGCCTCTTAGCGTTCTTTCACATTTCATTCAGGTTATTCTGTCTCCACCTTTTCAAAAGCGATAAGCCAGGAATCATAGTTAATGAAATCTGTTCTTTAAAGGGCTAACAAGTTTGGATGATGTTTTGTCACGAAACGAGAAGAATTACTTGCTCGGTCACTGTAATGAAACTAATTGCACAGTATCCAAACTCTCTCAATGACTTCCCACTGCTGACTGGGTAACTCCATAAGAGATTACCTGTCTTTTGCTGTTGAAAAGTTGCCCAAGGTATAGCAGACACGGTTGGAGAAGACCAAACAAACGATGGAGAGATGAGATAGAAGAGTTTGCTAGTAAGACATAGCTGTGATTGGCCCCGTTGCGTTCGTCATTGAAGGAGTTGAGACTGGCTTTTGTCCAGCATTGGAACTGAAATGAATTTCGCTAAAAAAAAAAAATGTCATAAACAACAAGAATCAGAATCAAAAACTCATACCTGAGGGAATTAGACCACAACGTCTGCCTTAGACAACGAACCTCAACGAAACCCCTAAAAAGAATAAGGAATCAATCAAATAATCACTCTTAGTTGGCAAATGTTCTGTAGAACGAGCTCAATCTTCAAAAACTAGGAAATCCAATGAGTCCTTAATAAGGGTATACAACCAATGCATCCCCCGATTGTCATCTATGGAGCCGAAACATGGAACCTAACCAAAAGATTGACCCTCGAAAACCTCACAACTTGCAAAGGACGGGATCGTGCTCAACATCACATGGGGAGACTATAAAACAGCAGAGTATATTTGAGGAAAATAGGAGTAGAAGTTATCACAGTATCCATCAGAAAAAACTCAAATGGCAATAGGCTGGACATGTAGCTAGAATGTCAGACGACAACATTTCCAAAAAATTTCCAAAGATCATGTGCAAAACTGTGGCCATTAAAATATTAGATGGTGTGACAAAGTGTAGACAAGTTAAGAAAATATCAGGTCCGTGACGCCCACGATAGAGAGGTCAGGCGAATCTTGGGGAAGGTCCATGTCTAACGACGGACGCTAAAAGCTGCCGCTGTTCCTAAAGTTGAAGATGATGGGTACAAATTTATGAAAAATTTTGCCTTATTCTTATTTTCAATGTTTATGCCCCTAACTTTTTTGGCTCGTTCAACTTGCGGGATTTTTCAGGCGAAGAAAACCCAACAACGGATGATATTTTCATTAGGAAGAAAAAAAATGAACCAGTTGGAGCGTCACAGGAAAAAAAGGATCAGAACAGTTGAAAATCTCTTTTCAATGATAATGCTTTACTCCAAATTCTGTTTGACGTCATTTTTTCTCCAAATAAAGAACGCCAACAGTATCCCAATATTTTTGCAATTTGCACGTTTCTTAGTTTGAGGTGTGTGTATCTCCTGCATAGAGAGTATACAACCGATGCATCCTCCCGATAGTCACTTATGGAGCTGAAACATGGAACCTAACCAAAAGACACGCCTGCGAACTGAAAAGCATGCGATGCACACATGAGAGAATCATACTCAACTTTACATGGAGAGATCACAAGACAGCACAGCATATAAGGAAGAAAACGGGTGTCCGTGACATCATAGAAACTATCGAAAAACTTAAATAGCAATGGGTAGGTTATATCGCAAGAATGGCAGACAACCAATGGACATCACGTTTCAAAACATGAATCCCCAAAGATCACATGCGAAACCGCAGTCGATAGAATACAAGGTGGAGAGATGAACTAAACAAATTAAGAAAATACTGGCTCTGCGACGCCCGTGACAGAGAAATGTGGCAGATCCTGGGGAAAGTCTATGTCCAACGATGAACATTAAAAGAATGATGATGATGATGATGATGATGATGATGATGATTGTTTTCCGCTTAAATTTGACAAGACAATATTACAGGCAGAGAGCTACAAACAGCCAATACAGTGCAGAATGTTTTTTTTTTAACTTTACAAAAAGATGAGGAAGACATAGAAGGTAATTCATTTTAGGGGGATCCGCCATTCTATCATGAGGAACAGTCATCTCGTCATAAAAATTGATATCATAAGACTAAGCGATAAAAAAAAGATATACCGAGCGTATTTAACTGTTTGTCAAAAATAGAAGATAACAATTTTTCGATTACAAATTGATATCATTTCATCTAATTTCATTTTTACAATACAGTACGATTGAAATTTTCGAATTATCTACACATTATTTGTAATTTTATATTTTAGAATATATTTCACGATTCCAAAGTTTCGTTAAAACGTGAAATTTTTTGCAAACAAGATATCTCATGTCTGACTAATACAAAAACAATTACTGCCAGTCGAGAGTGAACTGAGTGTGTTAATTAACAATTAGTCTCACATTTTAAAATTTGCGCAAAAAGAAGCAGGTTCAAGTGTCACGCAGAAGGTAATATTCGTATTGATATTTATTTTTTTTGAGTTGAATTTAGTAACTGTCAAGGTTAACAAAGGGTGTTAAAGAGCTTTTTTTCCCATTTACTAACTACTGGGTGGGGAATTTACTTTCGGAAGTCTAGTTTTACTGATCGCTTACTCACTCACTCAATCGCAGCGTGCCAATGTCCAGATATTTTCTCATAATGTATGACAAGGGATAAAAGCACAGCAACAGTTCTTTCTATCCATCTCTCTCTCTCTCTCTCTCTCTATATATATATATATATATATATATATATATATATATAGTGTAGATGAGGTTTGATATATAGCATGATATAATATAAAGCAATGTCTGATATGTGATGGATTTATTTCATTGAGTGCTTGATATATTCAACTTTCTGATGAGGCTCGGATAGGACAGAAACATAAACTGGTTTGTGTAGCGAATATATATATATATATATATATATATATATATATATATATTATTGTGTCATCTACAGACAGCTGTTTCGTTGTATTACAACTCTTCAGTGTGGCTATAGACTTTTCATTATCCAATCCAGGATCGAAACTTTCGCTTCAAACCCGGAAGCCAATATCCTTCCCCTGAATTACGGAATGGGCGGTCAGTAAGGCTGAATTTAAGCGATATATTTATTTACGAATAAATTTCCCATTGCATAAGCATACAGTGGATGAGTTACCTCACTTAAAGAGTGCTCAACTCTGGATAGAGGAGCGTATATATATATATATATATATATATATATATATATATATATATATATATATATATACTCTATATATATACTCTATATATATACCCTATATATATTCAGATCAAATGTATTCATGTATGTGTGGATATGTAAGTCACGATCTATCAATCTTTGCAAAGCTGTTTTCTTGATGCCTTCGATTTGCAAAACATCAGGAACACATGATACAAGTAACCACTACATATCTGTAGTCATTAGGAAAGGAGTCTTGTCCTCGGGAATAACGGAAGAACGCATTCGACGTGATGTATATGTTTACGTTGGCTTGCGATGTTAGGACCGGCAAGCTCCTTATTTCCAGCAGCTAGAGAGAGATTCGTTAGAGTGATACACATTTGGACCACGGTGGAAAAGAGTAAAAAGCCTTTCCCTATTAGGAACATGACAAATGAAGTAGCTGAATTGAGAGGGAAAAGAAAACGGGTTTACTGGAGAAAGGTAAGTGGGGAACAACGATTAGAGTAATTATCATAATAGTAAAATAATAATAATAATGATGATGATGATGATGATGATGATGATGATGAAGAAGAAGAAGAAGAAGAAGAAGAAGAAGAAGAAGAAGAAGAAGAAGAAGAAGAAGAAGGTGTGAGCAATCAGGAGAAGCAAATGAAAAAGAGTGAAAAAGAGAGAGAGATATAATTATGATAAGAAGGGGAAGAGAGAAAGAAAATGATGGGAAAAAAAGAGACAGTGTAATATTATATTAACAAGGAAAATAAAACAACTAAGAATAAGTTAGAGAAGGAGTAGAAAATCAGGATGACGAGAAGAAGAAGAGGGAAGAAGAAGAAGAGGAAGGTTGAAGACGAAGTAGGTGAAGAAGAAAACCAGGAGAAATAAAAGCTAAGTAGGAGAGAAAAAATGAGGAAGGAAGAGCCCTGGAGGAGGAGAAAGAAGAGGTAGAACTAGAAGAAGAAGAAGAAGAAGAAGAAGAAGAAGAAGAAGAAATACACGCACAGAAGAAGGTGAACCAGAAAAAGTATCAGAAGTAAGCTTGATCTAGATTTATCATATTGATAATACTTATCATGAAATTACGATGACGTTAAGAAGAAAATTTAGAAAAAGAATAATGAAGAGGAAGATTGGGGAAGAGAGAGAGAGAGAGAGAGAGAGAGAGAGAGAGAGAGGGTAGAGAGAGAGAGGGAGAGAGAAGATGAAGAATAAAAGGGAGAAAATGGATTTTGCCAGAAAATGGGAAAGGCAATTGCGACTCCCTGCCTCGTACGTAAAGAGACCGAGAGCAGATGATATTTTAGTGAAGGGCACGTAATTAGGAGTGGAGGGGGGAGTTTCGCAGATAATGGCGGTAAGGGAAGAGGGTGGAGAGAGAGAGAGAGAGAGTGATAGAGAAAGAGACAGAGAGAGGGACAGAGGGGGGAGAGAGGGGGATTCGTTGGCGGGAAAATGAAGTGAAGTGGTTGGTTTCCGAGCAGATTATGGATGTCTGTATCTCGTGCGGAATTTCAGCCCGTCGCGCGCGGCTTAAATTGATTCCATCACTACGTGTCCAACGTTGACGGCGTCGATGGCACTGGCTTAGGTTGGATTGTAGGGGGGGGGGTGATGGGGGAGTTGTCCGGTAGCGTGGACAGGAGTGACAATGAAGAGAATGGTAGAAGGTAGTGAGAAGTATATTAAACTGGGATAATACAGAAGCGATGAGGTTGACGTGACAGAGAAAGTGATATCGGTAGAAATGAAAGTGGAAGATAAGTAGATATTTAAAAAAAAGAAAAGAAAAAAAAGGGGGCCAAGATAGATACACTAATCTCAGAAAAGAATCAGATACATAGGTTATAAGCATTCTGCGATACCCAAGTAAATATCTCATCCTAACAAGTCCACGTCTACCGATTTATCGTTTTATGTATTTATTTAATCTTATGGGGAAACGGGAGCAGATAATTATTTTTTTTCAGTTAAAATGTTTCGAAAGGTGTTTTTCTGCCTTTTTTTTTGTACTCTGCAATTCATTAAATTGCAAGTTGATAATAGATAATTCGGTGCTTCGTCCTCGGCACCAGATGTTGTGCCAAGGGTGTGCAGTGATTAGATACTGTATTTATGACAGTGAAATTTCTCGATCAACAAAATATCGTCTTTTTTTAATAAATTGCAAATAGTTGCTATCAAGACGGAATGACTTTTACTAATAAGATAACTGATCTCCCCCAAATGGATTACCTTCTGTGTCTCCCATCTCCCCGCCCTAATATTGAAAAACACCCTGCTCTATACGGACCAGTTGTGGCCCTCTGTCTGGAAGATTGTCTTGTTAGACTAGGGGCTTGCCAATCAATATATTTGTCATTTGTTGTCGGATTTATTTATAGTTTAAGTCTCTTTGAGAGCCAGGGTTTTGAATGTTGAATTTTAGGATAGGAAGAGCTTTCCCCATTCGGAGGACTGCCGTGACACAATCAACGAATCCATATTCCTCGTTTTTGCTTTTACTGTACTTAGCTACGCTTAGAAAATATGGAGAGTAAAAAGTTTCTGTTCTTTTAAGTTGTTGGAGAGCTCATCCTCTCTAAATGTCTCATAACTGACCGTGAATCATAAGTGATTTAATCCAAGGCGTAAGTATCGGATATCTACGTGTGGTTCTTTAGTAAACAGAAGGGAGGATTTTTTTGTATTGCTTTAGCATAATGTCAGACCAGAATTAACCAAGTCTAGCTTAAGGCCGTCTTTTCTTATCATCAAGGGAAAATCATACAAAGATTATGCATTAAGTTACAGAGGTGAATTAATAAAAGAAAATGCAAGAAAAATGGGATTGATAGATGGATAGATAGACAGTCGGGTTATGAGAGTTGAACAAAGGATATATATATATATATATATATATATATATATATATATATATATATATAGAGAGAGAGAGAGAGAGAGAGAGAGAAAGAGAGAGAGAGAGAGATAGATAGATAGATAGATAGATAGATAGATAGATAGATAGATAGATAGATGGATAGATAGATTGATAACAAGTGCCACCTTGCTAACCTTTGAGCTACCACTGCCTTTTCTTGTTAATTCCAGGACTGGTCATACATCCTCATCACAAATGTATAGTAATCAGGCATGGTGTTTTGGATGATTGATGGTTATTCAGGGGGGAGAAACCTCATTTACCCCAAGAGGCCTTGATTCGGCCATCTTAGGTATGTTACTTTACACAACGAAGTCCTTGACTGGACACTTATAGAGTCTGGCTTGTTTGAGTTTTAGTTTTGATTGCCTTCGATTTTACTTATTTTTATGAATTTTCTTTTTATCTTTTTATCGCAGGAAAAAAAATACTTTTTAAATATACAGCGGTTTTTCAAAGGTGCCAGTGAGAGAAAATAAAAACGTTTTATCCATATTCTCAGCCCACAAAACTGAACGCAACAAGGTAATTATGAAAGAAAATCGGTGATCTCACCGAAGAATGGAATCCTATAGACATATATTCGACAAAATTTGTTAACGTTATGGCTGTTAAATTCCCAATTACCCTAATGGGTCAGCCAATCAAATGAGTTGGTAGATGAGGCATCAAGTTAAAGTAATTAGTTGCCTAGTTTAAGAAGTTAAAGCTAGACGCATAGCAAGGGAGGGACGGTGGGGGATAGTCGTATCCCGGGTGTTGTACGGAAGGGTGCAAAATTTCTTCTGGACTATAATGCCTCTTAATTGATAATTACGTCTCCCCTCTTGGACATAGTGCAACTGACCCTGAGCGCAGGGGAACCCTTGCGACGATGCTGGAAGGGAGAATTTTATCGGTATTTCATTGGAAATTAAAGACTGGGCAAAACTATGAATTGAAAGAAATATGCCACACTTTTGGGTACAATATAAGATGAATATGTGATTAAAAATATTTCCCAAATTACAAAAAGATGTAACTGTAAACGATTTAAATGTTTAGATTTAAATCATGCTTATTTCCAAGTTTCCATGGTTGCAGCCACCGAAATGTGATCAGGAGCGCCCCGTGACACAAACAAACGACCAAAGAAAGAGGAATCAATGGCCCACTTTCTGATTGGTCGAGCAGGACATTTGTAGGGCCACAGTGATTTGATATATATATATATATATATATATATATATATATATATATATAGTACTTGTATAAAAATTCATGAGTTTAAGGGTTATTTTTATCATAGCAGCGATAGACTATCCATTCTCCCATCCAGTACCACGATGTAGGATCGAAACCTTCACATCATATATATATATATATATATATATATATATATATATATATATATATAGCGGGGTTTGTAGACTTTATATACGCATACATATGTTTAGAATAAATAATCCCTTGTGGTTACCTCTGTTGATATATACGTATAGGACCCTATATATATATATATATATATATATATATATATATATATATATATATATATATATACATACATATACATATATATATATGCATGTGTGTGCTTATCAGCAGTATACAAGAGAGAGGAATCTGTAGCCAACTTTATTGGTTGGTCGAGTAGGTCATTCGCAGCGCTACAATGATTCGATATATATATATATATATATATATAATGCTTATATAGAAATGCATGAGTTTATGTGTTATTTCAAAGATAAATTCAAACACTCAAACACACACATATTTATATGCATGCATGTTTGTAGAAGTTATGTACACACACACATGCATACACTCGCATATATGTATAAAATAGATAATCCTTTTGGGCAATCAGTCTTGATATATACGTATAGGTGTCTATAGATATACTATACATAAGTGTGTGCTGATCGGTGGAACACACACCAAGAGATGCATACATGCATTTATATACACATTTGTTGTCTTGTCAGGGGAAGGAAATGATTGTGCTCGGCTCGTCCCCATCTATTTGTTGTCACATCCGCCTCTCTCCAGATTGCGTTGATGAAGTAACTTCCGGTCAATTTTAGCAGTAATCCAAGTAAGTAAATCAGCCAAATATTGAACTGTGATTAATACGACCAGACCAGCGCCATTACCTACATGTATCTACCGTTAGGTGGCGCTGAGGAAATACAGTGTAAGGGGACAGGGAAGAGGTTGCTTGTTATGTGCCAGGGCTATAAACACCCTATCCAGCATTCTACTATAGATTCGTTTGCTACTTTCGGATTCATTACTATCTATCTATCTATCTATCTATATATCTGTACGTCTGTCCATCTATCTCTCTCTCTCTCTCTCTCTCTCTATATATATATATATATATATATATATATATATATATTATCTCTTGACAACTAATACTTTCTCTTTTAGACAGATACCAGGGATTTGTTGCCAACTCAGCTTCGGCCTGAGTGAAGGATCATATTCAAAGGGGGTAGGTTCATGGACAGGACGAGATAAAAGATACTTGATGACATCAACACAACCCCAAAATGATATCCCCAACCTCAGTTATCCCCCTGAATAACTTTTTAAAAATTTATGTCATATTCATTTGAAACACATCGAAATAAGTAAAGAATACAGTTTCACGTAAAAACATACTTCTTTGCTAAACCAAATTATTACCAAAATGAAACTTGTGCTAGCATAATGATCAGTTAAAAAAAAATAGCATTTGTGTAGATAGATGAATCTCTGAATTAAATCTTATAAGAGTAAAAATCGGATATTGGATTCAAGCTTTCTTGTTAAACAATTTTAGCAGCTTTTTATGATGGGATGCGGGAAATTACAAGCAACCCACCTTTTCTTCTGATGCCATTTTCATGTGTTCATTTGATCAATTATAAATCCATGTTCGCGCATTGATCTTCTCACAATATGGAGAAGGACCAACAGACCCCCAAACTGTGCCTAATCCCAAGGCCATCATCTAATGGGGAATCTGTTAGAGGTACAAAATGGCTTCTTCAGATAATGTATTGATAAAAAAATTTCAGTTCCCGGTGTACTGGTTTCAAATGTCACAGAAAATGCTCAGTAACATGACGAGTTGATTGATTGATTTGTTTGAATTCCCTGGTGCAATTAGTCTACGATTGTTCGTCATTAACAAACCTTAAGAAAAACTGGTAAGACTTGAATTTACAGATATCAACATTGGTCAGCGCTTGTCTCCCTCTCCTTGCTCAATACAGAGAATGTTATTTTCCAGAAGTTACTCCAAATGAAAATAAATTTATTATGAGAACTGAAACGCTTTGCATCAACAGCCTATATGGACACATGACCGGCTGCTACGGGCGTGAAATTCAACTCCAAACTTATATTCTGACTGGTTGTAACTTTTGTATTGGATATGTGATAAATAAAAATTCATTTTTTTTTCTAAATGTACTCATTTTTTCAGAATGAAATAAACCTGAGCGTATTTTAGTGTGAATTTTCATTAATATCTGAGGCTTTTTAATTTAGATCCATCAGTAAGACAGCCTGTTGGTAAATAGTTGGTCGTGAATTGAAATCACAAAGGGGAATGTGGATTTTATTCATCAGTTTATGCCCCTTGTTACGATCGGGATTGTTTTTGTTACGGTAGAAAAACAAAGTTCCATATATATATATATATATATATATAGTCCACAGACAGCTGTTTTGATGTATTACATCTCTTCAATGTGGCTATAAAACTTTCTATTATCCCATCCAGTACCGTGAGGCAGAATTGAAACCTTCACTTCAGACCCAGAGGCCGATATCCTACCTCTGGACTACGGAACTGGACGATTAGTAAGGCTGAATTTAAGCGATATATCTATTTACACACAAATCCCTCATCCACCAGAGGGCTGTATTCCTATGGAAGAGCATTGATATATATATAATTCAGGTTACACAGCTATTCACTAAGCTTTGTGTGGTGAAAAGCCATATTTCCTTTTTTTAAACCTTGCAAACTATTTCCAAATACTTACTATATAATGACCACAGCTTCATTGATATACTGACTTGCTTCCGCACAAGTTCAGTTCCTATAAATATTTGTTTTAAGAAATAAATATGTATAGTAAACGGAATCGAATGTTCATTTGATATTCAACCATAATTCCCAGGGAAATATAGGGAAATTATCCATTCTATTTCCAAACAATTTTCAAAGAGTAATGATATACAGAAAAAAAAAGAGCTGAGTAAATTAAAAATAAATTTCCAAGAACTCCCAAGCATTTTTGTACCAACTCATCAGCTTCACATTCTAATTTCTCTTCTCATCGAATTTTTAATGACAATGCAAGCATATTCAGAAAAAAAATATCTCTGATAATGTGATCCAAATGAAAACAGAAATACTCTACCAAAATTTCCCTTGGCAGAATCTCTACTTTTACCTCAAGTACCCGTCTTTCAAGTCTTGTTCTCAACAAAATAGCCAACAATGAAATTTGAACACCAGGGAACCATCGTGTATTAAGAACGTGCGTCTTCTTGAAATAAATATCAAAGAGATGAATCAATGACGAAACAGTATGTCAGGTTTGTTTAGTTGCAAGAAAATGCCAGGCTGAAATTCCTGAATCATCAGCGTAATTTCCTCTGTGGCATCGTATACAAATTTTGGAGACTGATCTTATGAAGTTGACCTCTAAATGACAATAAAAATGACTTTATCGCCACAGGACATTAAGAATGAGGGAATATATTTCAGGCTATACAAGAATAAGGCTTGACCTGCTGAAAATGATAACTCAACATCTATATTTCTCTGGAGATCTTTTGTATATATTAGGTCATTACTGTTTGAGAGAATGTTGCAAAATTCACATCCCAATTCTCCAAGCCTAAACATAGAAAACAAGTTAGTCTCTAAGACTGTAACTACTGAAGCGAGTTCGATCGTCATGGAGTGCCCTTTACTTGTGGCCTTGTACCGTACAAATCTCAGCTTAGCAAATATCAGTACTTACTAAACTTAACTTGGTATTTGCTAACCATTACTCCACGCCAGGGCGCTGAGTAAATATCGATGAGCAGATTGCCTATGTATTTATAAACCTATTTAGTGAATAGACGTATTTAAGAAGAATCCCACACAAAATGGCGCACGCTTGCGCTGACAGAGTGACTGTTCCTGATGCCAAGACTCTGTTCAGATACAGAGAAGAGGTACTGCAATCTTCGGAACCGGAAACACCGCACGCGCATGCGCCACTAGTTTACATACATATTTGAGTAAGTGATTTGTGTGTCACTCGACTTTCCTTCCGAACAGGACTGGTCGATACCCACCCAGTCCTTCCGCCTGAAAAGTAAATGTATTCACTTAGGCTAATGTAGCCACGTATTAAGAGGGTGTTAATGGTTAGGGGCGCCATTGCAAGACTTTAATGGTCTGACTATTATAGTCCTACAAACGTAGATGCACTTGACTCTTACGTGCGCATAAAGACGTACAAAAGCACGTGCACACAAAGAGAGAAACAAATAATAACTGCATGATGTGTTGAGCACTCTTTAAGTGAGGTAACTCGTTCATTGTAAGCTTATGCAACGCTCTTCCATAGGAATAGAGCACTCTGGTGGATGGGGAATAAGTGCTGAATAAATATATCGCTTATATTCAACCTTACTGACCGTCCAGTTCCGTGGTGCAGAGGTAGGATACCGGCCTCCGGGACTGAAGCGAAGGTTTCAATCCTGTCTCGTGGTACTTGGAACTGAATGGATAGTCTTTAGCCACACTGAATAGTTGTAATACAAGTTGACACAATATATATATATATATATATATATATATACTCATCATTACCCTTTATTGATTTAGAAATATGATCTGGCACGCTTTATACCAAACTATACTCCAAGCCAGATAAAATTGATTCCTACTTAGAAAAACCCCTCAATGTTGAGATCCGGGTTATTGGCCGGCCGGACCATGAGTTTAATGCTCTTGAAATCGTTGTCTGGCTCTTCCAGCATGGGTAGGAGCATTATCATGCTAAAACATGGTCATCGATTCGAACAGCTACCAAATTCACATTTCTCAACCATTTGCCAACGAACTGGAGTGACGTCTTTCTACGATATCTTATAGCATCCCGAACCATAGCATGTTTTGGAGAATTTTTTTGGTAGTTGTTAGTCATGTCAGTAATACTGGAGACCGTCTGGATCATCAAAGTTGAATTTCCTCTCGCCTTCCTGAATCTTGACCTCTTAATTGTTCATCTGCTGGCCTCTTTGCGAACTTGAACCCCTGTTTCTGCCTTTAGATGAGCCATAGACTGGTTATAGATTTACTGCTTCCGAAAGTGAGGTGGTAATATTGTCGTATTAGCATATGAACTGGAAGCAAC
>OY735207.1:38282315-38359815 GCA_963457665.1 Thysanoteuthis rhombus
GACTTTGACATCCAAACTGACCACCTCATCCAGGCAAGAAGGCCGGACTTAGTAATAGTAGACAAAAAAAGGAAGGCCTGCCAAATAGTAGACGTTGCTGTACCTGCAGACCATAGAGTAAAAAAGAAGGAGGCTGAAAAAAGGGGAAAATACCAGGACCTAGCAAGGGAGTTAAGGAAAATGTGGAACATGAAAACCAGGGTAGTACCGGTCATAGTGGGCGCACTAGGAACTGTCCCCAAAACGCTGAGGGAGAGACTGGAGGAGATCGGGATTAGGGGGAGGATAGAGACCGTACAGACCACAGCGCTACTTGGAACTGCACGGATACTGAGGAAGGTGCTAGAGATATAAGTACTGCAACGAATAGTAGCTCTGTCATGATATGCGAAAGAGGGAGGAGACGTTAGCTGAGGACCTGAGGAGACTTATTGTCACTCAGCCTTCAGCGATAACCACTGGGCAACCGGTGTGAAACTGTAAATCGTAGAATTACTGCGACCTATGAGTACTAGGAGAGGAGGGCTGGAGACTTGAGGAGACTTGCTGTCACTCAAACTTCAGCGGTTACCACCAGGCAACTGGTGTGAGATTCCAAATAATAATAATAATAATAATAATAATAATAAGAAGAAGAAGAAGAAGAAGAACAAGAAGAAGAAGAAGAAACTGAAAGTTCCCAATGTATTGTATATCTTCAAATGCAAAACAAATTTGAAAACGTTTATGGTGAGTTCTGCAAAGAAAAACGAAATAAAATTCGAAGTTAAAATATGGCATGATAAATACAGTTAAGCATTTGTTTTCTGTAAGTCGTGGACAAGGGAAGGAGAACCTGCCAAATAATAAACGTGGCCTGCGGATATCAGAGTAAAAATACGAAAGAGGGTGAAAAGTTAAGGAAATACCAGGACCTGGTGAGGGAACTGAGGAAGATGTAAAACAATAAAGTCAGGGTAGTGCCAGTAATAGAAGGTGCACTCGGAGTTGTATCAAAGACACTGAAAACGAGTTTGAAGGAACTGGAGAAAAGAGGAAGGATCAAGATTAAGACTATACAGACCCCGAGATCTACTACCCCTAGCTGGTAGCAGTACTCTAATAGCCAAGAAAAGGGCATGGTGTAGAAAGTACAAATCACAGCGCCGTTGACAGACGATAACGATATGAGAGGATGGCTGGAGACCCGAGGAGAATTACTGTCACTCAGCCACCAGCGATAACCATCAGGCAACTGGAGTGAAACTATAATCCACAGCACTGCTGAGGTTTGCGGGTGTGAAGAGGGGGGATCGAAACTTGAAGAGACTCGCTGTCACTCAGTCTCCAGCAGTAACCACCAGGCAACTGGGATAATAATAATAATAATAATAATAATAATAATAATAATAATAATAATAATAATAATAATAATAATAATAATAATAATAATAATAATAGATTGGTGTATACGGTCACAAGCCTCATTATACAAAATGTTAGGGACATCATAAAGGTGTCTCTGAAGTCTTATTAATATGAGAGATTTGTGGAGAAGTGGGCAGGCCATGTTGTAAGAATGAAAGACAACCGATGGACATCACGTCTCACAACATGGATCCCCAGAGATCACATAAGAAACCGAGGTCGACAGAACACAAGATGGAGAGATAAACTTGACAAATTCAGGAAATACTGGCTCTGCAACGCCCATGATAGGGAATTGTGGCGAACCCTGGAGAAGGTCTATGTCAAACGACGGGCATTAAAAGACTGCTGGTGATGATGATGACAAGTACCCAACGATGAAATCAGTAGAATACTGAATCGAGCAGAAATTTTCTGGAACTTATAATTGGTGGAAGCAGATTCAATGAAACTGAATGAAATAGAAGAAACCGAAGAGCATATCTCAGAGAAACAAAGAAAATATTGAAAAGATGTTAGAAGAAATAAATCAAAAATGAATAATCAAAAAATAATGTAAAGATTAGGCATTTTAATGATTCTTTTGACTCTTCACCGAAATACCAATTTTCATGAGGAAGGAAAAACAAACAAAAAAAAAACGAAACAAAACTGGAGAATCATTTGGGATTTTTTTTTGTTTCAATACTACAATTACTACGAAATTGATGCATACAGTCACAAGCAATAATTGTCGCAATGTTACGGACATCTTTATAACAACATTCAGCAAGATACAAAGGACATGTTTTTTTTTTGTTGTTGTTTCAATTTCTAAATCTCATTTCTCTTCTTGCATATTTTATGACTTACAATTTACTTTTGGTCCAGAAAGAACACAATTTCGAGATTCAGATGTAGATAATGTGTGCATACGTATCGGTTCGAGTCGATGCTAACGATTATTTGGACATGGTGCAAGTTTGAAGAAGACAACTTTAATCGCATATAAGAATAATCACGTTGCATTGATTCGCTGAATTCACTCCCAGTAAGTAACATGCTTTTGCTTGATCGTTGCTTTTCTTCTTTATACTGTATTTTGAAAAAAAAATCAATACAAGGAGTGGCCGTCTGGCAGTCAGAAAATAATAGATTCTTCTTTGATGAGGCTGGAATTAGCATATTTGAGAACCGGGTTCCGGCGCAAATTGCTGGAGAAATAATATATATTACTTAAATCTCTGTCGTATTCTGATATATATATATATATATATATATATATATATATATATATATATATATATATATATATATATATATATATATATATACACCATTAACAAAAAAAAAAAAAAAGCAACAAAAACATCTACGGATAAATAAACCGAACTTCAAAACACTTTACTCCCGAGTCTGTCGCAATCTTTACAGTTCATATAATATATATATATATATATATATATATATATATATATATATATATATATATATATATATATATATATATATATATTAATCATATAGAAACTCTTATTTGAGATGATCACCCGTTATTACACGGTGAATGTACAATTTGGCTTAGACAACGTAAATAGAATAAGCAATTGAAGAAAATGGGGATTGCACAGGAATCTTTTCTTTAATTGTTTTTTTCCATTTATGTTGTCTAGGCCAAATGGTACATTCACTGTGTAATAACAGGTGATCATTTCAAATAAGAGTTTCTATGTGATATAACGCTATTCATAATCAATCTGTCGGATCATGTATCCCTTTCTTGATAGCACACACACACATATATATATGCGCTTACGTAAACGCAAGCTGTTCATATCGAGTACCTCAGAATTACTTTCCTTGTGCTGCTCTTGGTTCAACCATGTTTTTCCATTGTTACATAGTTTTGCAGTCGATGATGCCATGACCCCCAGGGACTTGCAAGGTCAACAGTTCTGTGCCATATCAGTCAAGTCCTTGTTTGAAATTTAGATTTTTTTTCATTTCTGTATTGTGCAATAACCTTTCCAGAATTACTTTAGTCGTGATTTCTTCAATCTCTCATGCCATGTCTCCAACCACATTGTGGATGAGTACAACACGCTTATATGACTAGTGGTGGGACTAAAAGGACAGGATAGCTCGGAGTCACGATTTTCGAGAGTTGTTAGCGGTATTTGAACTTCAATGCATGCTGTCACTTGATCCTTAGTGACCACTTTTTAGGTGGAGATGAAAATACAATAATGATAATAACCACCAGGCAACTGGTGTGAGATTGCAAATAATAATAATAATAATAATAATAATAATAATAATAATAAGTCTGGTTAGTCATTCAATAGAAACTGATACGTGACCAACGTCTTTTGGCAGCAGGCTGCGTCGGGAGAGATCAGTTAACACATTGGAAGGAGGGATTATCAATGAATAAGTTACTTCTCTAGCTTTTTGTTGGGTCATAACCACTAAAAGGTTCAGATTTTTAAAAACTAGGAACCAATTTAGAATAAACTCACATTGCAAACTGACAAAAAGATAAAAGAAATAACCATTTTGTTAACATAGGAGTAAATGTTGAAATTTTCAGCTCATTAGCTCCATTGGTGGGGCCAGTACATGCATAGCTAGCCAGACATACTTAAACACTGAGAGAAACCTATGTTAAGTGTTATGGTGACAGTTAGGATTGACTGTTTTGAATACTGAAAGGAATATATATATATATATATATATATATATATATATATATATATATAAACACTTTCCAATGAGCACACAGCTACTACAGTCTTATCCGAGAGAGTGGGTTTAATCCTAAGCTGTGCACACAATGACTCTGATCTAAGGCAGAAGTGCCGACCTATACATAAATAATTCTGTCATTTTTTAATGCTACTATCTCAGTTCTACTACTACTACTACTACTACAACTACTACTACTACCGCTAATGATGATTATGATGATGAATACCGTGGAAATGAGTTTGCAGTCACTTGATCCTCAATGGCAAACACCAGATACCTCTGACGTAAAGATGTAAATATATAATAATAAAAAATATAATAACAACGAAGACAAAAACAGGTGATGGGGAGGGGGATTAATTTTAATAATGACGCGTATTGGTAATTTTTATCAAAAATGAATTTTGATTACCGTCGCTAAAAACAAAGATCATTAAAAAAAGAAAAAAATTCCCATCGTTAATCTTTGACATCAGTTCTTAAGTAATATTTGATATCATTCTGGTTTTAATGTGTATTTTCTCCTCAATTATTATCGTATTTGTTTAAGATCTGATACCCGCTCAAAATCAGATTCAAGCTAAAAAATGCGTGGGCAGATGCAAGTGTCCATGAATCTTGCCAGAATTAGAGTGAAGGAATTGGTACGGGGTCACCACGCAAATGACAAGACAAAAAATAAATACGTAAATAATCTGGTAGACAGATGATTTGATAAATAAGAATGTTTTTTTTTTTCCCTTTAAATTTAGATTGCAAAATTCTCGTTCTGAAAGTCATGAATTATTCATACTGAAATTTATTTTATGCATAATTTTCTGATGGCTTTGGTGGTGATACCAAATAAAAATCAATGCATTTTTTTTTGTTTTGTAATACTTTATGGATTTTTTTAAAAGTCGTTTTTCATACGTTTCACAATAAACTTGCACGGACAAATAAAGATATTAATTTATGATCTTGTCGATGTTTTAATATTGAGCAGGCGGATATTACATTAGATTGATGCCAAAGGTTTTATAGCATTATTTTTGCACAATATTTTGAAGATCTTAGAAGTGTTTCTGGAACTTATATACTTCTTTATCGCTTTTGAGTGTACACCCTTTGAGCATAGTGATAATTTTACATTGTTTTGTTGAAAACCATGGCTGAATATAAAATACACATCGACACTGTTTACTGATCATGTTTAATCTACAGTAGTAGGTAGAGACAAAGCAGTGCGACAGTAAAGCTTGTGGTAACTATGCATTAAGTACAAGCATGTGTCGAGAATGGTCCTCGGTGTTTAAATAGGAAAATTTTGAGCTCAAAGACAAAGACTCGAAAACCGATGGATTGGAAGAATAAGAGAGGAAGAAAGATGCAGAAAAATATCATCATCATCATCATCACCACCACCATCACCACCACCACCACCATCATCATCATCATCACCAGTCCTTTAACGTCCGTCATTGGACATAGACCTTCCTCAGGATTTGCCACAATTCTCTATCATAGGCAACGCGGAGCCAGTACTTTCTGAATTTGTCAAGCTCGTCTCTCCATCTGATATTCTGCCGGCCTCGGTTGCGCATGTGATCTCGTGGGATCCATGTCGTGAGTCGCGATGTCCATCGGTTGTCCGCCATTCGTGCAACATGACCAGCCCACAGCCATTTGAGATTTCTAATGGATTTTCTAATGTCCCTGACTCATGTCTCTTCCTGGATGTACTGTGCTGTCTTGTGGTCTCTCCATAACAAAAATAAACGTTAATCAGCCAAATCATTCTAATTCAGTCTTTTCTGGACAAGAAGTGTTATTTGGCTGAGTATTTGGCTGCTTGACAGTGTCAGTTCAAGATAACAAAGATGGCGCAGCAAACGATCACAGAACTGGGATAGGAAGTTCTTCTACGTGAAGCCTATTTCCTAGACCTGTCGTTTGATGCCTCTCCTGCGAAGATTGCCGATACCTTATAATACAATCACTATCACATATTCCGTTCCATGCATTAATCCTCGTCTGGTCAGCGATTCCAACAAGTTCAACATATCTGAAAAGAATGCAGAACAAAGTTCTCAACTTTGTGACAAACAAGCTTTGTCCTTTGGGTAGAATAACTTTAATCCATGAAACTTTCTCGAAGATTTTCAAAGACATACAGGAGAGCTGAGATTAAAAGTGAGACAAGCACTCAGGAAAGCCGAGAATATAAAAGCAAACGTCACAAGAGAGGAAAAATGGCTACCAAATCCCTTCAAAGTGATTCTGTTATAATCGCACTAACACAGACTAAGACAACGCAATATTTATGAAGAACGAACTAGAGTATTTAGATAAGATGGCTGGTTTACTGAGGAATAGTAGCCACTGCAAACTAAGGAAGGATTCAATACTAAACCCCGATAGATTGGTAAAACTACCGTACTTGATGGCTTTTAATATCAATTCCCCTTTGAGAATGTCTCAAAACAATCCATTGGTTATGTTCATGAAGTTTAGTTATGTGGTAGCTACTTTTGTTTTGTAAATCACAGCAGAATTATTACTAAAGCATTTTCCTGCTTTCCTAGTAACATTTTACGTCCATTGTTACACTGTAGCTGCATATTCCAGTAACATTAAACGCTTAGGCGTAAATACACATAATTCTTTCTTCATATTACTCGCTGGAATGAAAGGTCTTGTATGCCAACAAATACGGTGGTTGGTCATTGCCTTAGTATATATATATATATATATATATATATATATATATATATATATATATATATATATATATATATATATATGTATAAAAAAGAAAAAACAAATTTAAAGCTTTTCATTTTGATGTTCTGTAATGCTTCATCATTGCAAGGATTGCCAGGTATTTTTATTTTTGATCCCTTACGTCACGAATAATTTATTTGAGGATTGTACCAATGCAATGTATTTAACTAAATGAGAGGCTATAATGGCTCCATCGATTAACAGAGACAGATACTGCGTCATCACGTATGGTAGTGCAAATACATGCTTAGAAGAAGGTTCCATCGCCCTTTCTTTATTGTCTATTGTTGGACATAAACCTTCCCAATGATTATCCAAGCCCCTCTATCATGGGTGTCGTGGAGCCAATACTTTCTGAACTTTCTACTTTCTTGTTTGTCTCTCCGTCTTGTATTCTGCTGGCCTGTTTTGCATGTAATCTCTGGAAATCCATGTTGCGTGTTGTGATGTCCATCAGTTGTCTGTCATTCTTGCAACATGGCCAACCCATTGCCATTTGAGTTTTTCAATGGACTCTATGATATCTCAGACTCCTGTTTTCCCCTGATATACTTTCCCCTGATATACTTTCCCCTGATCTCTCCATGTGAGGTTGAGCATGATTGTCTCATGTGCATGTTGCATGGTTTTCAGTTTGAGGGTCAGTCTCCAGCTTAGGTTCCATGTTTCAGCTCCACAATAAACATATTGCCTTCTCTTGTTTTGAGAGTTTTTTTTCCTTAGTGTAGTAACACGTGTTTTTCCCTTTGAGAGTGATATCGAGGGAATTCACGATTCGTAGGTCTACGATTTAATCTTCACGCTATAACTTATAGATTCTATTTTCAGAGATGTAATTAAAGGAAAACAGCCCCGGAAAAAATAACAAAAAATGAAAACAAAAACATAAGCAACCAAAAAACAAACAAACAAACAAACGGACAAACTAAAAACAAATATACAACTATGATTAAACCTTGCAAGTAAATTAATGAATTGCACGGAATACCTCATCGAATCATGTCAGTATTAATGCCGTGTAGACGAAATGCCATTATGGTTTCCAAATATTTGCCAGCCAATAATTTAAACAAGCAGACGACATATAGCTGGTGTTTGTTTTAGTAACTTTGTTAGCCTCGTTTTGGCGTCATTGAGCTGAAAATAGATGCATGCTCAAAAATGTATGACTTCACCATCGACGCTCTAGGGAATGTATTTTTGCCGAGAAAAATATTTCATCTTTAAATAAAATTTCCATTTTTAGAACATGGCTGTCACTTCAGTATTGGATTGTTTAATCGTGAAAATAAATGTTAGATTTATCGACCGTCCTAAGAGGATATACAGTTGACCAGGTTCATGTTATAGTTTTGAGAAATTCTTGGGAAAGTTTGAAAATTTATGTCCAAAAAAAATACATTAATTTTCTTTGGTTCGAATTTTGAAATTATCACGTATAACAAAATAAAGGAAAATATTCTAAAAAATAGAATCGGTAAAAAAAACATACTCAATTAAAAATCTTGTCACCTGAGCTGGCAGCATATATATATATATATATATATATATATATATATATATATATATATATATATATATATATATATATACTTAGATCATTGGGCAATTTGAAGACTTTAAGGGTAAAAAAATTCAAGCAACCACGCTTATAAGTAATCAGTTTAAATGAATAAGCTACAATTGTTGCTGATTTTATAGTTATTTCCATGATCATTCATGTCGTCACAATATCATTCGCAAGATTACGTAAATAAAAATGAAGATGCCGACCGTTGTTGAGAAAATAAGATGCGGATATTAGTCAGAAACATTCATAAAATGATAGATGTACATCAAATCTTAGAATATTGGATTTTATTAGCATGGTTAGAGAGGAGATACGTCTAAAAGTTGAATTGAATCAATAAATGTACGATTCCAAGAGAATCATCGAAAAATGACAATATTTCGTATTAGAATTTAGCAAAGGAATACTAGAAAACTCTTTGGCTGGGAGTAAAACAACAAAGATTGAGATACTCATATCAGAACCCATGGAAATTCTAGGAAAACCAGAAAAAAAGTGTCTGGGAAGTTGTAATAAAAACAACAAACATGAAGATACCAGTGCGAATAGATTCATGAGATAACGACAATTTTCTGTTTCAGAGCTTAAAGTAATACCAAGAAAACCAGAGAAGGCAGATAGTTCTATGAGGCCAGAGAGTCCACCGATTGGAATGTTGTGATGGAAACTGCAAAGATAAGCATATTAGTCAACTGCAGTAGTTTTATGAAATTATAACAATACAGTTATTATTAACAAATTACAAATTATCCATTCTAGGTTCGATAATTCGCTGGTCAGTCTTTAATGATTTCATGGGAATTATGGGGGAAGGGGCCCAGCAGGCCACAAAAAAACACATCAAAGAAAATGCGTTGTGTTGTACAAACGAAACAAACAAATTAGGAAATCATAAATGCGAGATTATTGTATTCATGTTATTGATTCATTTATATAGACAATATAAACCCAGCTGAAAACTTTTCGTGGTTGAAAACTTAAAATTGTTTAATGTTTACATTCCTGAACCAATTAGTCGAACGGTATGTGAGACATTAATCTTTTTTCCAATTCACTGTGCAGTGAACAAATTTATCTATTTATTTATCGATTCAGTCATAATAAAGTGGAAAAGTCTGACGTCATGACTAACTTCTGGTCCCAGTTGGTATCTAATTCATACCAAATTAGGACTACAAAAATCTTGCTCGTTTCTTTGTTGTCGTTTATTTTGGTTATTTCGACCACAATTTCGCAAAGATGGTCAGTACAGGACATCCAGTTTATACTTGATAGAAAATTTGGATAACTTTTAGAGAAATACAACGAAAATGAATGAAAAATTACAGATTATAGATCTGCTATATATGTTATCGATCCAAATTTAGATATGAAATATATAAACTGGAAACGCTGAAAAAAGTGACGGAAAGAATCTAGACGGATGAATAGTTATTTCACATGACTATTACTGCAGTCTGCTCCACACAGCATAAAGTCCGGTCCCTTCTAAGTATGCACCTTTAGAATGGGCTCTGTTCTAGTTTCATTAATGAAAATTTTAATCTCTAACTTCAGCTCTTTGCAATATTCAAGGCGGTGATAAGCACAGCCAATCTGTACGCATTCCCCACTTGCAAACGGGTTATGAGATACGTGCAGAATATAAAACCCCGGCAATCGCTTACACGGCAAGTCTTTACATTTAATCTTGATGCAAGTCGACGATTAAGATCCGGAATCTATTTTCAGACTCCCTCTTCTCTCATCAAAATGTCCTGGAACTCAAATTATTACCTCA
Source organism: Thysanoteuthis rhombus (assembly GCA_963457665.1). Classification (NCBI taxonomy): domain Eukaryota; kingdom Metazoa; phylum Mollusca; class Cephalopoda; order Oegopsida; family Thysanoteuthidae; genus Thysanoteuthis; species Thysanoteuthis major. Next base: position 38,292,563 of record OY735207.1, read on the forward strand.
TTGCAAGCTAGTAACCATCTTCCTTTGAAAGACGGAAAGGCAGTGTTATTATGACGGGAGCTATTACTGGGGATATTTGAAAGGTGATTTAGTTGGTCGTTGGCGGCGGTGGTGGTGGTGGGAGCATAAAGACTTCAACCGTCCGCTTATTTCTGGCGGAAGCGGAAATGAACTGTTAAATGTGTCCACCGTAAATTGGAGAGTGTAGATTAGGTGTGCAGAAGCGTTGTTCCCTTTGCTTTTTATGTCAATGTCCGATCTGACATATTGAACACCACGAAATAATTTGCATGTCGTAATAAAGTTGTGTGGGGAAGATGTGGATTTCAAAATTCGGGCTATATTGGACTCATCAAACCCGCTAGAAATATATCATAGCCAAGTCTGGCACAGAGCCATATAACTAGCGGAAGACACTGTTACAGAAAGTAAGGAGGGTCTGTCGTTATTTCAAGTTATTTTCATCATCAATTCTTGAAACGATTAAGCAGCATTTTTATCATCCTCTCCAATTCGTTGTCAAACGATTACGAAACATTTTGATGCAAAAACCATCTCTGTTACACATTCATTGATTGAATATTTTTGTGCACAACATATGCCTGTCACTTTTTAATAATTCTAGTTTTCAAACGTCAATTGAAATTTGGATAGGGGATGGCAGGGTGTTCGCTCGTTGGGGAATTAGAAATATTAGGAAGCGGCAGGGAATGTCAGGAAGTGGTTGGAATGAAAAAAATGCACCATAACTCAAGTTTGATATTGCTATCAATTAACCAAAATATATATATTTATCAAGCTTAGCCTAAGTCAGTACAAAGCCAAGTGGGGGAACGGGGAATGTTGGATAGGAAAACTGTGTTGCCCCGTGCTTCAAACAGAAAAAAGGCCTGCCTCTCCTGAAAATACGAACTCGAGATCCTGGCTTTTACCTGGTCTCGAACACTGGTGAACGGCATTGGTAGGGAATGCACGCACTGAGCAGAACAACACACACACACACTCACACACTAACACACACACACACACACACACACACATATATATATATATATATATATATTGGGGTGTCCCTAAAAATGAAGTTTATGGAAAGTTCTATGTACAAGGTTGCTTATATACTCCTTGGCGTAAATAATGTAAGTGCAAAGTTTCCTATCCTTTGGTTTTCATTTAACCACTCTTGTAAAAGAATCAAACATTCCGTAATTAATACATATTTTTTCAAAAATCGTTTCATAGATTTATTTTTCGTTGTACATGCTTGATGAAAAAAAATACACACACACACACACACACATATATATATGTGTATATATATATATATATATATATATATATATATATATATATATATATATAAAAGAAAGGGAATATAAACATAAAGACAAGTTAGTTCTTATTCTTTCAAAACTATCAGTGTAACAATGGATGGTATCGGCTCTTTTTGGTGGCAGGTACCACTTGTAGGAAGTACTGCTTTTGGTCTTCGTTTTTGGTCGTCATATCCTTGTAACGTTAGATTAGAACAATACCTCACTCAGTAGCATCATTCACAGTTTCCATCTCCAAGTCATGCTTTCTAAACTCCTCGTATTTGACCTGACCTGGCCAATCCTGTGGATCCCTTTGAAGGAACTGGCGTGCCACTTTCATACCCGTAAATTTCATGGTATCAAAAACAATCAACTTCTTCCCTGGGGAAATAGGCTACGTCATAATCCAAGCAATCAATTAGCATATAGATGCTCTCCAGGGTGTGATCCATCGTGGAGTGCTGAAGGTTTATCTCTTCGTGTTTGTACAAATCCCATCATCAAAAATGCCGGTTCAATCAGATGATGTCACGAGTAGCACAGCTGAATGCGTGGAACTGCTTTCTCTGATTCTCTATCGGGATAGCTTTCCAGAATTCCCAACGTTTCAATGTCATGCTAATGAGCGTGTGTCACCACAGGTGTTTTGTGTCAGTATTTGATGCAAATCAGACCAGCTGAGTCGCATTTCGTGGCGTTGGCTGGAACTGGTTCCGGAAAAAGTCCCTTTACCCTTTAATGGTTTTCTCTCCCATCCATCTACCGGGGTAGGTTTAACCCGGAGCTGCAATAGGTAAGTATTCGAACATTCATTTTCTTATCTCTTGAACAAGCCTTCCGGTGCTGGGACAAATTCTTTGTATGAGAAAGATCCCTTTTCAAAGACCATCGGTTGGACTAAATATCGATGAAAAGACACAAGGAGATACGATTTCAAACACATGATGTCGGCAGTCTATCGAAATGAGCTGATTACCCCATGGCTCTTGAATCCCGACACAGGCTCTATAATGTAAAGCTCTAATCGATTCAGCCGTATCAAACATCAGGACTCTCATAAGCTGTTCTACGTACAGTTGTCGTGTAGCTCGAATGCATGCCTTGGTCTGTGATTTTCCAGTTCCCTGTCCCGTCTTTCAGACTGCGTGTAGCTTCTTCTGTTAATAGAATCGAATATGAATTGATTTTCAACCAGCGTTCGTCCTTCCTCAATATCAGGAAAAAGCTTCCCATCCCGATGCAAGAGGGGGGGGGGGCTGAGTTTTCTAGTGAAGATGATGCCAAATCTTCCAAGGCTGTCTTCTTCCTCCTGCTTTTCCTTTGACGAACACTAGAGATTCAAGAGTATGTCATCATCAACAGATCATGACCGAAAATGTCTTCCTTCGTTTAATCACTGTCATGCTTTTCCTGTCATTTATCTTCACCGAATTTTGGCGGTCAAGAAGCTTCGAAGGTTTCCCGTTTCAACAATCGACCCATCGATTGGAAATATAAATTAGTAATCAAATGAATAATAATAATAATAATAATAATAATAATAATAATAATAATAATAATAATAATAATAATAATAATAATAAACATGTTGATTCATCATCTAAACTAATTTTGGTAAGATTCACTGCATTTCTTATGCGGAAAATTTTTTAATTTGTATGTCTCGTTTTTGCATCGTATATTTTTGATATTTTCAATTGATACAGTTTCTTTTAAACATTTAGATGATACAGATATCTTATATTAATGAATAGTTTATAAAACCTGTTCAGAATTATGTATGATTGACATAAGCCTAAAACCAAAGAAGAGCATCTTTATTGTTTCTCTGCTCTCGATCAAAAAAGCAGAACTGCGCTTTGCTCCATAGCAAAGAATAACATTATGAAAAATTGCGAGATCTCTTAATACTCACCGATTTAGCTGAAATTTTACACACGATATTTAGATAATATAAGGACAAAAAGCAAGCGTGGAGGTTAGCTACAACGACTTTGAAAGTGTATCAGTGTCTGTTCTAGCATATATATATATATATATATATATATATATATATATATATATATATATATATATATATATATATATATATATACATTTTTGTTAATTTCTGATAAGATTTCAAATTCTATCAAAAACTATATTTCCTATTTCATACTGCTTTCTTTAATGGTAGAATGGTATTCAATTTGGAAAAGTCCGATAAAACAGCAATATACGACCAGACACACACGTAAATTTATATATATATATATATATATATATATATATATATATATATATATATATATATATATATTGATTCTTTGCAAATATGCTTTGAAAACTAAAAACAAATCCAAATGTTCTTCACTTAAACTTACATGTAATAAAAACAAAATCGAATTAGACAGAATTCTCGTTGTTTTATGACGTTCATGATGAATTCTTCTCATTATTCCGTACATCTTTTTAGACTTTTGCTTCCATTTTTGTAGTTATTGACACAATCATTCATTTTGTACCCGGTGCGTAGAATTCATTTTTCCTTTCTTACTCCAAATAAGCGAAGGGAGGGAATTGAAAAGGAAAAAAAGTACGCTGCAATCATTTGAATTCTGAAATGGAGCCTTTCTTTATTGAATTTTGCCTCGTCATTTCTTTATCTAATTGTTACTTTCCATCGCAGCTTCCTATGTCAGATACTCGATGATATCGAATCTGTTTCTACTATAAATCTTTGGGTACTTTTCTCCGCTTTATTGCTGCCTTTTATCACAACTTTCTAGTCACACTTTCTAGATAGTAAAACAGGACTATGTGACGTTGAAGTAAAATAAATTTTGAGTAAAAAGATCGCAATAAAGCCATAGATTTGTGTCCCTTCAATGCAGTATCAAGTGGATGAATTTGTTTAGGCATATTCCATGAAAGAGCAATTTCTGTGACATGAGATACGAGTTCGAGTCTCGTCAGATGCTTCTTGCTCATTGTTATTTCATGCTACTTACTTTGAGTATTCGATCTAGAAATTTGAGAGGGAAAGTAGCTATTAGGCAGCAATAAGGTGAAGAACAAAAGAATGAAAAATACGATAAAGAAAAGTAACAATCTATACATGTAAGACACACCTGGGGAAGGTAGAAGCTGTATCGATCGAAACAACGTTAATAACAGCAAAGGTATAGACAATAGTAAAGAAATTTTATGAAATTAGAGTAAAAAAATCTTTCTTTTAAGCTGTATTTTGGATTGAAGAATGAATGGTTTTGGACCATCGTTTATGACTTTTTTGTTCGAAAAAGAAACAGACAACAGTTGATTCATACTTTCTATGGGTTTACATGGCAAACAGGGAGGATTGGAACATTAGTGTATATCTCTAAATGGAAGGAATAAACACATTGAACTTGAATAGAGCGGATACCGATACGCTTGTGCCAGTCTTAAGGATGGCAAGTATGAAAATTCAAAAGAAAATTCTGTACTCGGCTATCATTGCTTGTCGACCACTAAAAGTGAAAATCTACATTTCATATCCGGCCGCCGCCATCAGAGAGACAGATTTCTGTTGACCTGTGAGAGCGAGCGAAAATAACTTAAGCAGATTCCAAAGAAGGTCTTGGCGGACTGTCCATTAGTTGTCCGGCCATCTTTGCTCTCTGACAATCTGAAAGCATCCTTTCCATTTAAAGGTAAACATTTTGTAAAGCGTCTTGTAAGGCCCAAAATGTGTTTCACATTCTACTGATTCCATTAAATCATCTCCTGTCTTTTAACAAGGGTCCTCGTTGCAGTATCCTGTAATCTGCACCTTCTGTGTAGGTAAGAGCCACAGGTAGAAAGTATTTTGAAAGAAGGAAACAGGAAGAGAGGCTAAGAGAGAGAAATAGAGAAATACAAAACATAGCGGGAGAAAGTGCATATATGTTTGTGTGTGTGTGTGTGTGAGTGTGTGTGAGAGAGGATAAGATATGAAGATAGGTGTGTCATATAATGCATATATGTCAATGTTCGGTTGTACATGCATGTACATGCAACGCACACACACACACACACATATATATGTGTATATATATATATATATATATATATATATGTATGTGTGTGTATGTGTGTGTGTGTGTGCTTAAGCTGTTCTCCAAAAGTAGAGCATTCCAATGAAGAGAAACTAACTTTCGTAAGCCGAAATGGCATAAGGCAAAGGAACAATCACTTTTAATTTATACAGGAAAAATTTTGAGCATTCCCAGACCCTAAAATGGTGATAATGAATCGTCGGAGGCCCAAGGGGTTAAGCTTACACCATCGATTGGAGTGTAAGAAAGAAAGAGTGAAACAGTGTGTATATGCCCCAAACCGAACTAATTCGAAAAAGGGGAAAGAAAAGAGAGCATCAAGGTGAGATATCATTAAATTCACCGAAACGTTGATAATTTCCCATGTATAATGCCTTGCAAACGTAATCAACTCTTAGCACTTTCTGATTTTGTTGCATTACAACCTGTAATTTAAATGGATTCCATTGGATTTTATCTTTAAATCAGAAAGCACCTAGAGAGTGCATACGTCTGCCAACGCTATTGCCAGGGGTTGGGGGAAATTGTGGATCCACCCTAAAATGTAATCAATTTACTGAGGACTTTTGGAGATATGTCATATGTGCAGTCAAGAGCGCATACATAAATGTATGAAAAAACAACGACAAAAAAAAAAAAACAACAGCAGGGAAACATCTTTCAATCAAAAATGAATTCCTGGATCCGCCCCTAAATTCAACAACTTCTTCCTTACTACATTTCCCATGCTTCCACAAAAGAACATTCGATGGATTCGGAGATATCATATGAACAGATGCACAAACAAGACTAAAGGCATATATTTCTCAAAACTTTGAACATCCGATGAGCACCTGTGAATATGTTATTATAAATATATGGCACTACAACAATCCTGATAAGAGGGGGTCCCCTCAACGAGGGCATTAATTTGGGAAGCGACAAAGAGACCAATTATAAACTCGATGGAGCTGAAATCTCAACAACAGAGATTGGGGTAATTTTCCATAGGATCACTCTGAACTGATCACTCCACGGAGCTGAGCTTTATGAAAGAGTTAACAGGAAATAACATTGCTTTAACAATGCAATAAATGAGGAAACATGTTTGGGGTTCGCTAAAAGACACATATATATATATATATATATATATATATATATATATATATATAAGACACCCTTAATATGTGGAAGAAGGTATAATAGTCAAATGAGATTAAATAGAACTTTCTATACATCAAAGAAAATACTACGCTTCTTTATACATAACTATTGCGTTGAAACAGACAAATAGAACGAGAATAAACAAGATGAGGATTCGGTGTGAAAGCAGTTATTTGGGCCTTTGTATTATCGGCGGTTATTTAGCTCAATGGTAAGAGCATCGCTACGCTGAAGCAGCTACTCCATATATATATCTATATATAGACAATATGTGCATATTGTAATGTACCTATATACATACAGAAAATATGCTGAAAGAGACAGAAATTGAGAAAGAGGGATGATAAAAGATATAATGTACATGGTAATGCTCATATATATATATATATATATATATATATATATATATATATATATATATATATATATATAAACAGAGTAAAGATTCGCTACACAAACACGTTTCTGTTTCTGTCCTGTTCCCCTGGAACAAGGCAGAAGCATAAACGTGTTTGTGTAGCGAATCCTTACCCCATTATATTTTAAGCTTTACTCTGAATTAACTAAATGTTTAATGTTAAATGTATCAAGCACTTTATGAAATAAACCCACCACACATCGGATATTGTATTATATCATACTGCATTCCTGATTTGTATTCTGAATATATATATATATATATATATATATATATATATATATATATATATATGTATATATGACAAGAGACAGAGGAGAGATACAAAATGAGAGAGGGTAGCGAGAGAGAGAGAGAGATAGAGAAAGAGAGAGAGAAAAATAAAATACAGGATGGTACAAAAGTTGCTAAGAAATTCAAAACACTCATAAATTTTTCTCTTTTCATATTTTGTTGTCTTTCCTTTTTTTCAGATATATGAACGAACCCCTTGGAATTCACCATGGAAAACATACACAACTGTAAAACAAACAAAATAATTTCTCTTTGGATTCTCTCAACGTTAACCCAAGCAACATATTTTTGTAATTTGAACGAGTGGACATCACCATCTGAATCCATGACCGGCCGTTAGCTTGCGCGTTCTCGATAATTGAGTCCCGTTAGTGATTATCTACGAACAAGAAGACCAACTTCCAATCCGAAATACCGACAACGGTACACGTATGTAAAAGAGCAGATATCCTTCTGAATGTTATACAAAATGTTATTGAAAGAGAAAAAAGTCAAAAACGAAGGGCATTTCAAAGAATTATGTCCTACAGATTAGTCAACCACATTCCCTTCTTTATACATTTCATTTCTAAAAACAAAAATAATAAAAAAAAAAAATTAAGACTAAAATGGAATGAATGTTGTAAACCCTTTTGAGACTGTTGCACCGCCCTGTACATACCTGTCTATAAAAGTGAGAGGTGCCACAGTGTACGTCTGTATTTGAGCTTGTTTGTCTGTCACGCTATAGAAAAACCTTAACATGGGCGTAGCCCAACCAGATTCGACATGCGTACTCAATTGACCTATGTGAAGTTTTTAAAAGTAAAATGTTTTGACAGAGCAATTTAAGGCTTTTAAAGGGTTGTTATAAACAATGCAACTGTAATGATAAAGTGAAGCCTTACTTCCAGTTCAATATGCATCCATATATATATATATATATATATATATATATATATATATATATATATATATATATATATATATATATATATACATACACATATATATATATATATATATATTCGTATGTTTACATATAAGTGAGGGGACATTTCTCCCTTCATGTGTCAAAAATGAAAAGAAACGTTCCTCCCTGAAAGGATCAAAAGTGAATGGGGAATTCCTCCCTCCTCTGAGGAGACAAAAGTGAAGATTATCTTTTTTTTTTCACCTTTGAAGGGGGCTGAGGTGCAAGGAAATCCTTTATTCCCTTTAAGATATGAAAAGAAACCTTTTTTGAGAGCCTGAAGGTTCTGGTACCCCCTTTTTTATACTCAAATATTTTACCCGGCGTAGGTGGGTACTTTTGTTAGTAATGTATATTTGCCTACAGAGAGAGAGAAGGTCTGGAAAAAAAAGAGCAGAGAGGGGGAGAAAAATGAGAAACTAGATTGAGACAAAAAAAAATATGTGTTTGTGTTGAAGATTGAAACGGGCCATTACCTTGGCTGAGCCAGCGTGGAGAGCAGCAATGTCGAAATGGATGCGGAACATATTTACAAACAATACGACAACGCGAATTCCCCGAAGCTCCGGACAACGACAACGTTGGCAGTCGGACAAAACAGTAAAGCTCCATTACTAAACGGACCAACAATTGATGAAGATGGTGCATAGATATACGAAGAGATTCAGTCCCTTTGCAGTGCATGGTATAATTGTGCAATGTCCCTAAAATGGAAGTGAAAGGTCAGGATCGAAGAGGATATTTTGTGTTCACCTTTGTTTCTTTTTTTCGCTTTTTGTTTCTATTCGAACATTTCTCTTTCCTTCGTTTGTTTGTTTGTTCTGTCCTTTTCTTTTTGGTTCTCTTCAATTTTTATTGTTTTCTTTTCCTTTCCCTCTCTTACCTTCTTTTTCCTCATCTTTTTCTTCATCTTTCTCTTTCCAGTCTTTTCTTTTCTTTTACTTATTCAATTTTTTCTCTGGTTTTTCTTCGTTTCTTTGCTCACTTATTTTTCCTTCGCTTCATTTTTCCTTCGCTTTCTTTTTCCTTCACTTTCTTTTCCCCCACTCCTTTTGAAGTCCTACTGCATTCGTTCCTCTTTTTCTTCTATTGTTTTATTGCTTTTCCTTTTTTTCATCTTAGTTCTTTCGTTTCGACTTTTTCTCCCTTTTTCCTTTCTCTCCCTTCTTTCCACCTACTTCTTTCTTCTTTTATTCATTTTCTTTTTATTCCTCTTTTCCCTCGTTCCATCTACTTCTCTCTTTTTTATCCTTCTTTTTGTCTTGGCCCCTTTGTAAGTGCAAACCTGTCTACCTTTTCCTCTCTTGTTGAGCTCCAGTTGAAGATGGAGGCTTGAGTTTTGTTTTGCCTTTTCTCCTTGTTTTCCTACCATAATAATTCTAAGAACACGAACAATCCTCACCTAATTTATGGGAATAAACTTGTCAGTCAGTCTCATCTCGTTAAAGCAAATCAACATACGAAATTAATATTTCCTTACTGAAATTTGAAACCACGACCATGCGTTCAGTGGCGGCTCCCTTACCGACTGAGCCAAACTGACAACTGGAATGAATAAACGCATTTATAGTATATATGTTTTAGATCATTTTGTATTTGATATATATACCATACAAAAGTTGAGGTTATAATTTTCAGTTAGAATAGACGGCAAAGTAGAGTTTGACCCTGCTGCAGCCAGGCTTGTCAGTTTTGTTTTTTCCTCCCTCTCTCTCTCTCTCCTTCTTAATCCTTTACCAATTCCCTCTTGCCCCCTCTTCGTTTTTTCTTTTATTTTCACCTTTTTTATTTTCTTCTTCTTTCAACCCTTTTTTAGTGTGATTTTTTTTCGTCCTCCCCTTTTCTTTGGTGCGTGATATTCTCTTTTTGGGCAGTGAGGGTGATTTCTTTTCTTTCTGTTTTTTCTATTTTGATCATTATCTTAACTTCTATCTATATATGAATGCATAAAACACATTCAAAAAACAAATAAACAAACAAAATCCCGTGATTAACCCGTGGCACAGAAACCTCATTAATAACTGGTTACACATCCGAGCGCTTTTTCAAATCTCAGTTTTATATTCTAAGTGCCCCCACAAACACTGACCCAACCTCACTTTAACCTCTACCCATCTTATTGACCTAGATTTTCATGTCTATTCAAGTCTATATCAAGTTCGTCCAACCATTCCTATTCGCATTATAGAGGGCCAAGTGTCCTGGATCCCCTCTTGACCTACATCGTTCGAAGTTGTCTAGATTGGTCAAGTATTTTACCAGTTTGTATACAATGTGTGGTCACTCTTATTCAGAAAGGCTTCCTTATTGGTCTTAGTTCACTAATTATCGTTAGAATTGACGTCGCTTTTGATTCATAAGAGAGTTTCATTCATTCATTTCACCACTCTCTTGTGATCCCGGTATTTATTCTCATTTATATTTTGTTGTATTTCCTTTTTATTCCTTCAGGAAGAAAACGGGTGTCCGAGACATCATAGAATCTATTAAAAAACTTGAATGGCAATGGGCACGCCATGTTGTAAGAATGGCAGACAACTGATGGACATCATGACTCACAACAAGGATCTCCAGAGATTGCATGAGAAACCGAGGACAACAGAACACAAGATGGAGAGATGAACTAGACAAATTCAGGAAATACTGGCTCTATGACGCCCATGATAGAGAGTTGAGGCGAATCCTGGGGAAGGTCCATGTCCAATGATGGACATTAAAAGACTGATGATAATGATGATGATGATGTGACGTATTTTCTTTTTAAACATCAGAAATCCTTACGATAGCACGGCCATTATTTGCAATATCCTTTTGTATCGGTTGACAATAATTGTTTTACTACTAACTATAGTTCCAAGGATCTGTGTCTAGCTTACTAAGCATTGTTTCACACTACGGTGTCTTAAGTTATTTACCTACCTTCCTTTTGGAAAATTCTTCAAGCTCAAGACACTGTTAGGATCAAACTCAATACAATAGTATTGATCTGCTGTGTTAGCCAGTTGTCTAGAAGAACGATAAAAAGGAAAATGAATGAGTAGAAAAAAAACTTTTACAAAAGACAGAAAATAAAAAAGAGAAATATGGAAAAATGTAAGACAACAGAAAAACACATGATGCCTCGACGGCACAAAACAAAAATATATTTGAAAGAAATAAAATCATTTAGAACAAAAAACAACAATAACCCAGACGAAATTGTACAAAAAACAACAGATGAATAAATGCTGTCTGTCGATAATATTTGCTTCTGTTTCTTTTTAAAAAATCTGGTAGTTACTGATCATCATGAGCAATAACAGAGATCCTGCACATTTTAATAGGTTCAGAACGGCAAACGAATTTGTGAGCGGTTGGCTCAAATCAAAAACTGTGCAGAATATAATAAACAAACTTAGTTGTTCTTATATTGAAACACGTTAGCCACAAACACCGATAGGACCCAAAAAGTTGGCTAGGTATCCTCCCCTTTTCACTTGGTTGTTTTTGTTGTGCCAACGCCAGTGGACACATCATTTGGCATAGAGGTTTGCAAATTTGACTAAGCACTCCACTATAGCGCCCTTCGAAACATTTTTCTTTGGTTCCGGGGAATTGAATCTTTAAAACCTGGTGTAAGCGCTACCAGACACATCTTTTGGTAGAGAACCTTGTACATGAGTACACCTTGTAGACACTTTCTGGGAACGTGTTCTGAATTTTTGGATAAGATGCTTTTTCTGCAAAAACAGTCACATAGTTGTAATATGATATATCTATCACATGTTGATATCTATTTATGTATGTATATATCTAACTCAGCTATAATCATAAATATTCAAATCATCCAAATTGTATGGATATTCAGTGAGTTCGGCACAATTTGATACACAACCATATTACTCAAATGCTTTCTACCCATCAATGATAGTCAGTTCACAGTTGTACTGATATATATATATATATATATATATATATATATATATATATATATATAGTGCCACACAAATGTTCAGACAGTTCTATAAAATTTGAACCTTCAATTCCCTTGAACCTTTTGGTAGCATTTCACGCACAGATAAACATAAGCACACACATACATGAGAACACATACACACACACACGCATACAACATAAACACACACATATATATACATATATATATATATATATATATATATATATATATATATATATATATATATATATATATATATGTATTAGTTTTGACAAATTAGACTATGGTACAGGGATAAAGGTAAAAATTTTCTTGGATAATCTTGAACAAACTGGGATTAAGAGACAAAAGGAGTGAGTTTTAGTTGGATAATGATATACAACGAAATTTCCCTGTCTATCCCTGTCTGTTCATAGCCATACAACTAAATCCGTCTTTCACTCCATTTTGTTTGGCTCATCTGCACACGTACTCACATTCACACGCACATACACTCATACACACGTGTACCGACATTCAGACACACACAAACAAGCATGAGAACTAATGAGATGCATTCGTGGTATTACTCCTGAATAAGTCTTCGCCAGGTGATGACCCTAAGGCTAGAAACACTTACTTACGAGTCATTGCCTCTATATTCGAGCGCCTTCGCGTAGAAGCGTAGAATAGCGCTAAATATGACTCTATTGACTTTCAGGAGTTTTAGAAATAATTTTTTCTGAATATATATATATATATATATATATATATATATATATATATATATATATATATATATATATATATATATATATATATATATATATATATTGAATCAGCGTAGTCACGATCACCGACTTGAACAAGAAGTAAGGTAGCTAGGTATTATTCCATGTTCATTCGGTTGCTTTTGTCGTGTCAGTGCTACCACACACACTATTTGGGCAATAACCTTTCAAATTTACATGAGAAATCTATAAGACATTTTCTAAAAATATTTTTTTTCATTTATGGAATGCTCTAAGAACTGTTTGATGGAATTTGGGTTTTGTTGGGGGAGGGACTTGAAAGAAAAATATTGCATCAGAACCATCAGATGCAACATTTGGCCTCTAACCCACTAAATATCTTGGGAAAAAAAAACTCAGAATTTCGGAAAAGATTTTTATGGAATTCTTTATTTTTTTCCTTTGACGGAGAGATCACAAGACAGCACAGTATGTAAGGAAGAAAACAGATGTTCGTGACATCATAGCAACTACTGAAGAACTCGGATGGCAATGGGCAGGTCATGTTGCAAGAATGAAAGACAACCGATGGACATCACGTCTCACAACATGGATCCCAAGAGATCACATAAGAAACCGAGGCCGGCAGAACACAAGATGGAGAGATGAACTAGACAAATTCAGGAAATACTGGCTCTGTGATGCCCATGATAGGGAATTGTGGCGAATCCTGGGGAAGGTCTATGTCCAACGACAGACGTTAAAAGACTGATGATGATGATGATGATGATGATGATGATGATGATTTTTTCCTTCAAAAAGTATTTTGCCAACGCTAACGCACATAGAATCTTGCAAAATCACATGATTACTCCACTAGACATCTTCCAAAAACTGTTTTCAACGCAGATTTTTTTAGTTCAATTTTTTTATATCTTGTATCAGCAATACCGCACACACTATTTGAGCTAATTCATCAAAGATTGTTGATACCTCCAAAAAATCTTCATTCAATCTTTAATTTTTTTTTCTATCCATCTTTTATTCTTTCCACGGAATATAGAGCAACATTCTCCCTTCCTCTTTTTATCCAGCAGGCAAAATCAGGTAAACAGTGATTTAAAGAAAATCATTTTTTATCAGATGAAGTATTGTAAACCAGGGCTTCTCACAGTCGACAGGGAACACCCTTGGGCATCCGACGAAGATTATTAGAGGTCGCAGAAATATTTTGAAATTTTTTTCTCTTTTTTTAGAATGATGTTTTTTCTTGATTTTTAGGAAAAAATGGTTTTCAATGTAGAAAACATTTTGGATGTCTTTCTGGATTCTTGAATACGGAATATTTACAGGATAATACATTTTTCATTCGAAATTGAAGCTTAATTGTAGATTACAGTGTCAACGCTACCGGACTCACAGCGATATTTCTCTTAATAGCTGATGTGGTATTGATATATATATATATATATATATATATGTGTGTGTGTGTGTGTGTGTGTGTGTGCTTTATTCCAACATTCACATTTTTGTTTCTCAACTCGAACAATTATATCAATGAGAAATGGATATTTAGTCAGGAAGAATAATTATGAAAGCATTATATCATCCGAAATGATTCCTGTTATTACACAGAAAATGAGTCTCTTGGGCTAGACAGCGTCAATAAAATGAACTACGGAAGAAAATGAGGCGGCTTCAGGAATCGAATCAGAGACCGATTAGGTGACCGCTTTAACGTAGCGTCGCTCCAACCATTGAGCTACACAGTCCAGTGGAAAGTCAAAAGCCCAAATAAATGGAGAGAGAGGGGAGAGAGACTGGGGATAGAGCAAAAATGTTTACTCAATTAAGAAAAGAGAGCATAAATTTTATGTTCCCTTGGATTATGTGCAGAAATCGTTTAGTATTTCGAAGGGCAGTTGTAGTTATCAACACACAGGTAGGTAAACTGAAGAAAACGAGGCTGAGGTCAGAAAAAAACCCCAATCAAACATGAATTTTATTTGATAAACATCGTAAGTTTCGTGCCGTGCTCGGAAGTGTCTACAGTCTGTATTGCGCAGCTAATTGTGAAGATTGCGAATAATACTTGCTTGCTAAGCGTGTAGTGCAGTCGGTATGTGTTCTTGCATTGCAAAACACTGGCTCTCATGACGTGCATGCGTTTGTAAACGTCAACAGATAGCAGCAGCAGCAGCAGCAGCAGCAGCAGCAGCAGCAGCAGATGAAAACGACTGGGTTGAAAAGGCAAATGGTTGAAGTAGCCAATAAGTAGCAGAATCTTCCTAGGAAAGATAAAATTAAATATTGATCACATGAACAGCGACAGGAGATATGCCTGGAAAGTGATATATAGTTTGGTAGCACTTGGTGCCCCCCCACACATACATACATATATATATATATATATATATATATATATATATATATATATATATATATATATATACGCAGGCATTTAAATTATAATTCTAAATATAATTGACTGTGACCGGATCACATAAGTAAATGCACCCGATGGAATTAAGGATTTCTATCTGGGGACACCTACTGGCATTAGTGTCGGGCACAAATAGCCTTTAAGAATGTAAATTTACATCTTGAAATAGATGTCACAGAGTTTAGGGTGCTTATCTTTGGGCCAGGGAGGGCTCTAATTCACTCAAGCCCATCCCATTAGATGGATCGAATATCTCAATCTAGATATTAGATAATTTCGGCTTTGCTTCAATCCTTTTGAATAAACAGGCAATTAAACTTCTCATTACCGAACAGTCTTTTAAAAGACATTCTGTCTTTCAATCTGACTCACGAAACACATCCCCAAAGGAGACCTCATATCATTATGCACTCGTTCCACATCGCTAGTATCTGGTTGGTCTATGGGGAGATCGAGTGACAGCAAGTTATCTCAGCATTCCAGCATTTCATTTTTGCTAATTTTAATAAAACAAACGTGGGTGCTCTCAATCCTTCAGATTCCTAATTTTTCAAGAATACACACACAGACACAGACACAGACACAGACACACAGACACACAGACACACATATATATATATATATATATATATATATATATATATATATATATATATATATATATATATATATAATCATTCAAATATTCTACAATGTTTTCAGTTCTCCAGCAAGGTTTCTGATAAGGTCCAAATATTTGTAAAGCTTTCACCATTTTTTTTTTTACTCTTTGGACTACTGGAACAGTCACAGGCACTGCATGGCAGGCATGTTCTTTGTTTACATTGACTAAATCTGATCTTCTGGCCTGGATGGGCCAATCTATTTAAATTTCCAAGTCCCCCAAAATCCATATTTTTCTTCCTCAGGGTTCTTAATGAATTTTACTTTTACGAGGCTATTATTGTTGTTACATCAATTTTCTCCACCGATAGTATCGCGTGTCTTTGACTAGAGATTGAATTACAGCTAATCTTCTCAATACTCCAGCATTCTCTTCAATGTTCATCCTCTGGATTGTTTCGACTCTCCTCTCCCTCAGAATTCCAATTTTTCTACAAATTTCTGGAACAATCTAAAAGACCTTTGTTCTTCGAGATGGTCTCAAGCTTGCCGATATTGATGGGTGCAACTGATTCCGTCTTCTTCTTCTTCTTCTTCTTCTTCTTCTTCTTTCAGTCTCATCATCATCATCATCATCATCATCATCATCATCATCGGCATCATAATTATCCTGCATGTTCGTATCAGATGTCTGCTGGTCATCACTGGAGACTATCAGCAAGTCTCCTTAAGTCTCCAACTCCACCCTGTTGGGCCATTTCCGACGACTGGTCGTAAATCTCATATTTTATGTATTCTCCGCAGTACTGCAGACCCGAGTAGTGCTGTTATCTGCATAGTCTCAATCTTTCCTCTTATCTTCAGCTTCTCAAATGATTTTATTTATGTCTTTGGCACAGTTCTCAGTGCGCCAACTATCATAGGTACTACCGTGACTAACATATTCCACATCTTCCCCCAGCTTCTCAGTCAAGTCCTGATGTTTTCTTAACTTTTCAATATATTTCACACTCCCTCTGTTATCCACAGGTGCAGCCACAGCCACGTCTATTATTTGGAAGTTTCTATTCTCGTTGTCTGGTTTACTTGCTTGGATGGGGAGGTCGGTCTGGATTTGGGAGTTCCAGAGTAATTTGCTGGTTCTATTTTTCAGGACAGTCTCGGGTTTGTGCTGCTTGCCTTTGTCTTCAGCCCAGTCGTTTACATAGTTTCCAGAGTATGTTGCTACCCTGACGCACCCGTTCGAGTACCCCTTTCATGGTAGTTTACTATATTCACTGGATATGTGGTTCACAGTCCAATCCCTTTTCCCACATTGGTGTCATTTACTGTTTATGTGGATTCTGTCGATCTTCACCTTGTCATAGTTTGTCCTGTTTTTGGTTATATTTGTTTTAGGTTACCGATATAAGATTGATATTATTATCATAGTTGTTGTTGTTTTGTCTGTTCTCGATCGTGGTCCTGGTATTTAATCATTTTTTTCTTTTTTTTTTTTTTGCTCTTTGAAAAAAACTATCTCTTCCGTCCCTCTTTCTCATTTTATTTTCTTCAATATTTTTTTCTTCATTCTATACGGTTCTATTCCTAGTTCTCTATTGATCATCGGCACTGCAATCACTGCACGCTTTGTGCAGTTTGCTTCAACGCTAATTCAATTCATTTGTATCGCTTCGAGTGAATTACTCGTCACGCCATCTTACTTTCTGTCAGTTACATGTTCGTATATGATCTCTGGGGATCCATGTTGTGGGTCGTCATGGCCTGCAACATTCTTTCTATTGCCATCAAAGTTTCGTAATGGTTTCTATGATATATTGGACTCCTGTCTTTTCTCTAATATACTGTGCCGTCTTCTGATCTCTCCCTATAATGTCGTGCATGATTCACTCTTGTGCACCTTACATGGTTCTCAATTTGAGGGTCAATCTTTTGATTTGATTTCATGTATCAGCTCCATAGGTGACTATCGGGAGGATGTTTTGGTTTAAAATACTTCTTTTTAGGCCGAGTGGGATTTTTCTTGTTCTTGAAAGTCGGACTTACCAACTTGGTGTGATTCTTCGCTTTATTTCTTTTTCTTTTGGGGATTTCATGGTCCTATGTTGATGTAATGGTCTACTTTCTTCAGTTGTGCGTTTGCAGTTTACTCCTATCTAACTTTTATACTTTGGTCTGAATATCTCTAACTGCTTATACATCTTTTCGGTCTTTCCATATCAAACAATCGATATCATTCGGATAGCTTTGTAGCAAAAACAATAATGAGATCGCCACTTGTACGAAAAAAATCAATATTCGAATCCAGGTAGAGGCCCAGATTTCGAAATAGGTTTTTCGAATCTGTATTGCAAGATATGCCGAAATGTAATCTTCTTTTTTTTCTGATGACCAAGGAGAACTACAACGTTTTCAAGGCAGGAACATGGACGTCCTTACTTATCTTCAACTATTAATGGAAATCGACGTTTTTTTTTCCTTTATTTTTTCATATATTCTGCATTTGAAGTTGTTTGCTTCTAGTTTCTCTGTCTGCATCAAAACACAATAATTTGATTTTCTTCTCCCTTTCATTCCTTTGTTTTTTCTTTCTTCCTTCCTTTCTTTCTTTCTATCTTTCCTAGTCACGATTTCATTGTTTTCTTCCTTGTTTTCAATTTTCTTTCATATTTTTTCTAACGTCTTTCTCTTTTTGATTCTTTAGTGTCCTCCTTCTTTTAATGCTCTTTCTTACTTCCTTCCTTCCTTCTTTTCTTTCTTTCTTTCTTTGTTCGTTTGTTTCTTTCTTTCCTAGTCATTATTTCATTGTTTTCTTTCTTTGTTTTCAATTTTCTTTCATATTTTTTCTAACGTCTTTCCTTTTTTTGATTCTTTCGTGTCTACCTTCTTTCAATGCTCTTTCTTGCCTTTTTCCTTCTTTTCTTTCTTTTGCAGCTTTCAGTTCTTTCTTTCTTCCTGTTATTTTCTCTTTACTTCCAACCCATTTCTCTCTTTTAGATTCTGGCTTCCTTCCTCCTTACTCCCTTTCTTCTTTATCTACCGTTCCCTCTCTTTCTTTCTTTTTTTTGCAGAATGTTTTCTCTCTGTATCTCACTTTTTTTTGTTCTTAATTCCAACGGTTTTCTAACTTTTACCCTCTTTTCGTATTTTCCTCTCCTCGAACTCTTTCATCCGTCTTCCTACATTCCTCCTTACTCTCCTCTTGAAAGCCTCCCTTTTCGTGTACCTAATATACCTGCATCATTACGAAAATAACTACGAAATATGGTAAGGTCTTAACGGAAATCAATACTCGCTCTAATGTCGATAGCCCGGGGACACGTAGTTTCGCCCAGTCCCTGTCTACTCAAAAAGAGAGTGAATTCTCTTATCGATAGAGGTAGATTTACCTCTTCTAATCACCACATTTCGAGGAGACCAGTAGGAATGATCTTTGATAAAGGCGGCTACGTAGCATTTACGTCAGTCTGTGACTATCGTTATTAAGGTTAAGAGTATTATTACGGATGCAAAGGCGGGAACGACGGTTCGTCTGCATTAGATGTTGTCTTGGCACAAACCGGATCCGTGGAAGCAAAATACTTTATTATTCCGTGTATAATCTGAGATATTGGCCTCGTTTTTTTGTCATTTTATCAGAGATTTCAGGTGTACAGTGTATCCAGTCATCCTTAACAGGAACAAATCGTAGATTCGATTGTCAAAGCTTCATGCTAACATCGAGTAAGATGAGTCACTTTAGAGAAAAGGCGCTATTACAATAATAGTCAATATCGAATTCGGGCAGAAAACCAATTTGAGCAGATCACTAGTCAACCAAATGCACATGAACTATAAAGGATCTCGATCTTAGGAGCTGATCACGCTCTGAGGAGATCCCTCGAAAAGGGCTGCAACAATATCACTTAAAGGAGGCATTCACAAATTCATCTGTTTTAATCTACGATCGTCCACGTCGCTTCGAATATCCACTCGTGCAGAAGAATCTTTTCTATCTGATTAGTAAGACACAAACACCCACCTAAGTACGTAGCGTACATTGTGAACATATTAGCAATGAAAAATTCCCTATCAGAATTCACCCAATCCCCCAGTGAGATTCGAACACACAACCCCTTGCTTAATAGACTAAAGATTCTAACTTCATCACTACCGGGACACACACTATTGATATAGATTAGAGGACATCTAACGCTAACCTCTTCGTCAACAACCTTTGTTTGTTTCTAAAACAAACGGTATGCAGATGAGCTCGTTGGCCTCGGAGTTAAGGTGTTGGACTAAAATTGCAATGGACGACTGTCCACTTGGGTTCGATCCCATGTAGAGCTAATGTACCTTTTTACTATTTTCGTACTTTGCTATGCACACACACACATGGCCAAAAATGTAAAGGTAGTATATCGTCTATATAATATCAGATGGAATTTCAAAATTTGCCTTCTTGACCAGCGATTAAAACTTCTCCGCTTTGGAAAGGCACACTATTAAAATACCTTTGAGCACATTTGAAGTTAAACTCTTTGTCAACGACGTCTGTACTTTGCTGATCGGCTTAGAGAGATGGAAGAAGAAATCGATGAATGATTGGTTAAAGCATTTTAAATAAAATTCAAAGGGACTATTGTTCACATGAAGTCGAAACCCACAAATGCTATTGTATTTCTATACCATAACTCATGACCATTGGTTTACAAGACCAGTGCTCTGAGCTACCTATACGTCAACAAGATCTTTTCTGTTTTAATAATAAAGAAGTTGTTATTTTATATCAGTATCATAATAGGTGGTGGATGAATTTGTACCGAGTCTGGGTGGTTCTGACGTTAGACTTTATGTTAGAATCAACTATTGTCCACGTTGGTGCGATTGCCTTTGATATAGAAACATCTTTTATAATTCATTAGTAAGACATAGATTTAGTGATAGTGTATCGTGTGCATTTTATCAAAAGAAAAAAATTGTAGATCAGAATACGCCCGGTGAGATTTCAACTCATACGGCATGGTTTACGAAAATACAGTTCTAAACCACAGAACTATGGAGGCGGACACAAGTATCCAGCTTTGACCACATCAGACATTATCAGATAAAACGTTGTTCACTTATATCTATAAGTCAACGACGTTTTATCTGTGTCAATTTTGAAAGAATGGTTGGTATAACATAACAGATAGACGGTAATTGAGAAGAGTGACTGAGTGGTTCAGACATAGGGCTTATGTTCTCTTTAACGACTGTCTATGTTTGTTGCAATCCTTAATCGTGCGAATGTACATTCCCTATTCAAACAGTAGGATGCAAACATCCACTTACCTACATAGTACACATCGTCTACATATTAACAAAAAAAATCCATGATCAGAATCTCTCCGGTGAGATTCAAATTCTAGACTTCTTGTTTACGTTATCAGAGATCTTCACGAGGCTATGGAGGCCGACACAATAGAAATATCTTTAAGAAAATCCTATGTAAACCTCTTTGTCAACGACAAGTATACTTCGTTGATTATTGAAAATTCTTTCTTCCTAAAGAAAAAAGGCGGTTCAGAACGTACGTAGATAAGCACGATGTTCAAATGGTCAAGGCTTTGGACATGAATTCCAATGGACAATTGTCCGCGTCGGTTCGAACCCCACTCGCACTAATGTAATTTTATACTTTATTACTCACACACATACATGTTAAAATTGTTTGATATTAAATCCTGTGAATATCAATGAAAAAACATCATCCGTGATGAAAATGCCACCCAGGAGATTCGAACTCACAATTCCTGGTTTAAAAAACCCAGTGCTCTAAACCAATGAGCTATGGAGGCAGAGACTTCGTATTCTGCATTTACTATATGTGAGACTAAGCTGTAGGTTAGCATTATATTCATGTGTATTCTTCAAAAATTGCTATTTTAAGTTAATAATAACGATGGTAATTGAGCCTAGTATTTGTAGTTCAGCCGTAAGAAGTTTATGAGATTCAACAATTGTCCATGTTACTTGGGATCCGTCATCAGGCAAGAATAAAGTGTCCAACATATCTGTGGGACATAAATATTTAGGTACCAACATAGGATTAATCATGTAGATCTTTTTGAAAACCTTGATAAACCCTGATTTTCGTTTAAAGGAATTGAAATATATTGTACTGCAATATGGGACGAAAACAGAAAAAAAAAATATTTTACTGCATTGAATGGTAGCATTTTGTCAACAACATTTCTGAGGTTGATCATTGATAAGTTTTGGCCGCTGAATATCGGGTTTCAAAAGCAACGAAAAGCAGGATGGCCGAGTGGTTAAGGCGTTGGAGCTATGGAAGCAGACACGACAAATTTTCAATTGACTATATCGGACACTAAGCTGTAGATCAGCATCATATTTGTCTGTACACTTCACAAATTGCTATTTTAAGTTAATAGTTCGATGGTAATTGAGTCTAGTATTTGTAGTTCAGCAGTGAGAAGTTTATGAGATTCATTAGTTGTCCATGTTACTTGGGATCTGTCATCAGGCAAGAATAAAGTGTCCAACATATTAGTGAGGCATAAATATTTAGGTACCAACATAGGATTAATCATGTAGATCCTTTTGAAAACCTTGATAAACCCTGATTTTCGTTTATAGGATCTGAAATATATTGTACTGCAATATGGGACGAAAAACAGAAAAAAAAATATTTTACTCCATGGAATGGTAGCATTAATCGACAACATTTTTAGGGTTGATCATTGATAAGTTTTGGCCACTGAATATCGGTTTTCAGGAGACACCCGTAGCACGATGGCCGAGGGGTTAAGGCGTTGGACTTAAGTTCCAATGGACAATTGTCCGCGTGGGTTCGAACACCACTCGTGCTAATGTAATTTTATACTTCATTACTCACATTCTTACATGTTAAAATTGTTTGATATTTGGGTCCTGTGAACAACAATGAAAAGACATCATCATTGATGAAGAAGCCACCAGTGAGATACGAACTCACGACCCCTGGTTTACGAGACCAGTGCTCTAAATCACTGAGCTATGGAGGCAGACACGATGAATTTTCAATTGACTATATCGGACACTAAGCTGTAGATCAGCATTATATTTGTGTGTACTCTTCACAAATTGCTATTTTGAGTTGATAATCCGATGGTAATTGATCCTAGTATTTGTATTTCAGCAGTGAGAAGTTTATGAAATTCATTAGTTGTCCATGTTACTTGGGATCCGTCATCAGGCAAGAATAAAGTGTCCAACATATTAGTGACGCATAAATATTTAGGTACCAACATAGGATTAATCATGTAAATCTTTTTGAAAACCTTGATAAACCCTGATTTTCGTTTATAGGATCTGAGATATATTGCACTGCAATATGGGACGAAAACAGAAAAAAAAAATATTTTACTGCATCGAATGGAAGCATTTTGTCAACAACATTTGTAAGGTTGATCATTGATAAGTTTTGGCCGCTGAATATCGTTTATCTGGAGACACCCGTAGCACGATGGCCGAGTGGTTAAGGCATTACTTAAGTTCCAATGGACAATTGTCCGCGTGGGTTCGAACCCCACTCGTGCTTATGTGATTTTATACTTCATTACTCACATGCATACATGTTAAAATTGTTTGATATTTGGTCCTGTGAACAACAATGAAAAGACATCATCATTGATGAAAAAGCCACCAGTGAGATTCGAACTCACGACCCCTGGTTTACGAGACCAGTGCTCCAAATCACTGAGCTATGGAGGTGAACACGACAAATTTTCACTTGACTATATCGGACACTATGCTGTAGATCAGCATTATATTTGTGTGTACTCTTCACTAATTGCTATTTTGAGTAAAGAATCCGATGGTAATTGAGTCTAGTATTTGTAGTTCAGCAGTGAGAAGTTTATGAAATTCAACAGTTGTCCATGTTACTTGGGATCCGTCATCAGGCAAGAATAAAGTGTCCAACATATTAGTGAGGCATAAATATTTAGGTACCAACATAGGATTAATCATGTAGATCCTTTTGAAAACCTTGATAAACCCTGATTTTCGTTCAAAGGAACTGAAATATATTGTACTGCAATATGGGACGAAAAGAGAAAAAAAAATATTTTACTGCGTCGAATGGCAGCATATTGTCTACAACATTCGTAAGGTTGATCATTGATAAGTTTTGGCCGCTGAATATTGGTTTTAAGAAGCAACAATTAGCACGATGGCCGAGTGGTTAAGGCGTTGAACTTAAGTTCCAATGGACAATTGTCGGCATGGGTTCGAACCCCACTCGTGCTAATGTAATTTTATACTTCATTACTCACATGCATACATGTTAAAATTGTTTGATATTTGGTCCTGTAAACAACAATGAAAAGACATCATCCTTGATGAAAATGCCACCAGTGAGATTCGAACTCACGACCCCTGGTTTACGAGACCAGTGCTCTAAACCACTGAGCTATGGAGGCAGACACGACAATAGTTCAATCGACTATATCGGACACTAAGCTGTAGATCAGCATTATATTTGTGTGTACTCTTCACAAATTGCTATTTTGAGTTAAGAATCCAATGGTAATTGAGTCTACTTTTTGTAGTTCAGCAGTGAGAAGTTTATGAAATTCATTAGTTGTCCATGTTACTTGGGATCCGTCATCAGGCAAGAATAAAGTGTCCAACATATTAGTGAGGCATAAATATTTAGGTACCAACATAGGATTAATCATGTAGATCTTTTTGAAAACCTTGATAAACCCTGATTTTCGTTTATAGGATCTGAAATATATTGTACTGCAATATGGGACAAAAACAGAAAAAAAAATATTTTACTGCATCGAATGGTAGCATTTTGTCAACAACATTTTTAAGGTTGATCATTGATAAGTTTTGGCCACTGAATATCAGTTATCAGGGGACACCCGTAGCACGATGGCCGAGTGGTTAAGGCGTTGGACTTAAGTTCCAATGGACAATTGTCCGCGTGGGTTCGAACCCAACTCGTGCTAATGTAATTTTATACTTCATTACTCACATGCATACATGTTAAAGTTGTTTGATATTTGGTCCTGTGAACAACAATGAAAAGACATCATCATTGATGAAGAAGCCACCAGTGAGATTCGAACTCACGACCCCTGGTTTACGAGACCAGTGCTCTAAACCTCTGAGCTATAAAGGCAGACACGATGAATTTTCAATTGACTATATCGGACACTAAGCTGTAGATCAGCATTATATGCGTGTGTACTCTTCACAAATTGCTATTTTGAGTTGATAATCCGATGGTAATTGAGTCCAAAATTTGTAGTTCAGCAGTGAGAAGTTTATGAAATTCAACAGTTGTCAATGTTACTTGAAATCCGTCATCAGGCAAGAATAAAGTGTCCAACATATTAGTGAGGCATAAATATTTAGGTACCAACATAGGATTAATCATGTAAATCTTTTTGAAAACCTTGATATACCCTGATTTTCGTTTAAAGGATCTGAGATATATTGTACTGCAATATGGGACAAAAACAGAAAAAAAAAAATATTTTACTGCATCGAATGGAAGCATTTTGTCAACAACATTTGTAAGGTTGATCATTGATAAGTTTTGGCCGCTGAATATCGTTTATCTGGAGACACCCGTAGCACGATGGCCGAGTGGTTAAGGCGTTGGACTTAAGTTCCAATGGACAATTGTCCGCGTGGGTTCGAACCCCACTCGTGCTAATGTAATTTTATACTTCATTACTCACATGCATACATGTTAAAATTGTTTGATATTTGGTCCTGTAAACAACAATGAAAAGACATCATCCTTGATGAAAATGCCACCAGTGAGATTCGAACTCACGACCCCTGGTTTACGAGAACAGTGCTCTAAACCACTGAGCTATGGTGGCAGACACGACGATATTTCAATCGACTATATCGGACACTAAGCTGTAGATCAGCATTATATTTGTGTGTACTCTTCACAAATTGCTATTTTGAGTTAAGAATCCGATGGTAATTGAGTCTAGTATTTGTAGTTCAGCAGTGAGAAGTTTATGAAATTCATTAGTCGTCCATGTTACTTGGGATCCGTCATCAGGCAAGAATAAAGTGTCCAACATATTAGTGAGGCATAAATATTTAGGTACCAACATAGGATTAATCATGTAAATCTTTTTGAAAACCTTGATAAATCCCGGTTTTTCGTTTAGGGGATCTGAAATATATTGTACTGCAATATGGGACGAAAACAGAAAAAAAAATATTTTACTGCATCGAATGGTAGCATTTTGTCAACAACATTTGTAAGGTTGATCATTGATAAGTTTTGGCCGCTGAATATCAGTTATCAGGGGACACCCGTAGCACGATGGCCGAGGGGTTAAGGCATTGGACTTAAGTTCCAATGGACAATTGTCCGCGTGGGTTCGAACCCCACTCGTGCTAATGTAATTTTATACTTCATTACTCACATGCATACATGTTAAAATTGTTTGATATTTGGTCCTGTGAACAACAATGAAAAGACATCATCATTGATGAAGAAGCCACCAGTGAGATTCGAACTCACGACCCCTGGTTTACGAGACCAGTGCTCTAAACCTCTGAGCTATGGAGGCAGACACGATGAATTTTCAATTGACTATATCGGACACTAAGCTGTAGATCAGCATTATACTCGTGTGTACTCTTCACAAATTGCTATTTTGAGTTGATAATCCGATGGTAATTGAGTCTAGTATTTGTAGTTCAGCAGTGAGAAGTTTATGAAATTCATTAGTTGTCCATGTTACTTGGGATCCGTCATCAGGCAAGAATAAAGTGTCCAACATATCAGTGAGGCATAAATATTTAGGTACCAACATAGGATTAATCATGTAAATCTTTTTGAAAACCTTGATAAACCCTGATTTTCGTTTATAGGATCTAAAATATATTGTACTGCAATATGGGACGAAAACAGAAAAAAAATATTTTACTGCATCGAATGGAAGCATTTTGTCAACAACATTTGTAAGGTTGATCATTGATAAGTTTTGGCCGCTGAATATTGTTTATCTGGAGACACTAGTTGCACGATGGCCGAGTGGTTAAGGCGTTGGACTTAAGTTCCAATGGACAATTGTCCGCGTGGTTTCGAACCCCACTCGTGCTAATGTAATTTTATACTTCATTACTCACATGCATACATGTTAAAATTGTTCGATATTTGGTCCTGTGAACAACAATGAAAAGACATCATCATTGATGAAAATGCCACCGGTGATATTCGAACTCACGACCCCTGGTTTACGAGACCAGTGCTCTAAATCACTGAGCTATGGAGGTGGACACGACAAATTTTCACTTGACTATATCGGACACTAAGCTGTAGATCAGCATTATATTTGTGTGTACTCTTCACTAATTGCTATTTTGTGTTAAAAATCCGATGGTAATTGAGTCTAGTATTTGTAGTTCAGCAGTGAGAAGTTTATGAAATTCATTAGTCGTCCATGTTACTTGGGATCCGTCATCAGGCAAGAATAAAGTGTCCAACATATTAGTGAGGCATAAATATTTAGGTACCAACATAGGATTAATCATGTAAATCTTTTTGAAAACCTTGATAAACCCTGATTTTCGTTTATAGGATCTGAAATATATTGTACTGCAATATGGGACGAAAACAGAAAAAAAAATATTTTACTGCATCGAATGGTAGCATTTTGTCAACAACATTTGTAAGGTTGATCATTGATAAGTTTTGGCCGCTGAATATCAGTTATCAGGGGACACCCGTAGCACGATGGTCGAGGGGTTAAGGCATTGGACTTAAGTTCCAATGGACAATTGTCCGCGTGGGTTCGAACCCCACTCGTGCTAATGTAATTTTATACTTCATTACTCACATGCATACATGTTAAAATTGTTCAATATTTGGTCCTGTGAACAACAATGAAAAGACATCATCATTGATGAAGAAGCCACCAGTGAGATTCGAACTCACGACCCCTGGTTTACGAGACCAGTGCTCTAAACCTCTGAGCTATGGAGGCAGACACGATGAATTTTCACTTGACTATATCGGACACTAAGCTGTAGATCAGCATTATACTCGTGTGTACTCTTCACAAATTGCTATTTTGAGTTGATAATCCGATGGTAATTGAGTCTAGTATTTGTAGTTCAGCAGTGAGAAGTTTATGAAATTCATTAGTTGTCCATGTTACTTGGGATCCGTCATCAGGCAAGAATAAAGTGTCCAACATATTAGTGAGGCATAAATATTTAGGTACCAACATAGGATTAATCATGTAGATCCTTTTGAAAACCTTGATAAACCCTGATTTTCGTTCAAAGGAACTGAAATATATTGTACTGCAATGTGGGACGAAAACAGAAAAAAAAATATTTTACTGCATCGAATGGTAGCATTTTGTCAACAACATTTGTAAGGTTGATCATTGATAAGTTTTGGCCGCTGAA
This sequence comes from Thysanoteuthis rhombus, assembly GCA_963457665.1. Lineage (NCBI taxonomy): Eukaryota > Metazoa > Mollusca > Cephalopoda > Oegopsida > Thysanoteuthidae > Thysanoteuthis > Thysanoteuthis major. The sequence continues at coordinate 38,320,869 of OY735207.1, forward strand.
TATTGGTTTTCAGAAGCAACAAAGAGCACGATGGCTGAGTGGTTGAGGCGTTGGACTTAAGTTTCAATGGACAATTGTCCGCATGGGTTCGAACCCCACTCGTGCTAATGTAATTTTATACTTCATTACTCACATGCATACATGTTAAAATTGTTTGATATTCGGGTCCTGTGAACAACAATGAAAAGACATCATCCTTGATGAAAATGCCACCAGTGAGATTCGAACTCATGACCCCTGGTTTACGAGACCAGTGCTCTAAACCACTGAGCTATGGAGGCAGACACGACAATAGTTCAATCGACTATATCGGACACTAAGCTGTAGATCAGCATTATATTTGTGTGTACTCTTCACAAATTGCTATTTTGAGTTAATAATCCGATGGTAATTGAGTCTAGTATTTGTAGTTCAGCAGTGAGAAGCTTATGAAATTCATTAGTCGTCCATGTTAGTTGGGATCCGTCATCAGGCAAGAATAAAGTGTCCAACATATTAGTGAGGCATAAATATTTAGGTACCAACATGGGATTAATCATGTAGATCTTTTTGAAAACCTTGATAAACCCTGATTTTCGTTTATAGGATCTGAGATATATTGTACTGCAATATGGGACAAAAACAGAAAAAAAAATATTTTACTGCATCGAATGGTAGCATTTTGTCAACAACATTTGTAAGGTTGATCATTGATAAGTTTTTACCGCTGAATATCAGTTATCAGGGGACACCCGTAGCACGATGGCCGAGGGGTTAAGGCGTGGGACTTAAGTTCCAATGGACAATTGTCCGCGTGGGTTCGAACCCCACTCGTGCTAATGTAATTTTATACTTCATTACTCACATGCATACATGTTAAAATTGTTTGATATTTGGGTCCTGTGAACAACAATGAAAAGACATCATCATTGATGAAGAAGCCACCAGTGAGATTCGAACTCACGACCCCTGGTTTACGAGACCAGTGCTCTAAACCTCTGAGCTATGGAGGCAGATACAACGAATTTTCAATTGACTATATCGGACACTAAGCTGTAGATCAGCATTATACTCGTGTGTACTCTTCACAAATTGCTATTTTGAGTTGATAATCCGATGGTAATTGAGTCTAGTATTTGTAGTTCAGCAGTGAGAAGTTTATGAAATTCATTAGTTGTCCATGTTACTTGGGATCCGTCATCAGGCAAGAATAAAGTGTCCAACATATTAGTGAGGCATAAATATTTAGGTACCAACATAGGATTAATCATGTAAATCTTTTTGAAAACCTTGATAAACCCTGATTTTCGTTTATAGGATCTAAAATATATTGTACTGCAATATGGGACGAAAACAGAAAAAAAAATATTTTACTGCATCGAATGGAAGCATTTTGTCAACAACATTTGTAAGGTTGATCATTGATAAGTTTTGGCCGCTGAATATCGTTTATCTGGAGACACTAGTAGCACGATGGCCGAGTGGTTAAGGCATTACTTAAGTTCCAATGGACAATTGTCCGCGTGGTTTCGAACCCCACTCGTGCTAATGTAATTTTATACTTCATTACTCACATGCATACATGTTAAAATTGTTCAATATTTGGTCCTGTGAACAACAATGAAAAGACATCATCATTGATGAAAATGCCACTGGTGATATTCGAACTCACGACCCCTGGTTTACGAGACCAGTGCTCTAAATCACTGAGCTATGGAGGTGGACACGACAAATTTTCAATTGACTATATCGGACACTAAGCTGTAGATCAGCATTATATTTGTGTGTACTCTTCACTAATTGCTATTTTGTGTTAAGTATCCGATGGTAATTCAGTCTAGTATTTGTAGTTCAGCAGTGAGAAGTTTATGAAATTCATTAGTCGTCCATGTTACTTGGGATCCGTCATCAGGCAAGAATAAAGTGTCCAACATATTAGTGAGGCATAAATATTTAGGTACCAACATAGGATTAATCATGTAAATCTTTTTGAAAACCTTGATAAACCCTGATTTTCGTTTATAGGATCTGAGATATATTGTACTGCAATATGGGACGAAAACAGAAAAAAAAATATTTTACTGCATCGAATGGTAGCATTTTGTCAACAACATTTGTAAGGTTGATCATTGATAAGTTTTGGCCGCTGAATATCAGTTATCAGGGGACAACCGTAGCACGATGGTCGAGGGGTTAAGGCATTGGACTTAAGTTCCAATGGACAATTGTCCGCGTGGGTTCGAACCCCACTCGTGCTAATGTAATTTTATACTTCATTACTCACATGCATACATGTTAAAATTGTTTTATATTTGGTCCTGTGAACAACAATGAAAAGACATCATCATTGATGAAGAAGCCACCAGTGAGATTCGAACTCACGACCCCTGGTTTACGAGACCAGTGCTCTAAACCTCTGAGCTATGGAGGCAGACACGATGAATTTTCAATTGACTATATCGGACACTAAGCTGTAGATCAGCATTATACTCGTGTGTACTCTTCACAAATTGCTATTTTGAGTTGATAATCCGATGGTAATTGAGTCTAGTATTTGTAGTTCAGCAGTGAGAAGTTTATGAAATTCATTAGTTGTCCATGTTACTTGGGATCCGTCATCAGGCAAGAATAAAGTGTCCAACATATTAGTGAGGCATAAATATTTAGGTACCAACATAGGATTAATCATGTAGATCCTTTTGAAAACCTTGATAAACCCTGATTTTCGTTCAAAGGAACTGAAATATATTGTACTGCAATATGGGACGAAAACAGAAAAAAAAATATTTTACTGCATCGAATGGTAGCATTTTGTCAACAACATTTGTAAGGTTGATCATTGATAAGTTTTGGCCGCTGAATATTGGTTTTCAGAAGCAACAAAGAGCACGATGGCTGAGTGGTTGAGGCGTTGGACTTAAGTTTCAATGGACAATTGTCCGCATGGGTTCGAACCCCACTCGTGCTAATGTAATTTTATACTTCATTACTCACATACATACATGTTAAAATTGTTTGATATTTGGTCCTGTGAACAACAATGAAAAGACATCATCATTGATGAAAAAGCCACCAGTGAGATTCAAACTCACGATCCCTGGTTTACGAGACCAGTGCTCTAAACCACTGAGCTATGGAGGCAGACACGTCAAATTTTAAATTGATTATATCGGACACTAAGCTGTAGATCCGCATTATATTCGTGTGTACTCTTCACAAATTGCTATTTTGAGTTGATAATCCGATGGTAATTGAGTCTAGTAATTGTAGTTCAGCAGTGAGAAGCTTATGAAATTCATTAGTAGTCCATGTTACTTGGGATCCGTCATCAGGCAAGAATAAAGTGTCCAACATATTAGTGAGGCATAAATATTTAGGTACCAACATAGGATTAATCATGTAGATCTTTTTGAAAACCTTGATAAACCCTGATTTTCGCTTATAGGATCTGAGATATATTGTACTGCAATATGGGACGAAAACAGAAAAAAAAATATTTTACTGCATCGAATGGAAGCATTTTGTCAACAACATTTGTAAGGTTGATCATTGATAAGTTTTGGCCGCTGAATATCGTTTATCTGGAGACACCCGTAGCACAATGGCCGAGTGGTTAAGGCGTTGGACTTAAGTTCCAATGGACAATTGTCTGCGTGGGTTCGAACCCCACTCGTGCTAGTGTAATTTTATACTTCATTACTCACATGCATACATGTTGAAATTGTTTTATATTTGGTCCTGTGAACAACAATGAAAAGACATCATCATTGATGAAAATGCCACCAGTAAGATTCGAACTCACGACCCCTGGTTTACGAGACCAGTGCTCTAAATCACTGAGCTATGGAGGTGGACACGACAAATTTTCAATTGACTATATCGGACACTAAGCTGTAGATCAGCATTATATTTGTGTGTACTCTTCACTAATTGCTATTTTGAGTTAAAAATCCGATGGTAATTGAGTCTAGTATTTGTAGTTCAGCAATGAGAAGTTTATGAAATTCATTAGTTGTCCATGTTACTTGGGATCCGTCATCAGGCAAGAATAGAGTGTCCAACATATTAGTGAGGCATAAATATTTAGGTACCAACATAGGATTAATCATGTAGATCCTTTCGAAAACCTTGATAAACCATGATTTTCGTTTATAGGATCTGAAATATATTGTACTGCAATATGGGACGAAAACAGAAAAAAAAATATTTTACTGCATTGAATGGCAGCATTTTGTCAACAACATTCGTAAGGTTGATCATTGATAAGTTTTGGCCGCTGAATATTGGTTTTCAGGAGCAAGAAAGAGCACGATGGCCGAGTGGTTAAGGCGTTGGACTTAAGTTCCAATGGACAATTGTCCGCGTGGTTTCGAACCCCACTCGTGCTTATGTAATTTTATACTTCACTACTCACATGCATACATGTTAAAATTGTTTTATATTTGGTCCTGTGAACAACAATGAAAAGACATCATCCTTGATGAAAATGCCACCAGTAAGATTCGAACTCACGACCCCTGGTTTACGAGACCAGTGCTCTAAACATCTGAGCTATGGAGGCAGACACGACGATATTTCAATTGACTATATTGGACACTAAGCTGTAGATCAGCATTATATTTGTGTGTACTCTTCACAAATTGCTATTTTGAGTTAAGTATCCGATGGTAATTGAGTCTAGTATTTGTAGTTCAGCAGTGAGAAGTTTATGAAATTCAACAGTTGTCCATGTTACTTGGGATCCGTCATCAGGCAAGAATAAAGTGTCCAACATATTAGTGAGGCATAAATATTTAGGTACCAACATAGGATTAATCATGTAGATCCTTTTGAAAACCTTGATAAACCCTGATTTTCGTTTAAAGGAACTGAAATATAGTGTACTGCATTATGGGACGAAAACAGAATAAAAATACATCTTATTGCATCGAATGGCAGCATTTTTTCTACAACAGGTGTGCGGTTGATCATCGAGAAGTTTTGGCTGCTGAATATAGGTTATCAGGAGACACCCGTAGCAGGATGGCCGAGTGGTTAAGTTGTTGGACATAAGTTACGATGGATAATTGTCGACGTGGGTTCGAACCCCACTTGTGCTAAGGTAATTTTATACTTTATCACTCACATGCATACATGTTGAAATTGTTTGACAATTGATCTAGTGAATATCAGTAGAATGATATCATCATTGCTGAAAATGACATTAGTGAGATCCGAGCTCACGACCCCTGGTTTACAAGACCTGTGCTCTAAACCACTGAGCTATGGAAGTAAACACGATGTATTTTGCATTGACTATATCGGACACTAAGCTATATGTTAGCATTATATTTGAGGGTATTCTTCAAAAACTGTTATTTTAAGTTAATAATTCGATAAAATTGAGTCTAGTATTTGTAGTTCAGCAGTGAGAAGTTTATGAAATTCAACAGTTGTCCATGTTACTTGGGATCCGTCATCAGGCAAGAATAAAGTGTCCAACATATTAATGAGGCATAAATATTTAGCCACCAACATAGGATCAATCATGTAAATCTTATTGAAAAAAAATTCATATCAGCAATTTTGCAGTGTTTGAAGAAACCTTGATTTTCGTTCATAAGATCTGAAATATATTGTACTACAATATGGGTCGAAGACAGAAAAAATAATATTTTACTACATCGAAAGGCAGCATTTTGTCAACAACATTTTTAGGGTTGATCATTGATAAGTTTTGGCCGCTGAATATCGGTTATCAGGAGACACCTGTAGCACGATGGCCGAGTGGTTAAGGCGTTGGACTTAAGTTCCAATGGACAATTGTCCGCGTGGGTTCGACCCCCACTCGTGCTAATGTATTTTTATACTTTATTACTCGAAAACATACATGTTAAAATTGTTCGATAATAGATCCTGTTGATATCAATGAAAAGATATCATCATTGATGAAAATGCCACCAGTGAGATTCGAAATCACGACCCCTGGTTTACGAATCCACTACTCTAAACACTATACATGTGTGAATTTTCAAGGATTGTCCTTGTAATATTATGATCTTACAGTAATTGAATCGACTCTAGGTCGTTCAGCCGTTATAAGTATATTCAATTCAACAGTCTTCCACGTTAGTTGGAATCCTTCATTTGGAAGAAAAAGTTTCACTTGCACCAGTGAGGCAAAATATTTTGTCACCAACATTGGATACATTATTCACACATAAACAAAACTACTTTTGATTTATTGTTTACGAACCAGTACTCTAAGTGACATGTTTACATGGTTGATCATTGAATTTTTTTTCTCCATGAAAATCCGTCTCTGACCATATTCCACGTCAATCTTTATATCAAAAATGTTTTGTGTCTTAATATTGGAAAAAAATCTAATGCAAGAAAACCGATGAACTGTATTTGAAGAGATTTCCTGAGTGGTTCATATTTTGAACGTCTTTTTTTTTCAACCATTTCCCTGGGTAATTCTAACCTCTACTTTTGCAAAAGTATCTTTTTGTATTTCATTTCTGAGACACAAAACATTTATGGATATACATAGTGTACTATGTCTATATATTAACACAAAAATTCATTATCTGCATATCTCTACTGAGTTTTATTTTTTTGATTTCTCATTTACGTGACTAGAGAGCTAAACTGCTGTGAGTTGGTGGCAGATACTTTTGATATATCTTTCAGAACATCCAATGTTAACCATTTTTGTCAACAACATGTGTGCATCGTTGATTATTGAATAATATTCGTTCCTAAAATACAGTTCAAAATTATTTTGAGAAGCACGAACGGTCAAGTGCTTGGATTTCATTGACGATTGTCTGCGTTGGCTCGAACCACACTCGTTCAAAAGTATTCATATACTATATTACTTACATGCACACACGCTAAAATTCTGTGGTACTGAATTGTGTACATCTTACCGAAGAAAAAAAAAGATTGTAGATTAGAATGCTACCAGTGATATTCGAACTAACGACCAGCTTATTTGCAGGTCTGTTCGCCAAACTACTTAGCTAAGCAGACAGACACGATGTCGATAACTGCCAATATTAATTTGTATATCAACAAAGTTTTATCTGTTAATTTTGACAAAAATTGCTTGTGTAATATCGATGCTAATTGAGCAAAGAGTCTAAATGTTTTGGACGTCCGACATGTATTCTTTCCAACGACTTTTTATGTTAACAAAAATCATGTGCAACAATCATGTTGAGAATAAAAACATAATTGTCAAGATAGAAAATGCAAAACTCGGCAAGGTAGACTAGTACATCTACCTAGGACAACGAACCTCCGTGAGATCCTCAAAAGAGGAGGAAATCAAGTGAAGAATCACTTTGGGTGGCAAGCCTTCGGCAGAGCAAGCTCAACTTTCGAAAACAAGAAAACCCCAACAATCCTGAAAAGATGAGTATACAACCAATGCATTCTCTCGATAGTCACTTATGGAGCTGAAACATGGAACCAAACCATGAGACAGACCTACAAACTGAGAAGCATGCAGCGTGCACATGGGAGAATCATACTGAGCCTCACATGGAGAGATCATAAGACAGCACAGTACGTAATGAAGAAAACAGGAGTCCGAGATCTCATAGAAACTATTAAAAATCTAGAATGGCAATGGGCTGGCCATGTTGCAAGAATGAAAGACAACCGTTGGACATTACGACTTGCAACATAGATCCTCAGAGATCACATGAGAAACTGAGGACGACAGAACACAAGATGGAGAGATGAACTAGACAAATTCAGGAAATACTGGCTCCGTGACGCGCACGATAGAGATTTTTGTAGCGAATCCTGGGGAAGGTCTATGTCTAACGACGGACATGAAAAGACTGATGATGATGATGATATTCCCAAATCGTTCAGATGTATTTTCTTTCTATTCTATTAATGAGACACAAATATCTATTCACATACACGATTGTCTGTACATTAAGAAAAAATTCATCATCAGAATTTCTCCCGTGAGATTCAAACACTTGATTTTTTGTTTACGTGACCAGAGATCTAAATTGCTGTGCTATGTAGGCAGGCACAATAAAAAAAAATAGGAGAACATACACTGTCGATCTCTTTGTCAACGATTTCTGCTCTTTGTTGATTATTAGTAAGTGTTTGTTAGTAATAAAACCGTTCGAAACGTCTTTTGATGAGCACTATAGCCGAGAAATTTAGGCATTGGATTTGAATTCCATTGGACGATTGTCTGTGCAGAATCAATCGTGTCTGGTGCTAAAGCATTCGTATGTCTTCCAACTCACACACACCCATTCACGGATGTCGTTGCAGTATATTAGCTTTATATTATCAAGAAAAACATTCTCGATCAGAATACCTCCTGGTTCACGGGAATAGTTCTGTAAAACACTGGGCTATAGAGGCAAACACAAATCATCTAGCGTTGAGCACATCTGACATTAATCTGTAAGCCAACATCTTTGGTTTTGTCTTGATTAAAAGAAGCTGCTATTTTGTAATATTACGTTTTGATGGTAGCGGACAGCAGTGTCTAAGTGGTTCAGACGTTGTACATATTTATTTAATGATTGTCCGCGTGTGTTTGAATATTCACGCGTGCTGAGACATTCTCTTTGTTTCATTTGTAAGACACAAACATCCAGTTACCTATATAGTGTACATTGTCTAATTACTTGCATTACTGATTCTCCATCAGAATTTCCCCAGTGAGATTCAAAGTCACAACCCCTTCATTACTTCAGCAGAGATTTAAAGGCCTGTACCATAGAGACTGACGTAACCCCTTCGTGACGTCACTTTAAACGATGGTTTATTAAAGAAAATTGTGAATTATAGAATTAAAATCAAAATCATCAACAGGCACAATGACTTCAGAAGAATTCAAAAGCTATGTCAAACGGAGCAAACATGATCAAATGGTTGGATACCTATTTATTATCGATTACAAGGCATAATGAAGCATGGTTGATAATCAATGGTCGAGTGGTTATGGCGTTGGACTTAAGTTCCAATGGACAAATGTCCGCGTGGGTTCGAACCCCACTCGTGCTGATGTAATTTTATACTTCATTACTCACATGCATACATGTTAAAATTTTTTGATATTTGTTTTTGTGAACAACAATTAAATGGCATCATGATTGATGAAAATGCCACCAGTAAAATTCGAACTCACGACCCCTGGTTTAGTAGACCAGTGCTCTAAACCACTGAGCTATGGACGCAAACACATCAAATTTTCAATTGACTATATCGGACACTAAGCTGTAGATCAGCATTATATTTGTGTGTACTCTTCACAAATTACTATTTGGAGTTCATAATTCGATAGTAATTGAGTCTAGTATTTGTAGTTCAGCAGTGAGAAGTTTATGAAATTCAACTGTTGTCCATGTTACTTGGGATCTGTCATCAGGCAAGAATAGAGTGTCCAACATATTAGTGAGGCATCAATATTAAGGTACCAACATAGGATTAATGATGTAAATCGTTTTGAAAACCTTGATAAACCCTGATTTTCGTTTATAGGATCTGAAATATATTGTACTGCAATATGGGACGGAAACAGAAAAAAAATATATCTTATTGCATCAAATGGCAGCATTTTGTCAACAACATTTGTGAGGTTGATCATTTAAAAGTTTTGGCCGCTGACTATTGGTTTTCAGAAGCAACAAAGAGCACGATGGCCGAGTGGTTAAGGCGTTGGACTTAAGTTCCAATGGACAATTGTCCGCGTGGTTTCGAACCCCACTCGTGCTAATGCATTTTCATATTCTTTTACCCACATGCATACATGGTAAAATTGTTCGATATTAGTTTTCGTGAACATCAATGAAAAGACATCATCCTTGATGAAAATGCCACCAGTGAGATTCGAACTCACGACCCCTGGTTTACGAGACCAGTGCTCTAAACCACTGAGCTACGGGGGCAGACACGACATATTTGAGGGTATTCTTCAAAAATTGCTATTTTAAGTTCATAATTCGATGGTAATTGAGCCTAGTGTGGGAGTTCGCTGATGGTGCTGGCCCCACAAACCATACTCAACCAGCCGTGGTTCTGGGTTAGTAAAAGAAGGCAACAAGATGGAATTTTGTTTAAATGTTTCATATAGAATATTGATTATCAATATCTCTGGAGACGGGAAATGCCTATTTGCAGTTGAAAAGAGAGGAGGGCGATTTTCATCTAAGTCAAACTGATGACTTGTCTCTCATGTCACGAATGGTAGTCTACGGAATGGTAGCAGCGGTTGACGGTTACTAAGGGCGGCGTCTAACACGACAGAGAGCCTGGCAACGATTCTCTTCTCCAAACCCAAATTTTACTCTGCTTGCTTGTTACGAAAATCCCTCATATTTAAGCCCTTGGTATCAACACTGTATGTCTTTGTAATCGACTCCCTTTCTTTCTTTTTCCTGTCATCTCGGTCTCTCCGGGAAACCCCAGACACTGGCCCCATATCTGGCTTTGTTTTTGCAACCCAGGATTTGACAGATGACACCAGATTGAGAAAGCACAGGTGACTCCCACTTGGAAGCACACAATTCTCATATTATCTCGAAAAACACATTATCCCTTTTAACATAGATAACTCCTTTTGTAATAACCATAGTAATTACTGGTAATAACCATAGTAATTTTTGGTAACGGCCATAGTAATCTTCCAGGACACGGGGGACTTCTGGCCCTCTAGTGTCACACTAGTATTTGTAGTTCAGCCGTGAGAAGTTTATGAAAGTCAACAGTTGTCCACGTTACTTGGGATCCGTCATCAGGCAAGAATAAAGTGTCCAACATATTAGTGAGGCATAAATATTTAGGTACCAACATAGGATTAATGATGTAAATCTTTTTGAAAACCTTGATAAACCCTGATTTTCGTTTATAGGATCTGAAATATATTGTACTGCAATATGGGACAAAAACAGGAAAAAATATATCTTACTGCATCGAATGGCAGCATGTTGTCAACAACATTTGTAGGGTTGATCATTGAATAGATCTGGCCAATGAATATATGTTATCAGGAGACACATGTAGCACAATAGCCGAATGTTTAAGGCGTTGGACTTAAGTTCCAATGGACAATTGTCAACGTGGGTTAGAACCCAGCTCGTGCTAATGTAATTTTATACTTTATTACTCACATGCATCCATGTTAGAATTGTTTGATGAGAGATCATGTTAATATCAAGGAAATGGTATCATCATTAATAAAAATACCACCAATGAGATTCAAACTTACGACCCTTAGTTTATGAGACCAATACTCTTAACCACTGAGCTATGGAAGCAAACATGATGTATTTTGCATTGACTATATCGGACATAAAGCTGTATGTCAGCATTAAATTCGAAGGTATTCTTCAAAAATTGCTATTTTGAGTTAACAATTCAATAGTAATTGAGCCTAGTATTTGTAGTTCAGCCGTGAGAAGTTTATGATATTCAACAGTTGTCCATGTTACTTGGGATCCGTCATCAGGTAAGAATAAAGTGTCCAACATATTAGTGAGGAATAAATCTTTAGGTACCAACATAAGATTAATCATGCAAATCTTTTTGAAAACCTTGATAAACCCTGATTTTCGTTTATAGGATCTGAAATATATTGTACTGCAATATGGGACGAAAACAGAAAAAAAAATATTTTACTGCCTCGAATGGCAGCATTTTGTGATAAATATTTGTAAGGTTGATCATTGATAAGTTTTGGCCGCTGAATATCGGTTATCAAGAGACACCCGTAGCACGATGGCCGAGTGGTTAAGGCGTTGGACTTAAGTTCCAATGGACAATTGTCCGCGTGGGTTCGAACCCCATTCGTGCTAATGTAATTTTATACTTCATTACTCACATGCATACATGTTAAAATTGTTTGATACTTGGTCCTGTGAACAACAATGAAAAGACATCATCATTGATGAAAATGCCACCAGTGAGATTCTAACTAACGACCCCTGGTTTACGAGACCAGTGCTCTAAACCACTGAGCTATGGAGGCAGATACAACGAATTTTCAATTGACTATATCGGACACTAAGCTGTAGATCAGCATCATATTTGTGTGTACTCTGCACAAATTGCTATTTTGAGTTAATAATCCGATGGTAATTGAGTCTAGTATTTGTAGTTCAGCAGTGAGAAGTTTATGAAATTCAACAGTTGTCCATGTTACTTGGGATCCGTCATCAGGCAAGAATAAAGTGTCTAACATATTAGTGAGGCATAAATATTTAAGTACCAACATAAGATTAATCATGCAAATCTTTTTGAAAACCTTGATAAACCCTGATTTTCGTTTATAGGATCTGAAATATATTGTACTGCAATTTGGGACGAAAACAGAAAAAAATATATTTTACTGCATCGAATGGCAGCATTTTGTCAGAAATATTTGTAAGGTTGATCATTGATAAGTTTTGGCCGCTGAATATTGGTTTTCAGAGGCAACAAAAAGCACGATGGCCGAGTGGTTAAGGCGTTGGACTTAAGTTCCAATGGACAATTGTCTGCCTGGGTTTGAACCCCACTCTTGTTAATGTATTTTCAGACTCTATTTGCACACATGGATACTTGTTAAAATTGTTTGATATTTGGTCCTGTGAACAACAATGAAAAGACATCATCATTGATGAAAATGCCACCAGTGAGATACAAACTCACGACTCCTGGTTTACGAGACCAGTGCTCTAAACAACTGAGCTATGGAGGCAGACACGACAAATTTTCAATTGACTTTATCGGACACTAAGCTGTAGATCAGCATCATATTTGATAGATTCTGTACAAATTGCTATTTTGAGTTATTAATTTGATAGTAATTTAGCCTAGTATAGGTTGTTCAGCTGTGACAAGTTTATGAAACTCAACAGTTGTCCATGTTACTCGATATGTGTCGTTAAACTTGAATCAAGTGTCAATTGTATCAGTGAGGCATAAATATGTAGCCGCCAACATTGGTTTCGTTATTCAAATCTTTTTGAAAAGAATCGATATCAGCAATTTTGCAGTGTCTGAAGATACCTTGATTTTCTTTTATACGATCTGAAATATATTGTACTGAAATATGGGGTGAAGACGGAATAAAAATATATTTTACTGCATCGAATGGCAGCATTTTGTCAACAACATTCTTAAGATTGATCATTGATAAGTTTTCGCCGCTGAATATCGGTAATCAGGATACAACCGTAGCACGATGGCCGAGTGGTTAAGGCGTTGGACTTAAGTTCCAATGGACAAATGTCCGCATGGGTTCGAACCTCACTCGTGCTAATGTAATTTTATACTTCATTACTCACATGCATACATGTTAAAATTGTTTGATGCTTGATCCTGTGAACAACAATGAAAAAACATCCTCATTGACTCTAATGCCACCAGTGAGATTCAAACTCACGACCCCTGGTTTACAAGACCAGTGCTCTAAACCACTGAGCTATGGAGGCAGACACGACAAATTTTCAATCGACTATATCAGACACTAAGCTGTAGATCAGCATTATATTTGTGTGTACTCTTCACAAATTGCTCTTTTGAGTTAATTATCCGATGGTAATTGAGTCTAGTATTTGTAGTTCAACAGTGAAAAGTTTATGAAATTCAACGGTTGTCCATGTTACTTCGGATCCGTCATCAGGCAAGAATAAAGTGTCCAACATATTTGTGAGGCATCAATATTAAGGTACCAACATAAGATTAATCATGTAAATCTTTTTGAAAACCTTGATAAACCCTGATTTTCGTTTATAGGATCTGAAATATATTGTAATGCAATATGGGACAAAAACAGGAAAAAAATATTTTACTGCATCGAATAGCAGCATGTTGTCAACAACATTTGTAGGGTTGATCATTGATAAGTTTTGGCCGCTGACTATTGGTTTTTAGAAGCAACAAAGAGCACGATGGCCGAGTGGTTAAGGCGTTGGACTTAAGTTCCAATGGACAATTGTCTGCGTGGGTTCGAACCCCACTCGTGCTAATATAATTTTATACTTTATTACTCACATGCATACATGTTAAAATTGTTTGATATTTGGTCCTGTGAAAAACAATGAAAAGACATCATCATTGATGAAAATGCGACCAGTGAAATTCGAATTCACGACTCCTGGTTTACGAGACCAGTGCCCTAAACCACTGACCTATGGAGGCAGACACGGTGTATTCTGCATTGACTATATCGGACACTAAGCTGTAGGTCAGCATCATATTTGTGGGTTTTCATCAAGAAATTGCTATTTTAAGTTAATAATTCGATGGTAATTGAGTGTAGTATTTGTAGTTCAGCAGTGAGAAGTTTATGAAATTCAACTGTTGTCCATGTTGCTTGGGATCCGTCATCAGGCAAGAATAAAGTGTCCAACATATTAGTGAGGCATAAATATTTAGGTACCAACATAAGATTAATGAAGTAAATCTTTTTAAAAACCTTGATAAACCCTGATTTTCGTTTATAGGATCTGAAATATATTTTACTGCAATATGGGACAAAAACAGAAAAAAAAAAAATTTACTGCATGGATTGGCAGCATTTTGTTAACAACATTTGTAGGGTTGATCATTGATAAGTTTTCGCCGCTGAATATTGGTTATCAGGAGACACCCGTAGCACGATGGCCGAGTGGTTAAGGCGTTGGACTTAAGTTCCAATGGACAATTGTCCGCGTGGGTTCGAACCCCACTCGTGCTAATGTAATTTTATACTTCATTCCTCACATGCATACATGTTAAAATTGTTTGATATTTGATCCTGTGAATAACAATGAAAAGACATCCTCATTGATGAAAATGCCACCATTGAGATTCGAGCTCATGACCCCTGGTTTACGAGACCAGTGCTCTAAACCACTGAGCTATGGAGGCAGACACGACAAATTTTCAATTGACTATATCGGACACTAAGCTGTACATCAGCATTATATTTGTGTGTACTCTTCGCAAATTGCTTTTTTAAGTTAATAATCCGATGGTAATTGAGTCTAGTATTTGTAGTTCAGCAGTGAGAAGTTTATGAAAATAAACAGTTGTCCATGTTACTTGGGATCCGTCATCAGGCAAGAATAAAGTGTCCAACATATTAATGAGGCATAAATATTTAGGTACCAACATAGGATTAATCATGCAAATCTTTTTGAAAACCTGATAAACCCTGATTTTCGTTTATAGGATCTGAAATATATTGTACTGCAATATGGGACGAAAACAGAAAAAAAAAATATTTTACTGCATCTAATGGCAGCATTCTGTCAAGAACATTTGTAGGGTTGATCATTGAAAAGTTTTGGCCGCTCAATATCGGTAATCAGGAGACACCCGTAGCACGATTGCTGTGTGGTTAAGGCGTTGGACTTAAGTTCGAATGGACAATTGTTTGCGCGGATTCGAACCCCAGTCGTACTAATGTAATTTTATATTTCATTACTCACATGCATACATTTTAAAATTTTTTGATATTTGATCCTGTGAACAACAATGAAAAGACATCCTCATTGATGAAAATGCCACCAGTGAGATTCGAACTCACGACCCCTGGTTTACGAGACCAGTGCTCTAAACCACTGAGCTATGGAGGCAGACACGACAAATTTTCAATCGACTATATCAGACACTAAGCTGTAGATCAGCATTATATTTGTGTGTACTCTTCACAAATTGCTCTTTTGAGTTAATTATCCGATGGTAATTGAGTCTAGTATTTGTAGTTCAACAGTGGAAAGTTTATGAAATTCAACGGTTGTCCATGTTACTTCGGATCCGTCATCAGGCAAGAATAAAGTGTCCAACATATTTGTGAGGCATCAAAATTAAGGTACCAACATAGGATTAATCATGTAAATCTTTTTGAAAACCTTGATAAACCCTGATTTTCGTTTATAGGATCTGAAATATATTGTAATGCAATATGGGACAAAAACAGGAAAAAAATATTTTACTGCATCGAATAGCAGCATGTTGTCAACAACATTTGTAGGGTTGATCATTGATAAGTTTTGGCCGCTGAATATTGGTTTTTAGAAGCAACAAAGAGCACGATGGCCGAGTGGTTAAGGCGTTGGACTTAAGTTCCAATGGACAATTGTCCGCGTGGGTTCGAACCCCACTCGTGCTAATATAATTTTATACTTTATTACTCACATGCATACATGTTAAAATTGTTTGATATTTGGTCCTGTGAAAAACAATGAAAAGACATCATCATTGATGAAAATGCGACCAGTGAAATTCGAATTCACGACTCCTGGTTTACGAGACCAGTGCCCTAAACCACTGACCTATGGAGGCAGACACGGTGTATTCTGCATTGACTATATCGGACACTAAGCTGTAGGTCAGCATCATATTTGTGGGTTTTCATCAAGAAATTGCTATTTTAAGTTAATAATTCGATGGTAATTGAGTGTAGTATTTGTAGTTCAGCAGTGAGAAGTTTATGAAATTCAACTGTTGTCCATGTTGCTTGGGATCCGTCATCAGGCAAGAATAAAGTGTCCAACATATTAGTGAGGCATAAATATTTAGGTACCAACATAAGATTAATGAAGTAAATCTTTTTAAAAACCTTGATAAACCCTGATTTTCGTTTATAGGATCTGAAATATATTTTACTGCAATATGGGACAAAAACAGAAAAAAAAAAATTTACTGCATGGATTGGCAGCATTTTGTTAACAACATTTGTAGGGTTGATCATTGATAAGTTTTCGCCGCTGAATATCGGTTATCAGGAGACACCCGTAGCACGATGGCCGAGTGGTTAAGGCGTTGGACTTAAGTTCCAATGGACAATTGTCCGCGTGGGTTCGAACCCCACTCGTGCTAATGTAATTTTATACTTCATTCCTCACATGCATACATGTTAAAATTGTTTGAAATTTGATCCTGTGAATAACAATGAAAAGACATCCTCATTGATGAAAATGCCACCATTGAGATTCGAGCTCATGACCCCTGGTTTACGAGACCAGTGCTCTAAACCACTGAGCTATGGAGGCAGACACGACGATATTTCAATTGACTATATCGGACACTAAGCTGTACATCAGCATTATATTTGTGTGTACACTTCGCAAATTGCTTTTTTAAGTTAATAATCCGATGGTAATTGAGTCTAGTATTTGTAGTTCAGCAGTGAGAAGTTTATGAAAATAAACAGTTGTCCATGTTACTTGGGATCCGTCATCAGGCAAGAATAAAGTGTCCAACATATTAATGAGGCATAAATATTTAGGTACCAACATAGGATTAATCATGCAAATCTTTTTGAAAACCTGATAAACCCTGATTTTCGTTTATAGGATCTGAAATATATTGTACTGCAATATGGGACGAAAACAGAAAAAAAAAATATTTTACTGCATCTAATGGCAGCATTCTGTCAAGAACATTTGTAGGGTTGATCATTGAAAAGTTTTGGCCGCTCAATATCGGTAATCAGGAGACACCCGTAGCACGATTGCTGTGTGGTTAAGGCGTTGGACTTAAGTTCGAATGGACAATTGTTTGCGCGGATTCGAACCCCAGTCGTACTAATGTAATTTTATATTTCATTACTCACATGCATACATTTTAAAATTTTTTGATATTTGATCCTGTGAACAACAATGAAAAGACATCATCATTGATGAAAATGCCACCAGTGAGATTCGAACTCACGACCCCTGGTTTACGAGACCAGTGCTCTAAACCACTGAGCTATGGAGGCAGACACGACGAATTTTCAATTGACTATATCGGACACTAAGCTGTAGATCAGTATTATATTTGTTTGTACTCTTCACAAATTGCTATTTTGAGTTATTAATCCGATGGTAATTGAGTCTAGTATTTGTAGTTCAGCAGTGAGAAGTTTATGAAATTCAACAGTTGTCAACGTTATTTGGGATCCATCATCAGGCAAAAATAAAGTGTCCAACATATTAGTGAGGCATAAATACTTAGGTACCAACATAGGATTAATCATGTAAATCGTTTTGAAAACCTTGATAAACCCTGATTTTCGTTTAAATGATCTGAAATATATTGTACTACAATATGGGACGAAAACAGAAAAAAAAAATATTTTACTGCATCGAATGGCAGCATTTTGTCAACAATTTTTGTAAGGTTGATCATTGATGAGTTTTGGCCGCTGAATATTGGTTTTCAGAAGCAACAAATAGCACGATGGCCGAGTGGTTAAGGCGTTGGACTTAAGTTCCAATGGACAATTGTCTGCGTGGGTTAGAACCCCACTCTTGTTAATGTATTTTCATACTCTTTTACCCACATGCATACATGGTAAAATTGTTCGATATTAGTTTTCGTGAACATCAATGAAAAGACATCATCCTTGATGAAAATGCCACCAGTGAGATTCGAACTCACGACCCCTGGTTTACGAGACCAGTGCTCTAAACCTCTGAGCTATTGGGGCAGACCCGATATATTTGAGGGTATTCTTCAAAAATTGCTATTTTAAGTTCATGATTCGATGGTAATTGAGCCTAGTGTGGAGGTTCGCTGATGGTGCTGGCCCCACAAACTATATTCAACCAGCCGTGGTTTTGGGTTAGTAAAAGAAGGCAACAAGATGGAATTTTGTTTAAATGTTTTATATAGAGTATTGATTATCAATATCTCTGGAGACGGGAAATGCCTATTTGCAGTCGAAAAGAGAGGAGGCCGATATTCATCTAAGTCAAACTGACGACTGGTCTCTCATGTCACGAATGGTAGTCTACGGAATGGTAGCAGCGGTTGACGGTTACTAAGGGCGGCGTCTAACACGACAGAGAGCCTGGCAACGATTCTCTTCTCCAAACCCAAATTTTACTCTGCTTGCTTGTTACGAAAATCCCTCATATTTAAGCCCTTGGTATCAACACTGTATGTCTTTGTAATCGACTCCCTTTCTTTCTTTTTCCTGTCATCTCGGTCTCTCCGGGAAACCCCAGACACTGGCCCCATATCTGGCTTTGTTTTTGCAACCCAGGATTTGACAGATGACACCAGATTGAGAAAGCACAGGTGACTCCCACTCGGAAGCACACAATTCTCATATTATCTCGAAAAACACATTATCCCTTTTAACATAGATAACTCCTTTTGTAATAACCATAGTAATTACTGGTAATAACCATGGTAATTTTTGGTAACAGCCATAGTAATCTTCCAGGACACGGGGGACTTCTGGCCCTCTAGTGTCACACTAGTATTTGTAGTTCAGCCGTGAGAAGTTTATGAAATTCAACAGTTGTCCACGTTACTTGGGATCCGTCATCAGGCAAGAATAAAGTGTCCAACATATTAGTGAGGCATAAATATTTAGGTACCAACATAGGATTAATGATGTAAATCTTTTTGAAAACCTTGATAAACCCTGATTTTCGTTTATAGGATCTGAAATATATTGTACTGCAATATGGGACAAAAACAGGAAAAAATATATCTTACTGCATCGAATGGCAACATTTTGTCAACAACATTTGTAGGGTTGATCATTGAGAAGTTTTGGCCGCTGAATATCGGTTATCAGGAGACACCCGTAGCACGATGGCCGAGTGGTTAAGGCGTTGGGCTTAAGTTCCCATGGACAATTGCCTGCGTGTGTTCGAACCCTCCTCATGCTAATGTAATTTTATACTTTATTACTCTCACACATACATGTTAAAATTGTTTGATATTAGGTCCTGTTGATATCAATGAAAAGATATCATCATTGATGAAAATGTCAACAGTGAGATTTGAAATCATGACCCCTTGTTTACGAATCCACTGCTCTAAACACTACACATATGTGAATTTTCCAAAGATTGTCCTTGTAATATTATGACCTGACAGTAATTGAACTGACTCTAGGTCGTTCAGCCGTTATACGTATATTCAATTCAACAGTCTTCCACGTTAGTTGGAATCCCTCATTTGGAAGAAAGTTTCACTTGCACTAGTGAGACAAAACATTCCGTCATTAACATAGGATACATTGTTCAAACATTAACAAAAATACTTTTGATTTATTGTTCACGAACCAGTACTCTAAGTGACATGTTTACATGGTTGATTATTGAAATTTTTTCCCCCCTGAAAATCCGTCTCTGGCCATATTCCACGTCAATCTTTATATCAACAATGTTTTGTGTCTTAATATTGGAAAAAAATCTAATGCAAGAAAACCGATGAACTGTATTTGAAGAGATTTCCTGAGTGGTTCATATTTTGTACGTCTATTTTTTTCAACGATTGCCCTGGTTAATTCGAACCTTTACTTTTGCAAAAGTATTTTTTTGTATTTCTTTTCTAAGACACAAAACATTTATGGATATGCATAGTGTACTATGTCTATATATTAACACAAAAATTAATCATCCGCATATCTCTAGTGAGTTTCAATCTTTTGATTTCTCCTTTACGTGACCAGAGAGCTAAATTGCTGTGCATTGGTGGCAGACACTTTTGATATATCTTTCAGAACATCCAATGTTAACCATTTTTGTCAACAACATGTGTGCATTGTTGATTATTGAATAATATTTGTTCCTAAAATGCAGTTCAAAAATTATTTTGAGAAGCACGAACGGTCAAATACTTGGATTTCATTGACGATTGTCTACGTTGGTTCGAACCACACTCGTGCAAAAGTATTCATATACTTTATTACTTACATGCACACATGATAAAATTCTGTGGTACTGAATTGTGTACATCTTACCGAAGAAAAAAAAAGATTGTAGATTAGAATGCTACCAGTGATATTCGAACTAGCGACCAGCTGATTTGTGGGTCTGTGCGCCAAACCACTTAGCTAAGCAGACGGACACGATGTTGATAACTGCCAATGTTAATTTCTATATTAACGAAGTTTTGTCTGTTAATTTCGACAAAATTTGTTTGTGTAATATGGATGCTAATTGAGCAAAGAGTCTAAATGTTTTGGACGTTAGACGTGTATTCTCTCCAACAATTTTTTACGTTAACAAAAATCATATGCAACAATCATGTTGAGAATAAAAACATGATTATCAAGATAGGAAATTCAAAACTCGGCAAGGTAGACTAGTACATCAATCTAGGACAACGAACCTCTCTGAGATCTTTAAAAGAGGAGGAAATCAAGTGAAGAATCACTTTGGGTGGCAAGCCTTCGGCAGGGCATGCTCAACTTTCGAAAACAAGAAAACCCCAACAATCCTGAAAAGATGAGTATACAACCAATGCATTCTCTCGATAGTCACTTATGGAGCTGAAACATGGAACCAAACCATGAGACAGACCTACAAACTGAGAAGCATGCAGCGTGCGCATGAGAGAATCATACTGGGCCTCACATGGAGAGATCATAAGACAGCACAGTACGTAAGGAAGAAAACAGGAGTCCGAGATCTCATAGAAACTATCAAAAAACTCAGATGGCAATGGGCTGGCTATATTGCAAGAATGAAAGACAACCGTTGGACATTACGACTTGTAACATAGATCCCCAGAGATCACATGAGAAACTGAAGACAACAGAACACGAGATGGAGAGATGAACTAGACAAATTCAGGGAATACTGGCTCCGTGACGCCCATGATAGAGATTTTTGTAGCGAATCCTGGGGAAGGTCTATGTCCAACAACGGACGTTAAAAGACAGATGAAGATGAAGATGATGATAATGATGATGATGATGATGATGATGATATCCCTAATCGTTCACATGTATTTTTTTCCTATTCTATTAATGAGACACAAATATGTATTTACATACACGATTGTCTGTACATTAAGAAAAAATTCATCATCAGAATTTCTCCCGTGAGATTCAAACACTTGATTTTTTTGTCTACATGACCAGAGATCTAAATTGCTGTGCTATGTAGGCAGGCACAATAAAAATAAATAGGGGCACATACACTGTCGATCTCTTTGTCAACGATTTCTGCTCTTTGTTGATTATTAGAAAGTGTTTGTTAGTAATAAAACCGTTCGAAACGTCTCTTGATGTGCACTATAGCTGAGAAATTTAGGCATTGGATTTGAATTCCAATGGACGATTGTCTGTGCAGAATCAATCGCGTCTGGTGCAAAAGCATTCGTATGTCTTCCAACTCACACACACCCATTCACGGATGTCGTTGCAGTAAATTAGCTTTATATCATCAAGAAGAACATTCTCGATCAGAATACCTCCTGGTTCACGGGAATAGCGCTGTAAAACACTGAGCTATAGAGGCAAACACAAATCATCTAGCGTTGAGCACATCTGACATTAATCTGTAAGCCAACATCTTTTGTTTTGCCTTGATTAAAAGAAGCTGCTATTTTATAATATTACGGTTTGATGGTAGCGGACCGCGGTGTCTAAGTGGTTCAGACGTTGTACATATTTATTTAATGATTGTCCACGTGTGTTCGAATATTCACGCGTGCTGAGACATTCTCTTTATTTCATTTGTAAGGCACAAACATCCAGTTACTTATATAGTGTACATTGTCTAATTACTTGGATTACTGATTCTCCGTCAGAATTTCACCAGTGAGATTCGAACTTACGACCCCTCAATTACTTTAACAGAGATTTAAAGGCCTGTGCCATAGAGACCGACGTAACCTCTTTGTGAAGTAACATTAACCTTTGGTTTCTTCAAGAAAGGTGTGAATTATAGAATTAAAAAATGAAAATCATTGACAGGAACAAATGACTTCGGACGAATTCGGAAGCTATGTCCAATAGAGCAAACATGATTGAATGGTTGGATACCTATTCAGTATCTATTACGAGGCATTCAAGGCTCTTTATCGATTGTACAAGAAATGAATTCAGAAACCAGCCTCAATAAAACATATATTGTAATACAGAAGATTTTTCCCCAGCGAGTCTGACGTTAGCAGATTTTGTACGGAAGGGAAGAGGTCGGCTTAGTGCGTTCGAAGATTGGATCAACTGTAATATCAAAGGGCTTGAGGGCTATATGCTAGAGTAATGTAAGTTTGATCATGAAAGACAAAAACTTCAGTAAAATTGATAAAAGGGCAGATATGGGATGGAGAAATTCTTCAAAAATGACTGTATAACTCCAGGATATATCATGTGACAAAATAGGCTCTACAAATGAGATGACATGGGCATGGTCTTAGAGAAAACGTTTGAAAAGAGCCACTGAATCTTTGTTAATGGAGGTCAAAATCAATTATTTACATAGAAATTATTTTTAAGCCAAAACAAACGAAATGGAATAGGATAGTAATTTTTTTCCTACGGGAAGATAGAACAGAGAACGTCGATCACATAATGAGCGAGTGTAACGAATCGGAACTGAAGGAGTACGAATGTAGTACACTCTTTTTTCTAGGACAGTAAAGGATGCGGGAACAGGAGGAACAATTAATGAGAAACAAAGGAAGAAAACGTCGATACTACGATTAAATACAAAGAAGAAGAAGAAGAAAAAGAAGAAGAAGAGATGGAAAGGGGACAGTAAAGAATAGAGAAAAAATCAAATGGTTATTTTCATATGACGGTTATTCAGAAGATAAAGGGGAGAGAAAAAAAGGGGGACGACATGGTGAAATAAAAAGGAGAGAGAGAAACTGGTAACATGCTGATTTTGGAACTGATACCCCATAAAGCAGAGCGTCAACCAATCCTCTATTTTTATTATCATCTTAGCATGCAATTTCGGTAACAATACGCCCTCGAAAAGTTTGCGAACTTGGCCCTCCTTATTTCATGCCAATAAACGAAAAGCTGGATCGACCAATGAAAGTTTAGCCGCTAACCTTCCAAATATAACATGGCCTCGAGACAAATATTTGAAACATTAAGCGACTAAGAGTCTATGAGATCGGCTGATGAAACAGACGAGTAGAATTGCCTAAGGGTAATTTAATGATTCTTCTGGGTTATATGGAAAGTGCACTGTCTTTTATATACTGACCAATACACACGTATACACACACTCAAATACACACACACACATATATATATATATATATATATATATATATATATATATATATACTAGCAAGTATGCCAAGCGTTGCCGAGGAGAGATCACTGCAAATACAACACAGAAGAATGCGTTCTCCGACCCATTCCTTTTTGCTCAATTGAACAAATGAAATAAAAGATATTTATATTATTCACACATTAAAAAGTAGCTAATAGTAAAAAAATATAGTATGGTGCCAAAATTATAACAAACGGTGCAGTCCTGTTGTTTGACAGGGCTTCTTGGTATACTACTTAGGTACTTTTCCGCTGTGCCCGAATGAAAAAGTGTTTTTCTCCAAGATTTATTCTCTGAAAACTTTTTACAGGGTTGCACAACGTTTAACAAAGAAAACAGAAAAAAAGTCAAGGTCTTTGGTCTTTTGATATTTTCTGTTCAGCCCAATGAAAGATATGTCAATCCAAATTGATCTAGGTGGCTTATACCTCATATCCATAATTCTTCCCTTGCCAAAGTTATCTCTGAAAAAACAATTTATCTGCAAGAATTTGATTAATTGGCTGCAATATTTCAATCCGAGATTGACCTCCGGTTATAACCCTATGACCTTGGAAGTCAGTACCACCTAGCTTATCATCTTTTTTTCTGTATGAGTGGAACCCTGCATGCTTATTCATTTCAAAGAATGTGTTTGTTTGGTTACGATAAGGTTATGATTCTGATGAAAAATTAATCTCCAGTGATCTTTGCGATAATCATCACCTATCGTATCATAATTTTTCTTAAAAAAAGAACAAACCTTTACCTTAAGTACCAATTTATTCGCGAGAATGTAGTTGTTCAGTTGTAATATGGCTGAAAAAGTTATTTTGATCTGCAATATATTTCCTATCCTATCGAATTTGACTTTATACGCCCTAAAATCTGTGATGTAAAAAAAAATGTACTTTACAGGGAACTTTCATGTAAGGAATCGCTTTAATTGGCTTGCAATGACTGCAAATGACTTCTGAAGTCAAATTTCTTTGAGAAGATTTACACTCTGTGAAAAGATTAACGCTAACATTTCAACTTCTTAGGTGGTAAATAACTTGGAAAATTGGTTGGAAATTACCAGATATTACATCTGTTGATCTCGGATGTGGGTACAAAGATTGTGTCAAGCTAATCTCCTAGTACAGGAGTACTTGTCTGTCCAGGAAGTCAGCTTTTGAAATCATTGGGCTTGAATACTAACCTCTTGTACCAGTGGAAAATACATAACTATCTCGATATCTGATAAGCTCAGCTAAGTTCGGCACAACCCCAAACGAGTGGAAATGACTATCGTGTTATTCCCAACTTCTAAGAGTTGAGGGCCTTCCTGCTGAGAAAATCAACCTTCGAACTCATAGACTTTACCTGGACTTGAACACCGACCTCAGTCACTATCTCCGCTACGAAGCAGACCAGAAGTAGATAAGTATTCTCAGTGGTTTTGTTATTTGAAACCGTATCTTAAAATAAATAAACAAATTAATATAGACAATAAACGAGAAATCTATGGAACCCAACCTTTCCCGAGGTAGTTCACATTTGCAATGTCGACCGGTTTCCGCCTGGAACTCCGATCAGGAACCAGTAGATATTTACGATGACAGAAGAGGGCGCCTCAACCACCGGCGACTCTACCGCTAGTCATGTTCTCAATGGTTATTTATTTGGTCTCAATTCGAACACGCTTCCAACCCCCAACCCCATATATTCTCATCTTTCACTTTTTGACTTCAGAGTTCAGTCTCGTCTGAAATTAGGATTCTCGGAATGAAGATTTAAAGAAAAGGGAACAGACAACACGAGAGGACAGAAAGAGGAAGAAGCGGTGAGAAACTATGAATGATAACGTGAGAGGAAGAAGTTAACAGAGAAGGAGAGAGAAAGAGAGGGAGGGAGAGAGAGGGGAGAGAGAGAGGGGGGGGTTGGAAAAAAAAGAAAAAATGGGAAGGAAGGTGAGAAACTAAGAATGATAACGTGAAAGAAAGAAGTCAGAGAGAGAGAGAGAGAGAGAGAGAGAGAGAGAGAGAGAGAAAGAAAGAGGGAAGAGCGAGAGGGGGGGTAGGAAATAAAAGAAGAAAAAATGGGAAGGAAGGTGAGAAGTAGGAAATAACTCCAGTTGGGACTTGGTCTTACTTCTGAAAAGGAGTGAGTCGCTTAATGAAAAGAAACAAAAGGCCTTAGATAGACAAAAAGAGCGAGAGAGAAAGAAAGTAAGAGAGAGAAAGAAAGTAAGAGAAAGAAAGTGGAGAAGAAAAACGATGAAAAAAAACGAATGTAAGAGAAGAAAAACAGGGCTGAGAAAGAGACGAAGAAATGAAGACTACAAAAATGAAAAGGGAGGAAGAAGAATGAAAAAAAAAGAAGGAGAAGACAGAAAAAAAAAAGAAACAAAAAAAGTTGTGGCTTTGAGTCATTAGGTCATCACCGGAGAACCAAAGCTAAAAAAATGATCGTAAACAAAACAATCTTCCGAAGCGAAATGACGTCTTCGTTACTTACGGTCAGGCAAAAAAGCCTCATTTTGACACAAGCCACCGGTCCTCTGTTCACTACGTTTTTGTGTGTTTGCAGAAGAGATCACTTACAAAACATAACCTTTAATTCTTTCGTCACAATTTACCTAACCATTTTTTATTTGATTTTTCATTTCTTTTAATTGTTTTCTCTTTTTATTCTTCCTTACTTCTTTCAATTTCCTTCCATACAATTTCTGTCGAAGGAGCAGCTGGCTTAATGGTTAGCAGCACAGAATATGAAATTGGAGTACCGAATTCAAACTCTGGCTGCAACTCATTACGGCTTTTAACATTTCGAAAGACATTTCCCTATATCCTGTTATGGGTTAATCATTTACCTCTTTGGCCTCGGTTGGTAACCAGTCTAAGAGACGTATAAATGTAAATTCAAATCGGGGAAGACCAACCCCTCGTCCAGCATCATAGGAGGCTGGCAATAGACTCTATAAGAGACGTTTAATGAGGATTTGGTGAAGCTTCGATGGACCTGGTAAGCGGAAAGTTGGTTGCAATACATTGCCAATGTAAAATAAAGGTGATTAAGAATAGATTGACGGGGTAATATGACCATATCCCCGCAATTATTAGTTAGAGGTTAAAAAAATCCCTCTCAGCCAAAATCTCATCTCATCGACGTACTCACACTACAGTGCATCTTGAAACAATACGTACCACTACTAATAGACGGAACTGCCATAGCCTCTTATTTCGTTTGCAGGAGTGAGTCCTCTTTAATTTCGAAATCTATCTTTGATTGACTGAAAATAAATAGATATAATGAACAAAGATCACCAGACTTGTAACCCAAAGATTTAGTGGCGAGGAAATTCATTTCTTCGTTCTTGCTTTTTATCCCATTTGATGCAAAAGTTTCCAACAATTTTTAAAACAAAATTCTCATTCGTATTCATGACAACATAATCCAAACATCCAAATATATCTTTGGCTTTCTATGACTTTACGCTGCATTTAAGCAAAACTATATCACATCTTAATAGAACGATTCTGGTTTCCATTCGGTGAATCTTTCGAGGAATTTTAAGAAATATCCTGAGACTGTTGGAACTTCTTCTTCTTCTTCTTCTTCTTCTTCTTCTTCTTCTTCTTCTTCTTCTTCTTCTTCTTCTTCTTCTTCTTCTTCAATAATCTCTCTCCTTTTTCTCATCCTGTTGCCCTTTCTTTTATTCTTGTTATAATTCCATAATGGCTTCTTACTCTTCTCAGGTGTATTTTCTTAATTTTCTTCAATGGCTTTTTTCCTCCCGTACTTTCTTTTCTTCCTTCGTTGTCTCTTCATTTTCTTTTTCCACAACCTCTTTATCGTTTTCTTTTTTGGCCTCTCCTATAGTCTCTTTTTTCTTCCTTTTTTATTTTTTCAATTATTTTTTACTGCGATAGCGCCTTCTTCCTCCATGGTTTTATACTCTATAATTCTTTTTTACCACATGCACGATTTCAAGTTGTAGAAGTTCCTATATATCTTTTCTGTCTTCGACGACTAATCCCCTTCCTTTTTTCTTCTGGTGTAATCAAAGAAGCAGAAAGCCAAAAAGCCATCTTTACCCGTCGATATCTTATTGACTGGTTGGGGGTCAGTCGGGGTCAGCGCACAAGGCCGATCTAATAAAATCTCCTAAGGATCTCACTGACATTTGGTGGCGCCACACGCACACAGTGCACGAGCAAGCATGAACTTCTGTACGAAACATCAATTTGTTCATTCACGCATGCGCCACAAATTGAAACTTATCTGTCTCTTAAAAAAATTAGAATTTTGCTTTTCCCTCTTCTATCTTCTGGTCCCCACCACCTTTAATCGGGAATATCTCTTTGTCCGCATGACCATCATCCACTCACTCACTCTTAATCCCTTTATATTCCCCCCTCTCTCTCTCTCCATGTCTCTTTTTCGTAGTCATACCTCTCTATCGTTCTTTGTTTCCATTTCTATTATGTTTTTATTTCTCCCTCTCTTTCTTCTTCTTCTTCTTCTCTGTGCCGCCGTCTTTTCAATCCTTGTATTTTCTTTTCCGGCTCATGTATCTCATTCGCTAGATATTCACCAATATTGGCATAGTATGGAGGAAAAGAGACAAGAAGATTGTGACACGCAAATCTCTTAATCTCTTAACTGCTTGAATTGAAAATTAGCATCTGAATTCCTAACTCTCAGCAGGGCGCGAACCCCGACCACAGGCACCAGTTGTAAGAACAACCATAATGTACCATATCGCACCGTTCGTTTCCACTTCCGAAGTTTTGCATAAAGTTTCTAACAGTACACGATTGAGTACTAAATGATGAATCTTTAAAAATATATACTTACTATATCCATTTTCCCATTTAACGCCCTGTGGAAATATTGATATCTGCCAAAAGATGCTCTTAGTATTTGTCTTGTGTCACTATACACGGAACCATTGGAGGAGTTAATAGTGATTATCAATTGGAAAAACTGGCATCTGCTTCTTCCTGTATATTCTTTTAATACTCGTTTGTGTCACTATATATGGTGCCATAGAGTGAATAAATGCGAATGCCGTACGAGAATATTTTAGTATTTGCATAACTGTAAAAGTGTATGAATGTAAATGTCCTTTGGCAATATTCTGCTCTCTTCCAATATGTGCCTTCGGTTTTTTTTTTACTTGTTGAGTCACTGAATATGTAATCATTAAAGAGTGGAAGTTTAGATACATTTCCTCAATAAAACCTACACGGTATATCACAAGTTACATAAACGAGTAGAATACACATTAATACGTATTATTTAGTATTTTTTCCCATTGTTCTTGCTCACGTCATTCATTATTATTTTCGACACATTTTTTTCCCGGCGATCAATGTTCTGCTTCTTTACTATCTTTCTCTTTAGATCAATTTCTGCATCGTCTCTCTTTCTCGTTGATCTCTTTTTTTTTTCTATTTTTTCTTTTTTTTTTTTCTTTTTTATCTCATATCCAAAATAAACTTGAGAAACGGCCAACAATAAACACATGGCTGAAACGAAACCACTGGAGACGATCATTATTAATATTAATTTCTCTGCTCATTCGATGCAACAGGCAATGAAGACGAATGTTTTTAAGACGAGCTTATACTTCATTGGATTCTTAAAATATAGGCGCTTGAGATCCGAGCTCAGCAGAACGCAGCAAGGATGTCGTTCACAGTGCGTGAGGTTCCATTTGAGTAAATATACTTTCCCTTCGTGTTCTTCAATTAGGAAAGTTTGATAATAATCCTTAATAAAAGGTTGATTTGCGGGGTTCAAAATATTTTTTTTATCTATCCTATTCATTCTTTTATATGACTCTGTTATTGAGCGGTGATTATATTCTTGTTATCCACACCAAAGTGGCAATAAGCAATGCATTTTTCCTTTATATTGAGTCGTCTCCCATTGTGTCGTCTTTCAAGAAGCATTCACATCTTGTGAATTTTGCTTGTTTCCTTGAGTTTGCTTTCCTTGCTTCTACAGCGGTCGTGAAACATAAAAAAGGTGACAGCAATCTTCCTTATTATTTTCCCACCCTTTTCATCTCTGCACTTTTACCCGCCACCACCATCACCATCATCATTATTATTTCTCGTTGTTGGGGATGGGTCTAGAAAGTCATCTTTTTATGGATTTGAAGCCTTATCCTTGAAAGGCATATTTTTCGACTTAAGATGCATGGATATCTGCCTGGAATGCTGAGGTTGTTGATCCGATCTCGTCTCTGCTTGCTTGATTCTCCATTGGCTCCTGTATCTGATCTGCGTTTGGTTTTCAGATTTCTCCATTCTACGATGGCAACTACTTCTCCATGTTGTTCGTTCACATACAGATGTTTCACAAATGGATGATTTTAATCAAACCATCTTGAAATCACTCTATCATAAGATGAAGTAACCGTATCATTTGGCCATTACTGTGGCACCATAGACTATTTGAACGATCATTATATCATCTGCTTTTATCAGATAGATCCTTGGATTTATTTGTCACGTTGCCATTGGTGCATAAGAACGGAAAAAAGTGACGCAGTCAAAAACAAAAAATATAGGTAAGGAGCGAATGTTCAAATTTCCATCGTACAGTTACTATTGTAAATTCTACTTATACCAAGAATAGTGACACAAACAAATACTAAAAGCATGCCACAATTTTCATTGATAGAAGTAACATAATTGATTGAAAAAAAGGTCCATTTGATGCTTAACCATATTCTGCTATGAAGTTATGCAAAATTTTGACTTCAGGAATTAGCCCAGACGGTACAACAACGTACGTTTTATTTCGCTCACAAAAGATTTTATATTAGCTCACACTATGTGAGTATTGATCTTGGTGCAAGAATATAAAACCTATGGCAATGAATGAATGAAAATCACCATAGTACCGTGACGGAAATTTGACGATATAATCACCAATTTTTGTAATTTTGAACTTTTCTCAAGTTTCGGTCTCTATATGGAATTTTGAAGAAAAAGAAGAAAGGGGAGCCAATGGTCAAGAATCAATAAAATATTTACTGATAAAACAGGGCTAGTGTATGCATAAGGCAAATACATTGCAATAAATTTTATAGCAAACTTTGCAGATTATTTTACTATAAAAATGCACTATATATTGGGAACTTGACTTCTCCGGTACAAGTCTCTATTGTGTGCTGTGAGGAGCAAGAAAAAAGAGGTTGCTAATAGTCAGAAAACAAAAAAATCTCTACTGATAGAGCAGGTACATGTAAATGAGTTGTAATAACCTTACTATAGAAAAATGTTGCTTATCATTTCACCATAAAATGCAGTAAACCTTAGAATGGAAGAAACTGGTGTTGTTTAAGCGTTGATGTAATTGTTAGTGATGGATTTGGACAATCAAATGTATTATGTAATTGCATTGTTAATCATCTCACTAAAATATACATTGTATCTTTTACATTAGAAATGCATTACTGATGATTTTACAATAGAAATGCATTGAAAAAAGGGATTCTTGGTGGTCAGGAACTAAAGCAAGCGTTACTGACAATATATGTCTAATGTAAATGCATGGTTGATAGATTTACTATATGAATTCATTAAAAATAAGGTAGAAACGGAATGCCAGTGACAAGGAATTATAACATTCATTAGGGGAATAAGGCTATCATATGTATGATGTAAATGCATTTTAGTGATTTATCTTGAAAATGTATTGCAAACGAGTAAAAAGGAGAATAGTCAGAAGCCAAGGCAAGAGTCAGAGGCAGAATAGAACTATTATATGTTCAATTTTGAGGTCTTTCGGGTTTCCTTTTTTATATAAAAGCATTATGATAGCAGTATTCCAATCGTCTGGGACTTTACTGTGTTTTAGACACAGGTTGAAGAGGACGGCCAGTTTCCTATTGATGGTTTTACCTGCTTTTCGGAGTAGGTCGATGGTACACTCGATGAAAACCAGCCACGTGAACAGGCTGGCTTTAGAAGAAGCTACTCGACCATGGACCACCTGCACTGGATAAATCAACTGAAAGAAAAAGCAGCAGAGTATAGACTACCACTTGCCGTAGCATTTATCGACTTCAAAAAGGCGTTCGACTCGGTGGAAGTCCCTAAGGTCATGGAGGCCATCAGTCGCCAAGGTGTAGATCCAGTATATGTTGGAGTGTTGAAACATATATACAATCACGGCAGCTCATTTATCAGGCTACATAAAGACTCGGACCCCTTCCGGCTCCAGAAAGGAGTAAGACAAGGTGATACCAGCTCACCTAAACTCTTCACAGCCTGCCTCGAGATGATCTTCAGAAGGCTAGACTGGGAGAGTAAAGGAATTAAAATAGACGGCGAGTATCTGAGCAACCTCAGATTCGCAGACGACATAGCCCTTTTCGCAGAGAACCTACACGACCTCCAACTAATGATAGATGAACTAAATGAGGAGAGCAAGAAAGTCGGCCTACACATGAACTTCAGCAAGACGAAGATCATGTGCAACAACCACATTGGAGATAAGAACACTAAGATCGAAATCGAGGACACAGAACTCGAGAAAGTAGACCACTACATCTACCTAGGGCAACGAATCTCCATGAGACCCTCAAAAGAAGAACAAATCAAGCGAAGAATCACACTAGGATGGCAAGCCTTTGGCAGAGCTAGCCCAACCTTCAAAAATAATAAGATCCCATTAATCCTAAAGAGAAGGGTGTATAACCAATGCATCCTCCCAATACTCACTTATGGAGCTGAAACATGGAACTTAACCAAGAAACAGACCCGTAAGCTGAGAACCATGCAACGTGCACATGAAAGAATAATGCTGGGCCTCACATGGAGAGACCACAAAACAGCACAACACATCCGGGAAAAGACAAGAGTTAGAGACATCATAGAATCCATAAAAAATCTCAAATGGCGGTGGGCTGGCCATGTTGCAAGAATGGCTGACAATCGATGGACATCACGACTCACAACATGGATTCCCCGGGACCATATGCGCAACCGAGGCCGGCAAAATATTAGATGGAGAGATGAACTAGACAAGTTCAGGAAGTACTGGCTCCGTGACGCCCATGATAGAGAAGTGTGGCAAATCCTGGGGAAGGTCTATGTCCAACGACGGACGCTAAAAGACTGATGATGATGAATGATGATGATGTTCAATTTTATACAATCTCTTATATTTCCAGTTTTTTCTTTTCCTTCTCTCTTTTTCCCACTTTATAAAATCTTCTTCCTCTTTTTTTATATTACCCGTCGTCTTTTTTCGTTTTCTGCCTTTGCCTATTCCTCTTTTTGCTCTCTCATTTCCCACTTTGTTGTTTGTTTTCCTTTTCTATGTTCCAGTTTCTCACTTCTCCTCCTCCTGCTCCTCGTTCCTCTCGTAAACACCTTTTGCTACTTTTTGAATAACTCTTTCTCCGCCATCTTTGTCTTCCCTGCTAATTCCAATTTCCTCTCCATTTTTTTTGTACTAATTCTTATTTCATCTCATCTTTTCTGATGTTTTTTTTCCCTTTTTATCTTTCCTTCGTTTTTATCTTTCCTTTGTTTTTATCTTTCCGGTGAAGAAGAAAGAAAATAGACAACGTTGAGAAATGAGCGAAAACCAGTAATTTGTGTTGAATTTTTTTTTTTTTTTTGAGGGGAAGAAAACAACGAAAATCATTAAGTGAGAATGAAGGAAAAATATCAAATGAGAAAGAAGAAAAATGGATCTGAAAACGAAAGCAAACGAAAAATGGAGAATGAGATGAAAAATAACAGGAACAAGTAGGAGGAAAAAAATCATGAAAAGCAGCAGAAAATTAGTAAAGAAGAAGAGATGGGTAACAAGAAGGGAGAGGAACTAGTAATACGATTGGAGGGGGTATGTTGAAGACAGAAAGGCTGAAGAAGAAGAAGAAGAAGAAGAAGAAGAAGAAGAAGAAGAAGAAGAAGAAGAAGAAGAGTTGAAAAAAGATTAAAATAAGAGAAAGAAGTAAGAAGGGGAATAGGGAAGAAGAATAAAAAGAAACAGCAAAAAGAAAAAAAAAAGATTAGGACAGTGTAAACAAATTTTGTAGATTCAAAATTCTTTGTGAAAAAATATGATGCAATTAGAATGAGAGAAGATGGAGAGTGGGAGGAAGGGAAAATGAAATACGAAAAAGGAGAAGGAAAAATAGATAAAGAATCGGAAAAGAAGAAAAAGAAAGTGAAAAAGAAACCTAGGAAATAAATAAGCAAACTTTAAACAAATTCAAGAGATTTGGAAAAAAAAATAGTTCTTAGGTTGAGTGCAAGTTTGAAGCACGTCGAATTCTTGGCGCCATTCGTTGAAATCTATATAAAACCATATCACAACGGACGCCATTTACCCTATTCCGAAGGAGTTTTGAATTTCAACGTTCTCAGTCGTCTCTATTTCACCGGACCATTATGACCGGATGGAATTGGCTGAATTATTGTCTTATCGGCAACGCTTAGGTTTTTAGCTCAACTTCCTTTATAACGTCACCATTTTATTCAATGCACTCATACAAAGTGGACCTTCATCACTCAACTACTTGGGTTTTGCAGATGAACATACGTAAATATTTATAGATATTTGACTAATCTGGCACATGTTTAAGATAGTTGAGCACCAACGGCTTCTGACATACTAGCTTGCTGAACAGTCGACGGCTTATATTCCATTAATAGATTTTTGTGGATATTTTAAAATATCAGCACAAGGCTACAAGAATGGAGCAACCAGTGCAGATCAAACATGCTACAAAAGTAACGGTCCGGCTGACTAACTTATGTTGTATGAATGATAGGAACGGTTGTTGAAATATTGCAGCCCAACTGTGCTGTCGGAGATAGACAGACGGTGTGGATTCCTAATTTGAATGAAGAAGAAATATCTTGAAAGTATAAACAGCTGAAAAATGTTGAAACGTGTACATATATATATATATATATATATATATATATATATATATATATATATATATATATATATATATAGAGGGAGAGATAGAGAAAATTAGTTATTTATCTATTATTGCTCTTCAAATATATACACACAATCTGATCAGTCACAACTCACTCCCCAAACGTACCTATCTACAAACCTACGTTCAAAATTTCTTTGAAATGTATTTAGTATAAATAAAGTTGTCCGATTGAGGAAGATAAGAGACAACAACGACGACAACCATTGAACATCCGTACCGAAATGTAGTTCCCATTAGCCTTTTACTTCCAGGGACAAAAATACATCTCTTGTTTGACCTGTTATTCTCTTCTAATTTTACATTAGAACAAAGCAAGAATTCCGAACAGCAGCTACTGAAGTCAGAGTCGTGGTGCTTCAGTATCTTACCAATGAAACCAAAAATAACTGACTGCTTCATGATAAACCCTAAAAAGGCAAACGAAACAAAAAAGGATGCCGGTTTCGTTACTAGTTCGTATACACATATAACAATATCAAAAACCCATATGTATCATCAAGTGTGTGCAAAAGTTCTCAACGCCTACTATTTTGAAATCTAGACTGAAAACTAGGTTAGAAATCGGTTTTCTGTCTGGAACTTCTTCATCCACCTAATAGATTGTACTGCATAGGATGTTGGAGTTTGATTGGTCAGGGCAAAACACAATATTCAAAAGCTGAGAGGAGAATGTATGGAATGAGGTCAGAATACAATTGTTTTCCACTCTAAGTGTTTTTTTCCGCTAATCAACTTTAGCATACCTAACCAAACTTGATTAATCTGCATCTAAAAGAGGAAATATATCAAAGGATGCCATGATCAAAAGAAGAAGAAATCAATCGCAGAATCACCCTAGGATGGCAAGCCTTCGGTAGAGCAAGCTCAACCTTCAAAAACATAAAAATCCCATTACTCCGTAAAAGAATGGTATAAAACCAATGGATCCTCCCTGAAAGATAAAACACGGAGCCTAACCAATAGACTGGCCTGCAAACTCAGAACCATGCAACGTGCACACGAAAGAATCATTCTCAACATCACATGACAGCAGAGTATATTAGGGAAAAACCAGAATCTGAGACATCATAGAAACCATAAGGAAACTCAAGTGGTAATGGGCTGGTCATGTTCCGAGAATGGCAGACAACCGATGGACATCATGACTCACAACATGGATCCCCGGAGTTCAAATTCAGAACTAAGACCGGCAGTATATGGAATGGTGAGACAAACTGGACAGGTTCAGAAAATTTTGGCTCTACAAAACCCACAATAGAGAGACGGGGTGAATCCTGGGGAAATCTACATCTAACGATGATGATTGGACGGAGGGCTTATTTGCATAGATCTGACATTTTCACATCACAAAGAAGAAGCAAATAACGCCTAGTGGTGTCGTGCAGTAATGCTGGGACACGTTGGGTTGGTGGTATGATGTTCTAGCTCCGATAACATGTCGGACCCAATGAATCAATGTTTAATGAGGGATTTCTTGGAAATACTGTTGTTTTACAGCACAAGGTGTAAGAACGTATATTTATACAAAAAGAATAGTATATATATATCCAAATGTGTTTTTGATTACTATAAGAAGTACATTTTGCGATGAAACCAATGACATGTAGCAGATATTAGTCTTCATTGTTGCGAATGAGCAGTTTCTGATTTCTTTGTCTGATCATGAGAAATCCTTCTTGAAAATTATATTGAACTTTTCCATTGCATCCAGATGACAAAAAACAATCATAAAAGAAAGTTGATGGATTGCTGGATGAGCATGAATTGTTGTTCTAGTGTTATCTTTTACAGTTTTTCAACTGGTCGACACTGATAACGTTTGCAGATCTTCGTACACATTCATTTTGAAATTTTTTATCGAAATTATGATACTATTGTTGTACTCATCGCTTGTTAGCAGTTCTTCCCTTAATGACAAAATAATGTGAGAACTGGATTGTGTCCCACTTCAAATTCATGCAATATGGCCTTCCATAGACAACATATTTCAAAGGTTGGAAAGAAATTCGTAATTTACTGACCATCTGAAATGTAGGGTACAAGAGGAAAATGTCCAAATTTTTCTATGTCATACGCTACAAATAGCACACATCACTTCATGATACGACCTAACATAACAACAACAGAATACCCAGATATATGATGCTAAATGATGCAATATTATAAACACTAATCTCAATTCATTTGGAAACACCTAACCATGAATCTCATTGAATCCAAATCTTCATGTTTTATAACCTAACGCAACAACCGAATAACCAAATCTATTTTATCGAATGTTGCAATGTAATACACACCTACACGAATCAATCTTGATGACATCAAATTATCAATTGCTTTGAATCCAATACTTTGCACAGTACAACTTAAAACAGAATGCAATATAAATAGAAGGAGCATAAAAATAGCCATGACTGGGTAGGAAGGGCGATCAATTGATATATATATATATATATATATATATATATATATATATATATATATATATATATATATATATATATATATATATGTATGTATGTATATATATAAATAAACAAAAATCTGTGATTGAGAATTGAAAAAGATACAAAATCCTTCCGAGATTCAATTGGATAACCGAATCCAAATCCCGAAATGGATCTAATTATTGTGAACAAGACAGAAAAAAATGCATCAAATAATGGATTTTGATCATCGAACTAATTTGAAGGGAAGTAAAAAGCTCGGAAACAGAATAGATTATGAAATAGGAAGGTGACAGTAGTGCCAATGATTGTACGGATGCTGGGAATGATGCCGAAAAGCCCAGTGAAAAGTCTGGTTGTACTTGAAATACAACGAAGAATTGGGATTATCCAGAAAACGACGCTTCTAGAAAAGGATAGAATACCGAGGAAAATGCTGGAGCATCGGAGAGTCTTGCTTTCACTTGATCCTCTATGTGAATTATCACTTGCTACTAGTTTGAAAAATCAATGAGTGCAGAAATACTACTACTACTACTACTACTACTACTACTACTAATGATAATAATGATAATAATGATAGGCAACTGGTGTGAGATTGCAAATAACAATAATAATAATAACAATACCAACTAAGTGATGGACAAGGAAAGAAAAAAAGCGAAGATAAAAAATGAAAAAAAGTGAAAAAAAAAACAAAAACAAACTGCGTTGATGCACTCGTCAAAATAACGAAAGCAAAAATAACGTCAGTCACCAACGGAAATACAAATGTTTAGTCATAAAATGAAACTAATGCGATGATGTAAGCAGCCAGCCACTAAAAATAAAAACAAATGACTATCAGAAATAGATGGGTGGAGGCCATAAGCGACCCTCTGGAGTCAGTTGTGTCAGGCACAATGGACTTCGCGAAGCCATCACAGTGTGAAAAGCTTTCAAATGACGTTGACGTGTGCAACAGGATATCTGAAAGAAGAGGCGAAGCAGTTTGATAAAGATGGCGTCTGGCAGAGGAGCTTACGAAAAGAATCAAAGATTTGGGTAGAAAAAACCGCCTATGTGCATAGTTGGTCGGAGACAGAACAGAAAAACGGCGAAAATGGATATTCTATCGATGGAGAGAAAGAATGAGTTATGTAAACGGTTAGGATGACTTGGAGAATTTGATTGGCTGTTTAGCGTCGTGGGATCACTGTCGGGAATCCTCTCGATGTTGGCCCATCTCTTTCGATTGCTCAAAATCTCGACACCATTAGGAAGTTACATTTCGTGAACGAATTGCCATCGTAGGGTTTGTGACTGCGAGGCCATTCGTTTTTATTTTGAGTATATGTTTGGGGAAAGGTGGGGAAGGGTTAATAAAAGTTTCGTAATTGGTTGGCTTCCAACTGATCAGAACTATCGGTGGGGAGAGAGAGGAGGGCAGGATTTAGAGAAATGGAGATTACTTACAAGAATTGACTCATACACACTCACTATGAACCATATATATATATATATATATATATATATATATATATATATATATATATATAAATAAATATATATATATATATATATATATATATATATATATATATATATATATGTATATATATATA
>OY735207.1:38364815-38419815 GCA_963457665.1 Thysanoteuthis rhombus
TGCGCAGGTTTAACCCTTCAATTTTTAAAGTTTATGTATCAATTAATGGATACCTGGTGGAGAGTGATGATTGGTATGCTCGTCTTGTAATCTATGACTAGTAAGCTTTCTTTCAATTTAATGCTCAATACGGATCGACTCGTTCTCTAGTTAGTGTAGCTGGAGAAATATATCAGACAGTTCCTACCTAACTATCTATCTATCTATCTATCTATCTATCTATCTATCTGCACATCATAGATGTGAATTGGGAGTGATTGAATTTGGTGGGAGGAAAGAGAGCTCACACACGATTTTCCTAAAGTTTCAATGATTCCAACATTTGGCGCAGCAACAAATGAGAACTCAAAACTGACGGTAGCCCGGTTGGCAGTGGGGTACTGACGTTCTGCAGACGTCTTGTATTACTCTGCAGTCAGTCTTTATGGCGTGTAATATGACACATGTCGGCAATGTCAGTTAGTCAATTATTTAAACCCACCTCTTCTTTTGCTCTCACGATATTATGTATCTTCATTCACGTTTACTTATCTTCTATTTCGATGCAAGCATTCCCCACCTTGTCTTACACACGGTCTTTATTCACGCTTTTGTCTCTCTCTCTTTATTTCTTTTTCCTTCTTTTTTGTTTCTCTTCTTTATTCTTGATAATGAAGATCATCATCTTGATCATCATCATCTTGATCATCATCATCATCAGTCTTTTAACATCCGTCGTTGGACAATGACGTTTTCCATCAGATTCGCCACACCCCTCCATCATAGGCGTCGTGGAACCAATACTTTCTGAATTTGTCTAGTTCGTCTCTTCATCTTATATTCTGCCGGCCTCAGCCGCGCATGTGATCCCCGGAGATCTATGTTGTGAGTTGTGATGTCCATAGGTTGTCTGCCATTCTTGCAACATGACCAACCCACTGCCACTTAAGTTTTCTTATGGATTCTCTGATGCCCCTGACTCCTGTTTTCTCCCTGATATATTGAGCTGTCTTGTGATCTCTCCATGTGAGGTTGAGCATGATTCTTTCATGTACACGTTTGAGAGTCAATCTCTTGGTTAGGTTCCATGTTACAGTCTCTGTCCTCTTCATTCACTCCATTTTTCTCCCATCACCGTTTTAAAAAAATCTTGTTCGTATTTTTCTTCTTGTCTTTCATTTTTCGTCCGATTATCCCTTTCTCTCTTTTTCTTTCTTTTCCACAACTCATAATTGTATTTTCGCTCTTTTTAATCCTATAAAAATTTTCTCCTTTAATCACCGTATTCTGCTATGATTTTTTCTAAGCCTATTCCTTCTTTCTTTCTCTTTAATTCTACACCTATGGTCTATTTTTTCTTTCCTTCTTTCTTTTACAGTCTCTGTGTTCTTATTCTTTGTCGAGTTCTCTTTCCGCTTCTTTTTCCGTGTCTGTCCATATGTCAGTCTGTTCTTATATCTTTCTTTCATTACTAATTTTTTCTCCAATATTCTTCGTCGTCTATTTCGTTTATTGTTCCTTTCTTCGAGTGATTTTCTTCATTATCTTATATTCTTTCTCGCCCTGACCACATCATTTCATAACCTCCCTCTTTCCATTCGTGGTATCTCTCTTCTTTTCTTTTTACTTTCAATATTTTCTACACTTTTTTGTTTGTTTCCAAGGCGTTGCTTCTTCTTTGCAATAAACTTTATACACTGCTTTTTCTTTCATTTGATTTTTTCCTCCCCTTATCTTCATTCACCTCCCATTCTTCATTGTCTTACTTTCTTTATTCTATCTATAGACTTTCATTAGGAGGTCAAGTGACAGTATCTTTCAGTATTCCATCACTGCTTTGATCAGAATTCTTACTGATTCCAATAATATTGTCATATGGATGGTTTCAACCCCCCTTAAGATTTCCAATTCATTCAACCTCTTCGTAAGATTTACCTTGACTGTTCAAAAGGCATCAGCAATAATGGATTCAATCATTATCTCCATAGTCTTCGACGTTTTCATTTCTCTGGCAATACTAAGATATTTTTTTCTAGTTTTTCACTCTCTTTCGAGTTAACTCTGTGATCGACTGGAATTCTCAATTGTCCAGAATTCGATTAGTAATGAATTCTACCGGATGCTTTCAATTCTTCCTCTTATATTTCAATTCAATCCTCCATACCTCATTGCAAGTCTCTTCGAAACTGTTTCAATTATTTAAATTATGATAAAAATAAGAGTCACCTTCGTGCCCAACAATTTTTTTCTAGCCCCTCTATTTTCTCTCTGGCAAGGTCCTGACACTTTCCAACTTATCACTCCCTTTTACGTCTGGTGACAACGGCATCCACTATCAAACAAATCTATTTCAATGCCTTCCATTCTCCTGGGCAGCTTCTCATCTGAGTATGCACTATCGGTTTACAAGTCGTTTGCACGATTCCAAATGGAAAACTGTTCCAACGATACATCATTATTCTTGTACGCTTTCTGAGCAAGTTTGTTGGATTCAATTATTATATCAGATCCGTTCGAAAAAAGTATGAACTTTCCCTATGTGAGCATATATTTCCTTTAGCATATACATTCATTGGAATTTATTCAAAAGATTTAATCACAGAAACATATCAAAAGAGTGGAAGAGGTTTGATTATCGTTTGGCCATACTCCCAGATGAATTAGTAAAAGCTAACCCTTAGTGACTGTTGGTCAATGTGCATTAGTAATATATCAAATAATTAGTAATTTGGAAATCCAACTTGCAAATAATTATCAAGTCATACAATTAAGATAATCTGTGAACATCCTTCGTGGGACTAAATGAAAGAAAATCACCAGGGTAATATCAGCCCTTAAATGTGAAATTTGATTATCAAATCATCGAACAGGATTTTTTTTTCCAGCAAGTACTTGTGTTCGGCGCTCAATCTGTATGTTGTGCCATAGAAATCAAGAAAGAAGCGAAAAAAGGCGTTAATCATAATTTTCTTTTTTTCCTATTTAGCTCTGTAGAAATCAGACTTGAAATCATCGTTTATCGAGAGGATTAACTGCGATGTGCATTGCGTTGGTGGAAGGATTTAAACATATTTACAGAAATATAAGATTAATCAACAGTTTTGAGATTGATTTAGGAGTTCAAATCGAGGGATGTACTTTTGTTGCTGAAGAGTTAATTTTATATTCTTGTACTTTTACGAAGGAACAAGT
Source organism: Thysanoteuthis rhombus (assembly GCA_963457665.1). Classification (NCBI taxonomy): domain Eukaryota; kingdom Metazoa; phylum Mollusca; class Cephalopoda; order Oegopsida; family Thysanoteuthidae; genus Thysanoteuthis; species Thysanoteuthis major. Next base: position 38,367,987 of record OY735207.1, read on the forward strand.
CGAAAATCCAACCAATGGATCGTTCGGTAGTGGTCCGCGGTTTTATGACTGTCCAATGTTTATCTTTTTTATTGGTGAAGAAAGGTCAGAAAAACAGATTTTGTTGTTCCCGAGAGCAGGGGGGGACTAATTTAATCTCTCAATGTAATCATATAAGTAAATAAATAAATATATATATATATATATATATATATATATATATATATGTATATGTGTGTGTGCATGTGTGTGGCTGTACGTACGTACGTAAGAGTTGGTGTGTTTGTGCAAATATATACGTATACTATGTATTGTTCATATGCATATATATGAGTGTATCTTAAATACGCATCGATATATTTGAAGACACAACATGTACGTATGTTAATATGTGTGTGTATGTTGCAGTAATATATATATATATATATATATATATATATATACATATATATATATATATGTATGTATATATATATGTATATATATATGTATATATATATATGTATTGTTATATATAGAAATATGTATAGCATATGTATTAAAAATACGTATATTGCAAAAGTACATAAGAAAATTTTATATATATCGATATTGTAAATGTATACCAAATCATTTGATATATATCATTGTGAATATGTATGAGGGTATAAATTTTCCACATTTATATATATTGTATGTACATAAAATGCTCACATGCACCATGTATTATGTGTGTGTGTGTGTGTGTTTATCTTCTGAATATATCTGCCTGTGAAGGGGTCTCCCTCTGTGTGGGTATACATACATACATACATACATACATACATACATACATACGTACATGCATATATATATATATATATATATATATATATATATATATATATATATATATATATATATGCGTGTGTGTGCATGAGGATGAGCACGCTTGTATAACTTTATGGATGTAAGTATTCATATAAGTGTATTGCATACCGTTATGTGTTCATGAAATATATATATTCATGAAGTACATATATGGGAAAGCAGAAGACAACATGCACACACACACACATACACAATTATGCTAATGTGCTTAGCCATTAAATTCTGCAAAACGTATTTCTGTTAGAAGTACATATATATGTACGTATATATTCATATATATACACGTGTGTGTCCAGATATTTTATATATTGATAGATATATCATATTTGTGTGAGTGTATTCGTACGTTTTCGAATGCTTTATAGCCATAACTACGTATGGATATATCTGCATAGATACATACATATAGATATATTATGTATGCTTCGGTGGAAGGTGTATATATTTTGTATATTCTTGTGTATATTTGAGCATGATTCGGATGTTGGTATTCATGTATATTTCCCATAGAGATTTGTGTAGTTAGTCATATTTTGTAATCAAAGCCAATAACTTCTAATAAGGCACATATTTTACACTATGATAGATAGCTATTTTCCCAACTCTTCTCCATTAATCACGTAGACTGAAAATTATACAGTGAAAAAACAGATGAAAATTACATCTAATAATTGTGTCACGCTACGGACCTATTGATTTATCCAGGTGTGTGCGTGTGTGTTGTTACACACACACACACACACACACACACACACACATATATATATATATATATATATATATATATATATATATATATATAAACACACATATGTTTGTGTGTGAGTAAAAATGTGCAAGTGTATGTGTGCGTGTTTGTGAAACTTGTAAAGACGTTTGTATAAGAACTATGTTTAGTCCGGCACTGAAGTTACTCGAAGTAGCAAATTGAAGAACCCTACATCATGTAAATACATAAAGAGAGGGGCATCTTGCAGGGATCGAACCAGCCTCCACCAGGAGAAAGTTTATATATATATATATATATATATATATATATATATATATATATATATATATATATATATATATAATGGGTGTAATTTGACAAAACTTGAGAAAGATTTCAAGAGGAAAAAATAGTTACATCTCAATTTTTTATAATCACGTGGATAGACTTTATGCATTCCGTTTGCACCATCAACTTTCGCAAAACTTTTCATTTTTCTTTGAAAGTACTATTCATGGTCGGATACCTTTCCGACATGGATGGATTTTCGTCATTAAAAAGTGAAAATGACACGAAAGTTAATTTTTCAGCAAGAATTCTTTGTGTTTTTCTTTAGAATAATGATTGTTGAAAATTCTGATACGAAAATTACTTGTTTCAAAAGCTTAGGACCGGTGATGTTGGTTAGAGAAGACCTCTGGTGAGCCCGACCAATCCTGTGTTAATTGCGGTATTTGCACTCAGATTTGAAGCTGCTTGGAACTCTCTCTCTCTCTGTCTCTCTCTGTCTCTCTCTTTATATATATATATATATATATATATATATATATATATATATATAAATATATATATCTGTTTGGTCGTTTAATTCAGCGAAAATATTTTTCCTGTGAGTATTATTTTCGATTTCTTTAATGGAACTTATTCGTTTCCTGTGCATATCACGACACATTGAGAACAGGATTCAAAATCCCAAAATGAAACTTAGAAATTGATATGAAAAATATTTTTTCATTCAAATACAATGCAAAAGAAATAATTTGAATTGAAAGTGGATTCATAAACAAAGTGAAATTAAAGATTGCGAAACTTCTAAATTTGAAATTTCAAACTCAGCTGAAGATCAAAAGATCCTAATACAGATCTATCGTTTGTATTCATTATATGAAGATTATATAAGCTTTATTCTTTTAAATATCGAGAAATTTCCTATAAAACAACACATTACTTAATATATATATATATATATATATATATATATATATATATATATATATATATATATATATATATATATATATATATATATATATATAATCCAGAGAGCTTTACAGCTTTAAACATTGAACATTGAAAAACTTTTCTAAAAATGTTTTTTTGGTCACTTCAGTCTCTTATTGCCACATATCTCCTGATGTAATTATGTGATTTAATTTCTGTAGTTTTTTTCCTGTCTTACATATATTTTATTATAATATTACTATGTGTATTGGGTGTTATCATAATGTATTATATACGGATAATATTTTATTCCAAGCATAAATTTGTTTTTGAAACAGGGCTTACTTAAATAGGTTATCCAAAAACTTATTCAACAATGAAGGATCGGTAAGTTTAACAACAGACGTGACTCGCTGTTTGTGTCACTTCTATTGAGTGTTCACCCATTCACTCAATGACCGATGGTCATGTCTGCAAAATACCAAAAAAATTTCTTAGCTTCCGTAAAGGCTTCTGGACGGTGTAATACAGCTGGCTGATTGCAAAAGCAATTTTAAAAAAAAGCTGAGTTTGAAGACACTATCAAAATTTCCCTAACATTGTGCAAAAGATTACACTTTGAACCTATGTACCAATGCAATTATCGTCTGCTTTTGGTGTGCGTCAGCGAATGGATGGTAATGCGAATCGAACCCTACGTCAAACACGGTTTCATGGGTGCCGCTCGTCAGGCTGCACGAGGCCACTCCCACATCGGGCAACCCCCGGGCGGATTACTCGGTGTTTTGCTTTGAGTCATTCAATTAAATATTGGATACGTTTTTTAATTGAATTCCTCGGAGAAGCGTCTTAACCTCGGCGATCTGATTGATTCGAGTTTGATAAGCAATTATGGAAAATGACAGACAATCTATTTTTAATAACGGTCGTTTCATCAGTGTTTGCAGCTGTCGCTGCCAACCATCTTTATAATCATATCTACACAACGTCCAATCTTCCTTTCACGCACCGATGGATGTCTTATTTGTGAGATCGCTGGCAGAGGTTGGTTGTAAGTGGTATTTAGTAGATCTAAACATCCACCTGATGAGTTATAAAACTATGGAATCGAAAAGATCAATGTAAAATGGTGAACTTACAGACAGAACGATCAAGCTCTAACTTAAAAAAACATGAAGATCCCAATAATCCTAAAAGATGGATATACAACCAGTGCATCCTCCCGATAGTCACTCGTGGAGCTGAAACAAGGAACCTAACCAAGAGACAGACCTGCAAACTGAGAAGCATGCAACACGTGCATGAGAGAATTATGCTCAATTTCGTATGGAGAGATAACAAGACGGGACAGTATAACCGGAAAGAAACGGGGGTCAGAGACACTGTAGAATTCATTAGAAAACTTGAATTTCCCTGATAGTCACTCATGGAGCTGAAACATCAAACCTAAGCAAGAGACAGACCCTCGAACTGAGAAGGATGCAGCATGCACATGAGAGAATCATGCTCAACTTCACGTGGAGAGATCACAAGACAGCTCAATATATCAGGAAGAAAACAGGAGTCCAACACATCATAGAATCTATCAAAAAACTTAAATGGCAATTGGCAGGTTGTGTTGCAAGAATGGTACACAACCGATGGATATCACGATTCACGACATGGATCCCCAGAGATCCCATGCGAAATATGCAAGATGGGAATACGAACTGGGTGGGTTCAGTAAATTTTGTCTCCACGACGCCCACGATATAGAATTGTGGCAAATCCTGGGCAAGATCTATGTCCAACGACAGATAATGAACGACTGATGATGATGAACTAGAAGAAACAGAAAGGTTCAAGCCCAATTTATGCATCTATGTATCTATCTAAACATATTTCTGTTTTTCAAAGTTTATATGTATGGACTAACACTCTCCCCCCTCTCCCCTCTCCTTCTCTCTTTCTCTCTCTCCTTCTCTCTCTTTTTGTCGAATAATATCCATTTCTTAAAAATATATGATTGAGAAACAATAGAGCAGATATGGACAGTGAAAGAACAAGATAAAACTTTGGACATGAAGTACTTATTTGAGCCTTCGACTTACCGGCGGGCTGTTTAGCTCAATAGTAAGAACGGCATCACATGAAGACGGCTACCTATCGATCACAGGTTTCTTCAATTGAAACATTCACTGTGTAGTGATTGAAGGTCATTCCAAAAATTGAGTTTCAAATAATATAATGCATTTATAATAATTTCTGTCGGAATATGTATCCATTTCTTGATCATGATATGTACATATATGTATATATTTTTTGAATGTTTAGTTTTAAAATCTGAGAAGCTTTCTTGACTATATATATATGTGCACATGTGTGTGTATTCGACCGTCAAATTAATTTACAGCATGTAACGCAAACTTCCAACTAAATTGTGTATTTTGTTGTGAAAGAATGATCCAGTTCTCAATTCAATGAAATCCTGGAGGTTTTTCGATATCTTCAAATTGTTGGAATCACTGACCAAAGTGCATTGTATCATCATCATCATCATCATCATCATCAGTCTTTTAGCGTCCGTCATTGGACATAGACCTTCCCCAGGATCTGCCACGCCTCCCTATCATGGGCGTCGCGGAAGCAGTACTTCCTGAACCTGTCTAGCTCGTCTCTCCATCTAATATTTTGCCACCCTTTGGTCTCGGGGGATCCATGTCGTGAGTCGCGATGTCCATCGATTGTCTGCCATTCTTGCAACATGGCTAGCCCAACGCCATTTGAGATCTGAAGATTATTGCTTTGAAAAATACAATACATTGCTCAACGATTAACTTCTGCATTGTAATGGAAGGGTAAAGTGTTTTCATACAGTAAAATGACCGGTTGACTTAATTGCCCTGAAGAGAGTTACTGAAAGTGTTCCAATACCTCATTCAAACGAGTCAATTATTCATCGTAGCATCGGCTAGAGACAATTTTAACAGGTTTTGGTTTCTCGTGATGAAAAATTCCTTCTGAATCCTACCAGCAACAAAGAAGTACTCATTCCAATTAATACCATTAGTTTTAAGAAGTTGAAAGCTGAACTGGATGTTGCCAAAATTTTCTCAATTTCGGAATCTCACTGTAAATCCATTTCCCATCTCCAGTGACTATCGTGTTCAAAAATGGCATCTCATTCTATCGAACCATAGAAAAATACGTGTTTAAACACTGATAGACGTTCGTTCCCGTACGTTTATGGAACATCTATTTTCTTTGCTTGTGTGTAGACTATAGGGGCCTGCTACTTCCCAAGAGGAGTGACCTGAAAGTGTAGTAGTCGGAGCTTAATGGGGCCCAACCACATCCCTAAAGAATATCTCCTGTTAACTTATTATGTTTTAATTTAGTTATTCCCATATTTTCTTTTATAAAGCCAATACTAACCACCACTCCATTCAGTCTACCTCACCGAGGTCCTAGTTTGACGGTAGAAGAGCGATGAAAAATAATCAGCATATAAAAGAACAACTTAGTAATAATACTGATACTAAAAAAGTATAAGTAATGATAAAAGTCACTACTTTTTTGCAAAGCAACGAATCAAAATTGGAAATGGACTTCAGTTTCAAAAGTTAAAGAAAAGTGGATATATATATATATATATATATATATATATATATATATATATATATATATATAAACTCTGGAATAGAGCACACTCGGGAATTGTGCGTAAGTAAATATATTGCGCAAGTTCAGCCTTACTGACCGTCTTTTATGATTGTACAATGTATAAATCATCCCTTATTGGTATCATCAGTTGTTTACCGTGTAACTGTTTCGGGGATTTTAAAAACTGAACCGTTATATATATATATATATATATATATATATATATATATATATATATATGTGTGTGTGTGTGTGTGTGTGTGTATGTGTGTGTGTGTGTACATGCATGTATGCGTGTATTCACTTATTTTCGCAATAATGATAATTTGGTATATTAGTTTATGTACAAACATATTAACGATAGTTTTCCGTCCGTTGATGTACGGCTGTGGACGTGTCTGTCGCAGGATTCCCATATTAGCACATGCGTGTCAACAATTTCCTTTCATCTCTGAGTGTGTTCAACGCGTGACTGATTAACTAATGCGATCAGTCGAGTAGAAAGTGAAAAAAGTGAAAAAAAGTAACCGTGATCTTTCCGGCAGATTTCCAAGAATTTGCCAATTAATTGGGGAAAAGGCGTTTGATCTGAGTGTAAATCTTACGTTTGGGTTTCAAATAGCGCATACCTTCGAGTGACTGTAGGTGAGCACCCGACCCACCTTAAAGGAATATTTTGATAAACGAATTTTGGTATGCACTATCTACGCCTCATCGGTCACTTTCATCAGTATTGCCCCGCTTTCTTCTCAATTTGCACTGGAGTGACTTCATCACTGAAGTCCTTTCAAGATGGCGACTCGAGCACTGAAGGCATGTTGCAAAAGGTTTTATTTTCGCAGAGCGTGCCATGTTGCAAAAAAAAAAGGGGGGGAAACACTATCGTCTTTCAAATGAGTCTCCTTCTTTGGTCTTTGTCCGACAGTGCAAAAGGGCGTTGCAGAAGAGATACAGGGATTCCTTTAGAAAAATTCCCTGATCTGTTGTGGAATCGAATATCACCAATGGGCTTGGCCAGTTACTGTCTGGAAGGCACCTAGGCAACCGCTCCCTATTTGATGCATGAAGCAAACCCTAGAGCTAGAACAGAGCTATAGGGTGATAATGTTGGAAAATAAATATTTTTTTGTGCAAATTTAATTTTTTCTCCATTAATGGGATATGGACTTATCAATGTACATATATATATATATATATATATATATATATATATATATATATATATATATATATATATATATATATATATATATATATATATATATATATATATATACATATATAGTGAAATAATGGATTTGCTGCACTAACACGTTTATATTTCTACCCTTTTGGGGATCGCATAGTTTTGTGGCATACGTAAAATATATCTCAAGTTAATTCATAAGTTAGTAGCATTTATAGATCACGTCTTTTATTCACAATCATTCTTTACGCCATTATCCAGTCATCAAAACATTTTCCTTGATTTTTTTCTTCTAAAGCCTCAATCAAACGAGATTACGCACTGTGCCGTTGTGCTAAGTGTTCCTCCAGATGCCACCAATTCGTAATAAAACAATCTCTTTGAATTCCACCAAACAGTGATGCAATACTTCATCGGATTCCCATTGGTTTTGGATATCTAAAGCTGTTCAGGGTGTGACCATTGTTTCCTCCATCTTAAATTTTCACAAAAAATTTTCGATGAGATGTCGAAGGCTATACATAAATTCATTAGATATAATAGATATAACTTTGTCCCAAATTACATTTTCATATGGGTAAATATAAGGAAAAAAAGGAAAAAAGAATTCAAACGCCGTTCAACGCTTCTTTCTGTGAATCCACACTGAACCTATTTTCTCAGCTCTGGAAATCTTCTGTTGATTGATTTTACAAGCTATTGATAGCTTGATAAACTCGAGAAATACTTCCCAGATTTCCCTAAAATGTGACAATATATTCTTCTGGAATGATCTCCCGTTATCACGCAATGAATGTATCGTTCGGTCAAGATAAGGTAAATAGAAAGAACAATTAAAGAAAAAGGAGCTGCTACAGGAATCGAACCTGCGACTGATAGAATAGCCGCTTCAACGTAGCATTGCTGTTACCATATGAAGTGTCCGCGTTGAAAGAAACAAATAGAACGAATATAGACCGAGAGACAGGAGAGCGAGAGCATGATATGAATAGATCTAGAAAGTACTAATAAACTGATATATAAAAGCTACGAATGAACTGATATATATATATATATATATATATATATATATATATATATATATATATATATATATATATATATATATATAGTGAGATAGAGAGGTAGAAGAAAGGGTCTCTGTCAAAGAATGATTTGCCAGATAGTATTACGGATTATTGCGTGCATACTGAGTTTGATATTGACTGGGTAACAGTATATCTTCACATCTATTTAAATATATATTTATCGATCTCAAATGATTTCTTACTTCACATCTGCCAACCAACAAAGCCCGTCCATATCTTATCCTGAATAGATCTAAATTTGTTAATAGCTCTCTACATAACTATACATTCGGTACCTCTATATTCCACTCAGTATTCCATACACACACACACACACACACACAAACATATATATATATATATATATATATATATATATATATATATATATATATATATATATATATGAGTGAAGATCCAATAGAAATGACACGAACACCGAGTCATGTCTATTGTTAGGCTTACTGATTCGTCCTCAGTAAAAAAGTTTTTAGGGGTAACCAACGTAAGAAAGTCCTGTTTCAAAAGATGGATATCTAGTATGAAACGATATCAATATACAATGCACATAAAAGCTCATATGAAATCACAAACTATACGTATGGAATAAACTTTATAATAAGGAACGGAGGTGGTGTTTAACCAACACACCGAAACGGTTACATGATAAACAACTGATGATCCCAACAAGACACAACTTATACACTGTACCATAATAACAAAGTATACATGATACAGGGAAGAATAAAAATCCGAAGAAAAAATTAACATATATGTATTGGTGTGGTTCAATACTCTTTAGCCGAATAGTTTTGGAACTCTTCTAAATGAAAATGTTAGTTAACGAATTCAATCTCTTTAATTGATTCTAACCAGAATTTTAGAAGTATAAAAAGAATACAAGGATTACTTCATTTAACAACGCATTTTAATTTAACATTTCTTTTTCCTGCAAAACCGAATTCAGAACCGAAAATACATGTCAGAATGCATTATTGTTATTCTGATTGCAATAAAATTTTATCTTTCTATTGTGTAAAGTTCCCGTTTTTAACTTTTAAAACCAAGCCATTCAAGCAAAATGTCGGTTCAAGTACTTACAATAAGCACTCTCTATATATATTCACTCAGAGACGCGAATATATACGCATGCATTAACAAGATAAAAGTTATAGATATATTTAGATGTGCTCACACACTAATATACTTCCTTGTCAAAATGCATTGACTTCAAAGCACATGAATATTCCAAGAAACCTTGGTTAACACGTATCGTATATATATATATATATATATATATATATATATATATATATATATATATATATATATATATATATATATATATACTTATATATGTCTGTTGTGTTTGAATGTGCGTGCGTGCGTGCACGTATGTGTATATAGTATTGGCTACCATATCGAGTGCCTCTCTCCATTTCCATTCATAGAGCGAAAGCCTGTCCAATTCTTACAAGCAGTTAAGAGATGTCTTGTTGTTGGCAGCCATCTCCTTTAGACTCTTGGTAACATAAGAAGATATTGGCAGCCATTAAGTCTCATGAAATATGCATTTGTCATAGATGCCTTACCACCTAAACTCAGCGGCAGTTCACTTTCGGTCATTAACCACCCACCACTTTTCTCCGTCCGCTTCCAATTCAATATGACCATTATTTTCAATATTATTGTTGTTGTTGTTGTTATTGTTGTTGCTGTTGTTGCTGTGCTTGTCTTTCCTTTTGAAATAGTCTTCTGCGACGTAGGTACTGTGTCTTTTGCAGAGGTTTTTCCATCACTTAATACCATTTTTCTTTTGTGATTTTGCTTTTCAAACTTTGTATTTTCCCTTTCGAACCTAAGTTCGGTTTTCTGGCTCTCGAATTCTCTATTCTTTTCTGCCTTTCTTCTATTCTTGCTTGCTTGTTCATTGGTTCGCTCTTCTCTCTTTCTTTCTTTCTCATTTGATAGCTCTCACTCTTTCCTCTTTTTTCTTTCTTGCTTGCTAGATGGCTCACTCTGCCCTATTCTCTCTTTCCGTCTTTCTGTCTCTTTTTTCTCTTGTTTGCTTGATGGGTCGCCTTTTCATTTTCTTTCTCTTTTTCTTTATTGTCAGTTCACTCTTTCCTTTTCTTTCTTTCTTGCTAAATGGTTTGCTCTTTTATTTTCTTTCTCTCATTTTTCCTTTGCAGCTTGCTTGATGGCCTGCTCTTCACCTTTTTCCTTATTTTCATTCTTGCTTGATTGCTTGATCTCTTCTCTCTTTCTTGCTTGCTCGCTTAATGGCTCGTCTCTCCTCTTCTTTAATTCTTTCTTCCTTGATGGCTTACTCTTCCCTTTTCTTTCATTCTCCCTTTTTTTTGATTGCTTGATTGATCGGTCACTCTTTCTTTTTTCTCGTGTAATGGCTTTGTCTCTCCTTTCTTTCTTTCTTTCTTTGTTTCTTTCTTTGTTTCTTTGTTTCTTTCTCCCTTGATAGTCCACTCTTTCCTTTACTTTCATTTTTTCTTTTTTTTTTCTTACTTGATGGTTTGCTCTTCCTCTTTCCTTCTTTCTTTTGTTTTTTTTTCCTTTCTTGCTGAAATGATTGCTCACCCTTTTCCTTTTTTTCTTTGTTTCTTGTTTTCTTTCCTGTTTGATGGCTCCCTCTTTCCTTTTCTTTCATTCTTTCTTTTCTTGCTTATTTGATATCTTGCTCTTTCTTTTTTCTTCTTTCTTTTGTTTTTCCTTTCTTGCTTTATCGCTCGCTCCTCCCTTTTCTCTTTTTCTTTGTTTCTTTTTCTCTTTGTTGTTCGATGGCTTCCTCTTCCCTTTTAATTCTTCTTTCTTGCTTGCTTGATGACTCGTTCATCCCTTTTCTTTCTTTCTGCCATTCTTTCTCTCTTTCTTGCTCGATTGATCGTTCGCTCCTTCTTTTTCTTCCTTTCGTTCTTGCTTGCTTGATGGCCCACTCTCTCCTTTTCTTTTTCTCTTTCTTTCTTGCTTGCTTGATGGCTTACCCTTTCCCTTTTCTTTCCTCCTTTCGTTTTTCTTTCATTCATTTTTTCCTTCGTTCTTTTTTGTCTTTTCTTTCTTGTTTGCATGCTCTTTCCTTTTTTTTTTCATTCTTTCTTTCTCATGCTCCTCACCCCCTTCTTTTATTCATTCTTCTTTTTTACAACAAAAGTTGTTATTTTATTTGTTGATCATAGGTTGGTTTGTTATTCGTTTTGGCTCTTTCCTATTCTTCTTTATCATTTTTCTTCCCTATTTTTCTTTCATGTTTTCATTCGCTTCTTTTCTCACATTATTTCTTTTCTTGCATCTTTCTTTCATGAAACAATTCACTTTTCTGTTCTCCATTTCTTCTTTCTTTCATTCTCTTACTTTAACTCTTTGATCAGACACTGCTTTGTTATCCATTTAATGTTTCCCCATTTTTTTCTTTCCTTCACTCATTCAACGTCTTTCATTTCTCATTTATATCTTTGAACCGTTCATTCATCCTTTCTTATTTCTCATGCTTTAACCCTTTGATTATGCATTGCTTTGTTCTTTATGTGATGTTTCCTATTTTTTCTTCTTTTCCTTCAATATATTTTTCTTTTGTTCTTCATCTCATTCATAATTCATTTCTTTGTTTCGTTCATTCCTCACTTATCCCCATACCTTCATTCGTTCTGTTCTCTTTCTTTTTCCTCTTGAATTGACGTTTTCCTATTTGAACTTTTGTCCCTTTGCTTCTTCTTTCTCTATTTTTTTTCTTCGTTCGGTCTGTCTATCATTCAATTTTTCTTTCTTTCTTTCTTTCTTTCTTTCTTTGCCCCAAACGAAAAACGTCCCCCTTGTTTTATCTAGCTTTTGCTTTGCATGCGTATATAGCTGCATTCATACATCAATACAAAACGCATTTTAAGGAGCATATCATCACGAAGAATAAGTCTAGAATAAAAATCTGAATAAGATTGAATGTATATCCATTTCTTTGTTCAAACCATACAAGCATTAGGGAAATATATACGCAGCATTAGATATTCAAAAAAGCCCGTTATAACATAAAAGACAACAGTTATTTCGCAAATAACAAGAGACCGCAATGATAATAATATAAGTGATTCCATGTCAATAAAAACCTTATCGCCAAATTTTTAGTGCCTTATCTTTATACGAACGATTTTCTCTGTTCCAAGATATTTCATACATCTGTTTCGTTCTTGGAACATGTTTTTTTTTATCGCTGAATTATGGGTTTGTACAGAAATGAGAATAGTTTTGTGTGTTGTAGAAAAGTAAAAAGCAATGCTGCAAAGCTCGGTTTAATCGGATCCATATTCAGTTTTTTTTTCTTTCCGGTTACTTGCAATCGTGTGTCAATTGTGTTGTAATACACGTGCAAAGCATTTCTACAGGTTCACAAAACGTTGTACTAGGATCATCTTCTCCAGTGGTGACCACTCCCCCTCGATTCTTGGTTTTCAAGACTCTATCATCATCATCATCATCATCATCATCATCATCATCATCATCATCATCATCATCATCATCATTTTTTTAAACGTCGGTTGTTGGACATAGACCTTGCCCAGGATTCGCCACACTTCTCTATCGTGGGCGTCGTGGAGCCAGTATTTCCTGAATCTGTCCAGTTCATCTTTCCATCTTGTTTTCTGTCGCCCTCGGTTTCTTATGTGATCTCTGTGGATCCATGTTGTGAGACGTGATGTCTATCGGTTGTCTTTCATTCTTGCAACATGGCCTACCCACTACCATTTGAGTTTTTTGATAGTTTATACGATGTCACGGACACCCATTTTCTTTCTTATATACTGTACTGTCTTGTGAACTCTCCATGTAAGGTTGAGCTTGGTTCTCTCACGCGCACGTTGCATGCTTCTCAGTTTGCAGGTCTGTCTCTTGGTTAGGTTTGATGTTTCAGTTCCATAAATGACCACCGGGAGAATGCATTGGTTGTATACTTTTCTATTTAGGATTATTGGGATCATCTGGTTTTTGAAAGTTGAGCTTGCTCTGCCGAAGGCTTGCCATCCCAGCATGATTCTTCGTTTGATTTCCTCCTCTTTTGAGGGAATGAAAATCTTTGAAACTAGCACCAACCTATGCGCCTAATAAATAGTCTATGCCCCAAAACTTTGCCGATTTTTGTACAATTTCAAAATCTTCTTCATCAAGTTTAATGACCTTGAGTAAAATGAATCTGAAGTTCTTCTGGTCCATGTTATCTGGCTTGGGGACAATAACCAAACAGACACGAGTCAAAATTGAAAGAATATTACTGATCTGGTATCGAAAAACTTGTTGATGGACGGTAACAGGTTATGGAAAGTTAGGAGGGTATCTCAAAGAGTAAGCGTACCTTTAATCCCCACTATATTTCCTTTAAATATATCGAAATATTCGACAGAACTTTCTTTACACTCTAAAAATTGTGAATATTAGTTATTCATTGTTCAACCAGTGTCAGTAGATGCGTTTAAGCCCAGATCACATCTAAGATTCTGAATGTGGATTTCCTCACGTCTATCTGCTATTAGGCCTTGAGACGAGCTATGATAAGAACAGAGCAATGAGAACTAATAATTGAGTTTCTGAATATCGACGTACATAAAACAAAGAGATACTGCTGGGGATTGTGATAATTTGAATCATAAACAATACCATAACCATTATAAGTGCATTAAAGTGTCAGTAACGTTTGCATCAATTCTTGACTACTGTGCAACAATCACATCGAGGATAAAAATATGACCGTCAAAATCGAAGATGCAAAATTAGGGAAAGTAGACAACTACATTTACCGAGGGCTACGAATCTACATGAGATCCTCGAAAGAAGAAGAAATCAAACGAAGAACCATCCTAAAATGTCAAGCCTTCGACTGAGCAAGCTCGAAAATAAGACGTCCCAATAATCCTAAAAAGCAAAGTATACAACCAATGAATTTTTTGATAGGCACCGATGGAGCTGAAACATCAAACCTAACCAAGAGACAGACCCTTGAACTGAGAATCATGCTAGGCCTCACACGGAGAGATCACAAGACAGCACAGTACATCAGGAAGAAAACAGGAGTCCAAGACATCATAGAATCTATCAAAAAACTTGAATGGTAATGGGCAGGCCATCTTGCAAGAATGGCAGACAACCGATTGACATCACAACTCACGACATGGACCCCCAAGAATCACATGCGGAACAAAGGCCGACAAAATACAAGATGGAGAGATGAACTAGACAAATTCAGAAAATATTGGCCCCACGACGCCCATGATAGAGAAGTGTGTCGAATCCTGGGGAAGGTCTATATCCAATGAAAGACATTGAAAGACTGATGACGATGATGATGATGATGATGATGATGATGATGATGATGATGATGATCTTTTTTTTACTGATTTAAAATGCATTTCTCTAATGAAATCATTTACCTTGCATTTGTAGGGTAAAATAATTTACATTGCATTTCTAAATTAAATTCCTCCGTAATATATTTACATTATACGCATAATAGCCCTGATCTTACAATTTTTTTACCGACGAAGTAGAGTCATTAGAAATTGTAAGATCAGTGATTCACATTCTTAGGCCACCGACGATTTCTTTTCTGCTCATTCTCTATGTATTTGTAGAATGAACTGCATTTTCAAGGCATTTCTATGGTAAGACACTTTACAGTATACTTATGCTGCAAATTCAGTTGCGATGCATATACATTCTACCTATAATCGCCCTATTCTGCCAGTAACGTTTGCATTAATGCCAGACTTACGACAATCAATGCATTTCTGTTATAGAAACATTAGCATTTGTTTACATTATGCATGTAACATTATCATTCCGTGAACAGTCTTTGTATTGATTCCAGACCTCTGAAAATCTCTTTCTTCTTGTATTTTGATACTTTCTATCATAAAATCATTAGTAATACGTTTGCATTCTTTGTATAATAGCTCTATTCTGTTAGAATCTATACGTAGCCTCTAGCAAACCCTTGCTTCTTGATTTCCATTAAACAACTTCGAAGACTAGAAATTGCTCAAATTAAAAATCAAATAGCCAGGCTCAGTCAAATCAATTTCTCTCCATATCGCCAGACATGTTCGGTTGGTGCAGATAATGAGACAGGGGTTCAACAGGGAGTGATGACATAGCGGTAAAGTTAAAAAGCAGGCATGAACCGGGACGTTACCGATGTATGGTTGTTTCTAAATCAGCCGGTGATATTACAAAAGTGATTATTGTTTTATTTTGAGTATGAATGATGTATGAATCTTATTCGAAATACTTTGGATTACACTTGGAGTTCATTTCTAATAATGTATTTCCCTGTAATCCAATCACAATACTTTACTGCTTTTTGCAAGTACATGACACGGCCGTTACTCATGTCATAAAATCATTTGTCAGGATGTAAAGGAACGAAAAACAAATAAAATTATGAAAATGATACTTTTTCTCGACGGGGTTCCATCGTTGTCACTTTTTGGTTGGTAGATTTTCACCACTTGAATTATGAGGTACGAGATGCTATCCAAAAGTCTGAGGAATTTGACCATGAAAAACAAACATCCACTTTCCATCGTTTTTTAGTCCCCCCTATTTATGCACACAGTGATCCCAACTGTATTTCCGAGATTCCTTGCATTGTTAAAGGTACTCAGATGTGACTGTGCCGAGCATCTCCTTTGTTTCTGCCAGGATCTCTTCAATCGTGCCAAAATGACTCTGGAATTTCATCTTCATCACCGATTTCTGAGGGAGGCAAAAATCAAGGAACAACTGAGACGCAGCCTTGCAAAAGCGATAGAGGGGGCGAGGGATGTTCACGCACATTCATTATCTTTGTATATTAACATACAGCAAAAGAGTGTGAAATATATATATATATATATATATATATATATATATATATATATAGCAATGCTCTTCCAAATCTGGAACAGAGCATTCTGGTGGATGGGGAATTGTGCGTAAGTAAATATATCGCTTAAATTAGGTCCTACTGACCGACCATGGCAGAGGTAAAATGCCAGTCTCTGGGTATGGAACGAAGGTTTCGATCCTATCCCATGGTAGTGGATGACATATTGGATAGTCTATAGCCACATTGAAGAGTTGTAATGCAACGAAACAGCTGTCTGTCTGTCACAATTAATCATATATATATATATATATATATATATATATATATATATAGAGAGAGAGAGAGAGAGAGAGAGAGAAAACATCTAGCCTCAAATGTCAGTCTGTTTAGACATTGATATGGAAGGAGTGTTGACTTATTTTTGGGTATGACTGGTAACTAGTGAATACAGACTTGAGCTTGAATTGAAACTTGAGGATGTTATAAGTTAGCTTATAGCCGGGCATATGCAGTATATCTGTAGTTAATGGTATAAGCTAATAATAACCTTATACGTCTCAATAGCACCGCCATTTCGATCTCGAATGGATGCAAGCGTGTGCCGGTATAAAATTGGGATCCAGCCCCCCCCTCTTCCTTTCCTTCCTTCCTTCCCTCCTTCCTTCCTTCCTTCCTTCCTTCCTTCCTTCCTTCCCTCCTTCCTTCCAGATTGGCAGAGGATTGACGCCTAACTAAGCCGTGATTAAAAACAAAATAGCAAAGATATTTTTGGTCGTGATTCTAATTTGCTGTGTCGACCATCGATCAGATCAAATTAGCCGCTGATGGTCAGTCATTTGTGTTCGGACGTACTGACCAGTTAAAGTGGACGGTCAGTGAGTGGCAACTAATCGGGTGTTAGGGGTTTGCTTTCTGTGTTGGGCTGGGTTGAATGATAAACGGTTTGGACAAACAAAGAAATTAAATGATGTGAAAAGAAAGAGAAAGAGAGAAAGAAAGATAAGAAGATTCAGGAATGGACGGACGTGAAATGAAGTGAGTTGCAGTTGGGGGAAAAAAAAGGGACTAAACCAGGGAATGCGTCCAGTTACTTAAGGGTAAATAGCAGAGATTGACTGCATCAAAATCAAGTAATAGCCTCAAAAATTGGATTCGTAATATTATTGTGTTTAAAAGCAACAGAAGCAGTTGTAATGTTAGTAGTACTTGAAGAAAGAGTTCATTATAAGATCGATTCTTTACTTAGAAAGCGTTTAACCAGCTTTCAGATGATTAACAGAGCTTTGTTCAAGAAACTTCATTTTGGGAGTATAAACGAGAGGGGATTAATGTCCATAGCCAGACACATGGTTATTTGCTAAGTTTTGATTTGAAAATTTCGGTCAATAATGCAATGTACAGCCGATGGGACTAAAATCCACGACTGTAAATAATACATTGACAAAAAGGAAGAATACGTTAAAAAGAATCTGTTTTCTGTCATTATGTTACAAACATACTGATATATATATATATATATATATATATATATATATATATATATATATATATATATATATATATATATTGCGTTGAAACTCTTATTTGAAATGATCTCCCGTCATTACGAGGTGAATGTATCACTTAGCCCAGACAACATGAATAGAATAAACAATTAAAGAAAATGGGACCAAGTGATACATTTCAAATTAGAGTTTCAGTTCAATATAATGCAATTTATTATCATTCTGTCAGATCATGTATCGATTTCTAAATAACACACACACACTCACACACACACACACACACACACACACACATATATATATATATATATATATATATATATATATATATATATATATATATATATATACATACATATAAGGAAAAAGACTTTAAAGCATTTGTATGTATAAGCAATTCTGTTTTTTGTCTTTTTAATTTTCTTCCGGTTGATTTCGCCGATTTGGCATCTTCCAGGGAATTTCTTCATATATATATATATATATATATATATATATATATATATATATATGTAAAGAGAGAGAGAGAGAGAGAGAGAGAGAGAGAGAGAGAGAGAGAGAGAGAGAAACCTAATGTGTGTGAGATAGAGGGAGTAAGTATCTTCAAAAAATGGGTAAGTTTGTTAACAGCAACTATAATTTTCATCCTAAAGTCATTCAAGCATAATAAAAAACAATGAATAAATACTTGATAAAAATATTAAATGTTCATCAAAAAAAATGTTTGAATATGTTTTTTTTTATTGCTTATATTGTGACCACATGGCTTCGGCCCATCTATTCTAGAGCCTTCTTCAAAAGAAAGAGAGATGGGGGCCACCATTTCTGTTTTGTTTACCATCATTTTCTGAAAAATAGACCGTTCTGTCCCGGGTCTTTTAAATGTAACCCCTTGAACATCCGTGACAGCCTTTTTCATTCCTTATTCCTCACTATACACCAATTCCTGCTATGTCTCCTTTTGATTATCTTCCTATTTTTATTGCACATAGAAATCATCTTTCAATTCTTTCTTTAGGTTAACTTGTACCTATAGTTTCAATCTCCCGACGGCATTGCTTCTATTTTAATTTCCCTTGCCAATAATTCCATCTCTTGTTACCACTTATCCAACCTTCCACCAAGACAGTAAAGTACCCGTTTACAAACGACTCTCGACTCTTCTATTGATATTAGCAATAACATTGTCGATTGTCATGTTTCAGTCAATGACTACTTCCTGTGGTCACTCTATTATCTCTGGCCTCATGCACCCTCTCTCCCTCCCCACCCTCCAGAGCCTTGGCCACAATCAACACAGCTCTCTTCAATTCCTCATCCTTATAACTCTTCCTATATGCCTATGCTACGAGCCGTAGTAGATCTGCTGAGAATGGCCGTAGTACAGAACAGCGAAGAACTCTTTGTCCGGACTCGGCTGTTTACACGCTTGTTTAGAAAACATTTCGAGGTGGAAGAGACGACAATGGCGAAGGCCCACGAGCCTTATTCTCTGTCTTTGAAGGCGAGACAATGCGCAGACATTTACGTTGTTATTCCGTTTCCGTTCGGCGAGCCATACCTTCAGCTGCGCAAGCCGGCCAAACCGTTCTTTCTTACCGGACCCACCTTCGCCGCTATTGTTACTGACAATGGAATCAGAAGTGCTATTGACAAGTCTTCTTTGGCCTGTTAACCACTCGTCGAATTCCACTGTATTCTTCTTCAGTCGAGGTTATGTATTTACACACTCTTGCACTTCACACACACACACACACACACACACACACCAATCTCTTAAATGAATTTGTACATACGTATTTACATTTACAATAATGCCCTTGGGAAAGGCATAGAACCTGAGGTGTGACCACAGCATTTTTGCTCTGCCCCATCTCCACATAACCAATCAAAAATATCTAGTAACTGATGTACAACATTAGTTGGCGAAGAAAAGAGTTGGTGAGCAATATATCTATATACATATATATACATATATTCTAGTTGAGGTATCCAGCGTGGCCTAAGGGGGAAATAATGAATACTGAAAGGTCATATAGCAAAATCTAACAGATGATCCCGAAGTAGAGATCACAACTTTTCAGGTGGTTCGAAAATGCCAAAATTGACCTTTTTAGAAAATACCGGAGTGGAACTGACCTAAAATTGACCTATAAAGAAGTCAGTGCCCCCTATCCTAAGTTCATTCTGTGTTACCCATGTACACAATTTAGCAGTTGGTAATGTGTGGATATCTCCCTTAAATTTGAAAATGTCTGACCTTAAATTGGCTGTTAGAGGTCACCAGAAGTCAATACCAAATATCTTTTGTTTTTTCTTGGAGTGAAGTTACTCTGGTACACATATTTACAGCTTGTGTGCAGCTGTCTCCGTTAGATGTGCCACTATTGACTTGACCTTAAATCGACATTCGGGATTTAGTAGAAGTTAGCACAAACTATTCATGTTCACCCAGAGGTCAAGTTACCCTTGTACACAATATTGCAGCCATTACAGTAGAGTTCTTTCCTTGGATTTGAAAAAAGCCGAAATTGACATATCTTATGTGTATCATGGGCTCAAGCTACGGTGTATTTTTGTTGGGAGTCTTGAATTTACTGCGAGTGACCAACATTTTTCGTCTTTAGAATATTACATATGTATATATATATATATATATATATATATATATATATATATATGTAGAGAGGGAGAGAGAGAGTGAGAGAGACGTACAAAATGCCACACAAGATTTTGAATTGAAATGGGAATTTGAACAGTGTACACCAAGTGAAGGCAGTACAGATTTGTACTTCTAACCTTTGTGAACAGTACCTTTGTGAGTCAGTGTTAAAACAGCAGTATCAATTTTGAAAAAGACGTTGGGAACTACATATCAATGTGAGTAATTATTTCATGCTCAAATTCACCGAAGGATTTCGTACATGTGTATTGAGGGCAATTGGTAATGACTTTTTTTTAACTAAACGATTTCTCACGTAGATTGGAATCATTTCATGCAGACGAATATTTAACCATTGATTCAAGTTAAACATACTGAGCTCAGTATCTATTGTTGTGGATGAGAGAAGACACAAAAAAAATCTTTCTCCTATAAGAATGAGTATGAGTAAATACCTTTGTCTTCAACAAATATTAGAACTGATAGATGTTTACAAAGGTTTCTTGTAATGTATTTTTCTCAGTATTAGTGAAATTGAAGAAGTGTATTCCAGCTTTGATCAGCCTTTATGGTTCGTGCAATCAGTAAAATACAGAGTCTCTTCAATAAGCCTAGAGTAATTGTTCAGAGGCTTGAAAACTGTGTTCCACCTTCAGTCGCCGAAACAAATATCGCCCAGTGTTTAAAGACTTATAGTTTTTGCCATTAGAGGATAAATCAGTCACTAACGATCAAAACAGAATTTCGCAAGATTCCCAAAAGATATATCAATACTAGACCCCAAATCGCCAGCAACGTCACACTCAGGGGAAGGATTTCTTATTTGGGTTTGGTGAGATTCAAAAGGAGGGTATACGTCACAAACCGATGGAATCTAGACAGACTGCTACCGTATAATACAATGGGAAATTGCCTCGTTTGAATGATGCATTGGAAAAGGAACGACTTTTTCGGGACAAGGAAGTCAATAAGTTATTTTGCCACGTGATAGCGCTCGCCCTTGTGCTGTAAATGCGATACAATAACCAATCATGGAGCTAGAATAGAGATTTCACTTGAACCTATCGAATTAAAAGTGGAATCATTCTCTCGTGATGGAATATATGATTTATAGAAAGATGGATTAACTTGATAGAAAGCTGGAGAAATACTTTTATTATGACTTGATAATGCTATCATGGATTTTTATCAATAAGAAAATTCTGGAAACATTTGGTTCATTTTAAAACTAGAAAACAAATTAGATTAATTAAAATACAAGAGTTTTGACCAATGTTGGGGTAGGCAAAGCATTAGACCATTATGTATAAATGTAGCCCCATCCCTTTAAATGCAAAAGATGGACGGACAGACGGATATGTGACAGGTGGACAAAGAGGCAGACAGACTTGTTGCTTATTATAATACGGATTTCTTTTCATTTCAAAACGAGGGATGATTACGAATAGCCTTATTGTTTGTTTTGAATCCGTTATGACTTGCCAGTTATGGCCATTGACTGGATCAAATTTAGGGAGTATGCTCAACCTGCTGGTCACCATTGCTGTCTGAAGGGTATGTATCCCTTCATAGTTTTCTATCTTTTTTTCATCATTTGAACCATCATCAGGGGACTACACTGAACCATACGATTTGAGAAAAAAGATGTAATATGAATAACAGAGTAACAGAGGGGAGATAAAAAATGTCCATAATTCTAAATTATGTACTATACGGTAAATGATTTGTAGATGCTGAATGAGAAACTATTTTCTTTCGGCTAATATTTCTTGTGAAAAATGTTAATCTTTTCTTACCTTAGCGTCCTCTGTTTGGCTCTTATTTGGCTGATTTTAATCTGATCTATCTCATTAAACCATCTTTCATCCTTTTCCGGTCATTTGACGCCCTATTTGTCAGTGTTTTTTTTTTACGTATTATAGTTGTAGAAGTAGTGATTATGATATTATTCTGATTCTTTATTGGACGAATCATTGTCCATTGCCGTTGATTTCTCTCTGGTATTTTCTTTCATCTTAGATTTGACATCTGTCAGTGCGCCACTTGTTCAATCAGTAGAACATTGCCCTACATAGGCTGCTTCTTGTGGTAAAACGGATTTGAGTTCAAATCTCGCTTAGAACTATTCTTTAATCTTTATTTCCAATCTACACTTTTGATTCACTGATATTAAATGACGGTCTGAATATGTTGTGATAAAATGCAATTAAAGAATTTAAGATGAAACGAATACCAGTCGAGAATGCAGCATAATATTCTCTGTGGCTAAATACTGCTTGTTTTCTGACTTTGACGAGTGAGTACCACCCAAGTAAAAGATGTCCTCGGACCACATCTATTTCGAACGATCAGACAGTAAGGAAACAAACAAGCCATTGCGCAAGTACACGAAGTGTTACGCACACACAGTTGATACGTAGGTTGCAATCTACAAACAATTTCAATTCAATACAGATCATTCATTTCTTATCTCCATCTTCATTATCATTGCGTCTCTTTTTTAGTATTCGTTAGAATTGCCCGCCCCCGCCCTGCCATTGTGTGAATCCCCAAAGTGCTCCCCAGCGATCATGTGTTATTCCAGTGCTCTTCTTGCCACCCTTTACACAGAGGTCGTTTTCACGACTGTTTTCCCAGTAAACAGCCCTGGGCATTGACTTTATTTACCTGGCAAAGAACGACTCGGCCATTGGTTTGTTATCTCAAACCACACCTTGTCTGCTTTATCTGTCGGTTTGTACTTTTCTATCAATACCAGTCTGTTGCCATCTCTATCAGTCCCTTCACTCTCTCTCGCTTTCTCTCTCTCTCTCTCTCTCTCTCTCTCTCTCTATATATATATATATATATATATATATATATATATTAGAAAGCTTTAGAGCTTTGAACGCAAGACACAAAAAAGGTTTCGCGTCACTTGATGTATATGTATACAATATATAGATATGATTAAACCTAAGGACAAAACTGGTGACACTAGTATTTCATGCCTCTGCACACACAGACACACACACACACGCACAGACACTCACGCACACAGACACACACATACACGCACACACACACATATATAAAGCTAGCTAGCTTTGCTTGCGTTGTCTTTCTAGCAAGCTAGCTAAATGTTACGTATTTTTTCTTATTATGAGTCGATAATTCTATATCATTGAATAGTGAACATTAAAGCCTCTTGTATATATATATATATATATATATATATATATATATATATATATATATATATATATAAAGCTTTAGAGCTTTGAACGCAAGACACAAAAAAAGGTTTCGTGTCACTTGATGTATATGTATACAATATATAGATATGATTAAACCTAAGGACAAAACTGGCGACACTAGTATTTCATGCCTCTGCACACACAGACACACACACGCACGCACAGACACTCACGCACACAGACACACACATACACGCACACACACACATATATAAAGCTAGCTAGCTTTGCTTGCGTTGTCTTTCTAGCAAGCTAGCTAAA
Organism: Thysanoteuthis rhombus; assembly: GCA_963457665.1. NCBI lineage: Eukaryota > Metazoa > Mollusca > Cephalopoda > Oegopsida > Thysanoteuthidae > Thysanoteuthis > Thysanoteuthis major. The sequence goes on from OY735207.1 coordinate 38,392,165, forward strand.
TGTTACGTATTTTTTCTTATTATGAGTCGATAATTCTATATCATTGAATAGTGAACATTAAAGCCTCTTGTATATATATATATATATATATATATATATGTGTGTGTGTGTGTGTGTGTGTGTGTGTGTGTGTGTGTGTGTGTGTGTGTGTGTGTGTGATAATTATAGAGATATTTTTATTTGGGAACATAATTTCTCCAGCTCTTGAGATAACCGGTAGCAAGCCGAACAGCCAACCACGTAAGTGAATGAAAAAAAATTTAAAAAATGGACATTTGTCTATATCTATCTATCTATCTATCTATCTATCTATCTATCTATCTATCTATCTATCTATCTGTTTATATATGATTCCAATGATATGTTCAATAAGAATACCAATTCTGATATATAATCTTGCGTACATAAAGGTAATGAATGATGGAAAATAGGTGACGGGGCATTGTGAGCCACAGTCAGGAATCTGAAATTCATTATTATTATCATCATAATTATCTTTTATTTCTCTTTCTTCTTTCCCTTCCTCCTCCTCCTCCTCCTTTCCATCCTCCTCCTCCTTCTTCTCCTCCTGTTCGTCCTTCCATCATCATCATCATTATCATCGTCATTACGAGTGTCCTATAATTCGTCTTATTCCTTTTGTCCATTATGGTTTTCATCTCTCTCTCTGTCGCTGTCTCTCTCTCTCTCTCTCACTCTCTCTCTTTCACTTTACTTTTTTGTCTTTTATCATTCGATTCTCGCCATCACCGATCTCTTTGTTAGAAGATCCTTTTATTTCATATTTAAGGTCCTAATCCCTAGCTGTGGTTAATATCTTCCTCACCACCACCACTACCACCACCAACAACAACTCTGCACACCCAGCACTCTTTTCAGCATCACGGACACCATCTTTAACAACTTGAGGTTTCTCCCACGAGTATCATTCTTTCTTAGATCGAACTCCTGCAAATGCCTCCATCTCAATCCGAACGCACTTTTTTCGATCCTTCTTTTATTCCGAATTCACCACTCTTCCTCTACCCACCACCATCAGACTCCCTGCACCCAGCGCCCCCCACCCCCGCCAACATTTTTATGAACCTCAGAAGCAGGCTGCTGATTATCAACTGGTTCCACTCTTTATCCGTTGTGTGAAAACAACCCCGCCTCCCAGCCGTTTTCTAGTCTCCCGCACTGATTTTTTTTCGTTCGTTTCCCAAGTCCTCGCCCCATCGATACCCCCCTACCCTATACGGGAAGTTCTACTGTTTACACTGTTGGGTTTTGACATCATTTGTAATTCTTTCTCACCTCCTGGCCTTTTTTTTGTCTCCTTTTTCCTATTCATATTTACTTTGTCTTCATCTCCTTCGGGCCCTTTTATGTCTCCGTGGAGAAATTTCACCCGTCGACGTGTCAACTCAGACACACGCCATATTTTGTCCTGTACCAATATGGCAGCTGAACATGGTGGCTGAACAAGGCGATGGCTACTCGGATAGCGGAAGGGCTTCTTTTTCCCTTCTGTTTTTATTCTCTTCCTTTTTTTTCTACATAGAATTCTCTTTCATTTTCAGATCTTTTAATCATAATTTCCTTTGTTTTAGAAAACAACATTCTGTTTGTCTTTTCTTCCTTTCTTTCTATTTTTATAATTGTTTTTTTTTCTTTCTTTTTCAGTCTTTCATCCCTTTTCTATCCTTCATCTTTCTTTTTCAGTCAACTTTCTTTCTTTTTTCATTTTTGGTCTCACCCTTACAATATATATATATATATATATATATATATATATATATATCTTCCATAGGAATAGAGCTCTTAGTGGATGAGGGATATCCGTGTAAATAAATATATCGCTTAAATTCAGCCTTACTGACTGTCCAGTTCCGTAGTCCAGAGGTAGGATATCGGCCTGCAGGTCTGTCTGAAGTGAAGGTTTCAATTCTGATGGGGTAATGGAAAGTCTATAACCACACAAGAGATGTAATACATCGAAACAGCTGTCTGTAGATGACACAATGATATATATATATGTATATATATATATTGAGGTGTTGCTACCCGCTAGAAAGTGATTTCGTTTCAACCATATATATGTAGGGATACTTTATTTGTTAATTGAAAGAGTTAGAAAGAACAGCTGATGGAAGCCTGATGGTATACGACGTGGAAAAATCAACTTTAAAGAAAGTGGAAAAAATATCAAATTTTCAGGTTGAATATGTTGGTAGAGAATCAACCCGAAGAAGTTTTCTGTATAATTAGTATTCTTAAAGATGATACCATGAGTTGGTTCGCATGCAGTCTGAGATTGAAACTGACACAACTTATTTAATATTCACATGGGTGAACATTCAATCTGAATGACACAAACAGTGAGCCATGTCTGTTGTTATAACTACTGATCCCTCATCGTTTATTACGTTTTTCCGAGGTAACCTACGTAAGTAAACACTGTTTTAAAATGTAATTGATATCATCTAATATAAAAAAAAATATCAATATACAATAACTATAATACCCTGTATAAAATGATTAACTTCATGAATGACAAACACAATATTGCAAGAAAGGGAGTTGCTAATCAACACTGTCTAGGTGTCATGGTAATATAACAATATGTTTTGTTTTGAAAATCCCTAAAACGGTTTCATGGTAAGTAACTGATGATCCCAACAAGAGAAAATTCATATATCGTACCATATTTACAAAATATGTGTAAAACAGGGGGAAGAACACTGGCACAAATTGCATTGACAGATATTGGGAAATAAAAAGACTGAAGTGACATAAGAAAACTTTTGAAAAAGGGTTTTTTGGTGTTTATTTTTTTTAAGCTGTAAAGCTTTCTAGACTATATATCTATATATGAACGCTGTCTGTTCGTTTGACTTCTGCATAATCTAACCTAAAAAGCTGACTGGGCCGTTTCTACATTCCGTTTTCAAAACTTATTGTGATGGGCAATGGCAGTATTCTCTAATAACTTTGGATGCAATAGCTCGTGGGGCAAGGAATGAACCAATACTAACAGTTCCAAAAGCTAGTCTCTGTCCCATCTAGTTTATGCAACGTATATTGTAAGATATGAAGGGAGTCCTCTACTAAGAGCTCCTTCCACAGAACCAAATGATCTATTCGAATGAATACTGCTCCCAGACAAAATTTAAGGCAGTAATCGATGGAAAGCGTCCAGAATGACTACAAAGAGAGGAAGCAATATTCTATCTGAATAACGCTAGACCACGTGTTAGATTGGAGTCCGGGTGAAAAATAGATACAACTTTTCCTTGAAAGTTTCCATTCATCCGGCATATTCATTAGGGATTGCATATTCGAGTTATTTCTTCTTCTGATGTTTACTGAATTCTCTTAAAGGAAAATGAATTGCCTGGAAAACTGCGAAAAAAGCCACGATAATAGTTTTTTGTTTCTGCTCCTAAAAATAAAAAGTTCATTGAGTTGCCTGAAAGATGGAAGAAAAAAGTGGAACAATGCGATTGTTCCGTAGAGTTAATGTCGAAAATGAAAAAGAAAAAAAAAAGAAACTTTTATTTTGCTAAACAAAAACTTTTTCCATTACCTTCCATCACGACTGCAATTTTAATAACCTCTGTCGGGCAAACACCTCTATCTCATCCCTTCATCTTGTGGCTGGTCTTTTCCAACCCTCTTTACTGCCCAACAAGTGCCAAGTTAGCCTTTTGCTCCAACTATTGTCATCTTTTTTGCCAATTGCCCCTCCCATCTCCATTTTTGTTGCTTGATTAAATGTATTATATCGTTCAGTCTGGTTTTTCTTCTGATCCATTTTGACCGCTTTATAGGTCTTGGAGTTATCCCTTGCATTGTTCTTTCCATGGCTCTCTGTGCAATTCTAAGTGTGTTCTCTGTTGGTTTTGTTAGTTTTCATGTTTCACATCCGTAAGTCATGGCTGATATAATGCATCCATTGTATTCTAAACACTTTAGTAAGGTGTTCTTCAATATTCTTGTATTCATACCAAATGATTTTCAGCCGATCGTAATACTTCGTTTTATTCGGCTTTCATGGTCTTTATATAACTTTATTATCTGTCCAAGGTAAATGTATTCGTTTAGCTCTTCAAGACCCTCACCCTCTATTCTTATCGTTGAACATTCCTTTTGTATTTGTTCTGTTTACATTCAAACCTACTTTTCTACTCTCGCTATTTAGATCAGTCAACATGTTCTGGAATTCTTTCGACGCTTCTGGCATCACGGAAACGTCACTGGCAAATCTGAAATGGTTCAAGTATTCTCCGTCTATGTTTATTTACATATACCCCGCCCCGACTCAGTTCTCCAAAAGACGCTTTCAAATTCAGCTGTAAATAGTTTAGGCGATATCTTATCTCCTCTCCTTTTTTCAAATCTTTATCTTTATGTAGTCTAATTACAGCAGTGCTATTTTTGTGAATTTTCTTGATGACTTCTGCTTAATTTTCGTAAACAACCTGTTCACACATTTAGTTGGAGAATACCGTATGTTCTATCGAGTCAAATGCTTTCTCGCAAGCTATGAAGGCCTAACAAAGTTATTTATTGTATTCTAATGGCTTTTCAATTAGTTGGTTTATTGTATGTAGGTGATCTATTGTTGGATAATCTCTCCTCGTGCCTGTCTGTTCACGTGGTTGTTTTCCATCCAGATTGCTTGTTGTTTTGTTTTAGATAGTCCATATATGTGAGGTAATAGTGTAATAGGGCGGTAGCTGCCAACGTCACGATTATCTCCCTTCTTATGGAGTTGGAAAGCTATTCATAGACTGAGGTTATTAGGTACTTTTCTTTCCCGAGTGAAGTTTGTGAATAGTTGGGCTAATCCTTTGTGGAAGATATCCCCTGCAGCTCCTGGAAGATCCATCATTATGCCATCCTTGTGTGGAACTTATCCAAGTCTCATAAAAATAAAGAACAGATATCAAGCCTTGTTGAATAGCAGCAGTAACATAAAGGGAAAGAGAAATAGCCTGACAAACATGATTAAGAAAGCGGTAGAGATGGTAGGCAATAAAAACGTGAATAATAATACGGAGAAATATCCTAAGCGAATTTAAAACTAATCAAAGAGAGGGGAAATATGGAGAAGAAAACTAAAAGGAACTAATAAAAAAAAAGGAGAAAAGGGAGAAAAACATAAAGAGGATTGTAGAGGTCATCAAAAACGGAAGAGTTTGAAATACACCCAGGCCGCAGAAAAGAACGGCAAGTTTGCACTATAGGAATGAAATAGTGGAATTATCAAGTGTAGGAACAAGCCACCAAATAGAAAAAACAACAAAAAAAACCCAGAAGAATGAAAATAAATAAATATATATATATATATATATATATATATATATATATATATACGTATATTATTGTGTTATCCACGAACAGCTGTTTCGATGTATTACATCTCTTCAGTGTGGCTACAGCCTTTCCATCATCCCATCCAATACCGCAAGGCAGAATTGAAACTTTTACTATCGGACCTGCAGGCCGATATCAAACCTATAGACTACGGAACTGGACAGTCAGTAAGGCTGAATTTAAGCAATATATTCATTTACGCAGAAATTCCTCATCCACCAGAGTGCTATATTCCTATGGAAGAGCATTGCATAAGCTTACAAGTGCTCAAACCTGAATAGAGGATCATTAATTATTGTGTGTGTGTGCATTTGTGTGTATATATATATATATATATATATATATATATATATATATATATATATATATGTGTGTGTATGCAATGCTCTTCCAACTTCGAAATGGAGCACTCTGGTGGATGGGGAATATATGCATGAATAAATATATCACTTAAATTCAACCTTACTGACTGTCCAGATCTGCGTGGCGCAGAGATAATATGCCAGCTTCTGGGTCTGAAGCGGAGGTTTCGATCCTACCTCGTGGTACTGGGTGGAATAGTGGATAGTTTATAGCCAAACTGAAGAGTTGTAATACAACGAAGCAGCTATCTGTAGATGACACAATGATATATATATATATATATTTCTATTCAGTGACAAAAAACTGGTATTTTTTCATTCTCATAACTTAATTCTGAGATTCTTCAAGTTTTATAACATATAGGATAAAGTTGATATTATGATGTGTTAATTTTCAATTTAGAATTCGATTAAAATATAGATATATTTAACATTTTTTATAAAGTAAATTAACAGATAAGAAAATGTAAACTTTGTATTACTTTCAAATGAAGTATTTTGTTCCATATTATATGATCAATACAGTGAACTCTGTTTATTTCAATTCGTGTAAATGATCAAATTCAAAAATTCAACTGATTCACTCCGTTTATAAAATATTTTCCAAAATGATTTAAAAGAAACGGTATTTTTATTGATAAATTATAAATGAGTGTGTGTGCACGACATTATTAGACTTGTCTCCTTGAAAATAACCCCTTTCACTGTATATACATCGTTCCAAGCTTTTTTTTTTTCTTCGGCACTGAAATTCGTTTTGAAGTCGTTTTTGAGGGATAGTGTGCAGGTAACGTGGTGAATTCTCTTCTATCTCTGTTAACGTCTGAAATCGACGGCTTTTATGGGTGAATTTTTTGGTTCGGGAGCCAAAAATGTTGGCAAGTGCCATATCCGGGGAGTAAGGTGGCTGGGGGACGAGGGTTGTATCTTGGTTCACAAAATATTTAATCCATCTGTCTGCAGTCGCAGTACAAAGTTGGCAGCAACACACTGTCGCCATCTTTTTTTTTTCTTTTTAAAATCTCACTGCAAATTTATGCCTCCCGGCCAGTCAGACAACGACTTACGTCAACGTGCCGATTTGGCATCATCTCTTGTGAATATCCCTTCCGATTCGAGACACTGGTATCACGCGTAACTTTGAGTAGGATTCATACAATCCACTATATAAGCCTATGGCAATATTAGGAAAAGTCTCCCAAAAGTCTTTTCTGATTTGGAAAAGAATTTCACACAAACGCGTTGTTCTCACTCACGTTCACTCTAACATTCGTAGCTCGATAACTAACCAACTTAACCTGATGTAGTTTCTTATATATAAAAGATCGAAGTCACTGCTACATAGCAGTTTAGTCGGGGTACGGTAAAACTTGTCTTTGGTGCGCTGTTCAAAAGCTCGATTTCTGTACGGACACACTTCCCAAGCGCCATCGCCCCCCCCAAGAAACCGACGGAAACGTACCTTACCATCCACTTTATTCAGGAGAAAAGAGAGTTACTGGACCAGGCGACTTTTCCCCCCAATGATACAGAGACCAGTTCCGACGCATAAGTGCCATTGAAGACGCTTTCGATAATTGGCATTGGTTAACGTGGGTCCTTTGACTGGTCTGGGGCTACACAGTCTCATACGCAACAAGTTATGACAATGTTATGACGCATTCCTTCCTTCACTTTTATTAAAGTTACATGTGATTAAAGTGCAGTAACCCTCGTTTTAGTAGATACTTGGCGGGAAATTCTTGTTCACTCTCCTATCGATAAGTCTTCGCTATCCGATGCCTTATGGGCGGTTAATGATTTTTCCCTCTTCTGAACACTGTGAATAGGTACTCATTACAACTGTCGTTTATTGTGACACAATGGGTCCTATATACTGAATGCATAACTGTACATGAGTACCCCACAGGCTGTGCCGTTTAGAGAATACTCTGTCCAAGTACTTCTGGCCGCAACAATTTGACCTTTATAAAAGTAACTGAAATTATTCTTGCTTTTAATTTGGAGCATTCAACACATCAAAATGAAATATTCAAGGTCAGCTTAAGTGCTTATATACCTTTGATCCAGGAAGGCGCAATTGCTATGAGACTGTAGCTGTCGTTCATATCCCAAGATGGTGGTCATAATGTTTTGGCTCACCAGTGTATAGGCCTCATTGTGTCATAATAAACTACTGTGTCATAGCATCCTGGAAATGGTATCGGAATAGGCTTTCTCAAGTCGAAGCGAATAAATACAATCAATAATCGCTTCTCTAAGTGGCTGAGCCAACCGGAAAGGCTTCCCAGGTTCGTCTGTCGGTCTTTCTGTCTGTTAGACGTCTTAACCGGTTTTAATAGAAGAACGAATGAGTCTCAGTGATGGGAGACAATGGATAGACGGTGGGACGAAGTAGTGAGGGCCAGGTTGTTTGGTAAGCGGCGACAGTAGACACATGCAATGTTTGAGTCACGTTTAATGCAGTCTGAAAAGGTGGAGCAGGGTGTGTGTTGATTTTAAGGAGAAACGTCCTGGGCGGGGTTGTTAGAGAAATGGGGAGGCAACCACCGGCACTCAGGACTGAAGTAATAGAGGGAGGAGGAGGGAGGAGGAAGGAGAGGAAGGAAAAGAGGAAGAAAAAAAGGAAAAGATGGATGAAGAAGAGAAAGAAGAAGAAAAAGAAAAAGAAGATGAAGAAGAAGAAAAAGAAAAAGGTGAAGAAGAAGAAGAAAAAGAAGAAGGTGAAGAAGAAGAAGAAGAAAAAAAGAAAAGATGAAGAAGAAGAAAAAGAAAAAAGAAGAGAAATAAGAAGAAAAAAAGAAAAAAGGAAGAAGAAGAAGAAGAAAAAGAAAAAAGAAGAAGAAAAAGATGATGAAGAAGAAGAAAAAGAAGAAGGAAAAGAAAAGGAAGAAGAAGAAGAAGAAGAAGAAGAAGAAGAAGAAGAAGAAGAAGAAGAAGAAGAAGAAGAAGAAGATGAAGAAATCGTAATGAAGGAGAGTCTAGAAAAAGAAAGAAAAGATGGGAACTGAAATACTAAATTGTATTATGAGAAAAACTAAACAAAAAAAGAAGGGAGATTAAAATGAATAATAAATATGTATACTTAGAGGTGAAAGGAGTGAAAGTCAAAAGAAGAAGAAACGAAATGAACAAAAATGAATGAAGATCGAGTGAAAAAAACCAAACAAATAATCAGATATGAATGATAATGAAGGAGAAAGGAAACCAAAATAAATCAACCGAAAAGCAACAAAGATCAAGAGAAGAATAAAGGAAATAAATGAAAAATGAAGCTATATAGAAGAAGAAGGAAAATAGAAGAGGAATGAAGAAGTGAAAAAAAAGGAATGATGATTTAGAGAAGAAGAAACGGAAGAAAGGGAGTCAACAAGAGAAAGGAGGAAGGTCAGCAAATGAAGAAATTCAAAACAGTTCAAAGTGGAGGAAAAAATGTCAAATTGCAGACGAAAATGAAAATAGATAGTTTTTAAAAAAAAGGTTGAGTGTGAGAAAAAAAATGGAGAAGGTAGAATAGATAAAAGATGAAGATAAGAGAAATGAAAAAAAAAAAAGAAACAGGGTAGGAGGAAAAGAAAGAATGAGAAGGTAGGAGGAAGAGAGGGAAAAGCGAAGAAGGGAGAACAACATGGAAATATTTCATTAATCTGTACAACAAATACGGGAAGGGGACATTCCGGATTTGAGGAAATGTGAGAGGATGAAAGAGTAATATCTAGAGAAGTTTTTGCACACACGCACACACACACACACGCATTCACATGCACACACACATTCACATACACACACATTCACATACACACACTCACAAATACATACACACGCATGAAAACGCACACACACGAAAATACACACATACACACAATACACATGCATACATACATACAACCAAAATAAAACACACACACACACACATACACGTTCCCATACCCACATACATTAACGTACACACACATTCACAAATGCATACACACACACTCAGATTCACACACAAAAATACACACGAAAATACACACCTGCACACAATACACATGCATACATGCACCTAAAATAACACACACACACATACACAAATACACAAAAAGCACGTACATACACCGGGAATAAAACACACGCACACAAAACGTATGCATACACTCAGAAAAAACACTCACAAACATACACACAGACAGAAAGGCACAGAAGAAACACACACAGATAAAAACTCATGAGCATACAAACACGCACATATGCATACAGAAAAGCACACAAATATGTACAAATAGAAATACGCAACATGCTCGTAGACACACACAATCGTACGTGTACAAATTCACTCACACACAAAGAAACGTACCGACAAAAAGACACCTGCAAACACGTAGACATACGAGCATGCACACAAATGTACACACAACATAAAACACACGTGCAAACTTATACACACTCATACAAACATACGCACACGCAAACACATACAGTCAAGCAAAAAACTCACAGAGATAAAAACGGGCAGAGAATAAAATACATCTATACAGATGAACAAACACTTACACACAGAAACATATAGATTAAAACACGTAAATTCAAACACACGCACTAATATTCACAAACACACACACACACTTGCAGGTGCACGCATACACTTGCAGGCGTACAAATACGCATACATACAGAAACGATGCACACCAGCACTGACTCATTTACATATACAGAGAGTGTGGGTAAAACGTTTTTGAACAGTACCCCAAATCAATCAAACAATGGCTGGTGTACTAATTACTGAATAATTATCAGTGAAATTTTTTATGTTCAAAAAACAGTCAACCAAAACTGTCATAAAAATTGTTAACGTAGGTTTCTTCAGTTTTCAATTTGGTGTAGTAGTCTTGCTGGCTATGTATGCATCACGTATACGGGCCGAATCAACGGAGCTAGAAGGCTGAAATTTTTGACATTTACTCCTTATCATATCTGGAAAAAAACGTTATTTCTGTGAAAATACATGCAAGTTTATGCTGAATTGACCCCTTAGATTATGTCATTCACACCTGTTTTTTTCTTTTCAATATTCAGACTTTTTTTTATCGATCACCGATCAAGGCGAGATGAGTAACTTATTCACTGATCACCCCTTTTTTCCCAGTTTTATAATTGATAGTGCCATAGTGCCAAAAGACGTTGGTCACATGACAGTTTCTACTGAGTGCCTTACCAGACATGTTTTGTTCTAAGTTTGATAAATATTCTAATCGATCGTATCAATCATCCTCTTTACTCCTTGGGGGTCATGGTGATTTCAGTTAGCCACAGTATACGTGACAAAATATAAGCAGGTATATAGATAGATGTGAAGTTTTAGATAAAGGTAAATTTACTCATCTGGCTGAAAAAAAAGATGTGTACACACTTAGTTGATAACAGCCCTGATTGTTACCTGAAGGATAAACAGTTCGATAAGAAGATCGTTACAATATGTATATATATATTGAAAAGACCTTCCTATCAGACTATTCTTGAGTTATCGCATAAACCGGATCGATTACAATACTCGGCCCTCAGTAGACTGAACCGGCATGCATGTTATTGAATTTTCTCTGAGATCAATGCGCAGACTTCTTCAACACTGAAAGCCCTTGGGTGGATAAGGGGTCCTGTTCCCTATGAATACCCACACAAAGCCCCGTGATTTAATAGAAATCCCAGTTTAAAGACAGTCCAACGCTAACCTTTGCTTGACAATAATCCTATGTTGTTTCTTTTGTGTCTTTTCATCTCTGGCCATCGACTGTGATTACTAATATGGCCCCGGGAGTTCACAAGCTTGCGTGCGTCTTTCTTGCGCCCCCCTTGCTCGATGACAGGTTGCTCAGCCTCATTCAGTAATGACGATGTTTGACCTTTTCTTGTCCGAATCGCTTGACATTTCTTTCGCGCAAAAATACACATAAACCGCCTGGCATAAGTCGTTCCAGAAGACACGCACAGATACACGGTTCTTTCTTTCTGTCTGTCTGTCTTTCTTGTAGGTTCACATACACATGTTAACTAAACAGTACTTACATACGCACAAACAGCCAAATACCAGACATCCAAAATAGACACCCACAGATACAGACTGAGTGACACACACACACACACACAAACAAATAAATGCACACTCATACACACACAAACAAACAAACAAATAAATGCACACAAACACGTACATTCACAGATAATATTTACTCATTTCTTTATTCCTTCTTTTACACACATGTATGAACTCAATTATATACGTATACGCATAAATAGTCACACTCATGGTACTATAAACACGCACACACACACGTTTGGATTAATTTCCTCACTAATATCTGATACTATTCATATGATAACAAGACTGGTTGCTCCAGGGTCAAACTCCACTCTGACTCAATTGGATCGGCCCATACACGTGACTCATTGATGGAAATACGCAATCATTTCAGCCATTAGTCCAAATGATAGAAAAATAACACCCCCCCCAAAAAAAAACCCTCTCTTCCCAGCACATTGAAGAGAGTATGTGCAAAATTCCAAAGTTCTACTGAGGACAGTCAGGACTGAGAAGAGTGGAGAGAAGGAGAGAAAAAAAAAAAAGAATTATCCTAAAGATAAAAGAAGGAAGAAAAATTTATAAATTCTGATCAGCAAGAGAACGGAATTCTAATGCCACTGAAAGAGAAACAACGAATCTATAGATAATATAAATCATGTCTAGAAAAAAATACTTATAATCTATAACCCCATGCTTATGAAAGCTGATGACGAAGTTTTATATGTATCACGAGAAATGATTAAAAGAAAGAATGGATGATTGTTCTTTGATGGTGTTAGTTAACTTGTAACCGACAAACCTTATAGAAATAAGTGTGAACGCATCTAAGAAATAGTGTAAGTAACCAGATAATTCCATCTAGAGTCCAAAGCTTTCCATTTCTTCTTCCCCTCGTCATTTCTCTTTCTTTTTCTCTGTTCTTCTCTCCTCTTTCTTTCTTCCTTTCGTTGAATGATGACACAGGAATAGTATATGTCTCCCTCTCTTTTCCGTCCTCTCTATGCTATAACCACGTGGAAAACTCATCTGCACGTGATGCAAAAATTCGATAAGGAGCCATTGTGACTTGAAGAATTTGTTTTAGTCACAAGAACAGCATCTAAAAAAACAAAGACGAAAGCAGCACCCAAAAATAACAGCAGGGCAAAGGTTAGACGAAGGAAATGAAGGGTTCAAATTAGACAAGTTGAGACACCGAAATAAGAATTTGCACCAGGAACTTCTGGAATCAGCATCGTGTATCGTTTACAGTTGGTCGTTCAGTCTTCCATTCGATCTGGACACCAACCTGCTAGCCACTTCTTCAAACCTCTCACTCTCCAGTCGGCCTGTCGCTTGCTGATTGGCGAGCGATATCTTTGCTTCTGGTGTCTTTCTCAAACTACCACTATCATCATCATCATCATTATTTTAACATCTTTCGTTGGACATAGATCTTCCCCAGGATCCGCCACATTTCCCTATCATGGGCATTGCAGAGCCAGTATTTTTTATATTGAGTAGTTCATCTCTCCGTCTTGTTTCTTGTCGGTCTCGGTTTTGCATGTGATCTCTGGGGATCCATGTTGTGAGTCGTGTTGTCCATCAGTTGTCTTTCATTCTCGCGACATGACCGCCCATTGCCATTTGGGTTTTCTATTGGATTCTATGATGTCTCTGACCCCCGTTTTCTTCCTGCTGTCTTGTGATCTCTCCACGTGAGTAGGAGCATGATTCTCTCATGCGCACGTTGCATGCTTCTCAGTTTGCGGATTTGTCTCTTGGTTAAGTTCCACGTTACAGCTCCATAAGTAACTATCGGGAGGATGCATTGGTTGTATACTCTCCTTTTTAGGATTACAGGGATCGTCTTGATTCCGAAGGTTGAGCTTCCTTTGCCGAAAGCTTACCATCCTTGAGTGATTCTCCGCTTGATTTCTTCTTCTTTTGTGGATTTCATAGAGATACCAATTAACGTTTGTTCATCAGATTGTCTTTGTTCTGACAACCAGTAAGAAGAGAATGCTAATTTTAAGCAGTATACTGGTTGGCTAGGCGAATCAATACCCTTCTTAAGGGAGACTGTGCTTGGCTATCCGACCCCACAACCTATTCCCGCGTTCCGGCACATCTCTTTATTTATCATTCAAATCTTATAATCTTTTCATTTTGGGGGGATAGGAAAATAAAGTCAATTTGAACAATAGTAGTAGTTTGACAAAAGTATTTTTTTTCAATCTCTATGTGGATATGTACGTCTGTGATCATAACTCAACAAGAACAGCACATAATACTCAAAGTTTTCCCTAGTGATACAGCCTCCAAATGCTCTAACTTGAAGAATACAACAAATCGGGATGATTTTGAACTGTTGCCTTATGTTTTAAGCGGGGAGTCAATTCACTATTCAACAATATTGCAGAACTTTTTATCTGGTTCCATATTCCGACCACCTTCCCTTTTGAAAGGTGGGGTCAAAAGAAGGAGAAGAATTTTCCTATTAAGGGATCAAAGGGAGGGGGAACTTTAAAAAAATTGATTTGGTCAAAAGGTGGGACACACTTTTGTTCCCATCTTAGAGATCAAAAGTGAGGGTAAACGTTTTCCTTGGTGGTGATGAAGATTTTCTGTCAATACAGCATGGATACCTCAGATATTGTTATAGATGCCGCTCTGTTTACAGATACTAATACATAGCAGACATCTTGAATGTTTTTATAGATGTCATGACGGGATGGATAAGTTGAATATTATTTCTAGGTGTCTTAGAAATGGGGACATCTTGATTGTTCACATAGGCTAATATAGAATGGATAAATAAACTTGATGTGAAATTGTTGTTTATTTTCTTTCATTTCCGATGCTAGAATCGATAAACAAGGATACGCTGATTTTGATAAATTGAACGCAGACGAGACAGATGTCACAATAGAATCCAAATTGATCTTTCTGAATTAATTCAGTTTATCCTGAATGCTTCTGATGCCATATAATTGCTTGAACAGAACGAACATCTTGACAATTCATAATATGACGGGGGGAATGAGAAATCAAAATACTCTTTTGGAATGATTACTCTTGCCTTTACTATGATTAAGGGTACAAAGGAAAAGATATAGAAATACAGGAAAAGAATAATATTTTATTACATTTAATAATAATAATAATAATAATAATAATAATAATAATAATAATAATAATAATAATAATAATAATAATAATAATAATAATCTGGAACGGTCTATGAGGACATCTGAAAAGACACAACAAATCCCTTGGATGATTAAATAGTATGGAGAGAGAACTACAAGACATAAACGATAAGCAAAAATAGTATTCGATGAAATCTTATTTAAACACAGCTTGAAAAAAAAAACACACACACACACACACAAAACTGGAAAGCACCAAGCCCTGATGGAATCCACAGATTTTGGTATAAGAAAGTCACCAAATTACACAACAAGCTCATCCATCGACTCCAAATATGATGAAGGCAAGGTCTCAGAATGGATGACCAGAGGCAGAACGATCCTCATTCAGAAGGACCCCGAGGAAAGGAACCAGACAAACAATTATAGACCAATAACGTGCCTACCACTGGTGTGGAAAATCCTGACCGGACATTTGGCAGAGAAAAGATACATATATCCATTGAGAGAGGGGGACTTTTACCATAAAAGCAGAAAAGAGGAATAAGATAAACCAAAGGGGTGAATATTTTGCTCTATGTCGACTATATAATTCTAAAAGAAGTAAGAAAAAGGGAGAAGAACTTTGCAATGGGATAGATAGATTATGAAAAGGCACTCGACGTGATTCCACAGAGCTGGATACTGAAATGATTCCGAATATTCAAGATCAGAGAACCAGTGATGGGATTCATTGACAACTCTACGAAAATCGTGAAACTGGACTTGATAGTTCCAGGAGAAAAACCTAGCAGAGATAAGTATAAAAAAGGGGAATCTCCCTAGGAGACTCTTTGTTCCCATTATTATTTGTTCAAACTATGCTTCCACTCAACAGAATCCTGAAAAACAGCAAAGGATACCAATTCTCCAAAGCAAATGGAAAAGTCAATCACCTACTGTAAATAGACGACATAAAACTATTTATAAAGAACAGGGGAGAGTTTGAAACGTTTTCCAACGAAGTGAAGAAATTCAGTGGTGGCATTGAGATGGCGTTAGGAATTGAAAAATCTGGATATGGCAATAGAAGATCGATACAAACACCTGAGATTTCCCAAATATGACTCCATAGAACAGGAAGGAATTAAGGAGAAAATCAGAAGAGAATACCTTCGGAGGACAAGGAAAATATTAGAGATCAAATAAAACACCTTGATATCTGTAGTAAGATTCACAGGACCATTCATTGGATAGACAAAGGAAGAACCCCAGTCAATGTACCGGCGAACAAAAAAAAATAAGACGATTCACAAGGCCTTACATCCAAGAGATGACACATGACTGTACGTGAAGCGAAAAGAGGGCAGCATAGGATCCATCAGTATGGAAGACTGTATCCCCACAGTGCTGCTGTGATAGGTGAGGGCGATATGAGAGGCAGACTGACGATCCAAGGAGACTTACTGCCACTCAGCCTTCAGCGATAACCATCGGGTAACCTGCGTGAAACTGTTAACCACAGCACGGCTGTGGACTGTGAGAGTGTGGAGAGAAGGGCTGGATACCTGAGGGGACTTGCAGTCACTAAGTCTCCAGCTCTTACCACTGGGCAGATGATAATAATAATAATAATAATAATAATAATAATAATAATAATAATAATAATAATAATAATAATAATTCAGAATTGAGGAATTCAAAGAGTTGATGAAGCGTGGGAAAAAAGGAAACAACCGAAGGAATTGAAGAAGTGAACTATGATATTTCGTGGTGACTGAATGAGGAATAGATCCACATATACCTAGATCTAATCGAACAGAATGAAACAGAGGGAAAATGTCAACAGAGAATATCTAAAAAAAGAAGGAAAGTGTTGGAAACTTGACTCAACAACAGACACATGATCGAATGTATAAATACATGTGAAGTATCAGCGAAAATAAGTATTCTGGGCTCTTCTTAAACCGGACAATGCAAAAATGGAGGAATTTGGACAGAATAAATAACAACTGGTAGATGATGTCTAAAAACCTTGACACCATGAGATGACGTCATTGGGTTGAAGGTGGAAGAGAAAGTAGGAGGAAGACATTGGGGAGTGTGTCAAATCCGTTCGCAGGGCATTTGAGAAACATGAAAAGAAAAAGAAAATTAATCATGACAGCCTGAAATTGCGACAGAACTGATTGATGGCTGGGGTGGGGGTCAAATGGAAGATCAGAAAACGCCAAATATTGTCGATGATTTCTTCCTTTCTATTTCTTCCTCAATGATAATGCCTTATTCTTTTCTTTTGTTGGTTTGTTTTTCTCTTAATGAGTGTGCCCTCTTCCTCTCTTTCCTCATTTCCTTCTTTCTTTGACAACGATAGTGATCTTTACCTTCCTATCTTCCTTTCTCTCTTTCTCGATAATAGTGCTCTCTTCCTTCTTTTCTTTCTTCCTTTTTTTTCTTTCTATCACGATGATAGGGTTCTCTCCCTTTTTTAGTTTTTATCCTTAATCTTTTATTTCCTTTCTATTCCACACTTTTTGCTTCCTTCCTTTCTTTTCACATATTTTACCCCATTCTCTGTTTTTATTCTATTTATTTGTTTATTTTTGCCTCCAAACACATTTTCAATTTCGAATCCTCCCTCTAAGTTTTTACCACTTTAGCCATTGTATCGATATTGCCGAATTATTAAATGACCCTGACGAACCTCAACTGCATTCTCTCATGACTGACCGACAAGGTCAGCAGCACTGACGTTCACGTACATTTTCAGCGATAAAATGTTTATTGTCATGGGAGAAAACCACGTGATTGATTTTTCTTTCTTTTTCTTTTTCTTACATTGAAAATAACCCTTGCATCTTGTGGAAAAAGATTAGAAAAAATCAGATTTGGTATCCACGAAGCAAACTATTTCTTTTATTTGTGGAAACTTGTAAAGGAAATAAGAGATTATCAGAAGAATTCACGGCGAAATCATCTCAATCTTTACAGAGCCATATGAGTGGCCGCGCATAATAAGTGTCCAACACGCCACTTCTTGCAAAATTGCTTTTATGTTGAATAACGCTACTTCGATCATTTCACTTCTTCTCTTTAGACACCTTGAAGGGGGAGAAAGTCCCCCCCCAGTTTGGCCATTTTATAAGGGAAAAGTCTACTGTCACCTTCCAACAATTAAGACGGTGGATAACTCCCCCTCAAACGGTGGAGAATGTTTGCCCTAACTTTTGGCCGCTCGAAGGGGGGAGTTTCATTGTTGACCCCGCAGGATGGGGAAAATCTCCCTTCAGCTTTGACACCTTACAAGGAGAAAAAATCTGTCGTACTTTCTGACCATTTACTTGGAGGAAAAAAAGTCTCCCTTCTGATTGATAAGTGAGTTTCCCTTCACTTTACAACCCTTATGAATATATATATATATATATATATATATATATATATATGTATGTATAAACATATAAAAAGAAGATATGTATATGAATGGAAAGTAAAGTCCACTTTGGCATTATAGTTACATTCTAATTATATATCCATTTTGGAACCCTATAAAAATATTTTTCTGAATTTTTTTTAATCCCACCCTAGGTCCACTGAATAAGTATACTACACACACACACACACACACACACACACACACACACACATATATATATATATATATATATATATATATATATATATATTGACAAAAAGTAACATTCTCGAAATCCAGTAAGCTCTTGCGGACAGACAAATACTTTTAATGTTGTTCAAATAAAATGATCCAATGTCATAGTAGGTCGTCTGAGTATCAAGCTGGTCGCCGGACTGGGGAAATAGGGGCTGGGGTATTTAGCCTCACCCCTTTCCTTGCTAAGTAACATGCAACCACTTTTACTGGGTCACGCATTACTAACTGCAAGAAGAAATCCATGATTTGACCTATTGGAAGAATTGGATACATGCCTTTCCTAGGGCGAGCCAAACACAAACTACCTCAGCCAGAATGCACTGATTCTATTTTCCCTACTGTTAACTGTACGGCTGCTGTGCACCTTCTCATATTTGTTTAAAAAACTAGAAATTTTCATTTCAATCCGGCAAAATTAAATAGTACTGACAGTTTTAAAATTTTACACATTCTATCCTGATGGGAATTTTTTTGTTATTTTTCACTGAGCCAGATGTCGGATTTATGAATATAAGGTTCGTTTTGAAATATCCAGCCATCGATTATCAACGGGAAAAATAGACTATCTACGACAATGGCCTCTTAGTGTGCTTCAAAGTACTTTGCTTGGGGCCCCAACACGCTTATCCAGGCGTCTGTTTCAGTTGCCCATAACCGAATCTGGATGTGGGGGAAGCAGGAATGACAAATATGGATAATGCAATATTAAAAAAAAAACAAATACATGATGTATGATTCCTTTAGTCCGTGAATGCAATGGTCAGACAGCAGACAAACTCACGCAATGACAAAAGTGCATGAATTAACGTTTGAATTTTGATTGTTTTGTTCTATCTGCGCCATTTGTAAGTTCTGCGTCAGAGAGCTTCCTGGTTGTTGTTTTGCTCTGACGAACGGCCCACACCAATTTCATCATTACACACACACACACACACATTCATGCAGAGAGAGAGAGAGAGAGAGAGAGAGAGAGAGAGAGAGAGAGGAAGTGAGAGAGAGAGAGAGAGAGAGCAGTTATATTCTCTATCCCTCCACATATGTACGTATGGTAAAATGCTGCTTTGCTACCAACGAACCTACATCAGATGATGACTCTGAGGTCGTCGTGGTCACACTAATTATACAACGAATATTTCTCAACGTAATAACCCGATAATTTTAGAAAAAAGTTCAGATACTTACTCTTTTGGCAAAAGACTTATTGCGTTCACACACACACACACACACACACACACATGTGCACGCGTGAAACGTGAAATTCGGAATCATCGTGAAGTTGTTGATTTCGATGTGCGTCTCTCTCTCTCTCTGTACCCCACTAACGCCCTATATATATACATATATATATATATATATATATATACCCACCCATTTCTATATTGCACGCTATAAAACATTGAACTCAGGTGGAACTTTCAGGATCCCAGACAAAATGTGTCAATTAGATCAGAGATGTGAATCTGTTTGGTAGCATTCTGAACGTATGACTAATTTTGTTGTTTTAGTTAAAATTTGTAGTATTATTTTATACTTTGTTGAATCAACATTATTGTCAATTCATGGAAAAATCTGATTTGGCAGATTTTGAACCAAACGACGAAATAATTCATCAAACACTTCATTTCGGGCTACCAAGATGGTATTTTGAGTTCCTGAACCGTATTAAATTACATCACACCTTCAAAAACCTTGCCGAGGAATCACTCTAAAACGTTTTCTAAGATATCGAGTGACGTTTGCCGTTCAGACCAAAGCGTGAAAAAAATGGTTGGATGACTCTAATCTAGCTGCATTATCATGCTGAAGTATGAACGCTGTATCGCTGATGCGACCCCATTGAGCAACTAAATTCGCCTTTTATGGCAGAAACCACGCACCCTGCTGTGATCAGGTGCCTGTCGGCAAACTGGGGCGCGATTCTCTCACCACATTCTACAGCGGCCCAAATCATGATCGCCCCCAACATTAGCACGCTTTGAAAAGTCTCCGTTGGATCATCATGGGCCACACCAGGAATACTGAAGGCCATCTTGGCCATCCACATTGAACTTTTAGTCCAAAAAAAAAAAGACCTTCTGAAGTCTTGCTAATTCCAGTATGCATCGTTCGTTGATAAATTTCACAGTTATCATTTTTTTACCTGAATCCTGACATCATCTTAATTCTGATGATCTCTCAATGATCTTGAACCGCTGTTTTGCCTTCGGACTAGCCATGGACTGATTGGGGGTTTGCCGTAGCGCTTTGATAACTGCTCTATCATCACGTTCGACATCTTGGGTCAACCACTACTATTCTAGGCTCCATAATAATCTGGATCACGCAGATAATTTTCCCCAGCTGTCTGACTTCGATTAATTTCTTCAGCTAATGCACATTGTGATAATCTCAGGCCTCAAAGTCCATTTTACCACGTTCAGAACCAGAGATCTTTGGTCTCCTCCCAATACTGTGTAGACTTGACACTGTTTTCATCAAAACAGTAACCCATGGAATGAATTAGGAACATTTTATATCGCATCAATTGTCAAGGAGTTTGTTTAGTTGCGATGTAAATTTCTAGGCTAAACTTCCGATATATATATATATATATATATATATACATATATATATATATATATATATATATATATATGAACGATGGGGAATGAGACAGGCTCAGGAGTAAAAATATATGGACACATTTGTTGGATAATTCACAGATGAATTAATTGATATGATACACATGTTTCGGGGGAGGTTCCCATCTTCAATAGCACCGGTGTACATTTTGATGGTTAGAAGGTTTCCGTAGAGAACACATTTAGCATCAGATGTTTTGCTTTGAAAGCAAAAATGGAAATCAAGAAAGAGGATTCTTGAGAGGTCATAATAGGGAGTCCTGACTGTATTGTGTCCGTGAATATATATGTATATGTGTATATGTATATATATATATATATATATATATATATATATATATATATATATATATATATATATATATATATACGTATGTTTGTGTGTCTGTGTGTGTGAGTGTGCGAAGTGAATTTGTTAAACTTACAGTAGTATGCGAAACATTACGATGGTCGGAAAATTGATAAACTAGCTTTTTCCATGGGAGCACCTATGTAGCCTAAATCAACGGGACCCTCGAAGGTAGGCAGAGATCTAAACAAGGCATTTAATTCATTCTTTCCATTCTCCTATCTCTGTTTTGTTTACGTGTTCTGTTAGTCTCAGAACTATTTGTATTTTTATGTATTTCTACGTATATTATTGTTCCTTTGTCGACAATATGATAAGTAATGGATATTAGTATCCGCCAATGTGGAATAAGGAAAGACAGTTCAAAAACTAAAATTGCTTGCATCGAATTATTCACGGTGGTGAGCAAAACAATGATGATAAAAAAAAGAAATGAGCGCAGATAGGGATTTGAACCCACATCCTTTCCCATGGGAGCACTTTTACCGTCTAGGTCTGCACAAATCGCCAATGAACATTAGTATCTGCTATTGTTTAGCTTACTATCGTACATAATTTGGTCTGTGCAAAATTGGTTCCTGAAATGTCTTTCCTTATTTCATATTTTCCGATACTAAGATCCATTGCTTCATATGTATATATATGTATATATATATATATATATATATATATATATATATATATATATATATATATATATATATATGATATGTGTGTGTGTATATAATGTGTACTTTAGAGAGTGAGACAGACTCGGGAGAGAAGTTTTTGGTGGTAAGGTTTATTAATCCTTATATGTCAATAGTCCATACATGTTTCGGGATTCTTCCCATCATCAGTGGTGTGTGTTGTGTTAGTGTGTATTAAAATGTACCATGTGGAACCAGAGTCCACTGCCAGGGGCTATGCATTGTGGGTAAGTTTTGTTGTCAGGGCTACTAGAAGCCTCCTGCTGAATGGAAGAATGACCATGTATATATATATATATATATATATATATATATATATATATTGTGCATGTGACTTTGGAATATATGAATATGCTTATTAATGCTTGAGAAAAAAAAAATCCGATATATATGTTTCATCAGCCATCCGGAAGTAGAACAGAAGCCTTTCGTAAGCTGAAATGGTGTAAAGTGAAGGAGCAATTATCATTAATTTATAAAGGAAAATGCTTGAGCATCTGTAGATAAAAAAACTTAGGAGGGTTTGATGGCGGAGTTATCAGAGGTTGTGGTAGTAAGAAGTACAGGAGACTGGGCGGCAGAATAGAGGGAAAGGGGATTTCATCATCATCATTAGCAGCAGCAGCCTTTTTAGCGTCCGTCGTTGGACCTTCCCCGAGATTCCCCAGGCCTCTCTATTAGAGGTGTCTCAGTGCAAGTGGTTTCAGAACTTTTTTAGTTTGCCATGCCTTCTTATATTTTGTCGGCGTCGGTTTCGCATATGATCTCTCAGGATGTACGTTGTGAGTTGTGATGTCTTGCTGTTGTCTGACATTCTCGTAATATGACAAGTCAATTGCTATTCAAGTTTTCCAATGGATTCAATGATATCTTGGACACTAGTTTTTTTCAAATACATTGTGCTGTCTTGCGATCCCTCCAAGTGAGATTGAGCACTTTTGTGCACGTTGCCATGGTTCTCAGTTGAAGGGTCATTCTCATGGTTAAATTCCATGTTTAAGCTCCATAGGTGACTATCAAGAGGATGCACTGGTTGTATACCCTTCTTTTCAGCACTGGCTGGATTTTCTTATTCTTGAAGGTTGAACTTGTCCCACCGAAAGCTTGCCATCCTGAAGTTATTCTTCGCTCAATTTCTTCTTCTTTTTAGGTTTTCATGGAAATTCGTCGTCCAAGGTAGATGCAGAGGTCTATTTCAAACAGTTCTGTGTCTTTTGATTGTTGTATCTTTGTCTCCAACATGTTGCGCTATCTCTATGATGCCTTGCAGTAAAGCAAAAACAGAACGTTATGTTTGCTTTATGCCCTAAAAAAAGCAAAAAAGTGGTGCAAAGCAGATTTCTGAAAAGTAGGCACTACATGTGCTTTAATTCTATTAGACATTTGCCAAAGCGTTTAAAGCATAAAGTGTACCATAAATGCTTGATACAAGCTATGACTTACGAATGCAAAACATAGAAATTAACAAAATGAAGTGAGAACCAACTTTCTCTCGCACAGAAAGCCAATGGAATAAGATAAAGATCCACATGAATCCGAGGGTTGACTAGGATGGAAGACAATATACAAATAATGAAGCAACAAAACGAGAGATTGGCTGGACACTTGACACTGGAAAAATGACTGCAGGTGGAGCAAAGGCGTCATGGGAAGAAATGCAGAAGGCCCTATCTAACAGTGGACTTATATTTGCTGATGATTACAATGATATATATGTATATAAATATATACATGCGTTTTTATTTCTTGTACAGAGAATCAATTTTTCTGATTTTGCAGTATTGTTTTGACTCAGTTCAGATTCATTTTTCTGATTCTTGTAGTCCTCAAGAGAAAAAAAAAATAATTTGATGAACAGTCCATTTCATATTGAAAATGTATATTTAGAGCCAAACAAGATGTGCTGATGATTTTGTGTTAAAAACAAATGTAGCGAAATGGAACCAACCATTAAAATTTAACGATCCTCGGGAAAAGGATATTTTTATCTAAACTTCTAATTTGGTAAACTAATATTAAAAAAAAACTCTCAGGTTCACGCGTTTTTCCAATGGGTCAACGTGTTTTATTCACACGTTGTAAACAAGAGGAATTATGATTCAATATTGGGTCGTCTTCGTCTTCTAGTATATTCCAATGACCCATGGATGTGTTGAGCATGTGATAATTTTGAGTTCGACGCATTTTCTTCTGTGCAGTTCTAGGCGAATATATTTTTTGAATCCACCCATATTTTTCTGAAATGTTGATTTGTTTTCAAAACTTACCATTTATAACTCCCGGATAATATCTGAGTAGAGAACCAAGGGACCACTTGTATTCAAAATTATAAGAATAAAATATAGAATATATATATATTTGTATAAATTATGCAAATGTATGAATAGATACAAGAATTATATGAAATTTGAATCATTTCAAAATTATACAAATTAATTTAAGATTCACCTAGATTTTTCACCGCTTTTTATTTAGTTTAACATATCTTTTTACATTTTATTGACTTTTTAAAAGACGATCAAATTTTTTTTACCAGATACACGACGATGAACAGTTATTTAAAAAACAAAACAAAACACTATTATACCTAAATTTGTCAGTCTTTGCTCTCTAGAATGACTCCTGTGGTGGTTGGTCGAGTGACATTGTATAAATGGATGCGTTTTCATTTCTCATTTTTCAATATCTACGATTCAGATGATAAGTAACCATAAGACTTATGCTGTTTTCATGAAAGAACTAAAATCGAAATGATTACGATAATGAGAAATGCATCTATCCATGGTTAATGACCCCATGTGTTTAGACTGGAGTTTATCTTTCATGTTTCTTGTCTTCATCGAGGCATTGATAATCAGTTTGCTTATGTCGCTGGGCGACTATGATCAAACTTGGTAGTCTTATGGATTCAGAATTGGCAGGAATTAAGACAAGAACTAAGACAACGTAGGGCTTTCATGTATAATGTAAATGCATTTGTGATTTTTCCATAAATGAATTTTAGATTATTTCACTACAGAAATGCATTTTGAATCATTTTACAATAGAAATGTATTTAAAATTATTTCAATACAGAAATGCATTTTACATTATTTTACCCTGGAAATGCATTTTGAATTAATTCACAACAGAAATGCCTTTTGAATTATTTTACCTTAGAAATGTATTTTGAATTGATTCACTGCGGGAATGCATTTTAAGTCACTTTACTATAGAAATGTATTTCAACTTAATTTACAGTATGAATACATTGGAAATTAGGAAAAAAATAGAATATCAGGGATAAGGAAATCAATGCAAGCCTTACTGATTAGATAGAACTGTTATATGTGTAACATAAATGCATTGCTAACAATTTTCTTTTAGAAATGCTGGGCAAATTATTTTACTGCTGAAATACGCCGTAAATAATTTTATTATAGAAATGAATTGCAAGTTAGTTTACTATTGACATACAAAAAATGGATTATATAGGGTTAGAAATAAGGGTATGCGCTACTGACAGAATAGGGCTATTATATACAGTTTGGCCATAAATGTTTACAAAGCATGTTCTTGTAGAAGGCTGCAAATGTGTTACGCTCTATTGAGACTTGGACCCGCTATAGTAGTAGTCGTCTACTAGACTAGTTTGATAACTATTATTACACAGCCAGGAGAGTTATGTGCATTTTGTTGATATTTGCTTGACTTAGTCTGACAGGACATAGTAATGTTTACTAAAGAGATGAATTGAAATTTATCGAAAATGGATTATGGAAGGTCAGAAACTAATGCAAGCATTACTAGCAGAATGTAGCTGCTATATGTACAATATAAACGCATTGCTAATGATTTCACTACAGAAATACGTGGAAAATTATTTTACTACAGAAATACATTATAAATAATTTTAATATAAAAATGCATTGAAAATACGTTTATTATAGAAAAGCATGGAAATAAAGAGAAATGGATTGTGTGTGACTGAGAATCAATGCACGCGTTACTAACAGAATGGGTATATTATATCCATGTCATATATACATGAAAACGAAAATTGAATTCATTACAGTTATAATGATTTGCAAGACTGATGTGTTTAACCAACTACTCGCTCTCTGATGCAATATCTATAAGAATTTTTTCTACATAAAGTTCTTTGAATGATATGAATTCATTTTTTTTTTAGCGATACATTATACCCTTGGAGGGGAACGTTTAAAAACACGTTTATCAAAAGGTAATTTAATATCCATCACATGAAAAAAAAAGAATACACAATTTAAATGTTGGAAGTCTAAATATATTTTCAGCATTCAGGGCTTTTTAAGTGGGCATGAATTTGATAAGAAAAAGATGCTCTTAACTCCTACATAAAAATCTTTAGTGTCAACCCAAAGAAGAAGAAAGTTTGCCTACAAAAAATCGTCTGCAAGTTCTAGCGTAAAACGTCATCAAAATGGCAGTTACATTGAATTTTCTCTAACAGCCAGACGTGATTGCATGGTAGGATGTAGATTAACCACCTATGCATAGATTATAATCATAAGGATGATGAAGTTTTGCTTGGGGAGCTGGGAACACATGCATATAGATATAGGTATGAATACAGAAAAAAGAAATGTAAACATACGAACACACACACACACAGAGTAAGAGAAATAGTGTTACTCTAATCTCCGTGGTGCAATGGTGTTCCAGCCGAGAAAATCAACATTTAAAAATCCCTTGTTTTTGCATGGACTCGATCACCGACCTCTAGCATAGGCGGTAAATACTTGACTATATCAGCAACAAAGATGGCCACTCATTCAAGATATCCTGGATATATACACGAATCTGTCCTTTGTCGCTTTTTCCTATTTCCCTCGTTTACAAGTTTCTTTGTTGCACGTACATACCCGCAAACGCATGCACAGTTATGCACAGTTATGCACACACACACACACACACACACACACACACATTTATTTTACGCATCGCCGAAGCAGAAGTGAAAACACACCTATTATGTACGGGTGAATACATACAACAAACTGTATAGAAACCATATTGCAGCAGGAATATATAGACAATAAAATATAGCAATATAAGATATGGAATTTCATGCGAATGCTGTGCCTATCAATTTATTTCTCTCCAAACAAGAAGGACTGAGAATTGCCGAAAGAGTATAATTACGTTTCTTGCAATCATTTTTGGCATTTCCCAGCATTTTCTTCCTCAACCATCTATTTATTTTTTTTCTTCTCATTATTGATGTAGGCATGTAAAGATCGACGCCAGAAGATGGCGCAGTGAGCTTGGAAGATTTCCCGCCTTTCACTGGGGGGGATGCGCGTGAATATGGCGTTGTTAAATTGCAGGGAGAGTGTAAGGTTCCGAAATGAGTTTTTAAGGGAGTGTGGAAGGGGGAAGAAAGGGCGGACGATGGTGAAAATGATGATAA
>OY735207.1:38424815-38469815 GCA_963457665.1 Thysanoteuthis rhombus
TCTAACCAATCATCACATATCTTGACAAAATGTCTCATCACTGGTATACCATTATGACTGTTTAAGAAGAGTATGGATGAGACTCCACTTCGAGAAACCACTTTTTTTAGCAGTAGTAGGAAAAAAGGGCTCTACTTTTCATTCCAGCCATCACAGTCAGAAATTCAAAGGCCTCACATTCTTTTTAGGATGTTCACGGCAGATCAATCAAATGATCCTCGCCCCACCGCGTCCTCTTCACTCTTGAGGTCAAATATCGCCCTCGACACACATTTTTATCCGGGATTAGCTATCCAAAAACTTGAAAGATATATGATTAATCAAAAAGGGACAGTTTTTAAGAAGTGCTCTTTTAGTTTAAATAAAAAAAGGCAAACAGAACTCATTTCTTTTAAATCGGGGTGTTTTTATCGGAAAATTTCTAATGAAAATTAAGAAGAATCTAATTTAAATCGAATTTTTCACATTTCAAAGACAGAGGGAAAAGTCTGAAAAACCAAACCGAAAAACGAGTAAATAAAATGGAATTACCACGTTTGAATTTCTGACTGGAATGACTTATCGGCTAGGATGGCTGGGATACAAAGTTGCACAGGGAAACTGATGTTGCCCGCATAGTCAGCATTGAAATGAAGCTAATAATGAATGTACATACTATATATTTCTGAATATAAGTCGACCGTGATTATAAAATGAGATCAAATTGGAGAAGAAAGAAAAAAAACAAAAAAAAAGTAAATCGTACGATTCGAATGTAAGTCAAGCCCCGAACCATAAGACATTTGATGATTTGCTTTAGCGAGAAAAATAGGAAAAAACTCATAAGTTGGCTTCATGTTTTATTGAATATCTACTAAATATAAATAAATGATAACTTGTAAATGTAATCTTTATTCATTTAAAACTTAATGAAGAAAAATGATAAACTAATCTAAAAGCAGTTCGCACAAATTCACATAAGTCTTCTTCACCTGATTCAGCGAACGGCTGCCGGGTCTGTTCTTCTGTCATAACATCGCCATGAGGGTAATCTTCTAATTGTGAGTATCAATTTGAAGCTACCTTTTAATTAAAAAACAAACTCGATCCCAATTAATATACATTTTTGGGGGCTTCTTCAGTCGAATCCGCTTGAAGAAGCTTAAACAGGACAGGAGAATAAACGTGTTTATTTAGCGGATCCTTACTCCACTATATATATATATATATATATATATATATATATATATATATATATATATATATATATTTAATTATTATCATTATAATGTATATGTGTGTGTGTGTGTCTACTAAACTTTGAAAGTTTGCTTGACACACTTTCACGATTTTACAGTGAAAGCCTAGATGCACATATAACATTCAGTGTTCGTTTTGCAGCACATACTCTCTTCCCGGATCTCACTTACACACAACTCAAAACCTTTCACTTTTTTTTCATCGAAACGCTCTACTTTCAGATAGCAGGGAAACCTGTATATGATGGGAACAGTAATTCTGAAAATGTATATGAACTATACGTACATCTATAGGAACATGTTCTTACGCAGTTTCTTTTTTAATGTTTGATCTGTTTATAAGTACTTTCTATTGGATGTAGTTAATAGAAAAGTTTCCAGCCATTTTGAAAGATTTTTTCTCTTAAAACTTCGTAGCATTCATTATCATCAAAATATTTCCTTGGTTTTCTATGACCTCACCTCACCTTCCATCGGAGAAGGTCAATTCTGGATATGGTTTGAATGAATTCTTCGAGGAGTCTTTGAGAGCTTGAAATATTTTGAACCGTTCACCACGCTGGAAATTATGCATGGAGATTGTCTGAATGTGACGTGGCTGCAGAACGCCCTACACGTGGAAGAACTTCCCATTCCAGCTCTGCGGTTGTTGGATTCGCTAAACGAGGATCGGTGTTGTCATGAATCACCCGTCGGGTCCAGAAAAAAAGTATTGCAAAACAATCAACCAGGACGGTTTCTAAGACTGACAACGTTGGTTTCTTCGTTCTTTAAATTCGGAGTTGGCTGTCCGTCTATCAAAGCACTTGTTACGCATAGAGGCCGGACCAATAGAGCTAGAGAGCTGAGATTTAGGTTTTTTGGGGGGGGGGGAAGGGGCTCAATTTAAAGTGTAAGTTTCGGCTAAATCGGTCGCTTAGTTTGCGTCTGACAGTGTTCCCACTTGTCCGAACTTTTTTAGTGATCACCGGACAACAAACGACGAGGAAGTAACTTATTCATTGATCACCCCTTCATCCAAAATTTTAATTGCTCCCCCCCAAGACACGACACGCTGCTGAAAGACATAGGTCTCGTTACAATTTCTATTGAGTGACTAACCAGACCTGTTTATCCCTTCTAGTACATCATTCAAACAAGCCTTGACCGTTGCTCTCTAATAGTTCGTTCGAGAAGCGCCAACCATAATATAGAATTCCCTTTGGATTTTATGGATTCAAATCAATTTGAGTTATTGAAGTCTGTCCTGGATCTAACGGCGATTTTCCCTCCAAGTTTTCTTAATGAATCTTAATCGCCAATGTCCAAGTATGAGTTTTATTTTGTACCGAGCCAAGAAGGAAAAACAAATGCATAAACACGGATTGATATTTGTTTACTCGATTTAACCTGGGACCCATTTACTTTCCTTCAGCGTTTACCCAAAGCTTGTAAATGACTGATGGCACGATCATGACACAGATCAGTAAACGTCAGGGCATTTCAAAAATTTTCCTAATACCGTAAAAAAAAAAAAAAATAGTCAGCTGGGAACGTTCACAGCGGCCTAATATATGAAAGCATACAAAACCATTTCTAATTTGGTTTTAATTACTGTCATCACAGGTCATGCTAATTGTTTGAGCAAACTGCGGAGAAATCGAGCGATAACTTGGAGTTTGTTCACTGAATGAGGTGGTGTGGGTGGAACATTATTAGTTGGATCTGGGCTCGTAGCTTATCTGGCAAATTTGCGTCCGAAACGAAGGGGCGCCCTTCCAAACTTCCTGCTATGTTCGCATCTGACAGGCCTGTAAAAATAATAGAATTAACTGTCAATCACGCCACGTAGTCTCGCATTCAATGAAAATTATCCCATAAAATTTCAGACACTTCGAAGTAAGACATGAACTGCTTGGTGTCTTCATTGTTTTTTTTCCTGGTTCCCCATGCATTACATGGTTAAATACATGGAATGATTTCTCCAGGCTTTCGTCATTAATCATACGTTGCAATTAAGAAAACTTGGCGATGAATATAGACGTCTATAAATAAACACTCGAACAGACTCATGATCCGAAAAAGAAAACACGTAAACTAATAACCAGTCTGTCCATACAGTATCCAGCCGTATTGCACATCCCTCGAACCAGTTGCACTGCCTTGATGTAACTAGACAACAAATCAAAGGGAACCCTATTGCAATGTGTGAACAAAGTATCTAAACTTTGAACGTTAATTTTTACGCTATTATTGCCATGTCTCAAATCATACAGCATTATAAATGTTATACGTGCAGTAGACACGTCCATCTTTAGGTAGATTAAGTTGATAACGAAATAAATTTGATCGTACTGTTGAGAAGTGATTTATACCTTGCAACTGTATAAGCATGTACTAGCATCCATGTTTTCAGTTAAGAATTGTAGAATAGCGAAATATATCTTTCAAACTGTCGCTATCAGAGTTCGGACTTTACGTGTGGGAAAACATGAGACATGGATCTAATATTTTCACAGAGTGACTGAAAGCCAACAAAGCTGAGTGAAATCGTGAGAAATTGATGGCTTGCCCTGCGAGAAAGGTAATGATATTCCTACCCCAAAATCATGCCAGATACCTGGGCCAACATATGATGGAAATTGTATTGAAGGCACCGCTGCTGTTCTCTCTACAGTAGTTGTTCGAAATTATTCTATGTGTCTATCATGGTGGTACATAGTAGCATAGCGATTACAGGTACAAAAATGGAATATACATATATATATATATACATATACACACACATATATATATATATATATATATATATATATATATATATATATATATATATATATATATATATATATATTATATATATATATATATATATATATATATATATGTATATTGTATATTGTATATATATATAGTTTTGAAAACTTCACTGCTTTGGACATGAACATTAAAAACTTTTTCAAAAATATCATATGTCACTTCAGTCATTTGTTTCCCAATATCTGTCATTAGAGTTTAATTTTCTTTGGTGTCTTTTTTATTACACACACACACACACACACACACACACACACACACACACACACGCACGCATATATATATATATATATATATATATATATATATATATATATATATATATCGATTAAATGAGTAAATTTTGTCTATAACAATGGTTCCGCTATTTTCAGCTCATTAAATAGTGTAATTAGACCTTCAAAGTATTTACATAATATAGAGTTACTTTCACATTGATTTGAAATGTGATGGTTGGAGTAAGTTGCAATCATTTACCTTGAGACACATTATATGATATTGCTTCATCTAAAGAGAATTTATCCAACTTACATTACAAGTAACTGCTTATGATTTTAACTACTCTTTTTTAAAACTTTTTGTGCGTACATAGTTTTATTAGCTTGTTAGATTAAAAAGTCCAATTTGTCTAAGTTATTCTATCTTTAATCACAATACTAACTTGTGTTGAACATGTTTTTAAGTTTTTTTTTTTATTAAATTCTTTATTTAAAAAAAAATATATGTATATATTCCCTTATGTGTTTTGAGCCTTTTCTGGTTTTGTAAAATTTGTTAATACATCGTCGTATTTCATCTTATTTTGATCTATTTTCAACTTTTCTGTTTCGTTTTTAGCAGTGTATATTATTTGGTTAAGTTATTTTGCGTTTAATTCTTATTTTTTAACAAGTTTCTTTTTCAATTTTTGAATTCATATTCTGTATTTTTAAAACGTTTTATAGTTTTTCTGTTTTTTCAAAAAACTTTTTCTGAGGATAATATGCTTTGGTTTTTTAATATTCAAAGTTTTTAGAGAATGCTTTATCCTGTGTCGACACTTGGCACCTATCACTGACTTCAAATCAAGTGATTTATCTCTATCCCTAAATTTTGGAATATGTAATCTTTCTTAAAGGCACACATTACACCTTGAATTAAGGTGTCTACGTACCTTATTTCCTTTTTAATAATGTAAGCAATTACGATTTTCTGTATCCGTCACATTTCAAATAAAAGTTATCGTTACTTTTTAGTATAAAATTATTTTGAAGGTCCAATTACACCGTCTATCTGATGAGATGAAAATAGCAAAACCAAGGTAAACTATTGTGATAGACCAAATTTGCACTTTTAAATGACAAATAGCCTAAACTGAAACTATTAAAATAAAGAATTTTCGGATTGATATATACTTGTGGTATATTCTTACCTACCCTTCACCCCCTTTCTCTCTCTCTCTCTCTCTCTCTCTCTATATATATATATATATATATATAGTTGCATATCGAAAGGAAGAGGAACAATCCAAATCATATTAAGTTGATAGCCGTTCTATTCATTTGCCATGTTACAATGCACTGTCGATAAAGGAACATTTTAAAGGAACGAACTATTATTTTTCTGCGCTGACTTACGTTAGAATGAACTTGTCAAATGATCTTGATGTTGGTTGTCAAAAGCTGAATTCCTGCTATGTGGTCCCACAGCACGCTGACTGCATATAATGAAGCATAAAATATATACTGAGTTTGAAAGGCTCTCTAAGATAAAAAGAAATAACTATTAACTAAATTGCCATTCAATATGTTTTTCTGAAGTTCATGTGGAGACCAACTTCCTTGCTGCATTCATTCACAACGCCCAGCATTATTTGGAGGTCATGAAGTTTCTCATGAAAAAAAGAAAATGACGATATTGACTGTAAATCTTGGATTGCCTGGGTATTCACAGTCCGTTCTAATTCCTTCATTTCACCAGACTATGTTTTGGGAAATAATCTTGAGGCCGATTCCGGAGGTTTCTGATGAGCTAGTAATACCTGGTTTTAAACTTTTTTTTTCGAGCAGTAAGAGTTTAGAGTCTCTATGGTAGCAAGCTTTCGGTTGAGCGCGCTTCGAGAATAAGTAAATTCCATCTGTTAAAAAGCTAAAAAGAAGGTTGTACAACTTCTGCATCCTTCTGGTAGTCACCTACTAAGCTAAAACATGAAACCTAACCAAAATATTGACACGTAAACTCAGAGCCATGCAATGTGCACAGGAGAGAATTGTGCTGAACGTAACATGGAGAGATCACAAGACAGCACAATATATTAGGGGAGAAACAGTAGTCCGAGATAGAATCTATCAGAAAACTCAAATGGCGATGGGCTGGTCATGTTGTGAGAATGACAGACAACCGTTGGAAATCACGACTCAACGTGGATCCTGAGAGAGCGTTTGGAAAACCGTAACTGACTGGATATAAGATGGCATGACGAGGTAGACAAGTTCAGAAAGTATTGGCTCCGCAGCGCCCATGGTAGAAAGGTCAGGCGAATATTGTGGAAGGTCTTTGTTCAACGACGGACACCACTAGACTTCTGCTGATGATGACACTTAGTATACTAAGTAAAAACTTTACTGTGAAAGGGAAATCCTCAACTTTTTATCTTTGATATACATATATATCGTAACCATTCTTGGTCTGATGAAGCCATCATGTGAAATCATCGCCACAAATATGAATAAATAAGAAATATCTACATTCGATTTCCAGATTGTCCTTTTCTCACCATATATATATATATATATATATATATATATATATATATATATATATATATATATATATATATAGAGAGAGAGAGAGAGAGAGAGAGAGAGAGAGAAATTTATAGATATATAGATATATAGATATAGATATATATATATGTATGTATAAGTACACAGTCATTTGGCACCTTATGATTATAACTCACAAAGGTAAATGCTTATATGAATGTTTGGAATTTCGTTATCAGTTTCACAGACCTTGGTGCATTGGACTCCAGATTCGACCCAATTTATTTAGACATGTCTTAATCCGCGACGTCCATGATAGAGAAATATGGCTGATCCTGGGAAAGATCTATGTCCAACGACGGACGTTAAAAGACTGATGATGATGATGATGATGATGATGATGATGATGATGATGATGATGATGATGATGATCTGAAAACTTGCCTTACCCTGCTAGCCTCAGATCATGATCTCAACGTGCCTAACCACACACCGACCCACGCCTGACAAGATGATGCAACATTGTGAACCGTGGAACAGATTGAAAAAAAAAAGTGGGGACGGTAGGTGAAAATCCAGATTTTTTACAAGGATGAAAATTGATCTCAAACAGTGATTTTGAATCTAAAATCTGGCTTCTCCCTTGGGAGTAATTATTCAAACTACGCATTCTTAAACATAGAAAACTCAGAAAGTTCGTTAGGAAGGTGTTAATATTTAAGGTTCAAGTTTTTTTTTCGTTAGCTAATGATCTAGAAAAAAAAAGGAAACTGTGCTTAAAACGAGAAAAATAGGAAGAAAAATCATTGCACGACATTTTATACTTGAAAACTCGATTCACCCGAGAATTGCCACGAAAACAAATACAAAAAGGAGAAAAGGTGATCAAATTTTTGCTGCCCCCAGCACTTGATTCAAATGATGAAATGTGTAAAACCCATTTAATATTTATTTGAATCAAGGAATAGGGTCGCACCCCCGTCGGGTTGGTATTCAATAATAAAGCTGGAACGTCGCTCTTTAGGGTTGGGTCTCATCGACTAAGTTGGAGCATCACTCTGTACGCTTGGAATTCAGTATTGAATTTAGTTTGGAAAATGAAGTGAAATAACGTCATACACGACGGGAGAATATGTCCAATATGTCAAAAGTGAAAATACTTATGAAGTACGCAATCTCTTTGTTGTCTTCCAACACAGGCGTCCCGTGGGTATGAAAAGACTCGGGGAGGATCTGCCTACCATAGATAATCAAGTGAATCGTATTATTCTGATTACCCCCCCCCCCAAAAAAAAAAATACCCCAGACAAATAAAGGGATCAAGTTAACGAGTTTAAGGGGCATGTAATGTGTCTCTAAAAACTGCTAACCACAACCACTTGTTCTGTTATCACTTCTGACTTTTTGACACTAGCATGGAATCGATTCTCCTACGTAAGCAGATTATTAAAAAGTTTTCAGTTAATTTCAACGGAATTTTGAGGAAATCATGCGTGAGCACTTTTTAAACTTTGCAGTCGCCAGCAAAACGTATTATAAGTTACTGCAAGACAGAATTGCTGATGAATAAAATATTAATAAATGCGGAAGGCTTCAGAAATGAATAGTTGCTTTTTATTATTATTATTATTATTATTATTATTATTATTATTATTCATTTGAATATAGATTCAACAGTCTTCCAATTCAACGCACTATATATATATATATATATATATATATATATATATATATATATATATATATATATATATATATATATATGTATATAATGTGTACTTTAGAGAGTGAGACAGACTCGGGAGTGAAGTTTTTGGTGGTAAGGTTTATTAATCCTTATTTGTCAATAGTCCATACATGTTTCGAGATTTCTCTCATCATCAGTGGTGCGTGTTGTGTGAGTGTGAATTAAAATGTACCATGTGGAACCAGAGTCCAATGTCAGCGGCTATGCATTGTGGGTAGGTTTTGTTGTCAGGGCTACAAGAGGCCTCTTGCTGAATGTAAGAATGACCAGCAGGTATTGGGATTTTGGTAAAGCAGCAGCAGTTGGACTTGGGGAGGGCAGAGTGTGTCAAGGTGGGGGGTAGTGTTGGGGAGGTGGGTTTTTTGGTATGTTTGGGATAGTATAGAAGGAGGGGTGGTGGAGTCAAGGAGCTACATAGGTATCAACCTTAAAAGTTACTGAAGATGTTGCTGAAAGTGTTTTAGCTAAGAATTGGACAGGGGTTGTAACAGGCTAAGGTGAAGTTTTTCCTATGGGTCTAGGTGACTTTGAAGCTTCCATTATTGAGTGTGTCTAAGATGTGGGTGTGAGGATATTAATGGTAGGATTTGTGTGTATTAGTGTTCTGTGTGGTGCGGGTTGTTCAGTTTAGTATTTAATCCATTAGGGTATAGGGTTTTAAGTTTGTTGATCCACATGTCTTCGTGTTTTTCTAGAACTTTAGTTATGTCAATTGGAGTAGTTTTTTCTATTTTTTCTATGATGGTGAAGGTGGCATCAGTGGCAAAATTGTGGTCAGGTGTGCGGAAATGTAGTTCTACAGGGAGTGGGCTACGGTTATTTTTTGACTTAATCCTATGTCTATAATTGTTGAGTCTAATATTAAATTGCCACTCGGACTTGCCAATGTACTGTAACTTACACCTATTGCACTCTAGAAGGTATATAATGTTCTTACTGCGGCAGTTGCTATTGTGGTATATGTGGTAACTCACTTTTGTGGTGGTGCTTGTGAATGTGTTGGTGTGCTTGAGGTGGTTGCAACATAGACTGTTTCTTATGTTGCAAGGTGTGCAGAAATTAATTGTTCTAGGTGTATTTTTGTGTACGACTTTATTGTTAACGATAGTATTGCTACTAATCATGTCTCTGATGTTTTTGGGTCTGCGGTAGGAGATAACACATGGGTCTGTGAATGTTTCTTTTAGATCTGTTTTGATCGTGAGAATGTTCCATCTATTATTGATGATGTGTGCTAAGGGTGGGAGTGTGTTGTTGAAGGTTGTTATAAGGGGTATGCGGTTGGGTTTGTTATTGTGGGACAGTAAAAGGGTTTGATCTCTGGGTATTCCAGTCGCTTTTTTTATTTGTTTTTTTGTGTCATCTAGTGGATAACCTCGTTGGGTGAAATATTGTATTAGGTTATGTTTGTGTCTGTTAAGTTCACTATTGGTGGAGCAGATTCTTCTAATTCTAAGAGCTTGTGAAAATGGTAGACTCCTTTTTAAGTGTTGGGGATGGGCTGATTTGGAGTGGAGGTAATTGTGGGTGTCCGTGGGTTTTGTGTAGAGGGTGGTATGGAGGTTTCTGTTGTCATCTATATATATGCGTGTGTCTAAGAAGGCTATGGAGTCAGTGGATGTTGTGAAGTCAAACTTAATAGAGTCATGTGCCGAGTTTAGATGTATAAAGAAGTTATCTAGTTTGGTTTTTTCGCCTGTATATATGAAAAAAATGTCGTCTATGTATCTACCATAAAAGATGCAGTCATTATAAATCTCTGGGTAAATGTAGGTTTCTTCAAATTTACCCATGAAGATATTAGCATAGGATGGGGCCGCTACTGTGCCCATGGCGCAGCCTTTCACCTGGAGGAAGTGTCTATTATTAAAGTTAAAGCTATTTAGGGTTAGAATGTGGTGCATAAGAGTGGTGATTGTTCTAGTGGTAGGTTCTTTAGTGGTTCTATTGTTTAAGGCTTCTGTCAGTGCTAGGATACCTTCGTCATGTTTGATGTTGGAGTATAGGGATTTAACATCCATACTAACTAGAAGTGCTTTGTCTGGGATTGCTGTGATGTGTTTGATTTTGTTTAGGAGGTCTGTGGTGTCACGTATATATGATTTGATTTGTGTTGCTAAGGGTTGTATGTAGTGATCTACAAATTTTGATAGTTTAGTAGTGTGGCAGTTCGTGGAGGAGATGACTGGTCTACCTGGGTTATTTGGCTTGTGGATTTTGGGGAGTAGGTAGAACCTTGCGGGTTTTGTGGAAGTGGGTTTCAGTATATTCTGTGTTCTTTTGTCTATCATGTTGCTATTGTGTAATTCTGTTAGGGATTGGGTTATTGTGTTTATGTATTCGTTAAAGGGGTCTATGGGGAGTTCTCTGTAGAATTCTGTGTTGCTTAATTGTAAGTTAGCTTCTGTGAGGTATTCATCTAGACCCCAGATGACTATGGATCCACCCTTATCTGCTCTTGTGATGATCAAGTTTGTGTTGTTTTTGTATATATATATATATATAATTATAGATATATAAGAGAGTCTAACTGTACATGTGTTTCATGATATTTACACTTATTAAGAGCGACAGAAAATGTGTACGTGACAAATTATGTTAATACTGTTGATTTGAACATGATATTTGGATTGACCCAATCAGAATATTCCAATATTTGAACATTCAAAACAGCTATATATATATATATATATATATATATATATATATATATATATATATATATATATATATATATATATACAAAACGCCAGAAGAAATGCGCGAAAAATCCATCACACTAAAAAATCACACTTAAACGGGCAATGCCGGAATAAATAACGAGAAAAAGATAGACAAATGATCCTCCCAACAGATGCAATAACAACACAACTCAGAAAATATCTAACAAAACTAAACCTACACATCGTAACAAAAACATCAAAAACCATTAGTTAGAAAACCATTCAACACCCGAGGCAAGTATATACGAAATACCGTGTAAGAACTGCCCCAAAAATGCATATCAGGAAACTTCAAAAAACATTGAGAAGAGGAAATACGGTCATATAGCTAATGAAACACATCAAAAGAAAACCGCCAGATCATAGAGGCAGCACTTATTACAAATAATACTATAAAAACAACGCTCCGGTTGTTCACAAATATCTGAACACATCGCGAGGATAATATCAATATAAACAAGTTTACCACATACAACATCAAATACAAATACATACGCCATCCAATAGACGTAGGTTAGTCCCAAATCAAAAGATGTATAACCAACTCACTTCCAGACTAATAAACCCAGGTTAATCCCAAAACAAAAGATATATAACTTACACACCTAAACACGTAAAAGATGTTGGATTACCCACGTATATTCGACCGCTAAATACCAATGTTGATACATTCTCCTCTGGAACAAGCTAGCACAAAAATCAAACTACATCTATAGAACAAGAACGAAAAAACAAGACAAAAAACAAAACAACAAACCGTCTTGATAATTCAGATAAAAGCTACATTACCCACACATATATTTACGTGGCAAAATACCAACGTAGACATATTCTCTTCCAGCAAGTTAGTACAAAAGTACACTACCTGCACTCTTGTAAAATCTTAGATAATCCAGACAAATATTCACACGGCAAAATGCAAGTACGGAAACATTTTCCTCCGTCAGATCTAGGAAAGAAATCAAAATAAAAAAACCAACACATTTTGATACTTAAAAAATGTAAATAAAAATTACACTACCTACACCCTTCTAAAATCTTCGATTATCAATAAACACACACATTCATTCGGTAAAATACAAGTACGGACACATTTTCCTCCGACAAATCCAGGATGAAAATCAAAATATAAAAATCAACACATTTTAAAACTTAAATCTTGGATTATCCACACACACGCACACACATTCACACGGTGAAATACCAATGTAGGCATATTTCCTTCCAACCAGTTAGTATAGAAAAACACTACCTA
Source organism: Thysanoteuthis rhombus (assembly GCA_963457665.1). Taxonomy (NCBI): domain Eukaryota; kingdom Metazoa; phylum Mollusca; class Cephalopoda; order Oegopsida; family Thysanoteuthidae; genus Thysanoteuthis; species Thysanoteuthis major. The sequence goes on from OY735207.1 coordinate 38,437,319, forward strand.
CACTCTTGTAAAGTCTTTGGTCACCAACACACATACTCACACAGCAAACTACCAATACGAACACATCTTCCTCCAGCAGGTTAGTACAAAAATCAGATATAAAACCAACTCATTTTGAAAAATCTAAATGAAAATAAAAAAAATTGACTACGTGCACTCTTGTAAAATCTTGGATTACCCACTCTCATCTTCACAGAATATAAAAATGTAGATGCCCCCTCTCCAACTACACACCTGTAACAACGCTTACTTATATATACTACATACGTAGGCAGATATCCGCTGCCATGCCTGAGTCAGAAAATATTTCTTCAATCAAATATGGACGTATTGTACATCGTTGGGAATTTCATTCTGAGCAAAATTTGCAGAAGAACCATGTACAGTATAGCAAGTCTTCTCTAGCCATTCACAATAAAATATCATAAATACTTGCTTTTAAATGGAACACATGTGTGGACTGAGACCTATAACATAGGGTAGATGATTGTTGATGGATCTGCTGCAAAATGTCATAGAAATTTATTGAGAACTTTTGGGGTTATCATGTGAACAGACGGAAAACCTTTGGTCTTATCATAAGGTGTGGACAGCTAGCTCGGACATAGGGAGATATTTGAACAATTTACCGACTTCTTTCGTAGCCTATTTCTCACTATTCGACGAAATGTCATTGAATTTCATTGAGAACTCGAGATATCGTATATAGAGTTCGTTACGTGGATTGATAGCTGCAATGTAGAAGGAGTAATTTTGCATGGATCCGATCGAAAATTAAATCACTTTGTTCCTAATTGATAGCCCACTCTTCCGCAAACCTTCATTGGAATTCATGAAATTTTGGAGATATCGTGTGAAAAGATGAATAAACTTTGAAGATATTATGGTGTTCCCGACAGCTAATTTGGATTTAGGGGAAATAATCATGCATGCATCTGCTCCAAAATTTTTTGACTTCTTTCGCAGTTTATTCCATGAAATGATATTGAATTTCATAGTGAACTTTTGGAGATATCGTGAGAATATATAAACTTTGAAGATATTTTGTAGTATGGACAGATAGGTGCAATATAGAGGATGCAATTTTGCATTGATCTGCTCCTATTTCCTATCAAGTCTTCTGTAATTCATTATCCATAATTTTATGAATTTAATTTGAATTTATCGAGAACTATTGGAGATAGCATGTGGACGGACAGAGAACATGCATAAATATTTTATTGTTGTGGATAGTTAGGTAAGACATGAGTAAGTTAATTTTGAATGGTTCTGCTAGAAAAAAATTTCCTTCATATCACCCAGACTTTCAAGAAATTTCATTGAAATTCATTTGTAACTTTTGAAGATGCAGAACTGACAGGACACAATAAAACGCCCCGATGTGAATTTTTGATACTATTCTTTCCGTCTGTCTATCCATATCTCCAAAAATTTTAAATGGATTTCGATAGAATTTCATGGAAGTTTTGTGTAATTATTTGTCAAACTTTTGCAGTCGCCTGTAAATCATATTAAAAGTTAGCGCACGACAGGTTTACTAATGAATAAAATATTAATAAATGTGAAAAGGGTCATCGCCGATCAAGTTGGTATTTTTAGTCTGTTTATACTATTTGCCGAAATCATGACAGCCCCCGATGGAAGTGATGAGATTGTTTAGGCAGAGATTTTGTTGATGGAGCAGGTGTTTACGGTGTGGTGCAGAGTGTTGTTAATGGTATTGGCGGACTGTATTATCAGAGTAAATGGTAGTGGCTGTTCCGGATGAGGATGTAATAGTGTATATGCGTGTGATAGTGCAGAGGGGTGTGGCTGGGGTAGACTGCGGGGTTGAGGTCAGGGGAATAAATTGAGGGCGGAAGAGTCTTTTCTCTTTCTTTCCCTATTCGCTCCTTCTTAACCTCCTCGACCTTTCCTTTCACGAATCCCCGGCATCCGCCACAAAACGCACCGGTCCTCGAAAAAAGCTCATGAGTCCATTATCGAATATGATGATGAAGGCCGTAAAGTCAGCTGCTTGTCCAAACGGGAGAATAAAATATGAATCATTCAATTACCAGTTCTACCGTCTGGAATTCGCGTACGAAGATGATTGTGGAGGAGATATAATACCACCAAAATTATTTAGAGCAAGCCTTGAAGAAAGCTGACTTGGAAAACATAGGGGTGAACAGAGACGGAGAATATTTGAACTATTCGAGGTACTGTGATGATATTGCATTAATAGCAGAGACTGCATGTGATCTACGACATACGTTGTGATCTAAATAGAGGAAGCAAAAAAAAAGGGTTATGGTTCATCAGAACAAAAGATAAAGTTATGTTGAATATTAAAGTCGCGAAAAAGACCTGAAAAATAAAGGGTGAAACGGTAGAAAGCGTTTAAGAATACATTTTCGTAGGTCAAGTGATAAAGCTGAAGAAAGGCCACAGGCATGAAAGACGGAGCACAACGAGTGGCTAGTATGAATAGAGACGTTCTGGAAAGCAAAGTGCCGATATGTTGAAACTGTAAAGTATACAATGAATACATAACGGCATCCATGACGTATGGGTGCTGAACTTGGAAACTTACGGAACCACTTGAAAACCTACCCTAAAAAAGGAATAACTCTTAACGATAGAAAAAGATCAACATAGATCCGCAAGATGGCTAGGGTAAAGGATATTATACAAGTAATTCAGCAACAAAAATGGAGATGGGCAGTGTATATAGAGAGAAGAAGGGACACCAGGCTAAGAGATTGGTGTCTGGATCAGTACACAAACCAGGTACATGATGGAGAGACGTGGTAGAAAGGCTGGTCGGTAGGATACAGAAGAGGCTAGCTATCACGCTTTTCAGCGAAGGAGATGAGGCCATTGTCCAGCAGTTCTACCGAATCAGTGAAATGGTCTGACTGGCAAAAGCTTTTACAAAATTTGATATGGTTTTAATTTGATAAAAAAAGTTAATTTAATCAAAACAAGGATATAAGACGAAATTTGTAAAATCAACCATTTTTCGCAAAGAATAAATAAAGTACGTAGTTTTGATTACTTTTCCACAAAACCAATAAATTTGTAGTTTAGGCAATTTCACCTATTCGGTGTACCCCTCCCCACACACACTTTTCCTGTGTGTCTTTGAGTATGGGTGCGCTGTCAGCAAAGAACTATATAAAAGTACACCATTTCATCTGTTCCGATGGGGATAATCCATATGATTGCTGAAAATATGAGAAAAAAATTTTTTTTCCCCTTCTGGGTGATTAATTGGGATTCATTCATGGAAATTGTGATCTGTCCTCGGTTGAGGAGTGAATAATAACCAGCTGTGCGCTGTAAGTCGGTGATTAATGACCACTGGTGTCAATGCATTCAGGACCAGAGACCATCTAAGATCAGATCTCCTCCCAGTTTTTCATGCCTATCAGAGTGGTGAAGCTGATACCGGCACAAATAGAACCTCTACGAGCATAGAATCACTGCCCGTTGAAGCCGCAAGACTTATTGCAGTGGCAAGAATGTCCCTGTCGATTAAAAGCCAAACACTTGCGAGCTTATAGAGTATGAATTGAAACTACATTCATCCCCATTATTGTTATACTTGAACAATAAACCGTCTTACATCATAGAGAGTAGTGTTGGTACTTCCTTCAACTGTAACTTTTTTTTTAGCTTTCGTTAGAAAACAATCGATACAGAAAATATACGAAAAAAACCACGAAGGAAAAAACTATATCGATATAAAACACTTTCCATAAGAGCTAAAGGGAAATTGCAGACTCCAGAACACTATTGTACATCCTTCTCCCTACTCGTCTTTACTTTCGGGTCTAGAAATAGTAGTGACCCACCGGTCGAGGGTCGTCATTTTCGCCCATAACAAACAAAAGAGATGCAGTCCAACAAGCGAAACGCCAGGAAGAAGAGGGCGGAGACAAGGGCAGAATGAGAAAGAATAGTCAAAGATTGAGTAGAGGCAATGAGAAGTTAGGAATAACAGAGGAAGGCGATGGTAGAGCCTTCTCACCAATGATCATTCGTGATAGCTTTTTGTAGTCATCGTACGGTAATGAAAGGAGGTAATGAATGCGTGCCCATCCAACAACTCTCACCACTGTCAACCATCGTGGCTCACAAGTGGTGAAACATTGTGTCAAGATATCCGTTGATGGCATCTATCTATCTATCTATCTGTTTTTGTCTATCTCAGTATGTACATTACAAACCAAAAATAAAGAGGATTTCAAGAAAGATATTGCTCTTTCCACCTTCCATCATTTCTTTTACTGGTGAGATTTGCCGCTCAACGGAAGCAACTTGTCACTGAACCGTGCCTGTTATTTTTCTCTCTGACTTTCTTGGTGCACCAACAAACCCCGCTGGGAGATGAACTGTCGACCGGCTGACGTCTCATTTGGTCTCTCATTGCGAACGGAGCTGTAGACGTGATTTGAAAAACTGCTTCCGATCTCAAACAGACAACCAGTTGGGAATGTCTTCCTCCACCTCCTTTTTTTTTCTTCTTCTCTCGTAGCGAATGCCTTTGCATGTCAGCAATTATTCGGACATTTTGCTTTCTTCTGTAATCGAATAAGATTTGGTTTTCTCAAACGTCTTTGGGATTTGTAACTGAGTAGAGAGAACGATGAGATACCGAAAGAGTATCCTTAGATAAGGAAGTTAGGACACCATGCATATATATATATATATATATATATATATATATATATATATATATATATGTGTGTGTGTGTGTGTGTGTGTGTGTGTGTATTGAAGGAGAGATTGGGATAGGAAGAGAAAGAGAGAAGAACCTTGTATAATGGATAGTAATACCGATACATGCTTATGATTTCTCTCCCTCTCACACACACATATTCATTCAGAGGGAGTGAGTGAGAGAGAGAGAGAGAGAGAGAGTGAGAGGGAAAGAGAGAGAGAATGAGCCCAGTTATATTCTGTATTATCCCTCCTCACAAGCATATGTACGTATGATAATATCCCATACGCGCGCATCTCGACTACAAAAAAGCCTCCAACAGATAATCACTCTGAGGTCAGGTACGGTCTTACAAATGATACTACAACTATTTCCAGCAAAATGCATCGATAATTCTAGACCAAAATTCAGATATTAACTTGTCGACCAACGTACACGTATATATATATATATATATATATAACTGGGACGTCTTGACTTATTTTGAGCAAACATTTATTTTTAACGACTTTCAGTGCATATTGCAGACGTAAATAATGAAAAAATAACGATTAGGAATTAAGTCAACCACTGCTGACAGAAATGGCAACAGTGTGCAATCATTTCATCATTTTAAACAAAATGAAACCCATACACATCATTTACCGCAAGTAAACCTTTGGAAGTGTCAAGCTTGTTTATTGCGCTAATTCAAACTTGGGACAAAAGCTTGGAAAAACAGCCTGTAAAATATGTACGGCGATTAGTGAAGTAAGTGACTGTACTATTCGAATGTGGTTCAGATATTTTTTTCAATTCGGACGCTTACACCACAGTTTATGCATAAAACTGGTAAAAACAGAATCGCTTAACTTTTTTTACCCTCACTATATATATTTATATCGTAGTAAGTTCAATTTGTAGCAGGGGATGCCGTTTAAATTCCTCAGAATTTTATGTACGTTTAGATATACATACATACATAGACACACATATATGTGTACATATATATATATATATATATATATATATATATATATATATATACATAAGATAAATCAATATCTATATGTTTTACCACACACACACACACACACACACACATGCACACATATATGTATATATAGATAGTAGGTTGTGGCCACAACCTACTATTTATTTCCAGCTCTACTCTAAAATAACTCAACTCCATGAGTAAAATGTTGTATGTATCGAGCATTCTATGAAATAAATCCATTACATGTGAGAAGTGGCTTTAAATTATTGATATATTATTATATTATGTTATACTGCTAGCATGATTTGTACCACACACACACACACACACACACACACACACACACACATATATATATATATATATATATATAATTATGCAGCAGATTCCTCTGTGGGAAATTTTTGTGCTTAATTACCAGTCTATATTGACGCTTCTGGGTATATATTCATTTCTTGGTCCCAGTTACATACATGTACATATATATTCATTCAGATGGATGTGTTCTCAAATTTGTCAGATTTTTAATCATTCAGTAACTTTTTTTTTTCGTACAATCCATATATATGGATGAATGAATGGATGGCTTGGTTTCACAAACGAAGACTTTTGGAGAGGTTTACCACAGAAGTATGATTATAGATGGCGGGACCTGTGTACCAAAATACGCCCTCCCCAGCTCGAGCAATGAAATTTTGTGGTTAAGTGCAACTCGAATATATAATGGAAGCGGAAGATTGTACTGCCGAAAGCGCTTTATCTTTTGGACAATATTTGGTTCGCTTTTGCTAGAACAAGGAAACGTTAGTAAAATAATGTATAGATGCTCCTTGTCTGACATAATCAATGTATGAAGAAAATGTTGACAAAGTTTGCATTAGGTAGACATTTAAATACAAACAGACCGAGATCGATAGATAAATAGATAGATAGAATATTGATAGGTTAGTAGATTAAGTAGTGCCTTGTTTGTATTCCTGGATAAGCAGATATGATTCTGTGGCCGCATGATTCAAATACGGCTCGTCATTTTATGTGTTCTAAGTAAAAGAGAAAATAAAATAAATCACCATCTCAGTCGCCATTGTCTCCGTCTATGTTTTCCACCTTCTTGTCTGCATTATAACTGGATCCGAGATATTCATGCTGCAAATGCTTTCCCGCCTTCATAATTAGCTGTTTATTTTACATTCATATTTACTTTCGCTTTTTTTCTTTTACATCAACCAACACAACATCATCATTGTGCTGTCACTGTACTAACAGGCACTCTGTCATTTTTTGACATTTGGTTTGTTGACTCTTTATTTTCCGACACCGTACGCACACGCACACACACACCTGCACATGCACACACACACACACACACACACACACACACGCACATATATATGTATACACACACACACACGTATATATATATATATATACATATATATATATATATATATATATATATATATATATATATATATATATATATATACGTGTGTGTGCACGCGTGCGTATGTTCATGTGAAATTAATGTGTATTTACATGTCGTTCTATTTGCTTGCCAAATCAATTTTCAGCAAAAACTTACGGATGGTCACACGGTACCTCAATCTGTAATACAGGCATTTATTATTCGCGTTAATTTTCTTCTTTTTTTCAAGTGTGATCTTTCCTGAGATTTTGCTCTTTCGTGTCCATCTTCTCTCCATACATTGACCATCATCAAAATCGTTGTTTTGGGCGTTCTTCTCTGGGTAACTCCATCTTTTCCCCTCCCCTTTTTTGGTTTATGCTTTTTTTCTTCTCCTTCTCTCTTTTCTTTGGCCTTCCCACCTCTTCCTCTTCTTTGTCCACATCTATTGGTGTCTCACTTCTTTTCTGGTTCTCTCACATCATTATTACGTTTGCTTTTGTTTCAGTCCAAGTGCTTCTTTGTATTGGACATCTCGCAGTTCATAGCAAAGTGAATTATTAAGAATGATAGACGCTGGAGTTAACGTCTACCCCTTGTGGGAGACCTGGAAAGTGTGGAATATAAAAATGACGCTTTTACCCATCATTGGGTGGCTTCAAATTTGTCTGAAGGGGTAACTTGACCCTGGGGGTTAACATTTTGTATAAAAACTACTTTTTCTTTCCTAATTTGTAAGTTTATTTATATAAAAAAGATTCTTTTTCCACAGGAAAATATCAGTTGCGATTAAAGCCCAGTGGTAAGAGTTGCCGAAAATAGAATCGGTGGAATGAATTCAAACTCCTGTGGAGAAAATTAAAACCCTTCTTTTAATTTAAGAAAAAATCAAATCTGTCAGTCGTGGGGAAAGAATATTTTAGATGTTTTAGAGGGTAGAGAGACTTCTATATACAATTTATCAATAATGCTGACCTGGACCCTTACTTGCTGTAAGAAATTCACGGATGTGAAATTTTCTTTTTCTCGCTCTCAGCTTTTAGCAGTTAGGCAGTATTTTTTCCAGGGGAATCTGACCCGCCAATGAGCCAGAACCTTAACTGCATCCCCAAGTCCGGTGGTATGTTCTGACGTGTAAACTACTAATGCCAAAAGTGAGCACATGAATTTCAAGTTTTGAGGTATTAAGAAGTACTCGGGGATGGCACAGGTATGCTTAGGTATATGTGATTGGGTGGGGTTTTAACGCACGCACACCGTCTTCCGCGTTAGGAATGTGTGCCGCCCAACCTTATTTGATTCTATAAAATTTTTATAAAATATCATTTGCTTTCCTCTGATGTGGTATATCTGAAGTTCTTTTCCCGGTGAACGCCTGATACCCAAATAAATAAATATAGATATATTTTTTTATCCCACCCGAAACAAGAACTTGCCCATAATTTTTCCTTGCAAGCCGAAATAAGTAAAAAAACCAATTCATTTTAATGAGAAAAAATTCAGCGTTCCCTAACCCCCAAATGGTGATTATGCTAAGTTTCGTAAACTTTCTGAAAACAGGAGTTGTGTATATATATATGTGTGTATATATATATATATATATATATATATATATATATATATATATATATATATATATATATATTGATAGTCTATAACCACTCTGAAGAGTTGTAATACAACGAAACAGCTGTCTGTGGATGACACAAAATATATATATCTACATATACATATAGATGAATTGCCAAATCAATTTCTAGCAAAAACTTACGGATAGTCACACGGTACCTCAATCTGTAACACAGGCATTCATTTATATCTATAACTGATGCATTGAAATAAACATAGAAAACTACGAAATAATTATCATAATATGTTATTCAACAATATTGATCATAAGCAATCAGCAACAATGACTGAATACTCAAGGAATTTGAAGAACGACAAAAAAACAACTATGAACTAGAGAATGATAACAAGAGCCTACCCATATGATATTATCAATAAAAATATATGCTTTGCCCGGAAGAAAGATTAAACACCATTTACTAGAAACAACCAGAAACAAACTTAATAAAAATGAAATGATTTCTAAATGTTGAAATGAAAAAAGATCTATTAAAACATGCAAATAAAGAAAACAATCTTGTTGATAAAAAAACGTATATACTTAAAATTACTGATAGATTTACGCTTTTGTAATAAGCAAAGATAAATAATGACTTATAAAACAAAAGAAATCCAATAGAAGTTATGCTAATGATTTATTTGAGAAACAGAAATGAAGCATTCACAACATGAACATTGAACTAAACGATCGAAAACAAACAAGTCGCATGACGTGGTGGCGCCACAAGGGGAGAGAACATAATTTTTTCTTTTAAGATGTTAAAAACATTAAATTGCTTGAAAAGTTGAAAAGATCAATGGATGAGTATACAAGACTGAGACAATCATCACCATCATCATCAGTCTTTCAACGTTTGTCGTTTGACATAAACCTTCCCCAGGATTCGCCACACTTCTCTATCGTGGGCGTCGCGGAGCCAGTACTTTCTGAATTCGTCTAGCTCGTCTCTCCATCTAATATTCCTCGCTTGATTTCTTCTACTTTTGGGGGTCTCATTGAGATTCGTTGTCAGTTTGCACACTGAAATTTTTTTCAAATGATTGTTAACAAATAAACAAAAACATAAGTACCTACTTATGTATGCACTTCTTAATTAACCCAATATACCTTGTATGAAGTAACAAACGACGTGTATGACATCAGCTCTATATCAAAATCATAACTGAAAGGGAGGTGGTATTTAATCAACACTGTTGGGATGCCATGGTAATATAATTGTGTTTTTTTCATATATTCCCGAAACAATTGATTATCTCAACAAGAGAAACTCTACACATTGTACCATAATAACAAAGTTTATGTGTAACAACCCCCCACAAAAAAAAAACACTGAAGAAAATTACATATAACATATTAGATATTAGGAAATAAATGACTCAAGTGACATATATTCAAAAAAATGTTTTTAATGTTTTGTGTTTAAAGATGTAAAGCTTTCTTTACAATATATATATATATATATATATATATATATATATATATATATATATATATATATATATATATATATATATATATATATATACACACACATATATTTATATATATATATTGTAGAATGTGAATTCACTACACAAACTAGCTCATGTTTCTGCCCTCTTCGGGCAGAAGTGGCTTTATAGTATTGATATATAATTATATTATATCATACTGCTAGCCTGATTTGTACCATATATATATATATATATATATATATATATATATATATATATATATATATATATATGTATATATGTGTGTGTGTGTGTGTGAGTATGTGTGTGTGTGTGTTGCAAAAAATGCCTACCGACACGTGTAAGCCTTGCAATATTCGATGGTAAGGATTGGCTATTATAAGTGGGGAAGGGAATACCGGGGAACGTCTTAAAGACAGCTTCTCTATTTGATTTCATCGCTGTCTCCTGGTCGGTTCTTTTCAAGTCAACGCGCGCCATTTTATCAGCCGACAGTCCGCCACGCCGATGCCTGCCATATTGACAGACAACTGTTACAAACAGCCAATGAAAGAATAATGAGCAAGCGAGCCGATAGATGGCGTGACAGACCGAGGGCTAAAACATTCCACGTTCAGTCGTCAATGATGACATGCCAGGCGCCATTTCAGATTTTGCAAATTACTTTTTGAGACTGTTCGGGAAGTCCGGGTGAACATTCAATGAATATGTGGCGCTAGAAAAAATAGCGTCTTAAAATGTTCATGAATATTAGATGTGGGGTGTATGATGCTGTTACATAAAAAAGGAAACCAGAAAGACATCAACAACCAGAGACCAATGAGTCTACTCAACTGTACTTACAAACTTTTTACCAAAATTACAACCAACCGAATCACCCAAGCCCAGAACGAAAACCAACCACGGAACAAGCTGGCTTTAGAAGAAGCTACTTGACCATGGACCATCTCCATTCGATAAACTATCTAAAAGAAGAAGCAGCAGAATGTAAAATGCCACTTGAGGAAGCATTTATAGACTTTGAGAAGGCCTTCCAAACCCAAGGTCATCGATGCTATCATTATACAAGGTGATGACGCCGTATACGTCAGAATTTTGCAACGTATGTAATGTTGCAGCAGCTCCTTTATCAGGCAACGTAGAGACTCAGAGCCCATTCAGCTCCAAAAAGGGTGAGGCATGGTGATACCAGCTTACCCAAAACTCTTTACAACCTACCACAATATGATCTTCCGAAACCCAAACTGGGAAAACGAAGGAATATGAAAAGACGTCGAATACCTAAGCAACCTCAGATTTGCAACCGACATCGTTATTTTTGCAAAGAACCTCCACGACCGCCAACTAATGCTAGACAAACTGGACAAAGGAAGCGAAAAAGTTGGTCTTCCGGTGAATTTCAGTCGAATGAACGTCATGCTCAACAAACATCTGGGAAATAAACGTACAACGATCAAAACTTGAGAAAGTAGACCACTACATCTACCTAGGACAACAAACCTCCCTGGAATTCTTTAAAAAAAAAGAAGAGAAATCAAGCGAAGAATCGCTCTAGGATGACAAGCATTCGGTAGAGCAATATCAATCTTCAAGAATAAGAAAATCCTATTACTCATAAAAAGAAGAGAATACAACGAATGCATCCTTCCGATAGTCAACTATGGAGCTGAAACATGGAACCTAAACAAGAGATAGACCCCCCAACTAAGAACCATGCAACGTGCAGATAAGAAACCACAAGAGTGCATTGATGAAAAACAGGAGTTCAAGACACTAGAGAAACCATTAGGAAACTCAAATGGCAATGGGCTGGTCATGTTGCAAGAATGGCAAAGAACTGATGGACATCACGACTCACCACATGTATCCACAGAGATCAAATGCAGAACTGAGACTGGCAGAATATATGATACCGAGACGAACTGGACGGGTTCAGAAAATATTGGCTCCACGACGCCCACCATAGAGAGGTGTGGAGAATCATGGGGAAGGTCCATGTCCATCAACAGACGATGAAACACTGATGATGAAAGGAAGTGGTGTGACCTTAACTGTGGAGTCGGTATTTATTTCATAGGTCAACGGATAATTATTGGGTACTCAATTAGACTGACCGCAGTGAAACAGTTCATTGAATCACAGAATTTTCAAACAGAGTCCATTGTATTTTTTGACAGTATATTCATCCTCAGTATCAGAGCAATAGCGTGAAACTTTATTCTATAGATGGAAGATTCTTTGTGGATCTATCTATTTATTACAGTGTAAGTACGAAAGTGTTGTCTCGTGACAATCGCTAAGCACAAATTGACCTCGGATGGTGGAAATAATACTTGTATTTTTCTCATGGATATTTCAAAAACTTTTTTTCTATATAGAAAACCAAAGGTGTTAACACATAATTTGCATTTGGAGTACAGCATAATATTACAACTTAAGTCAGACGTTATTATCAAAGTATATCTTCGACCATGAGAAACCTGTGTGAATTCGAATGTAGACTTATTTATCATTGAGAATAGATCGATTCTTTAGAGATCTGTCCAGAAAGTATCCAACCATTTTGAATATATTCTGAACTGGTGGTGCGGCCCTGATATTACTTGGCAACCGAATAGAGGGGCTCTTGCTGCGCATTCGTGAATAGATACTCTCCTGTGGGCTTACTCGGTCGGCAGTGAGACGCAATCAAGTGCGTTTGTGTACTGTGTGACCGTCATATTCACAAAGACCAAGCTAGTCATTTTCATGTCATGTTCTGGTTTCATTTTTTTCTTTGGTGAAACATAGCTTCACTGGGATTTAACACCCTCCCTTCAGTTAAGGTCTAGTTCCCAGCGACTTCAGTTTTTTCTGAACGTGGTGTTAACTTTTCAGACTGTTCTTTTCTTTATCTTAAGTCGAAAGCAACCCTTGGGCCCCCTTTCCCAAGTGAATGTTTTTTCCGTTTTTATTAAATGGCTGGATACTTTTCGAACACACTCTCTATGTATGAGGTTTTTATCGATATCTCAACTTCAGTACACCTGACTTAGCTTAGTATGTCTGCATCAGGAATGAAGAAATATATCAAAAGAATTTCAGATCGGGCTGTAGTTACATCGGCTTTGAATTGGCATTCCCATATTGTTAGAGAGAAACAAAGTGTGGTAATATCGTTCAGTATTGTTGAGGGGCCCAGGGTTTGCGGTAATAACATTCAAGCTGGATATCAATGCCTGACTTCAGAGCCATTACCACACTGGCTTTATTGGATGAACTTCTTTTTTGGTAATTTGCATATCAGGAAAAGTCTTCTAGCAGTAAGTGCTGCGGTGGTTTAGTTGTGTCAAAAATGTAGGTTTACGGGAAAGAGCTGGATTTTTTCGCCACCTGTTCTTCCTTAATTCTTGAAGTGTTTATTTTATGATTCTTCCTGTTCCTACGCTCAAATAATGTTCCATGTGGTTCATTTCAAACCATATATGACACCTAGTGCAGTTTTGAACACGGACACTGGAGGTATTGAAAATAGCATAACTCTTGGAGTAAACAACATAGAGAGACGATTGAACACTTTTTCCGATACGATTCTGACACGAAGAATTAAAGAATAAAGGTTATTCTTGAGATTCGGATCTCGGCAGAATCATGCGATAGACACTTCCAGGCTTCGGTAAAAAAAAAAAAGATTACAGAACAAACAGTTGATATATTGTTTATGTATGAAAGCATATAATCGGATTTTAAACATATTGTTTGCTTTTTTCAGTTTTTTTTCTCCTGAAACATAATCTAGATGTGTTTGTATCTCAATAGTAACTACTTTTTCTGAATTCACAATTCTTGGGAAAAAGAGTTCATTTGTCTTTGAATATTGTTTACGTCAAAGATTGTGCGGTTTTCTATCCGGGTTCGGGTTCTCACTAGGTGTAATATAGAGTTAAAATAAACCCTGGGGACATTATTGCAATCTGTCAAGAGACAGAATTATAAAATAGGCACTCCGGGGGGAGTAAAAAAGAAAACAGATTGTGGGAAAACAGTTGATTTATATGTAAACACTTTCAATCAGATTTCTCAACAATTTTTTCCGGTTTTATATTATCTTTGTACTGAAATAGAAAAAAAAATGTTTGAATCTTAAAAAGAATTTTTTTTCTGGATAGTATTAAACAATGCGTTTATTTGTCCCTATAGGATGTTTATTACTCAAGTTATGCGATTTTCTATCTTTTCGGGGACTGGATTCAAAACCGCACTAAGTGTCATACATGATTAAAAATGAATCTCGTGGGACATTATTTCAGCTTAAAAACAAACAGAACCATAAAATCGACTCTTCAAGGATTAAGAGAAGAACAGGTGCCAAAGAAATACTTTTTTTTCACTTTACCGTGCAAGGAGATTGTTGGCGGTTAATCCTTCCAAAATCGATACGATAATCTCTTAAGATGATGAAAAGCCACATTGATCAGAGATAATAGCCACAAATCACTTTTACTCCCCTTTGCAAGTCAAGAGAATGGTTATCCTCGACATCAGCGTGATTTCCCCGAGTGAAACATTGAAACAAAAGCATCATTTTGTCATCACAAAGCCATCGATACTAGGATACAAAAAGAGAGACAATAAAAAGTGCGTATTCCATCTCATTACACACACACACACACACATATATATATATATATATGTATGTATGCATATATATATATATATATATATATATATATATATATATATATATATATATATATGTATGTATATATATATATACATATATATATATATATATATATATGTATATATATATGTGTATATGAATATTCACTGTAGAATTTCATTGTAGATTGATTGTTCAATCAATGCAGAGTAGAATAAGTTGAATAATGAATAAATAAGCCACTAATATCAATAGATGAAAATCAAATCATTATCATAGAGAGAGCGCAAAACAGACCCATTCAATCATTTTTTCCGAAATTATTCAAAACTAATAAGCTAAAACAGGCCCCATGGGCTGTTTCGTTGCCAGAGCCCTTGCCGTTCACGGAGAGACGGATGAACATTTAAAAATATTTTTTTCATCTGAAGTTGAAATCTCAGAAAAGATTTCTAAATAATAAAGCTCATTCAAAATACACTCAGTATTAAACAAAAACCATTCTCGCTGATTGTTCAATGTTATACTTGGTCCCAAAGTTTTTTTTACGTGAAATAAACTGAAATGTTAAAAATTGTGATTGCCGAAATTTGGAGTCACTTCTGGAAATTGTTCTAAGGCAACTGCCATTTTTATTATTCCACAACCAGTCGTTTTCGTATTTTGTCCTCCACATGGTAAGACTAAACCATCAGACTGTCGGTAATTCTGCAGAAAATTTCTCTATGAATCGATCAATAATTCACCTAATTAATAATCTTCAAGATTTTCTGAAATATTACTCAAAATGAATTGAGAGTATCACAGATTTCATAAAAAATCGATACATGCCCATAAAAAAAAAAGATGGTTAGCGATCAAGTTTCGAATTATCACAAGTTTGATGGGGTTTGCCAACTAATCATTTCGAAAAGAAATTCGATTTTTCAAATATCGTTTCTGGCTCTTGCATCTGATAACCTGCCAAAATTCCCATTATTCGTAAAGTTAAGGAATATTTGGCGAATACTAATAACACTAGTTGTTCATATAACCTATCATCATCAGAAGCATTGTTTGACATAGAACTTCTTCAGGATTCGCCAGACCTCTCTGTCATGGGTGTTGGAGAGCCAGTACTTTCCGAACTTATCTAACAGCCACTGGCAATGCAAAAGCCCGAACGGTAAGAGTAAAGCTACCTTGAAGCAACTACCCTATCGGTCGCAGGTTCGATCGCTGCTGCAGTCCCATTTTCTGTGATTGTTTATTCTACTTACATTGTCTAGGCTAAATGATACATCAACTGTGTAATAACGGGGTATAATTTCAAGTAACAGTTTCAATATGATATAACACAATTTATATATTTATATATATATATATATATATATATATATATATATATATATATATTAAGTGTCAAATATTTAAACAAAAAGACATTTTGCTTTTAATTGCTGGGTTTTTAGAGTTTAAAACAGAAACATCCTGCAAGATGGACCAAAAAAAGTTTCAGGGATTTAAAAACAATGAGATCAATATGGATGTTACTCTATATCATACGACATTTGATTTTTTTTAAAAACAAACGTTTTACTAACGTAGGTTACCCCAAAATCGCATTTGAGGGTGAGTGTAACAACAGTTGTAAATCGTTGTTCGTGTCACTTCGGTTGAGTGTTCTCCAATGTGAATATCGAATCCGTTAAATATCCCATCCCACCCAACTATCTATCTTTCAGACAAATAGACCAGAGATGAATGTTTTCCCTCACCCTTTGTGTTAGCCAATTTTATAATATTTTACATTGATAAGGATAAAATCCATCTCTTTCTGTTTCTTAACTTAACAGATGCTAAATGTTTTTGAAAGTTACATTAAGCAATTAGGAAAAATATTTGTGCTCTTCTTTTTTTATTTCTATTTTTCTACTCTCTTGTTAACATATTTTCCCAATTTTCGTCATTCGTCATCATCTCATTATGGACAATCTGATAAGTTTCAAAAGGCTCAGGATGTCTAGTCATAGCTTCACTTTTATATATAGTATACGTGTAAATGACTATTCGGTATAAGATATCCAGTATGGTCACGCTGGACATTTCACTTTTATCTCAAAGTCACTCATCTGAGAAATGAAGAAACATGTTACATCAAGTTTCTTTCTTTGAAGGAATCATTTTGCTACCCAAGAGTTTATATATATATATATATATATATATATATATATATGTTTCTCTGTGTCTCTGTGTGTATATCTAAGATGAGGGCATATCACAGATATAGTACGCGAGGCCTCCCAGTTGCTGGTTAGCTTGTCCGGTCAGCTAGCTCTAAAACTGTTCCTTGTTATCTATGGGAAAAGATTTTTTTTGAAGAACTGGATTGTTTTTATACGGAAACATTTCCCCCGTGGTCATTTAGGCGATTATCTTAGACGCCTATTTGCTCATCAAATCGACACCTGTGGCATTAATCGGCTCAATTATATCATATTAGAAGGTTGGGAAGGAAGTTTCAAATACCGCCATTATTCGGTGACAGGAATGTTTTTATCTACCGTGATCTTTCCGTTGTCACATTTCGACACCAAATTATGGGTAATTCCCGCCAAGTTGATCGCTCTGCCTACTGAACGAAAGACGTTTGAATGGGTAAGGGATGTCATTTTTCTCCTCGAGTTCTTGTGTTCGTAGAAATTTGATTGCAATTGGTTGAAACTTGCAAATGGTGTGAAAATTTGCGATTGATTGAAAATGATGAGATTCAAACGCCTGTTATGGATCATATCAGGTTGTTACACATAATCTTCTTCACGTCATGGAGAATAACGCTAAAAGCGATGATTACTGATGTAATTTCCTCTCTGCAGATTCGATGTGAATAACCATACAATGCGTTATCATTGGAGGTTTTTCGAGTTCTGTACATCCATGGCGTGTACGTAAGAAGTTAGACTAAATTTCAAGAACCCGATTCAAACGTTGGTATAATGCTGCATATACAGGTTATAAGGTCTGTAAAGCGTTTGATGGGTAATAATACTAAACTCTGAACTGTTCAGCGTTGGTTGAATAGGTTTATATATTGAAATACAGATACCAATAAGAAACCTCGACAGAAGCCTAAATCTGTTCATAATGATTAAGAATTATGGCAGCAGTGGTGAACGGCTCACGAGAAACGATTTGAGCGCTTTCTCGAGAAATTACACTTGAATGGCGACCACATTGCTCCATCTCAAGGCAGTACGAAAGGTTGAAGATAGCAAAAATGGGCCCCATTGGAACTGAATTCAATACTCTATGATAGTACCAGTATCAACATCCCTTAGCTGTCAGTGACTAAGCTTTCAGAATTGAGATACCATACTATTTTTCTCTTACCATCATCACATCTGTAATAAAAGATCCGATAATAGTAGGCCCATATTTGTGCTTTTACTGAATTCGTGACCAATAAAATATTAGTATATCTGCAGAAATGGCATTTTATTTGAGGGTCGCCGGAAAAAGGGTTCATTCTTCAAGATAGGTCATACTTTGATTGGATATTTACTGTATTCTGTTGCTTATATCATCATTTATCCAACTATTAAAAAAAACATTTCGTATGTTACAACCTAATTTTATGATCAATCCTGAAAATGATAACGATAACACTGTGTGCTTTGATGTTAGAAGTCATGCCTATGATGGTTTACACATTAAAAACCGCATTATAAGCACTAGATTCGAGGTTCGATAAGTTGGAAATCCGAAGAAAAAGTGTAACGGTTCAGACCAGAGTATTGCTGGGTTTGCAAGGAATATTGAAGGAAAGAAAAAGGGATTAAAGTTTTGAGGAAACTTGCTATCGCACACTTTCCAGAAACAACCACAAGGCGTATTGTATGAACTTTCAAATGCATAAAAATACCAGGACCTCACCAGGGAAGTGATTATGTAATGGTACACTTGTGACCTTGCCAAAAACACCAGAATCGAGATGAATAGAAAGTTTCGGGAATATTCCAGACTTCTGTCAATAATTCCCTTGCGACAATTTGTGTTGCCATGCAAGTGCATGAAATAGGGGAAAGTCTTGTTATATCTGTATATGTAGAATCCATGCCCCCACTTTTTCCTTCCCCCTCTTTCTCTAGAGCCCAGACTGTCCAAACTTAAGATGTTGCTAGGCTTAGGTCCTTACTTAAAACCGTCCTGGTGACTTACATAAACTGATATCAAAGCCAACAACAGCAACAACAGCAACAATAATAATAATAGTAATAATAATAATAGTAATAATAATAATAGTAATAATAAAGCATTATTACAGACTTTTATAGTCAACAACTCCAATGTGCATTGAAACAAAAGTGCTCAGTGTTGGTGGAAAGAAAAGCTGTCATCCTCCTGAGTGTTGAATGCAAGGTCTATTTCCAGGAAAACAAACCAAGAAGAAAATAAATTCAATAGGATGGGAACTTCTACCCCATTCTCCATACTCATCAAACTTACCGCGTTCGGATTATCAATTGTTTTTAGAAGCAGAACATTTCCTTGGTGCCTGGGTACGCAACAGTTAAGAAAAAAAAAAAGATGCCGAATCAGTTCCCTCAACTTTCTTGTTATCAAAAACTGGAGAGGAATGGAAAATTCAACGTTTGGTTACGGTAATAATAAAATTCATCTCGATTAGATTTTAATCTTTTTTTTAAACGTGATTATAATTTCAAACATCAATATATATATATATATATAATTTCATTGGTTGATCGATTATGACTTTCACACTCATACAGACTCAGAACCGCACTTAATATACTGATACTATAATTTTCTGAGCCTTTGACGTTTAATATTGAGTAAAATCCTTAAACCGAATTAAGCCTATTAATTTTCAGAAAGTTACTTTCTCTCCGATGCAATAATATTAAAAAGAAAAAGACCTAATATTTTTCTAGGTCTTTTCGTCGGAGCGAAATCTTGTATCGGCCATTCAAAATGGCTGCTATCTTCAAACGCATCTAGATCAACGTTGGCGGGAAGAGAAAATCGATGGCTAGTGATACAACACGGTGCAGCAGAGACCAGCCGCAGGGGAGACAAAAGGCGCTGCACACGTGTCGAGGATTTTTGCCGGCGGGCGGGAGATGTTTACCAGAAATATCATGCAGGCAACGTTTCTGATCTCAAACAGGATGAAAGTGAAGGAAAAAGGGGAGGAAGGAAGAGCGAGTAGTGGTGGGGGAGGGAAATATCTGTTAAGAAGTGGAAGAGTAAATAATAATAATAATGATGATAATAATAATAATAATCCAGTATCACAGGGAACGGTTAAGAGTATTCGAACTGAAGAGACTTGCTGTCACTCGATCTCCAGCTATAACCGTCAGACGCTTAGTATGAATGTACTGATGATAAAAAGAGGAGGCTACTAGTAAGAATGATGAAAATAAATCTGCTAGTAAGAAATGGTGGATGAGAAGAAGGAGAAGAAGAAGAAGATGAAGAAGAAGAAGAAGAAGAAGAAGAAGAAGAAGAAAAAGAAGAAGAAGAAGGAGAATAATAATAATAAGTAGACGAAGATGGTGAAGAAGAAGAGACAGACGACGATTACGAAGAAGAAGAAGAAGAAGAAGAAGAAGGAGAATAAAAATAATGAGAAGTAGACGAAGATGGTGAAGAAGAAGAGAAAGACGACGATTACGAAGAAAAAGAAGAAGAAGAAGAAGAAGAAAAAGAAGTAGACGAAGATGGTGAAGAAGAAGAGAAAGATGACGATTACGAAGAAGAAGAAGAAGAAGAAGAAGAAGAAGAAGAAGAAGAAGAAGAAGAAGAAGAAGAAGAAGAAGAAGAAGAAGAAGCGAGTGAAAACTTTCTCGCTCATATGAATAATAGAAATTATGATATTAAATGAAAAAACAAGACGGAAGAAGCATTTGAAAGATTTCTGTCCAAAAAAAAAAGAGAGGATTATGATTATATTCACAATAAATAGTAAAGAGAGACTACAGAGAAGAAGAAACAGAAGAAGGAGAAGGAAAGTATTTGAAAGATCTTTGCTTTTTAAATGAATGACAATCATATTAATCATGTATTGAATGTTACACTTGCAGGATAGTCAAGCCTAATACCACAAAGCAACATCAGTCATCATCACCAGCCTGGACGAGCCCTAAGCGTAGGGGTTTAGAGCCGTGTCAGTCACATATCTTGAAATACATGAGATTTGAGTCCGTAACATTGATGTAGACAGGTCTTTACTTTAACATACATGATTATAGCCGTCTTCATCACTCTTGTGTTATCCTGAATTGCCTTTGTAAAAAAAATATATAACAAGAACAAGGGGAATGCGTAGATGTCATTATGAGTGAAAAGTAGATATTCAATCTACAAACAAATGGTTGTATATCACGGACATGAGTAAATGACATGATATATTGATTAAAGACAATGATCATTGAATATCATTGAAGTGTAGTTGTGTTTGAGTTTACCTTTTAAATCACTCATTGATTGTTAAGAAATGGATCAGTAATCCGACTGAATATTTATGAATGCGTTATATTATTTGAACCTTTATTCGAAATGACCTCCCGTCGTGCCACTTGGCTTGTACAGCGTAAATAGAATTAACAATCGGCCAGTCTCTGGAGAATGGGTCACACTTACAATCTCCGTGTAACAACGGAAGGTCATTTCAAATAGATATTCAAATGATATATCGCATTCATAAATATTTCGTAGGACTATATATCCATTTCTTAATGATATAATTTTTCCACGTATGAAACCTCAAGTGCAGACATCGACAATGGATGAACAAGATGAGAAAAGTGGAGATAAAGTGGTTATTTGGGCCTTCACTTATCCGTCGGGCTGTTTAAGCGCTATCTTACTGGTTGCAGGTTCATTTCTAGTAACAGTCTAATTTTTCTTGAAACTGTAATTCTATTTATGCTGTCTTGGCCGAGTGACCTATTCTCTGTGTAACAACTGGTGTTTATCTCTTCGGAAATTTCAAATAATACAATGCAATCATAGATATTGCTTTAAAAAAAAATACATCAGTTTAATCGATTTTCCTCCTGATATTACATGAATTCTAGAATACTATCACGGAAACATCGGGGAATCGATTAGTAGTCATAATAGAAGAAGAAGAAGAAGAAGAAGAAGAAGAAGAAGAAGAAGAAGAAGAAGAAGAAGAAGAAGAAGAAGAAAGGGAAGAAGTTGTTCGGTCGATTTATTCTTCAGCCTCCATCAGGTCTGTAATCCAAGAAAAGAAAAACCCTACCTCACCACCTAAAGAAACAGGGCAAATCTTGTTTTGCTTTTGAAATAGTAAGAATGGTAATAAAATATCAATTTATTTACGTAAATGTATTCAGGTTTTTTCAGTTATGATGTCAATATGAATACATCTTTGTCAAGGTTATGTAAGGAGATGATTGTTTATATGAATGCAGCAACATTTTGATTTTGAAAGGCGCCTATTGATAACAGTTCAGCCACGTTTTCGAATGGAAATAGAGGAAGAAGGAAAAAAAGAAATAATCGGAAGGAGAACGACTTTAAAAAATTGCTTTTAAAATAAAGTGAACACCTTCATGTTTAAATCTGATTGTGTGCGTGTGTGTGCACGTGCGCACAAGCCACATCTAATAATCCCAAAACCTTCTGACCTTTTTACAATCGATATCTATTAACAACATAATGAAATAACAATATTGGTTAGGACTTGATTATATATACACATCTACTGACGCAACGTAAAATGGCGGAGTTGAATAATCCATATATATTTAATTTCTAGCGACTATAATCAATTCATGATATAATATGTTATATAATCAAACATATAAGTGAGAAACTACAACAAAAAAAAGACTGAAACACGAGGAATACTTGTGTTCGTGTGCGTGTATATGTGTTTGTATGCATGTGCATGCACGTGTGTGCATGTGTGTATATTTGTTTGAGTGTGTTTGTATGTGCGTGTGTGTGAGAGAGAAAGAGTGAAAGAGAGAGAGAGAGCAAGAGAGAGAAAGAGAGAGAAAGAGAGAGAGAGAGAGAGAGAGAGAGAGAGAGAGAGAGAGAGAAGAAATATTACCCTTCTTTGCTTTCTCTTTATCTTTAGAAGTATAAAATACCATTTTTGTCACTTGACACAACTTCCAACCCCGACGCCCCTGTCCCACGTCAGTTGCCATTACCTCAAACATCAACCCCCTTCTCATCTTTCTTTATTTCAAAAGTGTTGCTTTCAACTCAGGTCCTTTAAAAATTTATTTACTGAGCTAACTATTTCCCAAGTACGGTGGGTTAGGGTTTGGGTCAGGTTTAGGGTGTGGATCGCAGTTGAAATTCCATTGATATTTTTATCGTTTTAATCAGCCGTATTTACTGCTCAGGCATAAATTTAAAACGTAATTTTCCTCAAAAATAGAATATTTACCGAAAAAATGAATGCCATATCCATTCAAAACACGTTAAACATTTCAGCAGTATATTCACACCTCAAAACGACATGTACACAAAGTTAGGGTCCAGCTTTGCATTATTAACTAAACACGAAACCGACCATTAGCCAAATTAAGTTTTCTGGTCGGGGCAAATGAATTGGCTCTAATGAGGGGGTTCAATTCACAATGTACATATTATGCAAAACTGGATACTTCCTTTGTGCCAGTCTTTCTGACTGCAGCTATTTGATTTACGCAACTATGGCTTAGAATAAAACCGATTTTCGTTTTGAGTTATGTCTATCTTTATGAAAGCATAGCTGCAATTAAAAAACTGGACCATCTTTTTAATTTTCCGATCATGTATCAGTCTAATATCATACTGGCAGAGAATTACCTGGGAAAAGATGAAATTCAAATTTGACAAAGAGTATCTCTCTCCACATATTTTTCTTACAATGCACCATCGGTAAGGTAGGACAGACTGAGCGAGGAAATAATGCTAAATTTGACCCTGGAGTAAGTCTGGGCCTACCTGAGGTGTGCAAGAAGTAATCTAAGCGTAAAATAGACACATATATGAATTGGTCCGTCTGACGTTCCTTATATAACCTAACATAAACAGTGGACTCGTCATAATCGGATACGTTTACGTCTAAGAGATGATACGAAATCGGGGAAAATGTGAAAATTTTCATGTCAAAGGAACACAGTGTGTGCAACTGGGAGAAAAGAGAGAAAAGTATCATTTATTGAGTGATTGTGTCAGACTTTCTTCCCTCTAAACATATCCAATTTTATCCCGGCCGAATAGTAGTAAAGGGATTAAATCGAAAAATTCATGCTCAAATTCATTTTAAAAAGGTGAGGTTTGTTAAATTCAGACCATATTTTCAGATTTACGAATCTTGTAATACTCTCTGTTGGGAGGATTTCGAACACAAATACCCGTTTAATTTTTGTAATAAATTAAAAAGTCTGATGAATATCAGTAAGAGTCGAATTGAATTGAAAGTTTATTTAATTAAATTAGAATTAATTCGAAAAGAAGTATAAGTGAAATAAATAACTGGAACACCAATGTAAACAGAAAGCAGACGTCCAACTTTTTTTTAACAAATAATTTCTTTTTCTAAAATTTAATTTTCATTTTTCTAAAAAAAACGACTTACAGTCTTCTGTCGTGTTTTATATCTTGTCGTATTGAGTTCAATTCTACGACAACAATCTTCATTAGAAAAAAACTTTGTAAGAAAAATGAAAAACTGATATCATGTGGTGCAAAACTCAATATATTTATCGTCTGGGCTTTCAAAAAAAAGCTATTAGTAAAGTTTTTTCATAATTAAATTACCTACTGCATTTGCTTTTGATTTTTTATCTTTTTTTTTACTGCCAATTGATACATAAATAGCATTGTCATTTTATCATTTTTATGGATATATCCTGGGAAAGGTGAAGAAGGAGAGCCTGGAGGTGAGATAGAGGAAGAGTGAGAAGGAGCATTTGAAAGATGTTTGTTTTTAAAATAAAATTGATGATAATAGTCATAATATTATCAAAAGAAGAATAAGAAGAAGATGAAGAAGGGAGCTGTTAGCAGGAAAGAAGAAGGAAAACAAGGCTACCAGTATGAATAATGATAAGAAATCTTTCATGACAAAAAGTAGATGATGGTAAAGTATCTGAGAACAAGAAGAAGAAGAAGAAGAAGAAAAAGAAGAAGAGGAAGAACAAGAACAAGAACAAGAAAGAAGCTGGTGCTGCAGCTGCTAATAATAATAATGATAATAATAATAATAATGATAATAATAATAATAAGAAGAAGAATAGGAAGAAGAGGGAGAAGGCTACCAGTATGAATGATAATAAGAAATATGCTAGTAACAAAAAGTAGATGATGGTAAAGCTGCTGAGAAGAAGAAGAAGAAGAAGAAGAAGAAGAAGAAGAAGAAGAAGAAGAAGAAGAAGAAGAAGAAGAAGAAGAAGAAGAAGAAGGAGGAGGAGGAAGAGGGAAGCTTTTAGGGAGAAAGAGAAATCTGCTTGTGAAGAAAATAAAACAGCTGGTAAGAAGAAGAAGAAGAAGAAGAAGAAGAAGAAGAAGAAGAAGAAGAAGAAGAAGAAGAAGAAGAAGAAGAAGAAGAAGAAGGAAAGCCAATGAGATGTTGATGAAGAAAACTAAGAAGAAGTTAAGGTTAGACATGTCATGACCTCATCCCATCAGTTGCTCTTCGGTTTAGACTTGAAGTCTTCCTCTTAAAATGTTTACGGAAGTGGTCTTCGTCAGATGTCTCCAGACATCGGAATATTCATGATTTCAATTCCAATTGGCCCCGGCCTTATAGACCTTTACACTGTCTGGCAGGGCGTGCATGCACAGACACCCACCCACCAGCACCCAAACATCTGAGCCATTCAACCAACAAAAAAGACGAGATGCAGAAACCACACGAACGAGCACCCAGACAACAATCCCCACCCCCACAAAGGTTATACTCGTACAAAACGACGAAAGCTCAATATTCAATACGCACAAATATATATTTGGTTGTTAGATTTCAGAAGTCGTTTTTTTTTTATATCTCACGGATAATAACGCTAAAACAACCTTTTTGCGAATCCAGTGTGAATGGAGATATAATTCGTTATTATTAGAGGTTTCTGAGTTTTAATAACATTGGTGTCTACCCGTGAAGTCAGATTGATTTTCTAGGATGATTACAATTGAGATATAATGCTACTCAAGTTATTGATAACGTCAACGAAAAATTTAGGAAAAACACCACTGTTGTGCGAACTGTCCAGCGTTACATCTTTATTTCATTTTGTTCTTATTAGATGAATTGTTATTATTCCTTATCTTTGATTATAAGACGACTTTTTTTACCTTCATCTTAATTTAGTAATCACTTTTTATTGCAATATTTTCTCAGGCAGATTATCCCAACCAGCAGTGAGCGAACATTTGGGCAGGCCCGGACTTACTCCCGGGTCAAATTTAGCATTATTTCCTCGCTCAGTCTGTCCTACCTTACCGATGGTGCAGTGTAAGAAAAATATGTGGAGAGAGATACTCTTTGTCAAATTTGAATTTCATCTTTTCCTAGGTAATTCTCTGCCAGTATAATATTAGACTGTTACATAATCGGGATATGAACCCACGTTCCTTATGGAGGGAACATGGTTCACGACCGCCTGCTCTACAAAGTGAGCTACTTAGACGCAAATAAGTTGCAATAAAAAGTTGTCAAAAAAGCAACTAATGAATTAAGATGACGGTAAGATGAAGTCATAAGATTGAAGAAAAGAATGTTCAGTGTTAGTTCAACAAGTTTAGGTTTTGTAATATGGATATCAATTGTACAATTTGACGAAGACTGAAACTTGATCCAAGTAATGGAGAAATATCGACAACAGTGGCCAAACAATTCACAAACAACAATTCTCTCACTTTGAAGTCACTTTGTGACTTCAATGGCGACCTAATCACGCCATCTTGGGCAAAGGAAAGGCTAAAAAGTTGCAAAAATGGGTTCTACATGAACTCTATAACAGTGACAGATCCTATTTGCATATGAAATCTTGCAGCAGATCAATATCTTCCGAAGCATTTTTAACTTCTTATCTTAAATAAAAGGTTTAATATTAGATTAGCCATTCATACTTCTGTTCGATTTTGGAACGCATAATCTCAAGAGTTTTATAAAGCTTACGTATTATTATGAAAAGGATCGATAGCAAAAATTTGTTGCTCAAAATTGATCATATCTTGATTAGATATTCACAGTTTTCTGTTGTTGACGAGATTCCCCATCTTACAATTAACAGAACGACATTTAGATAGAAATATGAAACAACCTAATACACACAATGACCTTTGCCCCGTTTTGGGAGAGGTAATACAAAGAAATGTGCCGCTTCATGACCAATATCCATCCTAAAAGGGAAAAAGTCAAAGGGGAAACCCTAATGTCTGTGGTAAAGACCGATCGAAAAAGGTATTTTTGACATCTACTCACATAGACAGAGCCTTTGTTGTTTATTGTTAAATAACTTGGAGACTGGAGGTTCTTTTTCCAAACAACATCCCCCGTTGCATTTAGTTACACAGGATAAGAGGGGAAAAAACTAAAGATAACAGCCGTAAAAATGATTTGTAAACAACAATATTGAACGGAGAATTATTCAACTGAAATCACAGATTATATATTAAATTTCGTCTGACTCAAGATTAGCCGGATTAGTATACTAGATAGTAATATGGCGTTTCGCCGATATTTCTATGTTGAGAAAACCTACTTTGAAAGTTAATAAATTCGCAATCCTGACTTTTTTGGAAGCTGACCACTGACGCCATTGGGAAACATGTAACAATGCCAACCACAAATCAGGCCAGACACACAAGAGATATAGATTTTATCTTTTTTTTATATAGATTTTTTGGTAGCTAGGTCGAACCATTATGGTAACGGACAGCGAACCCCAATGGCACCATTCTCAACACATTGTAGAGGAAGTTTTCTTCGATAAAAAAAAAACAAAAACTTCTCTTATAAATTCTGCGATAACGATGGAAGATAGACAAGTGTCTCAAATCTTCTTGAAGTTTACACGCATGCGTAACATCGGTGCTTCCGGAAGCACTTTTAGCCGGGCATACGCCTGTTTCCAGATAGCTCGCAGATGTTGCCGTGATGCTCTCCCATCGGATTGTCTTTTCTTGCGCAAAAACAAACATGAATAGTCGAACACACCCAGTAATACACACAAACAAGTGAATAAACTTTGACAGGATACGTCCTGTTCTTTGGCTAAAAGCATTGTTTCTTTAACCACATTCCTTTAGTTCGTGGCAGTAAGTGGTGTGCGATATGAGGTTGTAACCAATTCAATATGCGAAATGATTAATTATGAAGCTGATTTGGCAAAAGACTGGATTGATGAAGAACCCCCAAAGGATCGAAATAAATACAGAACTTGCAGCTTGAATGTCACATTATGGCGGGTGACTAGATATTTACTAAGTTCAGTTTACTGGCACAAGGACACAGTAGTGAGAGATTTGGTGAGGGTCAAACTCGATAGTTTAACTACAAGACAATCTTGGTGATCATCTGACAACGCTAGTCATACTATATACCTCCCTATATATATATATATATATATATATATATATATATATAGAAAGAGAGAGAGAGAGAGAGAGAGAGAGAGGGGGGGGGAGAAAGGCATGGAAAATTTTTGCTGTTTGCAAGGGCTGTCTGATTATGAATTTCTGAGGGCGGCCAAGGATATTTGACACCAGTAAGATCTTATATATATAATTTCGTTTTTAAATCACCGAAACGGTTACATGATAAACAACTGATGATCTCATCAAGGGAAAGTTCACACAATGTACCATAACGACAAAGTATGTGTAAAACATAAGAAATACCGGATAAATTACATTAGCAGATATTGGGAAATAAATGTGTGTGTGTGCACGCGTGTGTCAATGTGTTTTCTTTCTTATTCGATATAGAAAAAGTAATTGAACAATATAGTCTCTTATGATGGAAAACGGATTTATTATAGAAATCCACAATGAATGGAGTCGCAGCTAAATCCAGAACAGTGCTCAATACGTCAACGTACAAGAAATCCACTCGGGAGAAGAAGTCCTTCGTTCGGTACGATTCGAATGGAATTTTTTTTATTTCTAATCGCTTGAACCCGGACATAATGTTACCGCGCAACAATGCATGGCTCGTTTGAATAAAACACAGAAAGGTAAACCGGTAATTTTACTGCATGACAGCACTTTTCATTACATCGTCAATGCAACACAAAAACGACCATGAAGCTGAGATGAAACGTTCTTTCACTTCCAGCATCAATAGATCAGGGAAGGGAACACTCCCAGCCATTGGTTACTGACTACAGCCTATTGCTGAGAGAAGAAAGGCTTGGACCATAAAAAAACCCATCCCAAACAGTTGTCATTCGGACGAACTCAGCATGGTACCCCAATGATCAACCAAGTCATGTGATAGTTCAACTTTGTTTAATGAGACTACCACCACGGAACGAAATCTGTCTTTCGTAAAAAAAAAAAAAAAAAAATGAATAAAAATGAGAAAGAAAAGAAAAAGTCAGATTGTTTTTAATTTTGTCGGAGTTGGCTTTTTATAGTCACTCTTATTAGACAGATTTCTGTCTGTATTTCTGCCATGGTTTCAGAATACAGACACGAATAGTTATTGATTACTATATCCAAAGAATATGCCATGTTTAGAATCGATATAAAAGCAGATTCTTTAAATTTACACATCTAACTGCATCATGAATTCAAACCCAATGTTGGCCTGTGGAAGACAGTAATTAAACGTTTCCTGGCTTCCATAGAAAAAATATATATGAGGCACTTAAAAAGAAGTGAAACAATAAATTTTCAGCTTTTGCAAAACATCGTCATCTGATGTAAAATGAGGGCGCCATTTTTAGTTATGCAGAACGCCATTTTTTTTTATATCAACGTGACCACCTATTTCTGACGATACAAAGATGGAATATATGTTTGTTTCGTATAAAATGCAACTTCGACTTCACGAGGTATCATCATCATCATCATCATCATCATCATCATCATCATCATCATCATCAGTCTTTTAACGCCCGTCTTTGGACATAGACCTTCCCCAGGATTCGGCACAGTTCTCTATCATGGGCACCGCAGAGCCAGTATTTCCTGAATCTGTCTAGTTCATCTCTCAATCTTATGTTCTGTCGGCCTCGGTTTCTTATGTGATCTCCGGGGATCTATGTTGTGAGACGTGATATCCATCGGTTGTCTTTCATTCTTGCAACATGGCCTGCCCATTGCCATTTGAGTTTTTTAATAGTTTCTATGATGTCACGGACACCTGTTTTCTTCCTTATATGTTGTGCTATCTTGTGTTCTGTCCATGTAAGGTTAAGCATGATTCTCTCATGCGCACGTTGCATACTTCTCAGTTTGTAGGTCTGTCTCTTGGTTAGGTTCCATGTTTCAGCTCCATAAGTGACTATCGGGAGGATGCATTGGTTGTATACTCTTGTTTTTAGGATTATTGGAATCATCTGGTTCTTGAAAGTTGAGCTTGCTCTGCCGAAGTCTTGCCATCCTAAAGTGATTCTTTGCTTGATTTCCTCCTCTTTTGAGGGTCTCATAGAGATTCGTTGTCCGTGGTAGGTGTAGTGGTCAACCTTGCCGAGTTTTGCATCTTTTCTACATGTTTTTATTCTCAACATAAAAATATAACTTTCTCAGTAAAAAGTAGACCACGAAATCTATTAGATGATATACAATAATGCTCAACCAGTCGAAACAATTTTTCAATGGTCCGCTATTTATTGCAGTTATTCAATACGATTAGCTTTGGTACAAGAACACAGGCATTGCACCCAATGTGAGGAACGAACTCACTATTAAGGGGTAATGGCTTCCGATACTCGCTTGCAAGCCATCAGCCCACAGCAAGGCACCACAAGATAAAAATTGGAAACAGAGTAAGACAAGGGGATACGATTTCACCTGAACTATTTACAGCGTGCTTTAAAAACACCTTTTCCGAAAACAGGCTGGGTGTAAACATAGACGGGGAATATTCGAACCATTTAAGGTTTTATGGTGACGTTGCATTATTTTCTGACACAGTGGATCGTTTACGAAACACGTTGAGTGATCCAAGAGAAAGCAAAAGATTTGGGCTGGAAATTAACGAAGCCAAAAGCAACGTTCAATAGTCGAGCCCCCCAAAAGATCCCAAAAATAGAGGTTGAAGAATGGACTTACCGAGGTCAGGCAATAGAGCCAGAGAAAGATCACAGAAACGAAATATAACGATGCGTAACGATTGCCTAGAAATCAGTTGATATAAATAGAAGCATAGTTAAAAGCCAGTTGCCAATATACAATCAAAGAATCATACCAGTAATGACGCACGGATGTGAAGCCTCGAAGCTCACAAAACCCTTCAGAAAAACAACTCAGAATCACACAGAAAAAGCAAAGAATTGTGATAGACAAACTTCAAAATAGATCTGAGAGAAGATATCATACAAGTAATTAGGCTACAAAAATGGAGATGGGCTGGGCACTTGGCGAGAAGAAAGATTAACAGATGGACTGGAAGGCTAAGCAATTTGTGCCAATCGGACAGTGAACACAGTGAAAACCGGCCAAACACAATATTAAGGATGAGGACGAGAAAAAAAAGTTGCCGGTAAGACATAGCAAAGGTCACAGTCACGGTCGTCATGGATGGAGGGGGAAAAAGCAAGAAGAAAAAAATCAATATGGATCTGAGAGGAGGCCAGTGTGAAGTAATCAACAGCAAAAATGGAGATGGGCAGGGCATATAGCGAGAATAAGAGACAACAGATGCGAGCAAATGACTCATCGATTGGTGCCTGTGGGGCAGTAAACGCATTAGGAAAAGACCACACACAGGATGGGGAGACGTTATAGGGAAAATTACCGTTAAGACAAGGCAGATATTAATGCAATCACGCTCGTCTTGGGAAGAGATGGGAAAGGCATTTGTCCAGCAAACAGCTGATATATATATATATATATATATATATATATATATATATATATATATATATATATATATATATATGTATATATATATATATATATATATATTAACTCATTCATGTTCGAAAATACAATTCTTGGGCGCACCCATCTTTTTTGATCTCGTTTCACCAGGCACGCAATCCACTCATCTTCCATGGTTTTCGCTCCCACATCCTTTCCTCCTCCCACACCTTCACATCCCCCCTCTTTTCATTTTCTTCCTCGCCTTCCGCCTGCTGCTACCTCTCTTTGATCTCTGTATTTATTGGCCGTGTTTCTTATTTTCTTTCTTCTTTTGTTGTCAGGTAGTGGGTAGATGGAGTCAGCTCAGTGGCAGGGAGGCGGCACAAAAAGAATAGTTTATTAGAAACCGTCAGTCTTAAACTGCCCACATAGGTTTCTTCAGTTTTTAAGTTCGGCCAGCTGCCTATGTAACACGTCATGCAAACAGGTAACACCAACGAAACTAAGAAGTCGAAAACATAAACATTTCCACCTTATTATATCTAGAAAAACGATCGATGTTTTTTGTTGATTTTTGTAATTTCCGCCTCCTGAATAGATTTTAGAAAGCTCAATTTACAACCCAAATTCATAGTAAATCGATCCCTTAGTTCATATGCACACTTGTTTTTTTGT
>OY735207.1:38474815-38514815 GCA_963457665.1 Thysanoteuthis rhombus
AATACAGATTATATCGGTCGAATTTGAAGTCAGTCCACAGATTTAAACGACTTTCCTCCCCATAGATACTCATCATCATCATCATCATCATCAGTCTTTTAGCGTCCGTCGTTGGACATAGACCTTCCCCAGGATTTGCCACACTTCTCTATCATGGGCGTCACGGAGCCAGTACTTCCTGAACTTATCTAGTTCATCTCTCCATCTAATATTTTGCCGGCCTCGGTTGCGCATATGGTCTCGGGGAATCCATGTTGTGAGTCGTGATGTCCATCGATTGTCAGCCATTCTTGCAACATGGCCAGCCCACCGCCATTTGAGATTTTTTATGGATTCTATGATGTCTCTAACTCTTGTCTTTTCCCGGATGTGTTGTGCTGTTTTGTGGTCTCTCCATGTGAGGCCCAGCATTATTCTTTCATGTGCACGTTGCATGGTTCTCAGCTTACGGGTCTGTTTCTTGGTTAAGTTCCATGTTTCAGCTCCATAAGGGACTATTGGGAGGATGCATTGGTTATACACCCTTCTCTTTAGGATTAATGGGATCTTATTATTTTTGAAGGTTGAGCTAGCTCTGCCAAAGGCTTGCCATCCTAGTGTGATTCTTCGCTTGATTTCTTCTTCTTTTGAGGGTCTCATGGAGATTCGTTGCCCTAGGTAGATGTAGTGGTCTACTTTCTCGAGTTCTGTGTCCTCGATTTCGATCTTAGTGTTGTTATCTCCAATGTGGTTGTTGCACATGATCTTCGTCTTGCTGAAGTTCATGTGTAGGCCGACTTTCTTGCTCTCCTCATTTAGTTCATCTATCATTAGTTGGAGGTCATGTAGGTTCTCTGCGAAAAGGGCTATGTCGTCTGCGAATCTGAGGTTGCTCAGATACTCGCCGTCTATTCTAATTCCTTTACTCTCCCAGTCTAGCCTTCTGAAGATCATCTCGAGGCAGGCTGTGAAGAGTTTAGGTGAGCTGGTATCACCTTGTCTTACTCCTTTCTGGAGCTGGAAGGGGTCCGAGTCTTTATGCAGCCTGATAAATGAGCTGCCGTGATTGTATATATGTTTCAACACTTCAACATATACTGGATCTACACCTTGCCGACTGATGGCCTCCATGACCTTAGGGATTTCTACTGAGTCGAACGCCTTTTTGAAGTCGATAAATGCTACGGCAAGTGGTAGTCTATACTCTGCTGCTTTTTCATCAGTTGATTTATCGAGTGCAGGTGGTCCATGGTCGAGTAGCTTCTTCTAAAGCCAGCCTGTTCACGTGGCTGGTTTCCATCGAGTGTTTTTGTGATTCGGTTGGTGATGATCTTTGTGAAAAGTTTATATACACAGTTGAGTAGGCTTATAGGCCTATAGTTGTTGAGGTCTTTCGGGTTTCCTTTTTTATATAAAAGCATTATGATAGCAGTATTCCAATCGTCTGGGACTTTACTGTGTTTTAGACACAGGTTGAAGAGGACGGCCAGTTTCCTATTGATGGTTTTACCTGCTTTTCGGAGTAGGTCGATGGTGATGTTGTCTGGTCCAGGGGCAGTTCCTTTCTTTGTCTGTTTAATGGCTTCCTTCACCTCTCACGGGGTTACTTTTGGGAAGTCCTCTAGTTGTTTGCCCGTGTCTTGCGTATCTTGCTCATTGTTTTGCAGTCCTTGTTTGGACGAATAAAGTTTTTGGTAGAATTCTTTGGCGCGTTCGACAATCCTGTCTCTGTCTGTTGTTAGGTTTCCATTTTCCTCGAGTATGCTAGTTATTTGCCTTCGTCCCGAGTTGAGGAGTTTGTTTATAGCTTTGAAGCCCCGACCTTTTTCAAGAGTTGATTCAATGACTGCCGTTGTGTATCTCCTAGTGTCTTCTCTTCGTTTCTTCTTGATTAATTTGTTTAGTTCAGCCTCTTCAATTTTCTCCCTCGTTGTTGTCGGTGGCTTGAGGTTTCTGCATTTTTCCATGAGATTTTTAGTCTCATCCGAGATTTTGCTAATGGGTTGTTTGCCCATTGGCTTGAATGTAGAGGCTACTTCAATTATTGACGTTGTCATATTGCTGCTTAGTTCGTTGATGTTGGTGCTGTCTTGTTCAGTAAGAATTCTGAATCTGTTCTTCAATTCGAGCTTGAAAGATTGAACGTGCTCTTTTGGTATGTTTAGAGGCTGCGGTTTTGTATGGAACATTTTCCTGCGTTCTTTATTGGTGTTTATTTGTACTTTACATCGTACCATTCTGTGGTCGCTGCCTACATTGACTTGATTTAGGACTTGGATGTCCTTGACGATATCGTTTTTGTCCGTTAGGATGTAGTCTATTTCGTTTCTTGTTTCGTGATTGGGGCTCCTCCAAGTCCATTTCCTACTGGGTCCCTTCTTGAAGAAGGTGTTCATGATTTTGAATCCATTAGCCGTCGCAAAGTTTACAAGATCTTCTCCTCTCTCGTTGCGTATTTTGTATCCAAATTTGCCGACACAATTTTCATTTCCTTGTCCTACTTGTGCGTTGAAGTCTCCCATGATAACATTGAAGTGTTTTCTGGTGCCTTGGAGTAGGGAGTTCAAGTCATCATAGAAGTTGTCTATTTCTTGTTGGGTTGATTGCGAAGTGGGAGCGTAGACTCGGATTATATTGAGTTTGTATCGTTTTGAAAGTTGTATGGTGACGCTAGCTACCCGGTCAGAGACGGCTTTGAAGCCAGTTACATTGTCTTTCAGGTTCTTATTGATGAGAAAGCCAACTCCACTTTGTTTTGCTTTCTCTTTACCGTAGCTGTAAAGAAGATGCTTGCTTCTCAGTTCGATTAGTTCTTCTCCGGGTCTTCTTACCTCACTAATGCCTATGATGTCCCATTTGACATTTCTGATTTCACTTTCTAGATCAGTTAGGTGCATGTCAGTTGACAGTGTTCTGACGTTGTATGTGCCTATGTATAAATTTGTCTTCTTGTTGACAGTCTTAGAGTTCTGTTGAATTGGTCGTTGTTTGAGCGGTGACTCAGTAGGGACAGAGGGTCCCTTGGTGAAGGATTTGGGTAGTCGCTTTCGGAGCACATCACCCCTACCCAAAGTAAGTGATGTGGCTGAGTCTTTTGGGGCCGATGACCCAGCAGGAACTGACGTACTCTTGGTGTAGTTTTTGGGTAGTCGCCCTTGGAGCATATCACCCCCACCCAAAGCAAGTGATATGGCTGGGCCTTTTGGTACCGAGGTCCCAGCAGGAACGGCCGATATAATATTTGGTGTGCAAATCATGGGGAGTAATGGGCCATGCCCTGCCACGCTGGCTCAAGACGTGTTGGCAGGGGGTCTAGTGGATTGTCCACTGCGGGTCAGTGGCAAAAGAGCTCCACCGGCTCTTGATACACATCCAAACTGTTCTTGTGAAAACAAGAGTGGATGTTCGGAGCACCAAGGTTGAAGAAAAAAAAAAAAAAAAAAAAAAAAAAGAAAAAGTTGGATGTAGATTCCGGTGGGGACGACTTGGAAGATACCTCTCCCTTATATATTAAGTTTTTAACTTAGATAAAGTCCACAGAGGGTTAAGTTTATAAAAAAGGTTGCAACAGCATCGTTAGTCTGGGGACTTCATTTTAGCAGTTGAAAAAGTTTCAATTTTTCCATCGTTCCTTGCTAAATAATTCGTGCCCGTCTCCCAGCAAGAATTTACCACTGATAATAGATACAGCCTGGACATATCCAACACTACATTCGTTTGTTTTTTTTATGGCAAGTCAAAGTTAGGTCGAGGTAGTGGGGGGGAGTATGGGGTCAGTTTAGCTTTTAGATATTTAGATTTCGGCATTTGGGGGAGGGTTCTTTCTTCCCCCCCCCTCCCGAAATAAACCATAGATACTAGTTTTCTTCAAATACTTTTCAGCAGTTTGATTTCGAATCTTTACCTTCTCTTGATTTGAATGTAAATTTGCAATGCTGGAAAACCACTAATGTCCCTTTCTCAGAGAGAAAGAAATGACGCTTTAACTTCTTTTCACCTAATTTCATATTAACACATTCGTATACTACGATCTATTAATTCATCAATCGAGATAGATGATTTCCAGTTTATGGTATTGCAAATAACATTCAAATCCTTTTTCGTCCATATTTCAAATGGTTCACTTTACCATGAAACAAAAAATTAAAAACAAAACGAAACAAAACAAAAACAAGCTTAACAACTCTTAGATCAAACTTCCTTCATCAAAATCTAGAAGAATTCATATTTCCATTCAATACTATTAAAAAAACTGCGTATCCGATTTCAGCTTCTTTTCCGGTTGTTCCTGTGATGAAATGAATCGATCTGTGTCCAGTGAGTGAATTCGTCATTAGTTTTTGCGTACGCAACTCTTCGTGACGTCACTGTTTTTTGATGAGGCCTTTATCATTGTTATGACAAACGAAGAAAAAGTAAAAACTCAATAGCACGAGTCTGACAACGATGTATGATCATAGAATTAAAAAAAATGAAAGATGAACAAAATAAGAATATAAAACCCAGAAATATTGAACGCACACAGAGACGAAAATGCTAGACCAAATAGAAAGTCTACCTTTCACATTTAATACCCGATCGAATAGGACCACCGTTCTAGCAGATTGAGGCTCAGTTTGTTTTCGACGGCCGATAATGCAGTAAGGTCTTTGTCTAACATTTGATTAGAGGGGGAGGGGCGAAATTCAATTTTATGGTTGACGTTCTATGCAGTGGAATCGAAAAGATTCCAAATGACTGGAAATCTCTAAAACAGAAACCGAGAACCGAAAGACCAGTCAAATTTAATTGATATATATATCTATACATACAAACATACACACACACACACATACACACACATATATATATATATATATATATATATATATATGTATATATATATACGCATACAAACATACACACACACATATATATATATACATACATAAAAACATACACACACACACACACACACACACACATATATATATATGTATGTATATATATATATAAAGAGAGAGAGAGAGAGGTAGAGAGAGAGAGACGAATTCAATTGATATATATACATACATATATATATATATATATATATATATATATATATATATATATATATATAAAGAGAGAGAGATAGGAGAGAGAGAGAGAAAGAATTCAGTGCTTCATTGTGACACCAAATTTCAAACTGGTGCGATTGTCAGACAAATCATCAAAGATTCGTTGGCATGGACCCCAAGACAAACCATATACCTCAGATATCTCATCAAATAGTATTCCATAGAAAGAGATATGAAAAAATAAACAAACTCTTGTTTGAAGCAACGAGTTATGTCAGAAAGGTAACTTAGACAACTAAAATATGTAAAATGTATCTATTTTCTAAGAAAGGAAGTCGACCTCTGATTTTGCTGCATAACAACACCACTTTCCAACCTGTGTATGCACTGCAGTGAACGATCATTTAGTTGGGATGGAAAGCTCTTCCACATGAAATAGAATCCATCTAAACACGCAGGTGTGTTACCTGTTTCGCTCCAAGGAACTCTCTTTGTCTGTAAGTGCTTCTAACAATTTTACAGTATCTAAGAATACTTCGAATCAAAGATGGAATCTTCTTTTCTTATGCCGGAGTGCGTAATCGGGATGGTAAGTTCTTTTATAGACAGCGTATACACTTGATCATTACTTTCTGGCAATTACCTGTCTTGCTTCATAAAATATTATTCACCTGGTAGGCACTTTCAACAATTTGAAGATATCGAATCATCTCTCTAAGAATTGATCGGATCAAAGCCGTAGTCATTCTTTTATATTAGAGTACAGCTAAATTCAGCTAAATAGTGGTGGAATGTCATAGAAAGTTTGAGGAAGTACTTTTATGATTAGAAAATGATACTATGAATTTATATGACTAAAAGATTTTGTTGAAAAGACGTTGAAATCTTTTACAAGTAGGTAATAGATAGAAACATACCAGCACAGTTTCTCCTTTTACTGAATACTTTCACAAATATGACGGCATTTTAGGGAAACATCTATTTCTTTTACTATCAGAAGTCTGTCTGAAGGTTATCCATCCATTTAACATCAATGAAAAAAGGGCTGTCTAGGACAATGACATCTTAGTCTCTTTCTCCAAAGTACTCCTCCTGGGGAATCACAAGCTCATTCTAACGTAGTTTCTGCTTTTTGAAACAGTCTACAAAACCCCTTTTCAGGATTGCGATCATCTACTTCACCACATTCTCCTTAATTTTGAACTTTTTGGGAAAGCTCCCTCTTTAAGCTTGATGTTAACTTTGAGAATGGTCAAAAGTCAAACTTTATGTTGGTCTGTCAAACCTCGGTGATGAGGTGTTTTGTCGAAAGGCCCTGCAAGAGACGTAAAGAGAGGCCATGATCGGTTATCGTGAACGTGACTTCCATACAGTACATGTATTCACAAAATGGCGTCTGACTGTCGTCTGGGTAATCTCACGGGAGAATGTGAATTCAAGAATCCCTCTGATTGATTGCCATGTTACATCAATGCCGTGCGACCGGTTCTCGCGATATTCAAACTATCTAGATACTTTCCGGACACACACACACACACACACACACACACATATAGATATGAGAAATAGAATCCTACGTTTGAGAAGAGTTAGCCTTACCTAGCTGTCAATCTCTTTTCAGTTTTCGCCCAGTATGGTAAAGCTCTGTCAATAGGAACACCAATCAGATAAAGTCACTTTTTGAAAATTTAGCCGAAAGCTGGCTTCCTTCAAGCTAGGTGTTGACAAAAAGTATCTTCCTCCACCCAGTTACGTTACAGCAGCGTCTTATTTTTTGGGGAAAGCGTTTCGTCATTCACAGTCCAAATTATTCGTAACGAAATTCAAAGTGAAAAGAACACTCATTTGGTAAGGTTTCGTTTACAAAAATCCGATAACCAAAATTCATTCCCATCGAATCTGACCTCCCAAGGAGTGAAAAGTAGAATACAAAAAAAATAACCCGTGGAAGAAGAAAGAGAATGAACTAGAGGAAGAGAGAAATAGTGACGGTTGTACAGAAAGGAAATAGGGAGGAAAAAGGGGGTGAGTGAGAAAATTGAAAGTGAGAGAAGAAAGAGATTGTTCGAAAGACGGAGAGGGTACGACGAAATGCCAACAAAGGACAAAATTAAAAAGAGAAGAGTGATAGGTAGAAAGAAGAATGAAAGATAAAAAAAAAAAAGATGCTTCCGAAGAGGAAGGAAAAAGGACTGCAGAAGAATAAGGTAGAAAGAAGGGATGAGACTCTAAGAGAAAGAGATAGAAAGAGATGATGAAGAAATCTCAGGAAGAAGAATCTTTCACCTTTGCATACAAAAAAACCCCAAAAAACAGAAAAAGATTAATCGCGACAGTTGTATTTTTCATCAATATTTATCAAATTTACCAATTCAAATGGAAGAAAAATCGTGTCATGACAGTGTTTCAAGTGAGGTGAACATGCCTTGAGAATGAGAATTTGAAGTCATGGTTTTAACTCGGGTCTGAACCACAACCCATGGCTCAAATTCACTTCTATCTGAGCCAAGATACGAGACTCGTTAGTTGTGGTATTCATTACCTCAGATGTGGATATGATAACAGTGTGTACGTGAGATGCAATAAGGTTGATAGCGATAGAAACAGGTGTAAATTAGCAGAGGTGTTGATAATAGATTTAGGGTGGTGAAGGCGTAATGGCCAGATTTAATTTGTCCGGTAGGTCATGATATCACAGATAAAGAGGAGTGTTTATCAACGATACCAATGACTGAGCTGGAAAGTTATTCATTTGTAACATTTGTTTATATAGAGTAATATCTGGGCGCCTCGTTGTAGTGTAATGGTTAGAAAGTTTATTTGATTTGTGAGCCCGAATCTCACTGGGTGATCTTTACTTGCAGGCTTGTAACAGAAATAAGCTATTCTTAGTACATAGGGATCACATTGGATTCGTGGCCGAGATGCAATGGTTTGGAAGCTGATCTTGCAATTCATTATCATTGAGTAGTGAGTTCGATAGCCTCTGAGGGCATCCATACTTACGGTGACAAAACTAAGCCTATGCCTCGTAAATAGTAACTACATTAGGTGCCTCGTCGTCGTGTAATGGTTAGATGGCTGGTCTAGCAGATCATTACAAATAAGTAGTGTAATTGATCTTCAATGGGTGCCTCAAACTTATGACTTTGCACCAAAACTAAGCCATGCTTCGTCAATAACTATTTCAAGTATTATTAATTGCGTTCTAATACGAAGTGAATACTTAAGAAGATTGAATGACCACGACCCTCATCAAATGTCTAGTACTCTCTTCAATATTCTCGTCAACCCTATCACAGCCGTTATTCGAATGATGTCTCATCGTCCTCGCATATCATAGCAGCGCTGTGGTTTTGTACGGTCTCAGCCATGACTTTTTCATCCGAGCTGCTAGGCAATTGCTGACAACTGTAGGTCATAGATCTCATATTTCAAGTACTCTCCTCGGTATTCGCGCAGACCTAAGTAGAGCTGTGATCCATCTGCCGATTAAATACATCTTACAGAAAGACTTCAAAAGATTGGACAAAGAAAGAAAGAATTAACTAAATGAAGAGATTAACCTTGCCCAAATGTTCCAATATATCAAATCTAAACCGAACTTTTACTTTGAATAAGTAATCTGAGTCTACTTTAACCCTTATGAAACAATATATGTTCAAAATGAATTTTGCTGTAAAACATTGACATTTTTGTAGAGAACGTTCAAGACGTCCAACTAATGCAAGACGAACTGAACGAAGAAAGCAAAAAAGTCAGCCTTCACATGAACTTCAGCAAAACGAAGGTCATGTACAACAAACATGTCGGAAATCAACATACAGCGATCAAAATCGAAAACGCAAAGCTAGAGGAAGTAGATCACTACATCTACCTGGGACAACTAATCTCCATGGAATTCTCGAAAGAAAAAGAAATTAAGCGAAGAATCACTCTAGAATGGCAAGCCCTCAGTTGAACAAGATCAACCTTCAAGAAGAAAAGAAAAAATGGTATTAGTCTTTAAAAGAAGGGTTTACAACCATTGCATCCTCCTGATAGTCACCAATGGAGCTGAGATGCAGAACCCTACCCAAGAGACTGATCCTCAAACTGAAAACCGCGCAACGTGCATATGAGAGAGTCATGCTAATGGAGAAACCACGAAACAGCACATCATGAAGGAAGTGTAGAAACAAGGCCGGTAGAATATGAGATGACGAGACGGACTGGATAGGTTCAGAATGTATTGGTCCTGCGATGCCTACAATAGTAATGTGTAGCAAATCCCAGGGAAGGTCTATCTCCAACGATAGACTAATGATGATAAAGATGGTGATGAAACAATTCCTGTTCACATAAACATAAGTGTAACAGGGGGAAAAAAAGGTTTTGTCATAGCAAATTACTATTCCATTAATGCGCTCCATAAACATAGACATGAACGGGAAACGCACTACTAAGATAATACAAGTTTATTTAAAAACCTCATAAATACATAAATGGGTTACTTATATTCATGGAACCAGATGTGAATATGACGGGGAGTGTCACAGCAATAAACCTTGAAAAAGTTTTGTTTCGTAACAGGTTACAATTCTATTTATTCACCTCATAAACATCGTCATAAATAGGAATTTCACTCTAAATATAACCCGAGTTTATTAATAAACCTCATAGACTGATCTATGTTTAGATTTTGCTTAAACCTTAAATAGTTCATGTTCATATAAACATAACGGTAAGAGGATAGAGATGTTTGTTTCACAGCAAATTATAATTCTGTTTATGCACTACTAAACATACAAATAGAGGAGGGCAATTACATTCATGTAACATTTTGTGGATACGGCGAGGAGTGTCATAGCAATAAACCTGTCCTGTCTTTTAATACTCCCGAATCAGGGCCATGGTAAATCAGCTGAGGAACCTCATACTAGCGGGAAAAAAATAACGAATATCAATAAAAGTCTAGCTAGATAATGGACATTAGGGTCTCAAAATAATTTTGGAAAAAAAAAGTCATCGGATAATACGTTCAGGTAAGACTGATCGGATTAAAGATCGATTGTGTGATACTTAGTTGCAGATACTTTGTGACTACATAAAAATGGAAATTGTATATATATATGTGTGTGTGTGAGTATGTGTGCGTTGATGAAAATTGTACTTGGAAGGTGAAGAGAAAAAACTCAAGAGAAAGTGGGTGTTTCATCTTGAAAATTTGAGATGCAACGCCTACTTTCTCCCGAGTTTTTCGCTTTACCTTCCAATTGTCATTTTCATCAACGTTCTACGGGATCATATCCAAAAATATCTATACGTTGAATTTATATTCAAACAAAATAAAATTGCCGAACATATATGCATATATTTATAAAGAGAGAGAAAGAGAGAAAGGGGACTGAAAGACAGAGATAGACAGGCAGACAGAAAAAGCAACTGTTCTTTTGCACAAATGTCTCTGATTTCAAAACAAAATCACGGAGATAAAAGTACAAAACCCTCAAATAGGAAATACATAAGATTGTTTTTGTTTCTAACGTTAATGACAATTCACCATTACATCTACAATTAAATTTTTGCAGAGCTTCGATGCTGGCTATGATAGCTACAAGTCTACAATGGAATAGTTTCCTTATTTGCAAGTCTATTTTCGTGTAAGAAATCACACATTTTTGTCGGAGATAAAAATGGTATTGACTCTGCCGAGAACATTAGAGCTGATAAGACCGTTTGTGACGGTGATCCGAACGCGAGGGCGGTGCTCTTTGGAAATTGTCTGTTTTGTGCCGGCGGATTATGTCTGCGAATATCTTTAATCAACAGCAAACTTCCCACCAGACGACAGATGCCTGGAACGAAATCTTTGATCAGCCCCTCCGGGTAAGTTATTGGAGATCTTTGATGGTCTGATGTCACGTCAATTGCAGACCTTGTCTGTTCATGCATATACATATCGAAATCTGCTGGGATCTATCTATCTATCTATCTATCTATCTATCTATCTGGCTTTCAG
This sequence comes from Thysanoteuthis rhombus, assembly GCA_963457665.1. Lineage (NCBI taxonomy): Eukaryota > Metazoa > Mollusca > Cephalopoda > Oegopsida > Thysanoteuthidae > Thysanoteuthis > Thysanoteuthis major. The sequence continues at coordinate 38,485,835 of OY735207.1, forward strand.
ACTGAACCTTATATAATGTATTCATATTTTCTTCATGACTGTCAATTTCGATCTATTCAATCTGTTAACCTGTTTATATCTATCACAATCTTCAGATAACGGACGATATTAGACTCTGTCGATACAAGTGGTTTATTATCTCTTTCTCTCCCCTCCTGTCCATATATGTATATTTACATATATATATATATATATATATATATATATATATATATATATATGTTCATATCTATCTAGCAATGTATCTATCTCAATCTGTTCATATCTATCTATCTATCTATCTATCTATCTATCTATCTATCTATCTATCTATCTATCCACCTTTTCATCTCCATCTATCTATCCCAGTCTTTTCATCTCTATCTATCTATCTACCTATCCCAGTCTTTTCATATCCATCTATCAATCTATCTATCTATCTATCTATCTATCTAACTATCTATCTATCTATCTGTCTGTCTGTGCACAATTTCAATTCAAAAACTATAAGTAAAGATACAACAACTAGAAATGTCTCCAATGGTGTCACTGGAGATATAAGAAAAATGAGATTCCGAGACAATTATTGAATGATGAATATTGAGTGTTACGGCACTTCTGGCACGCGCTGTGCTCACACACATGTAATTGATAATAGACACTAAGTCTCACCAACGAGGTTTCTGACTTTGATTATTTGTTGTTTTTTTTTGTTTCTTCGATTGCTTCTCTTTTGTATTTGGTCTCTTCTGTTATCCTCTTTCCTTTCTTTCTTTCTTTCTTTCTTTCCTCTATTTCTTTCTTTTGTTGTTAAATTTCGTTCCAACCCTCAAATCCTTTTTCTTCTTCAAACAAGTGTTCTTCCGTCAATACCTTTTCTCTCTCATTTTTCCTACTTCTTTTTCTTCATTCCTTCTTTTCAATCAACCATTCCCATCTTTCCAGTATTCAGAGCTTCAATCTTCATCTATACTTTCATTCTCCTCCTCTTCCATAGTAGTAATTTTTCCCCCCATTTTTTTAATAAAAAAAAAAAAAGAATATTAATTCCCCAAATCCTAATCTTTTTCGTCCCTGATTTCATTGGTCTACAATTTGATTCCTCCATTTTTTATGCTTATTCCATGCTGATGTTTATTCTTGGAGCAGGCGATATTTTCCAGTTGGAAACTTCCTTTTTCTCAACGAAAGGCCTTCATTTTTATTCAAACTGCTGAAGATCAGATCTGGAAGACTCCCCTTTTATCAAACTAACAACAACCATAACAACAGCAACAGCATCAACTTCTACTACACCAACTATTACTACTACTGCTGCTGCTGCTACTACTACTAATACCGAATAAACTACTAATAATTGTGAAATATTAAAGGGTTTTTGAAATCTCTGTATTGTGAGTACAAGAAACTAAAAAAAATGGAGAGAAACGATAGGGAATACGTAGGATAGAGTTTGGGGTACTTTGCATGTATTCAATTTCTGGAATATTCCTACATGCACGTATATAGAGAGGCAAACACTATTTCTTAAGTATCACAGATTTTATAAGTAAAGAAATGTCTTTACAAATGAGTGGGTTCAAAACAATTCTCCAAGTTGAATTAGCCCGACTGCCTGAAGAATCAGCAAATGAAATTCTGTTCTTTATCAGTGAGGACGCTGCAATCCGAGTATTACACACACACACACACACACACACACACACACACACATATATATATATATATATATATATAACCCTTTCGCCTGAAGAAGCCCAAACGGGGAAAAAACATGAACGTGCTTACGCAGCAAACCCTTCATTTCATCATATTTTGAGTTCAATACTAACTTGACTTGATGTTGGAATTTGAATATATCGAGCACCTTATGAAATAAATCCTTCACGGTATTGCATTTCATCATATATATATATATATATATATATATATATATATATATATATATTGTGTTCCTAATTTGGACTTCGTAAAACGTGGGGAATAGTTTGATGGCTGAATAATGATGCGATGAATTTGTACAAATAAAATATTTCGTCGCAAAAATGCTGGAAACTTATGCATCAAAGTGTAAAAGAAAAACTCAAAGTCCAGATAATGTCGACGAAAATGTTAAAAGAACAAGAGAAGAGAGAAAGAAATTTGAACCGAGAGAGGAAGTGATAGAGAAAAGTAGGGCTGAGAAGGGAAGGGGAGTAGAGAGTATGGGGGGAGAGGACGTGGTGTGTCGAGAATTCAAAGGTAAGAGAGGAAGACCGAAGTGGGCGTTAAAATGGTTAGAAGTGTTTCGTCCGATTCTACAGAATGAAGGAGAATTTCAAAACAAACGTACAAAGAGTGTGAAGAGAAGTTTTTCATAAAAAGAGTCAAAATAAGATAGAAAAGAGACGGTAGAATTCTACCAAAATTAGAAGAAAAAAGAAGAACGCAGGAGAGTGATTAGAGAAAATACATAAAAGATAATCGGAAAGAGCTTCATGATATGCGAAGAGAGAGAGAGAGAGAGAGAGAGAGAGAGAGAGAGAGAGAGGGAGAGAGGGAGAGAGGGGGGAGAGAGAGATAGAGAGAGAGAGATGCAGGCAGGCAGACAGACGGACAGGCAGACTGAAAGAAAATGTGAATGAAAAACAAAAAGCTCGAAAGGAACACAAGAGAACGGAAGAAAAAGAAATAATTCAAAGGGGACAGAAAGGACGATGGAATACATAGATAATTGAAGGGAAAATGAAAGAAAGAGAGAAAGAAAGAAAGAAAGAAAAAAGAAAGAAAGAAAGAAAGAAAGAAAGAACAACGTTTGGGAATAACAAAATGGGAACTGTCGGTGAATTTCGAAATACACAAATAAATAAGTGTAAGAATGAAAAAAATAAACGAAGAGATAAAAAAAAGACAAGGAAAAGAAGTAGTTTCGGGAAAAAAAGGAAGAAGTAAAGAGTTTGAGAAAGACAATGGAGGCATTAGAAAAAGAAATACATAAAAAAGAATGGAAAGTATTTTGGAAAAAAAGAAAGGAAGAAAGAAAAACAGTGAGAAAGGAAAATAATTAGAAAAATATAGTGAGAATGAATGACAGAAAAGAAAGCGGACAAAATTAAGGTATAAAAAACGAAGAAGAAACGTAAGTTTAGTATTATGATAGAGAGAGGATAATCAGTGTGAGAGAACATTGTTAGATGTGTAAAAACGAAAAGTCCATTAAAAAATCTTGAGGAAAGATTGAAAACATTGGAAAGAGATAAAATTAAAGACAAAACATTCAAATCAAATGAAAACTACAAAATTCAATGGATGATAAAAAAGCCTATATAAGAATCTTAGAGAGAGATTTGATTGCATTAAACATTAAACAATATTGAAGAGACGAACCTAAATTAGGAAACAGTAGGGACATAAAAGCCAGCATAATCCACTCACACACACGAAGGAAAAAAAAATAATGACAAAAAAGAAAAAAGGTTAAGAAAAAACATGGACTGAAAGAGCTGGTTTTTGTTGAGATTTTCCCTCCCAATTTCACGCCACTTCTAATTGCGGCCATCTTGAAAGTCCTTACTGATTATAAATCGCTTATTTTGGGGGATCTCCATTGCTTTTTTCTTCCTCTCCGTCATTTGCCTTGACTAAATCAGGTGCGCATTTCTGATTGTTTTTTTTTTTCTTCTTCTTTTCCCCGTTTCCTCTTTGTGGACAATAGCCACTGATTGATTAGATCCAAATGCAGATTTTGCATGCTTCAAAGAAAACAAATGCCTGAGAAATAAAAATGAAAATAATGACGGTCCTAACAGCGGCGAGTATCTTTTGAACTTATTTTCTATTTATTCAAACTTTATTCTTCCAGTTTTGTAGTCTGATAGATTCTTCTTCTTCTTCTTCTTCTTCTTCTTCTTCTTCTTCTTCTTCTTCTTCTTCTCCTTCTTCTTCTTCTTCTTCTTCTTCTTCTCCTTCTTCTTCTTCTTCTTCTTCTTCTTCTTCTTCTTCTTCTTCTTCTTCTTATTATTATTATTATTATTTGAGCTGGGTTGATTTTCACACGAGTGGTGACTGCTGGTGTTCATTGTTGACCAAAGTGACAGTAAGCCCCCCCCCCCCAAGACTCCATGACTCTCCTCAGTATTCTATCTGATTTCTGTGGTGCTATCATCTGGATGGTCATGGTTCTTCCTTGAATTTTTTAATCCTCCAAGCTGTTCACCAGGATCTTATTCGTATACAGCGGAACATCAATTATCTGAACGAGACGGTGGGCAGTAATTTGTCCGGATAATTGATTGTTCGGATAACTGATCTAATCATAAAAAAATGGTTGGAACACTGAACACAATTACGGGAAAAAGCACGTTTAAAGGGCTTGATATCATTCAATCGATGAAAAGTGTACCAACACAGGAAATTAGTTACTTTTTATTTTACGAATAGAATCACGTGTCGTTTACACAATGTGTTTTTGTTTTTTTTTACTCTATGTTTACTCAGTCAAGTCAACTTATCATATTTTAACCACCGGAAAGCGAATTCTATTAGTCCATATTTATACACCCCTAAAGTATCCACGACTACGTGCTAAGCAAGTTATATTTGATCCGATCATTGTTGTTTCAACGTGTTTACTATAACTATTTTACAATTAATTTTAGGGTCTAGGATTAAGTTATATTTTTTATTTATATTAGTAATTTATTTCTATTTTTATCTAATTATGGGGTTCACGTTTCGCGAGTGCACACATGCACACTCACACACACACACACACAAACATATACATATATACATATATATATATATATATATATATATATATATATATATATATATATATATATATATTGTGTATGTAGGTGAACTAATAAATATTCAACTATAAACAAATAAATATATGAATTAAATTAGATGTTTGAAATAGTGATCACTATCCCCTATTCCAAATCTCATAGAATGCTTCAGGGCAATTAGGCTAGACTGACCAATAACTCAACATTGTGAGTCAGCCGGGCGGAAAAAAGTGGGTGGGGTTGGAATTCCTGAAGTGTATAAATGGTAAAAAAATTATGTGTTGACTGTTCATTTGAAAATATTTAAAAGTGAAACAGAATGTGCAATCTGTAATGAACCAGAGGAAATATCTTTACTCATGTTATATATATATATATATATATATATATATATATAGAGAGAGAGAGAGAGAGAGAGAGAGAGAGTAAGCATTTGAAAAAGTGGGAAAATATTGAACAGCAGAAAAGACGTGCATGGATGAAAGGTTTGAAAAAAGGTTTGTTACGCAAAGAAATGAAAAATTTAGGGGATAATACTGAGTCATGATTTTATAAAACAGATAATAAATTCAATCAATGGTTTATGTTATCCCTAATGACATAAGCTGACCAATTTAAGAAGAGATTTTTTTATGTTAAATTCGAAAAAAACTACTAAAATATTCGAAAGATTAACGATTCTTAAGCTCAGTTTTGAGGATGGTTCAAACCCTTCTGTAGTACCCCTTTTTTTAATTTTTTCTTTCGTGAATGCATGTTGGATTCCATTGCCTTCATTATTTCCCTTATTTATTGGTAACTTTCTGTTCACGTTCATGAATGGTTATGTCCGGGTCTGAGAGGATATCTTTTGTTGTTGCCAGTTTCCCACGCCTGAAAGATATCTTTGCACACTTATGGAGGCCGAATTTCATTCCTATTTCATCACTGAACTTCTTAACAGTTTACAGCACCCCCCCCATAGCTTACAGCTATCCTTTTCATTGAAGAATAAGTTTTTTTTCTTCTTGTTCCCAGTTTTATATCCATAGGTGTTGTTGTTGAGTTCATTTGAAAGAGGGATGAGGGCTTAACAGAAAAGGAAGTGTGAAAGAAAATCTCCTTGGAAGATTCCGCTGTTAATGGCTATACTCCTGGATTCAAAGGTACCTTTATCGTGGTTGAGGAGGAGTACGGTGTTCCATCGTGCCATTTTATGTTTGTAAGAATCAATGAAAACTGGAGTAACTTAATATATACTTCTATGGCTTTTAGTATCTAAGTATGTGATAAACTATCAAATCTTTCCAGGCTGTACTTAGATTACAACGATTGGCTTAACATTTCTCGAATATCATAATCATCTCTCGAGTTTTCTGGTAGTCGTTACTAATCACTGAATGACAGCAAGTCTCTCAGTGTCTCCAGTCCTCCTCTCGTTGTTCCCACGCATCACTGTTTTTGCACTGTACCTGCCTTTCCAAACTTTACTTACTTATGCTTCTTTCATTATAGCTGTTAAGCCATTGATAGGGACTAGGGGTAGTAATTCTCATAAGTCCAGCACTTTCCTCAGTATTCGATCATACACCAGTAGTGCTCACTCTTATATCCAGTTCCTTCAATCTTGTATTTGTCTTCGGTACAGTTCCTACTGAGCCTTGTATTATTGGTACTGCCCTGATCTTCGTGTTCCACACTTTTTTTTAGCTCTCGTGTCAAGTCATGGTATTTTCCTAGCTTTGCTCTCTTTTTCATGTTAATTCTGTGTGGAGCAGGGATAGCCACGACTTTCATTTAACAGATTCTCTTTTCTTGCCAAAAATCACCAGATCCAGTCTTCCTGCTTGGATGGGGTAGTCAGTTTGGATGTTGGAAATCCAGATTATTTGTGGCTTTCACTTTCCAGTAGAGCTTCCTACATGGTTGTATATCAGTCATTTGCTTTGTTCCCAGTGCTTAACGATTGCTACCCTAGCGTGCTATCCTTGTACGACTTTTAGGCTAGTTTCCTACATTTGTTGGTTATGTGGTTTATAGTCTTATAGCTTTCTCCGCATGAATAGCAATTACTTTTTGTCTGGATTCTGCCAATCCTCGCCTTGATATCGTTTGTCCTGATGCATTTGTTTGGGGCAACCATGATGAGGGATTTCATTTCTCTTTTGAAGTTTCCTCAGCGTTGCCATGCCCACGATCGTCCATCTGCGATATTTTCAATTTGTCTTTTGAATTACCAGTGAAGTTTTTTCAGTTCCCATTGTGAATTTCTTGTTTTATTTGTTGCTCCTTTGTTTCTTTCTTTTTCTGTCGTATTTTCGCAATGCTATGAGCACTTTGTGTAATATCACTGCTTGCTTCACCATCCCTTTTTCTTTAAATCCTGTTTTAGCCTCTTGTACACTGTCTTTTGTGCTGATGTGTCTTCACATATACTCTATTTGTGTCATCTATGGGGTGTACAGCGTTCGTCATGAGTTTCTGAGTTCATCAGTCCTTTGATTAGAGTTCATCTTTTGTCCATTCAAGGAATGAACCAATGTATCTTTCGAATGGCACTTTTTTCACGTGTTTACTCCTTTTATCAAATTTTTGCTATTTAGCTTAATCTTAGTCTCTTCCTTATCCTCATGGCGTATCCCTCTTTTCTATTTTCTTTTCTTCCTGTTTTATCGGGTGTCATTCGACAACTCCTAGGTATTATATTGGTTTTGTATAGATAATGCTCTAATTCTGTTGTTGTCCGGTAAGTCGATTCCTTCTACCACTACCAGCTTTCCCATGTAAATTACTATCAACTTCTATTTTCCTATTCCGAACTCCATCCAATTAATGTTTCTACATAATTTTCCACATTAGTGATAGATATGTGATTGGTCAATGGTTGTTCGCCTGATTCTCCCTTTCAGCATCTTTTTAGATGAGGGTCGTTCCGCCCTTGGTCATTCAGTCTGGGACCTCACATTCATCTTGGCAACTTTTGAGCTGGTGGATGTCTGTTAAGTAGTGCAGTGAATTTCTCAAACCAATATCAGGTCCTGATACGTTCCAGTCAGCTATTTTTTTGGGAAAGTATTTTTGGTGTAGTTTTATTCAATGACATGTGTTCTCCATCATCTATGTTTTGAAGTTTTTTTTCTTTCTTTTATATCATCTAAGCATTAAGATCCTTTGTGCCTTTTTGGGGAATCCCTACACGACATTCCATAAGTACTTCGCCTCTGTGGCGTCTAGTCTATTATTATTATTATTATTATTATTATTATTATTATTATTATTATTATTATTATTATTATTATTATTATTATCATCATCATCATCATCATCATCATCATCATCCTTCCTCAGTATCCGTGCAGTTCCCAGTAGTGCTGTGGTCTGTATTATTATTATTATTATTATTATTATTATTATTATTATTATTATTATTATTATTATTATTATTATTATTATTATAGCAGCAGCAGCAGTAACAGAAGTAGCTTCAGTTGCAAGCACTGTTTGATTACGGGTTATCGTTATCATTTTCACTTGTTGAAAACAATAAAACCGCAAATATTGTTAATCTAACGCGCTTAGCATTATTACTGAAACCAATAACAGTTGAATTTATGCCCGTTTTCTCGTAGAAACTCCCTACTGCAGCAGACATATTGCTATTTGATTTTGTTATAATGTCGACTGTTATTGTTACTGCTGTTGTTGTTGTTGTTGTTGTTGTTTCGCTTGCCTCCTCCACCCTACCCCCCCAACGTTCCAACGGCGTCGACCATACAGCTGAGCCATGTGGTGACAGTGGTATTCTATCTTTTATTGCTACTTGCCTTGTTCGTGGTGGGGAGTCGGCGTGCTGACTGAGTCAGCCAGAAAATTCAATTAACCAAACACCAGTAGAAGGAATTGTGTAATCTCCAAGATTAGGAAAGATGGCGCAGATAATGATACGCTCGCCTGCCGATAGAGGGTGTATTTGTTAAGGATTAAGACGCCTGTGCACGCTCCTGATTTTTGGCGTGCATGCGCGTGGCAGACGACCATCCGGCTATGCGTGAGGGATTTCAGGGGATTCATTCCGTCGGTTTACGCATGCCTCTTCGTATACGTGTGTGTCTGAGCGCATGTACTTGCTTACATGTATGCGTGTGCGTGTGTATGTTCGTGTGCATGTATGTAGTGTATGTGTATGTGTATGTTTAGGGATTGGACACGTTCTTCAGTGTTGGATAAACTTGAGGAAAGAAGTTGAATATCGTGTACATAAACGTGTGTATTTATTTGTGTATACGTGTGCGTGCGGTTCTGTGCGTTTTAAAATGGTACGTGTGTGTTTATCTGAGAGTTTTCGTGTAGGTATCTGACTTAATATGATTGGAAGACGTCCCTTCACGAACTCTCATTATATTTAAGTATTAGAGGGCCCCTGAGACTCGAATCTTCCGTTTTTTTAGAAACCGTAAACGAAGACTGTCACCAAAACGGTCAACATAGATTTCATAAAATGGGTCAGACTGGTTAGCTATCTATGTTTGTGTCGCTAGTACAATTTGTACTAATGAGGTGGGAGGACTGAAAATTTTAACATTTACGCATTATGTTTAAAAAAAATCGCCCCACAATAGTTTTTTTGCGGGTACCAATTTACAATGTGAGTTTATACTAAATTAGTCCTTTGATTTATGTGCTTCAGCGTTCACGCTCGTTTCTTGAAAATTCGAACTTCTTCAGTGATCATGACCCAAAAAAGGCACGAGAAGTGATTCATTTTTTGATACCCCTCATTTCAATTTTTTTTTATTGATCACCCCAAACCGGCATGCTACCATAAGAAACCGATCATGTGACATTTTCCACTGATTGAGTAACAAGACCCGATTTCTTTATTAATCATTTTCTCAAAACCCTGTTTTTGAATTAGGAATGTAATAAGATACGGCATCTAGAAAGTACCCAACCATTTGATATCCACAGAGATTGCTGGGACACTGGCGCCTCAGTTCCCTTCAAAATAACCCCTTAGGACCTCGCATAATTATCCAGGCAGTTTTTCAACTTTTCAAAACAGTCATTTTCCCCGAATTACCGTCAGCTGCTTTGGTGCGTTCTCCTTAATCTCGTTCAAGATCCTAAATCTATTTGCGGAAAGCCAGAAGTAGCTTTGATCCAAACCTTAAATGAAGGGCGCTTACATCATTACTGCAACGTTTTGGCCAGAGTACTCGGTGTACGTAAGGTAAGATAGCTGGTCAATAACTGTGGTGAAGAATTTTTGTGAAAAACGGAATCTCTCTCTCTCTTCTTGTACGCATGAATATTGTCGAATGAATCGACCAAAAATACTGCGTCAACAGCAGAAACAACACAAAAGTGAGCTTAGTAGCCTGAAAAATTCTCTTTGATAATAACTCTTCTATAAGTTATAAACTGTGTGTTTGGAGTTCAAACTTTTCTGCGAAGATGTAAAGATCTTGCATTCGAATCCAAGCAATCATTGTGTGAAAGCTCTCAAAAAATTAAAAAAAATAATGCTTCGAAACTTCTATTTCTAGGAAATATGGGGATGTTAGATAGTTCGGTAAAGGGATAATAATTCATATATACATTGAATAGTGACGGTAATAAGAGAGCAATCTATTCGTGGCGCCAACTGTGCAACTTCAAAACATGCCTAACGGTCGACAGAGGAACATTACTGTGAATTTGGTTACTGTTATAAAAACTGGTATGAGTCGACATGGTTGGCGTCTCCCTTTCTCTCTCTCTCTCCTTCTTCTTCTTCTTCTCTCTCTCTCACACACATACACATATGTACCGCTTTGCATCGCCAGTCTATCATCATCATCATCATCAGTCTTTTAGCGTCCGTCGTTGGACATAGACCTTCCCCAGGATTTGCCACACTTCTCTATCATGGGCGTCACGGAGCCAGTACTTCCTGAACCTGTCTAGTTCATCTCTCCATCTAATATTTTGCCGGCCTCGGTTGCGCATATGGTCTCGGGGAATCCATGTTGTGAGTCGTGATGTCCATCGATTGTCAGCCATTCTTGCAACATGGCCAGCCCACCGCCATTTGAGATTTTTTATGGATTCTATGATGTCTCTAACTCTTGTCTTTTCCCGGATGTGTTGTGCTGTTTTGTGGTCTCTCCATGTGAGGCCCAGCATTATTCTTTCATGTGCACGTTGCATGGTTCTCAGCTTACGGGTCTGTTTCTTGGTTAAGTTCCATGTTTCAGCTCCATAAGTGACTATTGGGAGGATGCATTGGTTATACACCCTTCTCTTTAGGATTAATGGGATCTTATTATTTTTGAAGGTTGAGCTAGCTCTGCCAAAGGCTTGCCATCCTAGTGTGATTCTTCGCTTGATTTCTTCTTCTTTTGAGGGTCTCATGGAGATTCGTTGCCCTAGGTAGATGTAGTGGTCTACTTTCTCGAGTTCTGTGTCCTCGATTTCGATCTTAGTGTTCTTATCTCCAATGTGGTTGTTGCACATGATCTTCGTCTTGCTGAAGTTTGCCTTCAAAGTCCTGTCATTGTAGATTAAATGTTTTGCCTAACAAAAACTACGGGAAAAAGTAAGTAACGTTTTTGTCTACTTTTTAAAGACACTACGAACCAACGTTAACTAACAGTTCACAGGACGATTCCTTTGAACAACTATTCGAATATACTTGCTTTCAATTATCGATTGCATGTACCCATATGTTCGTATGTATACTCACTATGGACTGGGGCATCGAGTCTGACTGATCTCCTTTCTTTCTGCACTAGTAATGTTAATACAATCAATTGATTATGCTTGCAGACCACGTTGATGCGTGAATTGGACAGCCTCTGGAAATCTGGACGGATAAAGTCATCTCCAGTCGGTGGCTGTTCTTTTGTCGCGTTGTAATATGCACATCTTTCCTCAATACGGTGTCTCCTGAAATGTCCCTGGCTCTTGTGACAGATCTTCCGCCATCCAGTTCTATTCACTGCCTTCCCAAGTCCCCATTGGCAATGTTGCATGTCTTGAGAGTTGCATACAAGATATTCTGGTATCTCTCTTGTAATGACACCCCGGATTCTCTGGCCGTGGGTGAGTTTCCCATTGGACAGTGCCTTGGATATCCAGTTGTCGTCCATGCAAACCATGTATCTTGACCCACAGAGCTGATCTCTCATAAGGAACACCTCGATCCCTATGATCTTACAGCCTTCAATAACCTCAGTGTTTGGTATTTTGTCAGTCCATGAGATATTGGAAGACTTACGAAGTTCAACGGGGCCGTCATTACAACCGTGCAGTAGACGCTCTGCATGCAGATATATAAACCTATATGTTTGTTGAGGATGTGAGGTAATTCGATACAAGGATGGTAATTTGGCAATTGGATGGTGAGAAGAACTGAAGAAAAAAAGAAGTGTTACAACTCAAACATTTTTATCACCGAACAGGCATTTCGTTGGTTCCCCTAGCTTTTTCAAATGGCATTTGCAGCGGTTGCAGAGAAACTGTATGTTGTTTACATGTTTGAGACTGGGGAATGAAATGAGGAAACAGGATTATTAGGTTGTGTTTTCTAGTTGTTCAGTAGGAGAGATAGGGGTGTTTGTTTCTGTGTCAGCGAGACGAAGTTGGTCAAAATAAGGAATGTCAGTGAGATGAGGAGTTAAGATGAAAACAGTCAGGTTCTAGGAATGTTTGTGTCTCTACGGGTGCTTTTAAAATGAAGAGGTAGTGTCTGTCATTTAATGGTTACGTGTTCATATATACGGGGACGGAAGGAAGCGGGGAGTGTTATTTGAATTTTTTTTTTATTGAAACTTTTCACGAGTGAGTGAAAGAAAGAGAATGTCTATCTCTTACAAGAGAGTGAAAGAAAGAGTGAAAGAGAGAGGATGTTTAAACAAGAGAGAGAAAGAGAAAAGCTTTTTATGATAGAGAGGGGAATAGAGATTCTCTTTTCAATAGTCTAAAGAAAGATCAATTCTTTTTTTTGACAACTTATAAATACTAGCTGGAATTTTGTTTCAACTTCAATTTTGAATTCAAACTGAAATTTAACATAAATTTGAAATCTGTAAATAGATATAAAATAAACACAATTCCAACGTCTATGGACCAATTTAACCGATTTAACCTTTCAACATTAGTCCCCTTCCTTCTCAAACTTCAGTTTTAAATCATTTTTTTAAATCAACTATATCAAACCATGTCCGATTTCATCATAAGTAAACTATATCTATTACATGACTCTACGGTAGGCTGAACCCTACACCATAAAACCCAGGCCCTTCGAAATAAGCACCTTTTGAACGGGCGTGCCGTAGTATTTACAAAATCAATTGCGTTTCTTGATTTGTTAAATTTGATTCCCCGCTTGCGTTTTGTCGAATGTTTTCTTTTTTGCTGGTGTATATATTGATTATACGTGACTGTATTTCTTCTACATATATTTTAATGTACACAGATCTGGAACTGGGTGTTTAGTGTTCGTGTTCAGCGAATATGAACATTCTCCTTAGCATGATCATTTTTTTCCTCTCTGACGTTCTCACTTTTTGACATCCCTTCCTTCTTTCCTCCTTTTTTCTTTCGTTCTTTCTCTCCTTTCTTTCTTTCCCAGGCTTTCTTTCTTTTTTCTGACACTTTCTTTTTTTCTTTCTTTCATTCATTTTTTGTTCCTTTCTTTCTTTCTTTCTTTCTTTCCTTCTTTCTTTCTTTCTTCCTTTCATTCATTGTATCTTTCATCCATAGTTTCTTTCCCTCTTTCCTCCAAGCATTCTTTCTTTCAAGTATTCTTTTTTATTTCTTCCTTTCTTTCTTTCTTTCTTTCTTTCTTTCTTTCTTTCTTTCTTTCTTTCTTTCTTTCTTACTTTCTTTCTTTCTTCCTTTCTTTCTTTCTTTCTTTCTTTCTTTCTTTCTTTCTTTCTTTCTTTCTTTCTTCCTTTCTTTCTTCCTTCCTTTGTTTGTTTGTTTGTTTGTTTGTTTGTTTGTTTCAATCTTTCTTTCTTACTTTCTTTCCCTTTTGCTACTCTGGCAGCTACTATGAAACAACACTTATCTCCCTCCTCCTCATCCACGACTACTTTCACTCGTTTGAACATCAAAAAACTTTTTCAAATCTTAACATTTTTCAAACTTCCCCTTTTTTATAAAAATTAATATAACATTAAAAAAACAACAACAGTAAAATAGATCCTCAACCAGTAAAGAGATAGTCTTATCTAATTCTTGCTCTTTAATAAAAAATAACGCCAAAAGAGAAAATATTCCTTTTGTTATACAGACATTTTTCGAATCTGGTTCATGTGGTAACTTATCAACCCTTCACTGCTTCACACGACGATTTCTCGAAGTTACCTTGTGTCCTTTTTTTGGAAGTGAGAATAAGGTAAAAGAAGATGGCGACACAAAAGAAGATCTTCTGATAATGAGAGATATCATTCAGCTATACTAAAGCATTGCTTCTTGAATTATTTAGCACCATTTATCCTCAATGCTTCATTACAAAATTCTCTTTTGTTTCGATCATTATTACCTTATAATCACTTCTGTATAATTTTACGCTTAATTTATTTTGTATTATGAGCAAACACTATGAATTAATTCGTTGCTTGAGTTTTTTTCTTTTTATACATGATTTAAACATGCTGACAATTTGTAAAGACGGCTAGGAGTTACGGAAAATTTAACACAGAAAAGCTATTAGAATTTTTCTCTTTTACAAGAAGTTAGCGACGTAGATTAATGGAAACAATGTTTTCTTGCTGTATATGTTTACCACAAAAATTGTCTATTTGAATAAATTAAGTTATTCGCCCTTTCATTTTTCATTCACCCTTCATTTACACCTCAAATTTCAAATTAGGGTGTAAATAAATATTTATTGACTCATAGACATTGAAGGTCGGGGGCTACCTCCTCCGTTTTATTTTTTTTTTTTGGTTTCATAATAATAATGATAATAATCACCATCATCATCATCATCATAGTCGTTGTCGTCGTCGTCGTCATCATCATCATCATCATTCTTTCATCGTCCGTCATTGGACCTTCCCCGACATTCGCAATACGTCTCTATTATGGGCGTTGCAGAGCCATACTTTTTTGACCTGTCCAGTTCGTCTCGCCGTCTCATATTCTGCCGGCATCGGTTATGCATTTGATATCTGGTGATCCATGTTGTGTGTCTTCATGTCCATCGGTTGTCTTCCGTTCTTGCAACAAGACAGGTCCATTACCATTTGAGTTTCTTAACGGCTTCTATGATGTCACAGGCCCGTATTTCCCCCCATAGTATACTGTGCAGTCTTGTCTCTCCTTGTTGGACATGATTCTTTCATGTGCACGTTGCGTGGTTTGTGGTTCAGTTTCTTTGTTAGGCTCCATGTTTCAGCTCCATAAGTTTACTAACTATCAGGAGAATGCACTGGTTGAATACTCTTCTATCAAGACTAAATTTTCTTTTTTTTTATGATGGGGCTTGATCTACCAAATGCTTGCCATCATAGGCCGATTCTTCGCTTGGTTTCTTCTTCACCATAGAAAAGAAAGAAAGATGGTATTGAGAAACAAAAATTGAAAGAAATGTGATAGATTGGAATCTGTTGAAACGGTCATAAATTTTATAATATATTTGCATTTTCCCTCCTTGTCGTGATAATCGACCGATTGTTGTATACATTTGTATCATAATTGTTTTCTGGTCGCGTTTTGATTTCTTGGACAATAACTTCGATCTAATCTGCACTGTTCATGAACAGCTTCACTCACTTTCCTGTTTACAATGGCCCCGACCTCTGCTCCTCAAACAAGTCTTTCACATGATGCTACTGATTGTAATAAAAATTACTTGAATCCTACCAAACGCAGAAAACTTTCTTACTCTTGAAGATTTCACGTGGATCGAATCGTTGAAAACTCTTCTGGATCTGGGCATGATTTTCTTCGTTTTAGATTCTTGTGATAAATCGATTTTTCAGGGCTATAGAGTAGTTTATCAATTTTTTTTCTGTATCATGCAAGAAAAGAAAAAAAACAAGAGAATAAACACTGACGCTGTTCGTTTTTTAGTGTCATTTACAACCCATTTCCCATCTTCAGAGATGTCCTTGATACTTACAAACGAAGCAGTATAGTTGAGTGATTGTGTATACAGAAGGCACTAAGGTTCAAAGGCTCTTCTAAGATTTCCCTAACTTTGGGCAAGTGCTTGTGCTGGGGCCTTTTGCAACAACTCCACCCCAACACATTCTCATATGCACACAGATACAAGCACGAGCACACACACACGCACACACACATGTATGTATCATCTCATCTGTTATATAAAGCGACTAACTGTTTGTCACTGTGCCACCCCCTTAAGCATGGGTGCAGCTCAGTCAAATTTAACACAAATTTGGCATGTATTTTTCATTTTCTAAAAGAGTGCTATACGTCATTGTTTCGTTTTTACGAAAACAAACGACGCAAAAACGAAAAAAAAAAAGCATTTATTTTCCGTTTTCAAAACTCTCAAAAACTTCTCTGTTTAAATTAATTGTGATTGTTTTTTCTTCACTTTACAGCTTAACGTCAGACGAAAGATTCTTCTATAGCTTTCCAGTCATTTGGGGGAATATATATATATATATATATATATATATATATATATATATATATATATATATATTCCCCTGAATGACTGGAATATATATATATATATATATATATATATATATATATATATATATATATATATATAGTGGACTCTGCTTCCACATGATAATATTAACACATACTCACACAGCACACACCACTGAAGATGGGACTAAATCCCGAAACATGTCTGGACCATTAACATCTACGGATAAATAAATCTCAACTCAAAATACTTTACACCCGAGTCTGTCTCACTCTTTACAGTTCATATTATATATATATATATATATATATATATATATATATATATATATATATATATATAAAAGAAGCACAAAAATTGGTCCCATCTCAACGTTTGCAATTTACCTATAATGTTGAAATTGGAAGAAAAATGTTTTGTGCAGATTGGAAAAAAGAACAGGAAAAATAATGCACCTCTTACATAAATAGTTTTAACATTCAGCTATAAATACATTAATTTTGGAGTTTGAACAATCTATGAATCATTATGCAGTTTGTTCAAGCTCTGAAACAGCAATAATGTACATTGTAACTCTAAAAATAACGGAAATATCAACTTAGAAAAAAAGGTTCGTTTGACACTTATCATGTGTGCTCGCTCATATGTATATATAGACCGTACAAAAATAGAAATCAACATGTAAATCACCATTAAAAGTTGATTTATGTGTGCACACATACACTTTATCCGTCTGAATATATATATATATATATATATATATATATATATATATATATATAGATAGATAGATAGATAGATAGATATATGTGTGTGTGTGTGCACGTGTGTGCGTTTATATGAAATCGGTTTTTGCTCAAGTTGATTAAATCGAATTGGAAAATCGATCTTTTTTTATTGAACAGTACACGTCGATATTCGAAAGACACCTTTCCCTTCTTCATGAAAATAGACAAATACTTTATAATAAAGTCATTAAGGATAAAGCATAACAGTCATCATTCAACATGCAAAATCTAATGCACTACTTCGAATTGATGGTCAGAATTAAACAGTTACATTTCGATTGTATGTTAGTTGATCAAGAGCGTTCCGATATTTCATGATAAAGATTAAAAGATATAATCATAAGGGTGTGAAAACTGACGGAGACGCACGTTACGACTTTGGTTTATTCACTTTCATTTCGTCTTTTCGTATTTCAGTTAGGTACCAAAGATCATCAAATGAAAGATCGAAGAGAGACTATGGAACTATTCGAGTGTATGTTCTTATGTTAATGCTTTCCAAAAAGCACAAATTGACTCTTGCAATAGGCTTGTGAATTTTTACAATATTAGCATTCCACTAACTTTTTAAAAGCCTTAGATTTTTTTGACCAACAAAAATGGTCTCCAATCATGATTTCTTCTAGTAGTATTTCTTTCAACTTAGTTACTCTTTGCAGCACCTACCCAGACAGTTATTGTAATTAATTGATGAAGTACTATCGACCATAATCATATTTTGACTAGACTCTCCTCCATCTTGATTTATCTGCCCCGTGCTGTTCCGGAATGACTGTCTGAGTAGAAGCGATGAAAAGATCAAGTTGAAAAAACACTGGCTTAAAAGTAATAATGGCTCACGATACTTCATCAATCAACAAACGTCGAGATAGTATTGTTACTAAGAACCGTTGACTGACTGTTTTAACGATTGCGATAAAAAGCAGCCGAAATTGAGATGAAAGAAATACGAGTCAAAAACTAGAAGGCACTCTATTTTCAGGTGTAGTAATTTTGCATTAATCGACCCGAAATCTGATCAACATTGCCCACCCTTCAATAGATGTTATTGAAATTCATCGAGTACTTATGGAGATATCGTGTGGACAGACATGAGATTTTGGCAATACCATGTGGTGCATATTCATGACTACTAATGGAAGGGGGATAATTGTGAATGGATCCACCCCAACATCGAACAATTTCTTATGTAGCCTACTGCCCACCCTTGCACAAAGTTTCATTGAATTCTATAAAGAGCTCTTGGAGATATCGTCTCAACAGTCATGAGAGTGTACATAAATTTATGAAGTGAAAACAAATATATCTCAATCCTAGCAAAAATGTATATCCGCCCAAAACTATAGCCAACTCATCCTTTTCCCATTGCCTTACCTTGCACAAAATTTCATTGAAAGCCATAGTGTGCTTTTCGAGATATCTTGTAGACAAACGGAAAGACACGACTGCATACATATAGCTCTCTAATCTCGCTGGCAGAGGTAATTAATAATGGTTGACCATGTTTCATCCAACAATGATAAAAATTCCAGAAAATGCTCTTATCGGAAATCGCTCCTTTCCTTCTTTCCCAGCTTTTTGATCGCATTTCGCGTGGTGAGATCAAGTACATTGATTCGTGTTCTGAAATAGTGAAAATGAAAAAAAAAAAAAAAAGGCCTTGATGGCTAATCGATGATGCCAAAAAATTTCGTCAGTGAAAAAAAAAGATGGCAGAATTCTGCCAAAATAGATATCGATTTAGGGAATAAAAACTGTTCATTAAAAAAAAAATGTTTTTCTCTCTCTTTCCTTTATAATCCGTTTCTCTTTTCATTCCGTTTATACATCATTATTACTTTCATTTTTATCCTTCCTCTCCTAATCATTCAAACTTTTGACACACGTATACTTTCACGTATGTTGAATATATACCAGAGTGTTACCCGTCATATGACGGTATTTTAATGGTGGCAGGAAAAAAAAATCATAGGAAATAAAAGTCAGTTGAAAAAAGTCACAGAACTCAGGATACAAATTATTGAATATGTTGCCCAAAAGATAAAGAAAAAAATAAAAGCATTAAATCTGTCTAAATTGACATAAAAATATCACTTATTTTATTACTATATAGAAATTACATGAATACGTACACATATACATATATACATACAGATGCAGTCATTCTGACTCTTTTCTTTCATCTTTGTTCTCTCTCTTCCTCAGTTTTTCCTGTATGATAATATGAATTATTACATATAAAAAAAAAAAATTTGTCAAAAAATACAGGAAACATTTGCCTCAATCGAGGTGATTATAGATTGCATTATACTATATCGAAACTTTTTTTTGAAACTATCCCCCGTCATAATACGGCCATTGTATCATTTGGCGTAGACAGCGTGAATAGAATAAACAATCAATAGAATGTGGCTGCAGGAGGAAATTTCCTGTCAATTTCATTGTTTATTTCATTTACGTTGTCTAATCCAAGTGATGCATTAACCGTGAAATAACGGGAGATCATTTAAAACAAGTTTCAATATAATATAACGCAACTTATAACCATTCACTCGGATCATATATCCATTTCTTGATATATATATATATATATATATATATATATATATATACGTAATTACTGTTTAGTTTAGGGGATTGGCATAAGAATTTATTTGAATTAAAATATAATGAGAAATAAATGAATCGTGAAAAACATTTTGTGCATAATAATACTTGATTTTCCTCAAGCCCTACAGCTGAATTCAAAAAAATATACATCCATTTCTTAATGTATATATATATATATATATATGATACTCTCGAGGGGGTCGTTCAATTCCACAGCTACCTCCAGCATTTGCTTAGGGAAGGAAACTACAAGAAATTTTTACCCTAGGGATTGTACCGCCTATTTTTCTACGTAAGTGAACATGGCATACAAACCTATGGTATAATGGGTGGTATTGGCAGTGTGCAAGCCACACTTCAAATGGGATCATACATATATATATATATATATATATATATATATATCAAGAACCTTAGAATTAAGAAGTGTGTGGTATTCCGAACTCTTTTCTCTTAAGGGTGCAGCTAGCTCAGTTGGTAGTGCAAAGTCGCATTAAGATTGCTTCTTGGTGTTCGATTCCCACTCGTCACTCATTTACATGGTCAATTGTTCGATTTTCTCGGTTAATCCCGGTGCTGGACGAAATATTTTCCCAATATAATATCTCAACAATTGTACACACACACACACACACATATATATATATATGTATGTATATATGCGTGTGGGATACAATTAATGCAGCCAAGCCAGAGATTTGTCACATATGTGGCATGTTAAAGTAACAGTGGCAAGTTTTTAACCAAACGTCATAAGTTAATGTAATTAAGATAAATCCATATTTCAATGTAATGTCATAAACAGGCAATCTTTTTCGCAAAACCCCTGTTACATGATCTCCGAAAGCCGTTGAAACGAGTATAGAATTAGTATCAAATTCGAGTATAAAGGAAATTGGAAACTATTCTTGAATATTCCTTCGCAAAGCCAAGCCGTGATAAATGTAAGTTTCATTTTATCTATCTCAAGAGCTAACGACTATGTATGCATCTAGGTCTGTTCCCATTTATCTATATTGCGTCAGTGAGGTCATGTATGTTCAAAATATGTATATAATATGTGAACCTATCGGAGATTGTTGTCAAGGTAGTATATCGATATCTGTCCATTTCTGTCAGCCTTTAACCGTTTCCTTGTTCGTAAGTACCTCTTCATCTCTCAATCAATCTATCTTAGTTTATTCATATTCATCAATCTATCGCTCTTTATCTATCCCAGTCATCTATCTATCTATCTATCTACCCCAGTCTTTTCATATCTATCTTTCTATCCATCTGTTTATCTATCCCAGTCTTTTTGTACATATCTATCTAACCCAGTCTGTTTATATCTATCTATCTAGCTATCTCTCCGTCTTTTCATATCTATCTCTCTATCCCAGTCTTTTCGTATCTATGTATCTATCTATTTGTCCCAGTCTTCTCATATCTATCTATCTATCTATCTATCTATCTATCTATCTATCTATCTATCTATCTACATATCCCAGTCTTTCTATATCTATCTATCTATCTATCTATCTATCTATCTATCTATCTATCTATCTATCCCAGTCTTTCCATATCTATCTATCTATCTATCTATCTATCTATCTATCTATCTATCTATCTATCTATCTATCTATCTATATATATATATATCACGTAAAATACTCTGTAAAGTTTGTCGCTGCCTCTTAACTCACAAAACCAAACTTTACACTTTTCATTGGTCGGCTGATGTCGGAACCTCACTGGGCCAACTCCTTAACACTTGTTGGTGGGAAGTGTAGATGAATATTACGAAGGCAAAATGTTACAAAGACATCGTAAGAGAACATTACTTGAAAGATAAGAAACTACTACTACTACTACTACTATAATAATAATGATAATGATAATAATGATAATAATAATGGTGATGATAATAATGATTATAATAATAATGGCGATGATGATAATAATGATAATGATAATGATTATAATAATGATAATAATAATGGTGATGATAATAATGGTAATAAGAAGAAGAAGAAGAAGAAGAAGAAGAGGAAGAAGAAGAAGAAAGAAGAAAAAGAAAGAAAAAAGAAGAAAGAAGAAAAATCTCTTAACCCTCATAACTGATGCACCCCTCAACCTGCGACTCTGTTGGCTTTTGTGTCGCTCTAAGCTAAGAGCTTAGCGAATACGTGATTGTTTGCGCAATGAAAACAGTTCCGCGGGCCCTTGCGAAGAAATGTGGAGAAATGGAATCCCGAGGAGTATCAAGACTTTGCTCAAGAAGAGAATATTCTGTGGAACCCGAAATTCGTGCTCATAAATAGTGATGTAGTTGGTCGTTCTCATAAATAGCTGAGTGGTTTTTGATGGTTACAAATAGCAACATATCTGCCATCAACTCTTGTAATTGTTGCGCGAGGTTGGATGAAAAACCAATTTAACGGGCAATGAGAGATCGCCTAAATAAAATCTTCTCACTCCGACGCGATGAGTCAGTGTATTCATGTACTTCCAAAATATGGAATATGGGCATGCCTTAGATATCTAGGGGTTAAAGGAATTCCATGTACATAGAGAATCAGATACATGTACATACATTCAGATATAGACATACGTATACGCACGTACGTGCAATCATGAAAGCAGGCTTCTTATATCATGTGTAAGCACATCTATATAAAATGAGATGAATGTAAAGAAGAAAATGATTGTGTGTGTGTGTGTGAGAGAGAGAGAGAGAGATAGAGAGAGAGAGAGGGGGGGCAAGAGAGTGAAGAAACATATATAGATAAGAACGGGAGAGGAGAAAAGGAAAAGGAGAAAAGGAAACAGGAGGAGAGGGGAAAAGAGAAACAGAGAAGGAAAACAAAAAAACAAAGAAACGGTCTAGGATGGAAAAAGAGAAAGCGAAAGGGAGGGGAGAAGGAAAAAGAAGAGGAAAGCGAAAGAGAGGATGGGGCAAAATGAGAAAAGGAAAGAAGCAGACAGAGAGTGACAAAGAAAGAAGGCAAGAGAGAAGTAGAAAAAATGCAAAAAGGAAGAAAGAAAGAAAGAAAGAAAGAAAGAGGGAAATAAGTAAAGAGAGACGGGGAAAACAGAGTTTAGTAGATAGAGAAAAGGGAGAAAGAGGGGAGAGAGAGAGAGAGAGAGAGAGAAGGGAAAAGACAGAGATGCTGAGAGAGAGAGAAGAGAAAACAATGTTTTGAAGGAAGACAGCTGACTACCTGGGATTTGTGAGGAATGTAGGCGTTTCCCTGGGTGTTAGTCTGGTTGGACGGATAACTTGATGGATGTTGGCAAATTCGAAGCAGCTTGGAATCCGCGTCTAATTCTGTAAATCTCTCTCGTCTAACACAGCCTTAACGATGCTGCTCGGCATAGCGATGGTGTCCAGCATTAGTGGAGTGATTTGATGGGCAACAGAGCTGAAACGTGATAAAGACAATTGACCAGTTAAACCACAGAGATCAGGAAAGAAAGAATATATATATATATATATATATATATATATATATATATATATATATATATATATATATATATATATATATATATATATATATATATATGTGTGTGTGTGTGTGTGTGCGTGCGTGTGTGTGCGTGTGTGCTTATACTGTAATGGTTCGGGTTGAATCCCGATGTATACAAGGTTGGTTCAGAAAATAGCCAGTCTTTTTGAATATCTTGAAAACCGGTTGCGTGACCTTGATGTAACTAGGTAACCAATCAGAAGAAACTTCACGAGGGGGCGGGGGCTAAGTCAAGATTGAGATGCCATCGTGTGAGTATGTGTACCGTGTGGCAATTGCAATCACAATGCCCGAGACGGTCCATTTTGCACGTCTTGTATAGTTTTTCATCCCATGCAGCATTGTCAGACCCTTTATAGTCAAGATTTGGCTACCCGGGACTCCTGGCTTTCCACACAGAGATTTCTGACCATGCGCAAGATTAAAGGGAACGCGTCGAGGCAGCCGGTGGTAATTTCAGAAGAGGAGCTTGCAGTACATATTTGTATTAACAAATTTTGCATTGATAAATTTTTAACAAAATCGTTAAATTAGCGAACACCACCGTCCTTGTGTTACTATTCCAGTAACGATAAGGCGTTTCAAAATGAACGCTTACGGTCTTGTATGACTGAGAGAGAGAGAGAGAGAGAGAGAGAGAGAGAGAGAGAGAGAGGCGAGAAACGAGGGGAAGAGAAGAAAGGAAAAAATGACATTAAAAAAAACAAGAAATGTGGGTCGGAAAGGAAACAATGTTGCCTGGACATTAAGGGAGAAAAAAAAAATAAGAGTGAGGAGGAATGAACGAGGGAAAGAATCGAGCCCGAATGTAACCATGGATTCCGTGTCATTATTTTGCCATCAATTTCCTCCTGAATGGCACCCGCCCGGCCCGGAAGCAACAACTGGATTACGAACTTAAATTAACTAAAAACCGCCCAAAATGTCCAAAACAAATTTGGCAGGGATCCATTTCAAAATTTAGCTGACAGGAATTTCCTGATCGGCTGGCCACAGCAAGTCCGGAACTATTACGAAACCAGATTGACGCGTATAAATATACAGGTTTTCCCCCACTATCCACGAGTAGTGCATTCCTGTGAAACCTTTAGTCAGCCAAAACTATGTAAAATGAAAAAACAATTGCCATTAATTCATACGGTGATTTTTTTTTATCGTTCTTACGACTCCAAATAACCTCCCCTGTCAGTTTTATGGGAAGTGTAAGACCCGGACGTGCTCTCTTTAGTTTTTCTCATACATTGACAGGTTGCAAACAGATCCACAAAATTGTTTAATCTCGATGTTCACAGATAGCTGAGGTAAGTGCCTTATCTCCAAATTGATATACACAATTCAGAATTTGGCGACTTGAGAGCATGCATTGGAATGGAGCACTCTGGTGGACGGGGAATTGTGCGTAAGTAAATACATCAGTTAAATTCAGCATTACTGACCGTCTAGTTCTGCGTAGGGCAGGGATAAAATGCCAGTATCTGGTTCTGATGCGAAGGTTTCGATCCTACCTCGTGATACTGGATAGGAAACGGGATAGTCAATAGCTACACTAGAGAGCTGTAAATACAACGAAACAGCTGTCTGTGGATGACTCAATTCTCTTCAGCAATGAACCCATGTTTCCGGTCTTAGACGGTGTTCAGCCCCCAACTTGTGTCCAAGTGGTATGCACGTTCACTAATCCCCTCTCCGGATCCACAGCCACCGCGATACCCTTTTCTGCAGCTTCCACGGGCGTCTTGGATGGCTTTTTTTTCTGCCCTGTCTACCCCTCACTCAAGGAGTTTGAGTGTCCGCTGCGATGAATAACCAGCAAAGCCCCCTAAACCCAACCATTCAGTCATTGTTCTTCAACTATCGATCGCCTCCTCGATTCAGTCCTCCCAGCAGACAGTCAGTTCCAACCGTATCATTGGCTTTGTTGACTCTGATATAAGCACCATATCTGGGCACGGTGCAGAGTGGTTGCAATGTTTCCCGGGGAACTTGGGCTGTCTTTCTAAGTTGACACTGAGTTGCCAGTGACAAGCGGTTGCTAGAGGTTCCCCGTGAGTTTTTGACTGCTATCGTGCTTTTAGCCCACGTTTGACGAAAGTGATTGACTGTTGGGGAAGGGGGTTGCTGTTTCCCGCTGTTTTTGATGGACACACCAATTGTGCCCACCAAATACCGTAAGACTTGGTCATACGCCGGCGGTACTACCCCACTCCTGATGCCTCCGGGCAGCAACTCAGGATATGCTCCAGCCAGGGGATATATATATATATATATATATATATATATATATATGATATGATATTACATATATGTTATATATATGATATTATATATACATGTATATATAGGACAGACTGAGAAAAGTCCCACACATCAGGATGACCCTACTAGATGGGATCCCATTTTTTGCTCACATAGCAAAGCATCTGATGGTGGTTTCATGTTCCACAGTAAACTTATAACCATTAAACGACACACACACACACACACACACACATACACACACACACACACACACGGGTGCGCGCGTACGCCATTGAAAATGGGAATACCTCCCAAAACACGTCCAGCTCACAATGAAAACATTTACGGATTAATAAACTTAGTTTCCATACACTTTCACTCCTGAATCTGTCTCACTTCTTATACTTCACATTATATATATATATATATATATATATATATATATATATATATATATATATCAGCTATTGTAAGTCTACTGCAGGACTATGGCCTTTCCCATCCCCTTCTATGATGGCATTGATTGGGTAAACCTTTGCCATGTCTTACCGGCAAACTTTTCTGTCTCATCCCTCCATCTTGTGTCAAGTACTCTCCTACTGCGCTTACAGTCCCATGTGTATCCATCGGTTAGCCTCTTGCTCCATGCTGTCATCTCTTCCTGTTACGTGTCCAGCCCATCTCTTTTTGTCATCAAATTATTTGTATAATATCCATCCTACGTATGGCATGTTCAAATGCAGTTAGTGTTATCTTACAGGTTTCTTTATCGCCATCAGAATCTGAAGGGTATTTATATGGGATATCTCCGGAAATAATCAAGCATTTAGAATATTTTCAGCGCTGGTTGCGTGGCTTGTAACTTAGCAACCGATCAGTACTCTCCAGTGGGGTCATTCAGTCGACCGGGAGACTCCTTCGAGTGAGTTTGTGTGACCGTTACATTCACACTGACCAATCCTGTCTATTTGCGTCCCCTGTAGATTTTTTAAGAACATCATATTACCAAGGTCTATCAGCCTCTTCCCCTTTTTAAAGTGATGAAATTCAAGACTGTGGATGAGATCAAGGAAAACTCAACGAAGCAGGTGATGTCGATCTCGAAAGAGACCTTTGCAAACTGTTTATAAGAGTGAAAAAGGATGCCAGGATAAGTGTATGAGGTGCTGAGGAAGTACTTGAAAAGAAGACTAAGGCGGCATTATGCTGCATTTTTGTCGAGAATACTGAATGGATGGATACTATCCGGATATGCCCCAGAGGTTAATTCAATGGAGTTTAATGTATTTATTGATTAAACGTTATCCATATCATGGGTTACATAAAGAGATAATATGTATATCTACACACACACGCATACAAACACACACACACACACACATATATATATGATTTCTATTATATTATGTAAAAATTTCTATTTGGAATGATCTCCCGTTATTACACGGTTAATGTATGATTTTGCCTAGACCATGTAATACCGCTTGAGAACTGGAGATTATTTCAAAAGAAAGTTTCTATATAATAGAACGCAATTTATGATCATTCTGTCGGATCATATATATATATATATAACAATAGCATATATATATATATATGCATTGCTCTTATCATTGAGCTGAACTGCCAACGATAATGCAAAGGCCCAAATGACTGTCTGAACTACGAATTCCAATCTTGCTCATTCATGGCCGTATCCGTCCTATTTGTTTCTTTCAACTCAACTATTATGATCACCCGTTATTCCACGGTGTATGTATCATTTTGTCTAGACAACGTAATAGAACACAATTACAGGTTCGATTGCTCCCTGTGCCCCATTCTTTCTAATTGTTTATTCTATTTATGTTGTCCAGGCCAAATGGCACACTTAACGTGTGATAACGGGAGATCATTTTAAATAAGAGTTTCTATATAATATAACGCTATTTATTATCATTCTGTCCGATCAGATATCCATTTCCTAATAACATTATATACATTATATACGAATTTCTCTTTGTACGTTTGTTAACAGTACAGTATCATACACTCATATATATATATATATATATATATATATATATATATATATATATATATATATATATATGAATCAGTTTGAGGGAAAACAAATAAAAGGGGAATGGAAAATGTGTAGAAGGAAGGACCAAGAAGAAAAATAAGTCGAAGGAGGGACAAAATAACATGTATAATGGTAAGTGAATTGGAGGCCGCTGAATAAAGGGAAAGAGATTTCAAAAATGAAAAGAGATAAATAACAATGAAAATAATCATAAGGAGGATGAAGATAATATGGCCAAGATTGATAATAATGAGGTGGGGGAGTAGGGGGAGATGGTGCCAAAAAAAGAAGCCTCGTTTCTGCACAGATAAAAAAAACACAATCATATTTTTACTGGAAGTGAAGGAAATAAAAAAAGCGGAACTTGAAAGGTTCTTAAAAGGATTTTTGGACCTTTCTTGTATTTGAGAACACACAGAGAGGAAATGCAATTAATAAAGAAAAAGGGCGGTTAGAAATACCCATAACAATAAAAAAACGATGTTAATAATGATAATAATAGTAAATAATAACGAGAGAGAGAACTAAGAGAAGCATTTAAAAGAATGTGCTCGTGCTGCTGCTATTATCATTATTATAATTATTATTATTATTATTATTATTATTATTATTATTATTATTATTTTTATTATTAGATAATAACAACAACAGCAACAGTAATAATAATAATAACAATAATAATAATAATAATAATAATGATGATGATAATAATAATAATGATGATGATGATAATAATAATAAAAGAACAAAGCCATGTGATATCTTTGAGTACAAGAACAGCAGCAACAAAGGCACGACAGGGTGGAGACAGTCACACGCTCGGAACTATGCAAGCGACTGAGAGACGGCCACGTAGGCAACTGGTACCAGTGTGAACCTGAGACTGCCGTGGAAACTAAAATCCAAAAATAACTCTGGGGCTTAGACATCCAAACCGACCAAACCCACCCAAGAAAGGAGACCAGATTTGGTAGTTGTGGACAAGGAAAAGAGAACCCGCCAATGCCAAGAATGCATAGTGAATACAAGAGAGACTTGAGGACTGACTTTAAAGCAACAACAGTCACAACTGCAGAAACGAAAATAGCAATAATAATATGAAGAGGAGGAAAGAGACGAAGGAGATGGATTTATGGGAAGAGAGGGAAATCTAAGAGAAGCGTTTGAATGAATCGTAGTGTTCTAATAATTTCATATAAATAATAGTGTAATAATAATGTTAGCAGTGGCCTAACAGGTGAAGGAAAATGGAAGCGGAAATGTGAACCACAGCACTTGCATGATAAGCGAGGGAGAGAAGAGATGTTGGCTGAAGACCCGAGGAGACTTACTGTCACTCAGTCTTAAGCGATGAACTTCCTGGTAAAATGGGATGGGATTTTGAGACAACAATAAAAAGTTTCTTCAAGGCATAATAAGGG
>OY735207.1:38519815-38542315 GCA_963457665.1 Thysanoteuthis rhombus
CGGAAATTTTTTGAGGGGGGTTCAATTTGAAATGCAAAGTTTATGCGAATTTCGTCCCTTAGTTTATATCCGGCGGCATTCATGCTTATTTCTTGAAAATTTAGACTTTTTTCTAGTGATCACTGTCCAACAAAAGGCAGGGGAGGTAACTTACTCATTAATCACCCATTTTAAAAATTTTTAATTGATCACCTCAACTCTGCATGCAGCCAAAAGATTTCGGTCACGCGATGGTTTCTATTTGGCGACTAACCAGACCTGCTGATTTGTTATTGTATTCGTCTTTTCATTTCCACCCTCTCCGTTTATTTATTTATTTATTCATTC
Organism: Thysanoteuthis rhombus; assembly: GCA_963457665.1. NCBI lineage: Eukaryota > Metazoa > Mollusca > Cephalopoda > Oegopsida > Thysanoteuthidae > Thysanoteuthis > Thysanoteuthis major. Next base: position 38,520,143 of record OY735207.1, read on the forward strand.
ATTATCTATTATAAGCAAATGCCTCGTCGTCCTGATTGTTGAAGAGTATGCAACAGATCTGGAAGTTGCCTTCCGAGTACTCCTTATCACGCATACAAGATGAAGATAAAAAACCATTCATAAACTCATTGGCCACCTAAGCTTAGACTAATTGTTTGCGAGTTCTTCTTCCAAAATATTACTACTGTAGGGAGTACATACTGTAGGTGCCCTGCACTCTTGCCATTGAGCTATACGAAGCTAAGCTTAGTAAATACCAGGGACCCTCATATTCGGGTAATGGTTAGCGTTCTGTTTTTATTTAATCTAACAGTTTTACTGTGTATTGAATCGGATCCCCAATGTGTACTCTAGATATGTCACCTTGTGCGAAACAAGGCTAAGCTTAGCATATTTTGGGGGAGAAGCTTGCCACAGAGTAATGGATAATGAGCTAATAATCTCACAGGTAGTTTTACAGTGTAGTGAATTCGATACTAATGGATGCCCCACAGCTTTGGTTTTGAATTAGATAAGTTGAACTTGGGAAAGGGCGTCCGATAAGGAGCAGGGGCAAGCAAATTTGAATTACGGACCAGTTCGCTAGTATAATGAGTTCGATCCTCATGGGTATCCAACGATTGTGGCCTTGAAGCATACATAACTGCACTTCGAAAATAATCGTACGTAACTTCATCATGCTTTTTGTCGATTTACGAGATATGCTCGCAAAGTATTGAGCCATTCAATATTAACGAAAAAGAAATTGCCAACCTATAGTAATGGCACCTTGGTCCCCTTCAAAGTACTCCTCTGGAGGCCCCACCCAATTTATTCCAGTGTTCTTTTCCACTTTCGAAAACAGTCTGCTTATTCCTCTTTTGGTATCACCACATTGCTTTATCACGTCCTCCCAGTCAAGTCTGAAATCTCCCCCCTTTCAACGGAGATTTTAGATTTGTGAAAATCGCATGGACTCAAATCTGGAATGTAGGAATGGATCCTGACAGACCTGAGTGACGTTATATTCAATCCAAAAAGAGAACCACTGGACATCACGACTCACAATTGGATCCCCAGAGATCATTCGCGAAATTGTGGTCGACAGAAAGTGAGATGGTGCGACGACTTAGATAAATTCAGAAAGTACTGGCTCTGCAATGCCCCTAATGAAAAGGTCCGGCAAATCTTGGGGAAGGTTTATGTCCAACGACTGACCCTAACAGGCGGCTACTGCTGTCGTTGTGAATGTGACGGTCAAACAGTGCAAAAAACTCAATCAATCGCTTTAGTGCCGACTGAGTAACCTCAGGGGTCTGTTCAGTAATGTCATCTTTGATCAGTCGCCAAGTTACATCAAGGCTGTGCGACCGGTTCTCCAGGCATTCATAATGTCTGGATACTTTATGAAAATCGGAATAAGACGTAACTTTGGACAAGAATCGACCTCACATCCCGTAATTAGGGGGGGGGGGCAGCCTTCAACAAACGATGCCTTAAATGGAAAAAGAAAAACAGGTCAAAAACATGTGTATAAGTTTTTCTCGCTTGTGAAAGTTTGCTTTACGACACATTTTCGCATCAGCGAAATGCAATAATAGCGATCAACATTTGGTATCACTTCTGTCTTTCCTTCCTATTCACCAGTTCCCTGTACCTCCTACCATTCCATCCTCTCATATCTCAATCTAGCATACCATATGACCATTTTTCTCTCAACTTTTTCTCATATTGATTAATAGTTATTAGTTCTTCGTTTACGCCATTTGGCGAACAAAAAAGACTCTATTGGAATTTGCTACCTCAGGTTAGCGGGAAGAAACCTGTTTTAGTTGAGATATTTAATCAAGAATCCCTGAACAATAATGATGCATCAGGTGGGGATGTCCAACTATGTACACTAGCAATTGGGTGTATACTTCAGTGTAGAGTAAGTGGTCAATAGTTATTCATTAAGCTTCGCTTAACAATTACTAATTTGATAGTGATGGAGAACTTGGTATTGCACAACCAAACTGGCAACCCCTCCAAATAGCAATGGTAAACAATCTTTTCAATCACATTGATCGATTCTGAATGAAATTTTAGCAGCATAAAGAAAATGCTTGGTTTGATTCATTCAACAAATCCATAGAAATTTGATCACAAAAAAAGAGTAAATGTATGGTTTGTGTTGATTGCAAAAGATATTTTTTCCTGTTTTTACTCTTTTAAAAGCCATACAACAAAAGGAAAAAGCTGAATTGAATATAGATGTATGAACCGGATTGATAGGAACATATATATATATATATATATATATATATATATATATATATATATATATAATGTGTACTGTAGACAGTGAGACATACTCGGGAGTGAGGTGTTTGGGGGTAAGGTTTATTAATCCTTATAAGTAAATTGTCCATACATGTTTCGGAATTCTTCCCATCATCAGTGGTGTGTGTTGTTTCTTTGTTTTCAATATATATATATATATATATATATATATATATATATATATATATATATATATATATATATATATATATTGAAAAGAAAGAAACAGATTGAAGAGTTTAACTAGATTTAGCTTTACTATCTTTTTGGGTAAATGTCTAAAGATCTCTTCCAAAATGGCGTATAGCTTCCCCCTCTTTCAAAATGGCCTACACTAGTGTGTAATGGCATAACTTCGTCGAGACTACTTTTTCTAGCTAATGCCTTTCCTTTCCTTTTTGTGCTTTTCCCTGCGCCCTGACTCCATTCTTTTGTCTCGTAAGGCACGGAGGTATATCGCTTTTCACCCATAATTAATATGCATTTTTAATACCGTCATCCTTGCAGGATAAATGCTATATTCATTCTATCTCACCCCATTCATCACGCAATAACTGTGTCAACCCTTTCATTGCTGTGAGTCGCCAAATTTATACCCCGTCTCTTTATCTCCTTCTCTCTCTCTCTCTCTTTCAGTATTTATCTCCATGTACGAGTTGTCTGCTCTTCTTTTAACGATAGCGACGTCCGCTGAACGACGCTGACACATAGCCGCGTCAATATTTATGGCACTTGTAATCGATATTTTCCTCCTCCTCCTCCTCTTCTTTACTGTCTGGTAGCCAGAAATTTTTATATTATACCTCGGTCGTTTGTATTTTCTCTGAAGAACCCTTCCTTTATTTTCTCCCTCTCGAAAGGAAGGAGAATAGAAAGGAAAATACTGTTCTTTCATATATTTTTTTCTTTCTCTTGTCTTCCTTTACATTATGCGTGTTACCTCGCCATCTGAAAATAGGAAGAAAACCTTTTGTAAGCCGAGATGGCATAAAGCAAAGAAGCAACAACCATTAATATACATGAAGAAAAAATTGAGCATTCCAAGACCCAAAAATGTGATTAATGGTATGTTTGGCTGAGTTGTTGGAAATTGGGGTTAGGGAAAACCGGGGTGCAGAAGAGGAATAGGTTTGCGTTCACTTTATACTAATGCCTTTCGGAAAAGCATGAATACATCTTATCCTTCCCAACTATAGATTGATAGCAGGGAAACTGTGGTCTTTGCCATCGTTGGTAACCAGTGTAGGAGATTCCAAACCAGGATTTATGAACGTCTTTAAAACTAACAACGCGTTGTGTAGCATGGAGACCAGAGCATGGCTCGCAGAGTGCCCTAACCACCTACTCGAATCCGGTCTGCTTTCAGCCGACCTGACTGTTAGCCTTGACTTTGTAATAAAGCCTCGTAGGAATTTTTCAGTTGATAAAAATTCAATTGGATATGCTAGAGGGACCTTCAGTGAGTAAGAATATCTTGGGTAGACATTCCAGTTGTAAAAGTTTTGGCACCATTTTTCATAGTGACGTATTTCTTACTGTGGTAACTTGGTTGGAAAAAAAAAAGAAACTTTTTCATGCTTACAGGAGAATCATATTCCCCTGAGCAAGTCCTCTCGAGTTATTTACATTCAAATGTCCTGAACCATATTTTCTAAAGTTGATAAATCTACACTGAAATTTAATCATTTCTTACCGAGCTCACCTTTCCCCAAAATATTTATTGAAATTCGTTGAGAACTTTTGGATACATTGTGTGGACTGTTAGAGAACTTTTTGCACTATTGCGTGATGCGGACAGTAAGCTGAGACATGGGGAGGTAATTGTGCATGGATACATTCCAAAATTTCCTCACTACTTTCGTAGTCTCTGTTGCCCACTCTTCCACGAACTTTATTGAGTACTTCTAGCGATATCATATGTGAAGACTGAGAAATTTTGAAGGTATTGTTTGATGTGTGCAGAGAGATACAATATAACAGGGATAATTATGCACTGATACGCTTCAAAATTCCATCTTGCCTTCATAATGTATTGCTGACTCTTCCACAGACTTTCATTGAAATTCATTGAGTCCTTTGGGATATATCGTGTGTACAGACGGAGAACTTTTTTAGATGTGGTCATTGACAGCTTGCTGGGACGCAGGGCTCATAATTTTGCACGGGTCTGCTCCAAGATTTCTTGATGTCTTTTGTAACTTATTGCTCATTTTTCAACAAAATTTTATTGAAATTCATTGAGCAGTTTTTGATACATCGTGTGGACAGATAGAAGGTGAGAACAGTATCCAAATTTCGGATTGATGCGTTGTATTTGGTCCTGGTTGGTTGTTCTTCTTGTGAAGATATCTCTCAAATTAATTTCAATGTGTTTCGCGGAAAGGTGCGCAATAGGTTACGAAAGAAGTTAGACCATTACTCAGAATGTACACGATGTCCCCAGAAGTATTCATTTGCAAATAAATTTCGCTGAAAGAGTGTGCAAGAACCCACAAAAGAAGTCAGGGAATTTTGTAGTGGGTCCATTCACTATTACTTTCCCCAAAGTCGTGGCTAACTGGGTTAGCTGGCTGTCAAGACGACACCTCCAAATCCTTTCAATGAAATTTTGTAGAAAGATGGACAGCAGGCCCCAGGAGATGTTATTAAACTCTCAAAAATCAAAAATAATGATACCTCTCCTAATACCACTAACACCACTAATAACTGAAGCTATAGTCATCTCCGACCACAAGGGCAAACATAATGATCATGATTACCAGTAATACTGTCAATTGGATACTTCGGATTCTACTTCGGGTTTTCAATTCTTCCAACCTCTCCACGAGGCTTTTGGAGACTATTCGGAGCACGCCGATGATGATGAGTTGAGTCGTCACTCTAAATCAAGTCAATATCCTCTTTCCTGGTAAGGGCAAAATAGTTTCCTGGTTTGGCGCTCTTTTGATTTTATTCTCGGGCCTAAGGAAACGGGGTTATCTTTTTTCTTCATTGACAATGACTATATATACGAGTTTGGGTAATCAATTTGATTTTCAAATTGCCATAAATATTTACTTTTCCCTCTTCTCTAAAATTGTGTCTGGTGTATCATCGTTCAGTCCAGCGAAATCCCAGTCGTTTGAACGATTCTCAGTGGATGACCATTTCTCCCCACTCCTGTCTATCTATGTCTAGGCTAATCCACTGTCTTCACTCGCAGTATTATACAGCTGACAATTTCATCTCCGTCTTAGCTCAGGTAGCATTAACTGTTCTGTTACGTGCATATCTTAGCCTTGACATAGATTCAGTATTCATTTTTTTTACTAGTATTTCTCTTATCTCATTTTCAGATACCTATCATTGCAGGTATTCAGACTGTCATTCTACAGCCACCAGTGAACAGAGCAGGTCGGAAATAAAGAATATAATCTTGCTGATACTTTATTTCGCATCTTTGTTGTCTCTTAAGGTCATAGCCGTTCTTATCGACTGGGTCATGGGAGCTTTACGGTAAGACGAAGATCAGATCTAAACATTTTTTTTGCTGTTTTTACTTATATTTGTAGACTTAGTAATAACAGTTGAATCTTATTGAATTAAGCATTGTCAACCATTGTTCATTTTCAACGCTATTTATCAATATCCGTGCGAATCGTATTTTTTCGAAATCATAGAAAAAAAAAGCAACAAAAAACACAAGTGAAATGCTTCAAAAGATTTGATAAAAAAGATGTGAAATTTGAATTAGAAAAAAAAACAACTTATTTACAAAAATTCAATGGTTCAAGTAATTGTATTCACCAATATCGACATCTTTGAATTCTGACAATTACCGATTATCTCTTTACTCCCAGAAGATTTCATCCATTTTCCTTTCTCTTTTTCTTCATTCTTTCTTTCTTTTCTTTGTTCATTCCTTCCTTCCTTCTTTCTTTTTTTTTTTTTACTTTTTTTTCCTTAACCTTTCTTGTCCATGACATTAATAGATATCGTCTTTTTCAAAAATTATCATCTTTTCTTCTGAGAGATTAAAAAAAAAACGAAACATATTTAAGTTTCAAAAATCCAAAATTTATGCTGGTGAATTAAAACATTGGTTAATTGGTAGTCGCGATTTCGATCCCTGAGTCAGACAGAGGAAAAATCGTATGCTCTCGTTCAGTGGAAAAAGCAGAAGCAACATCACAAAAAACGAATTTAGAAAGAATTGAGTGATACGAGATAGGATCTCTGATGGATAGTGGAATGAAAACAATCTACCCCCAATAGAGTGAATAAAAAGATTCAATTCAAAAGGCTCCGAAGATTACCAAATACGAGAGACACCTAAAGGAAGCCTTAGTGTGAACGGCGAAAAGCTGTAGAATACGAGATGAGGACATTAGTACAAATACATTAATATAAAATGACCACGTTTTATTCCTTCGTCCAAATCATCAATTTTTATCATTAAATGTTTCCATATACTTTCTCGAGACGTTCACTTTTTCCATCTTTTTTTCCTTGTGTACTATCTCCCCTTCTTTCATTCTTTTTCCATCTTCCCTTCTTCTTTTTCTCATTTCTTCCTTTTTATTCATGTTTCCGTCGCTCCTTCTTTTTCATCTTTCCTTCTTTTTTCCCCATCTTTCTTTCTCTTCTTTTTTTCAACCTTTCATTCTTTTTTCATCTTTTGTTCTTTTTCTCTTTTTATTCTATTCATATTCCCTTCTTTTTCATTTTCCCTTCCTTTTTCCATCCGTCTTCCTCACCTTCTTTTTCCATCTTTCCTTCTTTTCTCATCTTTCCTTCATTTTTACATCTTTCTATCTTTCCTTCTTGTCGTTCCATTTGATCCTCTCTCCATAACTCTCATAACTTATTCCATCATCTCTCTGACTTCCGTCCTCTTTTTCACTAACTCACTCCCTTTCTTTCCACGTAACCTTCATCTTCTTTCAATTGTTTTTTTTTCTTTCTTTTTTCCTTTTCTGTCTCTGGGTGCTTCGCTTTTCCTTTTCACAACATCGTTTCCTCTATCATTATAATCCCAGCTTCCACACCTGCTTCCTTCAGTCGAATGATTAAATATCATACGAAGGAAGCACCATCGTCCTTTCACCCTTCCCGCCTCTACACAGGTCCTGCCTCATCCTTTTTCCCAGTGCGCATGCGTGACAAACCACCATCTTTCACATACCGATTAATAGAGGGCAAAGCCTGAGTCCTAACTACTCCGCTGACGGAGCACACCCATAAAAAGTCCATAAAGTGAAATTCGTCAGACAACCGCGCAACGATTATCAGCGACTGACCGCTGCGGATTTCCAGGTTGCACGTTCGGGTCGGATGTAGGCCTACGGGTGAATTACGAGACCTTAGAACTTATGGTTATCATGGCGGGTCTTTTTCCGTATAATCATGGTATTCGGTAGCCAGAGGGCGACCGGCGATTGAGTTATGAGGCGTTTGTCTTTCTCGCCTTTTCTCCATCTTTTGCTTTCCTTGCAACGGTCAGCTGCAGTCAAATACACAAACGAGAGAAGAGACCAAACAAGAAGAAATACTGTTTGATTTCCAATTCATCCTGCATTCGAGACGATGAGTTGATTGCACTAGTTATCTCCTGAGTTTACTTATATAATACACTACGTGCTATAGTCTATATTTTTTTTAACTGCAACATTTGTCAAGGGAGAATTACACAAAGATTATAAAGTAGTTTCATTTACTTATTCACTTATTTGTTCTTTTCGCGAATGTGTTGGGAATCGAGATGCATTCATGTTGAACACAAGACAATAAGATACAGAGTAACACAACGTTTTTGATATCTTTGAAGTGCAGCACAATTGTAAGATTATTTGAATATAACCGTTATCTTATGGTGGCATGAGTAAGCTAGTACTCCACAAAATGAACCGTACGAAGTTAGGTCTCCAAAATTAGATTTGGCGTTTAAAAATCGTTTCCTTGATCTTACGCATCAGTTGATTATAGAAATAACTCTTTCACTAAATCGGTTTTACCGTTTGATAGTTTTTCTTAGTTGCAAAAAGTCGCAAGTCTTTATTTGTCGTCTGCGTACAATACGCTTGTATACAAGCCAGTCAGAAAGCATTCGACCGCTTCAACAGGACGTAAAAAATTCAGAGATATTTCATGGTGAAGTCACCCTTAACCGTTTTGAACAGGGATATTTTTGTCCGACGTCATACCGGTCAAGAACAATCATTGCTTTCACTGCCTTTATCGTCATCTTCGAATTGTCTTTAATCTTTATCGAGTTCACTGCAAGAGTAAAAAGTGACCATAACAAAGAAACTTCTCGCAAGATTTCTCGTTAAGTGTTCCAGAACAAACATTTCTTTCCTTGCCTCCATTAGTATTTGAGAATTGTCTTGAATCACTACCCTATACACTGGCGGAGTAAGAATGTTCCGGGCAAAATAAACATCCTGTTAGACATCTTGTTAGCCATTTCCAATAAGTTAAGAAGGTATAGCGTCAGAATGATTATGCTGTTGTGCAGTTTTTATGATGCTGGTGTCGTCGATCTCACAAACCACACCAAGTGAATCCGATTCCTGTTGAGTACTACACAAAACTGTAATATATAACTCTATACAAATCAATGCAATAATTCGAAATTTTGTGGTTAAAAAAGTTGGGGGTGATTTTTCCCAGTTTTTTGTCAGTTTACATGCATTCTATCTCTGTTTCTTTGTTTCTTTATGCATTTCTTCCTATCTTTCTTTCTGCCTTTCCCTTTTATCCCTTTACATAGAGTCTGTCGAGATGAACTACTCTTGACTATAACCATGTAAATAATTTCTAAACTCAGTGAATAAATGCCTTTATCATTAGCGTTTAGCCGGTTCACTGAACAGACAATCGGCTATAATCAACAAATAGTTGCAACCTCAATGGCGTAAGCTCTATATTAACAGTTTGTATATTAATAAAACAATTTGTAGGGGTCAGTAATACAGTTATCTATTGAACATACGTCTTCTATTAACTGATGAATTATCTGCACACATACTGTAGGAAATATATACTAAATTCACTTGAAAAATCGAATGAAAAAATCTATTGAAGAGAAATTGAAATAATAGTCAAAAGTTACCAAATCATAATCCTTAAGATTCAAAATAGCTGCCTTTTATTAACCACTTCATTGATCAGCCGTCTGAGGCATCTCAAAATGAACACAGATATCTTTATTGATTTAATCGAAAATGGTTTCGTCCTCTTACTCGATATTTCAAAAAGAAAGCTCTTTATTTCTAATGTCTGAAATATACCAACTTTGGCTTCATCTCCATCTACACATTAAGAGTTTCGATTTTTGTTGTTTTCCTAATAATACCTTGCACCCATGGGCGTCTGCTGGGGGAGGGGTCGAACGGAGCATTTGCACTCCATCCCCAGGTCAGGCTTCCTCATTGAGGGTTAGGTGGGTTGTAAGTTATAATCTTATAGTCAATAAAGGATAGTGGTGCAATACGATTGCTTTATATACGCCAAACTTGAGCTCATATGAAGAAGAACAAAAAAAAAGAAAGAAAAAGGATTAATATTCACTGGTAAAAAGGTTGCCACCAATATATATGAATATGCACTTCCTTACACCTAGAAATATATCTTTTGGTCCCTCACCCCTGGACGTTCATGCCTGCATCTGCTGTAAATTCTTTGGGTAGTGCTTACTTCTTATTAAGATTAAGAAAAAAAAAAAAACAAACATTTTTTGGAAATTCCTAATCCTGATTTTTCTCTTTCCTTTCGATACAAACTCTATTAATCTGATTATCTCCTCTTCCAGTCCACAGCTATATTTATTAACTTCCTTAGAGCTTTTCTCATAGAATTCAACGTCTGTGTACATCCGATTTGAGTTTATAAATTATATATATATATATATATATATATATATATATATATATATATATATATATATATAGAGAGAGAGAGAGAGAGATAGAGAGAGAGAGAGAGAGAGAGAAAGAGATGGATAGTGAGTGTGTGTGTGTGTGTGTGTGTGTGTGTGTGTGTGCATGTGCGTGTGTGTGTGTACGTTTTTCAGTGTGTTTCATTCCGGAGAGAACTGTCATGTAAGACCCAGGTTTGAAAATCAAAAGCTCCTACTGAATCATGTCTAAAATGATTAATTTGTAACGTGTCTGTTTTGTACCTCGTCAACTTTCCAAACTTCTCATGGCCTCCTCCTCCTCCTCTTCCTCATCATCATCATCATCATCATCATCATCATCATCATCGTTTCAACAAAGTTTTTGTACCTCTTGATCATCTCCAGTTGCGAAAAGTTAACTGGAATTTTTTTTTTTTCACAGAAAATAATTTAGCCTGGCTTATTGTAGCTCAATGTACGTCGAGAGGATTGTATTGCACCCCCTGGTTAGGAGAGTCTGATCAGTCTATCTATCTATTCATACATACGCACGCACACACACACATACACACACACACACATACACACACACACACACACACACACACACACATATATATATGTATATGTATGTTTATATACATATATGTATTGATCACATTGAAAGAAAACAGAAACGTTGTAAGGTTTCAATGACCACGAGGAATACAATCCAATAAAAATCAGCACTTTTTACATAGTAAACAACGAAAAGCGAAAATAATATTTTTTCACTATCTATCTATCTATCTATCTATCTATCTATCTATCTATCTATCTATATATATATATATATATATATATATATATATATATATATATATATTATTGTGTCATCCATAGACAGCTGTTTCGATGCATAACATCTCTTCGATGTGGCTACGGACATTATCCCATCCAGTACCGCGAGCCAGAATTGAAACCCTCACATCGGACACGGAGGCTGGTATCCGGCTACGGAACTGGTGGTCACCAAGGCTGAATTTGAGCGATATATTCATTTTCATGCAGAAACTCCTCACCCCAAGAGTGCTCTATACCTATGGAAGAATATATATATATATATATATATATATATATATATATATATATATATATATATATATATATATATATATATAATGTTCGTGTGCGTATGCGTATATCTCGTAAAGCCTTGCTATAACGAAAAAGGTGGGGGGCTGTTGTTAAAGCTTACATATCGTTATACCCCATGGTTGTCCCCCGTTCAGTAGATGGAAAGTAAGTTTCTCTCACGTCAACAAAACATATCATTTACTTCTGCATTCATCACAGCTCATTCTGTAAATAAGGAGAAAGTTCGTTACGGACTACGTGCTCGTTAAAGCCCAAATTAAATACACCGAAGTTCGTTTTAGCGAGGGTCGGTTCGTATGAGCATAACCCCCAAATAGCCAGAGCTATGGCCACCAAATTTTGTATGGTTATTAATGGGACCCAGTTTGTTGGGTCTGTGATCGTTTTCTCTCTCCGATAATACTGATCTGATTTATTACTAGAAGTCTCATTACCTCTTGGTACCAAAGTTGCGCAGTGTTGCTAGACTCATAGAATTAAGCATAATAAAAAAAAAACCAGTTCTGATTATTTATCATTCAGGCTTTTAGAACTAGCAGGAATTGTTGCCTGTCGGGCGGGTTTCCATCAGTGACAACACTTAATATCTGCATGTGAGCGTGTATGTCTTTGTGTTCAGCTGGTCTCTTTTATAAAGAGTCTATAAGGGTTTTGACTTCAGTTCTGTCAAAGTGAATGCCCTTGCACCTTCCCCTCAAAAAGTACCTTCTGAAAATGGAACCGTGAGCTGTTCTTGCACGTTTTGCTTTGATAGTAGTCATCAAAGAATTTTTTTTATTTATTAAGTTTACCCTAGTACCGATAGACAAGGAACCGGGAGATACCCGTTTCTTTTTATATTATTAAATTATCATGCATAAGCACATCCATATATGCACGCACACACACACACACACACACACACACACACACACACACACACACACATGCACATGTACTCACTAATCCAAGTGTAAATGACTGACAAACACACACATGCACGCATCAATCCAAGTGTAATACACACTCACGCTTAACCTAATACGCACACTCACATTCATGCACACGTAAATCCAGGAGTCAAATAGGAATACACACACACGTATATATAAACATATGCACGCACACAGAGAGAAAATCCAAGAATAACACACACACACACTTACGTACTTACACACACAAATCTGAGAGTGAAATCTATCCTCAAATTGTGTACTAAATAATCTTTGCATTCGAGCAATCACAAAAATCAGTTAAATGAAGTCAGTAGAAACCACAAAGAGAATAAAATATATTTATCTCTCAATCCATTCGTTCTTTCAACTGACCCTGTTAATACTAGTCCCCCCCCCATCTCAGCTCCAGGATCGGTGTCATCTGCTGTCATCTCTCTTGACAGGACATCTCTCTAAACGGCACGGGATGGGCTAGACACACAGACAGACAGACAGACTGACAAACAGACAGAGAGAATCAAACACGCAACCTCACCGTAAATAAAAGATTTTCCGAAAGTATCGTTTACAAGGTTTTGCCTTGAAAGGATCGAATTCGGCTCGCTTTGAATTGTTTTGTTTTTCTGTTGTTTTTTTTTTTCTTTCTTAAAGCTGGTCTGTCCAATAAAGGCGACCTGTTTATGGACTGAAGCCCGGTAATTAAAGAATCGTACCATAAAATCCAGAATTTTGACATGGGACGATCATAAAATATGGTCGTGTTTTCGATAGCAACTGACAGTCTGTCTGCAGACGAAAGTCTTTTACCATTATATGTCTGTCTATTTCCTCTATCGTCTTCGTCTTAACTGGTGAAATACAATTGTGTCATTTCTGGGACGGAATCAAAATATGTTTTCTCGTGCGTGTGTATAAATCGGGTCATTGCAAAAGTTGTCAGCATCTTTCGAGAAATTCTTATTCATATAAATTCATTGCATCATTATTCAATCATCTAAATATTTTCCCTGGCTTTCAATGACCTTACGCAACCTTACAGCGTGTGTTCCATCGTATTGGGTTAATTTGAAAGTTCATAGTATTTTTGACATCCTATATTTATATAAATTCATTGCATTGTTAGTCAGTCATTAAAGAAGTTTCCCTTCTTATGGTCTTACGCAACCTTTCAGTTTAATCATGTATTCCATCATATTATATTGATGCAAAAGTTTCCAGCATTTTAATAACATCATTTCACCACATAAACTCACTTGTAAGTCACTTTAAGCGGCCCATAAGCTCGGTGTTATCACTTCCTATTCATGCAATTTATAAATCATAAGGTATTTATGTGCTTATCCCTCTCTTAAAAAAAGAACTGCATTAAGAACAATAGTTAATAATCGATAAAGCTGGGGTTATCTCTCTTAAACGGACATTTTTTGTCAATTTAGATTTGATTAAATGAATTGCTCGAAAGTGCATTGCAGTGATGAAGATCTCGCTACCAACCGACAAATTGAAATCGGATGATTATGTTGTCAAATCATAGCAACATTACACAACCATCAAAGTATTTCTTTGACTTTCTATGATCTGAAGTTACACTCAGCTGAACTGTGCTTTCCATCATTAAAAATAAAACGATGGATTTGTCAAGGGAATGTTTTGCATCAACAAAATGTTGAAACAGCTGACCTGGCAAGGAGCGTTGCATGAAAAGCATAACGTGATAGACTGATGGTGACAGGTCCGGTGAATCGGTTGTATGTGGAAGAACTCAATAATCGTTGGTTGCATTGCATTTGCAATACGGGTATTTACTGCAGCGCATTTGCAACACCAGGAAAGGCCATCAGTCAACTTTCATGTCCACTTTCTGTTTCGATGTGTCATTCAAACGAATGGACGGGGTTGCCTTCAATTTTACTGCAAGACTGTGCTGTAGTTCTGAAATTTCCTTCAACTCATTAGTTCAAGGTCTACTGTGGCATTCTTAGTTCTGGAGCTGAAACAATCATTTTTTTTTTAAATTCTGGAAACCGTTCCTTACTTGTACTCGCACCTACTGCATTATTACGACCAGCTTCAAAGATCCATTGCTCAAATTCGGCAGCATTTTTCCAAGATCGAACATGAAGAGTACCAATTAATATCCAATTATGATTTTCACCAAATGAAGTAGAATTTTCACTATTCCGTAAACAATTCAAATTAGTGAGCACGCGTAAGCAATAAAGAGGCTGAGTGAACTTCGAAGACACTTCTAAGGTTTCCCTAACATTCTGCCGTAGGTTGCTCCGATAAGTTTTTGCATCAGTCGAATATGCGTGTTTCTATAGACGGAAACTATCTGTAAGGATAATTATGTACGTGGGTTGTATCTGGTGCGTTCAGAGCCGCTCATAGGTTGGCTACAGATGTTTCACGTTTGTGGAAGCCAAGACTGGTGGATTGGACCTTGAAAGCACGATATTGATCGAGAGAGTGGGAAATCAATTGAAAAGATTCAAGTTCATTAGTTGCTGCTCTAAAAAAGAAAGTGTCACTTTTATTATCAGACTCCCTGTAATACGTATTTGTTTAACAAATGCTACCCTTGGTATCACTGGTTCGTGTGTGTTTTGGATATGGACAATTGATTGTGTGTTTTGCCACAACATAAAACAACAGAAGTGTAAAAAAGCCCGCTAAAGTGTTTTCACGTGACATCGTTTATAGATAACGGTAAGGTGCAGAAGATGAGCAAAGAGACGGCAGATGTTTTTTTGCCCACCCAATTTTTTTTTTGTCTATGCAAATGCAGTGTGGCCAAGCCCATCAGGTAAGAAAGCAGACAGCGAGGTAAATGAGGTCGGTGCACGCAACGGCCTACTGCAGATGATAATGACAGGTAGCAGTGGACAGGCTAGCCGGCAGGGGCTACAAAAACTGCAGTGTTGGGTCTTGTAGATTGAGACTGGACCTACCCCCCTCCCCTGCGTCCCCGCCTCCACGCCCCATCCATGATCGGCCAATGGACAAAACGCAATCAGGAACCATCCAAGCGAAGACTGAATGAAAAATGTAAAAGGATATACTCCTTTTGCGTGTTACCTGTCATTGTTTGAATGTTACGTTGTCGCCCGATGGGTCCTTTTTTTTTTTTTTCTTTTGCCGTTACCCGACCGCTCGATTACCCATGTGCGAAAGAAAAAATATGTTCGCACTTGATTTTGTTTCCCTTCAGAGCCGGACGAAAGGTTATCTTGTCTTGTCTTGAACTTATGCAAATAAATTCCCAACTTTGTTCCCAGTGGGCGAGGAATTCCGAATGTTCGTAAGATCAATGAATAGTGTTTTGGGAAGGTGATTAGGCAAAGGGAAAAATATGACAAACGACAAAACAATCGGTATATATATATATATATATATAGAGAGAGAGAGAGAGAGATATGTGTGTGTGTTTTTTTTTCCACAAAAAGGGTCCAATGTGAGTAAGAGATAAGGAAAAACGAATATAATAAGGATTGTTTGATACTGATAACTTGGATATTTTGTCAAAAAGGTTTATCTCAATAATTGCATATCTCAGCTCAAAAAAGAGTTTTCTCTCACAGGTTTCAATTAAATCATCATGGTATATGCATATGTGTATGTGTGTGCTTGTGTGCGTGCGTGTGATGGGTTGGGAAGATTAAGTTGCACCAACATCCTAAACTGGTTTGACCAGCCTACTTTGAGAATCAGCTTTTCAAATCTTAGCTCTTATCTGGGTTCGTATACCACCGACAGGAAAGGGAACCATTTGATAAACCAATATATCTATATAATTGCCGGCATGTCTCGTTTTATGATTTCCTGGCTGTACGAACATTGGAATAAAATTTTAAACTTGAGGAAAATTATGTAAAATCTTATTTTACTTCGATTCGGACACAATCAGGTATGTAAAAAGTGAATGAGCGCGTGAACATGAGGCAACCAACTCTATACTTAATAAGTTATAAGTCCTGTAATAAATTTTTTTTCTTTTTTGTTTCAAGTGTGATTGGTCAAAATTGTATGGTTATTTGGATAATTTTCTGGGCGTCCCGATACAGTATTCATTCCTCCTTTAACAATTGTGAGATTTCATACATGTTTTTCTACTTTAGAAGTAACCTTATCTAATGCATTATTCATATGAATAATCATATCTCATTTAACAAAGTTTCTTTTTACGAACTATCATTACTGACGATTTAGTTCGCAAAGGCGTAGGTATACCTTAATATGTATACGTATATCCAGACGTAGTCTTAGATAATTATGCATCTGTTGGACCATACTTGAGTTGTTGGTTTTCATTAAGAGTCCATTTCAGCACCAGCGTAGGTAAAATTGACTTGAACCGAAAATGCTGACTTTTTGAATTTTCAGATTTTTTTCATTACCCCTACTGTATACGTGTATGTTCTTTTGCCTGTGTGAACGCTACTTTTGGGTTGCAAAAATCTTAGGCTCGGTCTCAGGGGTTTTGAGAGTGCGAAAGATTTTGAGAAACTCTGTTCTCCGTCCTTGAATTTAAAACCTCCTTCTGAAGGCCAATCGGATCAAATGCTTCTCCATAATGATAAGCCCAAGTGATTCATTGCTTAGCTTACACTGCACTTTTTGTCAGATATTCAACAATAAGAGTGAACTGTTTCGAAAGGTTATTTCATATTCAGGTCATGATTTCCGCCCAACTAAAGGAAAAATCGACTGTATTCCGCGAGCAATTCTCAAAAAGTATGCACGCACTAGCAATAAATCTGAATAAACTTTTTAAAAAAAGCTCCCAACATTTCCCTGACATCACGCAAAAAAATGGCACTGAGAGCTTTTAGATCATCCAAATATCTACTTACGTAACAAGCATTTTCTTTCAAAACTATTTTCACTCAACTTGGGATGGTTAGGATCTGTATGGAATCGGAAGAAATATCGACGAATTTTGTCAAACTGAAATAAACAAGCAAAAACCGGAAGTCAGAGTTGATCAGAACATTAATCTTTGTGTGGCTTACCATTTTGGAGTTTTGAAATCAAATTCACTCGCGTATTTCCGAATATCTACTGTGCAAACAAAATCATGCGAGTGTATATTTAGCCAGCCATTTGAAAAAAAAAATCGAACCTCCTCCGACGGACCGCACTGTTGCTTGATTGATTGATGTAAAATTAAGCAACCATCAATATCGATTTTTAGGAAATAATATTGAAAGGCTAAAACTTGATGCCACTGTACCCATCAGAATGTGAATTGGTGTATATATCAATGCTAGCTGGGGTACCCAGTGTTGCCTGAACACTTCAAATTTTATAGGAAAGCAAATGACGTTTTATAGGGATTTCAGTTGGGTCCATGCAGTATCAGTACCGGAATGAGCTGTTCCACGCAGGCCTGCGCTGACTAAAACCTTGAAAAATCACATTCTCGTTTTTGGCATTGGAAGTGAGCACATCAAAGCAGACAATTGGATTCAGATAGTGTCCATGTTTTATCGTCGTGCTTAGGTCTGGGAAAGGGTTAGGGATAGAGCAATGGTTTTTGTTCAAATAAAAAAAACACGTGTTATCGTTCGATTTCTTAAAAATGATACGGCCAGACTGACATAAGTACTGAGAAATGAAAAATTGATATCCGCAGATTTCCTTCGACGGACGCAAATTCAGGTTCTAGTTCAGCATCTTAGTTACATTGTAAATAGAAAACCTCCTCTTGAACCCTAAAAAAATCTCTCCTCACAACTGACTGATTTCTGTAAAGTTTGAAAATCTAATGGATTGGAAGTAACTAATATAAAAATGAACAATACAAATCAAGTGACAGCAAGTGCTCCAACAAATTTTTCAGTATTTTAACTGATTTCTATATTTTTGAAAAAAATCTTGAAAAACAAAGAAGGAAGAAAGGGTTGGAATTGTGAAGAAAAATGTATGAAAGAAGAAGAAATTAAAACAAAGAAGACGACTAAAAAATGTAATCTCTATAAATCACAGGACAAAAAGTTAAAAACAGAAAAGTAAAGAAATATCTAGCAAACTAGTCTACTTGACCATTACTACTCTGTAATGAATTTGATCCACACTAAGTGATTCACACTTTCGGCCTTGTTCCGTACTAGACTCCTTATCAAGCAACATCGTCCTAGCGTTGAATCCCGCCAAGGGAACCGGTTTTCGTCTAAGCAACGATGCAGCTTCGAATTTGATAGGTACCCAGATGGTTGACCGCATAGAAATATCTGGTATCGTAATTGACTTATGGCCTTGTGTCATACTAAGAAAAGCTGGGAAGATGACGTAAACAGTGTGGCAAGAACGAAGATAGAACAGATTTGAAGACAAAAAAAAATATAAAAAGGACGATCACCGAAGATATTGCATTCAATTTTTCTCTGAAGGATCGCTTTTTAGTTCTTAAAGATGGTGGTGCTATCTTTCATACTACGGGAAGAGACCCTTGCAGAGAAAGGAGAAGAAAAGAAAAATTGTATTCTGCATCGGATCAGGACGAGAATATGGTAGCGGTGTAGATAATGATAAAAATATATTAATGAAATATAAACACAATTGAAGGTTGCTTTTTTTTCCTATAGTATTTTTACTATTTTGTGTCTTGTTATTTCAGTACCGTATCAGTCACGATTTAATTTTTCTCAACTCGGAGTCCTGGATAAATAAATACTTTACAGAAAAATAAGTCAATGAATAATGTGAAGAAAAAAAATTCCAGTTGAATCATATTGGGGAACTGGAATCATGATGCTTGGAAAGAAAAAAGAATGGATAGAGAGTTAAAATTAAAGATGTCGAAGAAAAAAATGGAAAGAAGAGAAATAGAAAGGCCGCAAAAAATGGGATTATGAGGAGAAGGAAAAAGCGAAAGACTTGGAGGAGAAGAACTATAGGAAAGAAAGGAAGGAAAAGGCAACTGAAGGGGGAACGTGGAGGACATTAAAAGTCGATTGGAAGGAGAAGAAGTAGAAGAAGAACTGCAGAAGGAAGAAAAACAAGAAGAATAAAAGCAAGGAAGGAAAGTTATAAGGCTAAAAGAAGAAGAAGAAAAAGAAGAAGAAGAAGAAGAAGAAGAAGAAGGAGGAGGAGGAAGAAAAGGAGGAGAAGAAGAAGAAATGCAGAATAAGTAGAAGGAGGGATAGTTGAAAGAGTATGGACGAAAAATATAGTTGAGAGGAGGAAGAAGAATAAGCAGAGGGTTGAGGGAGATAAAAATACGTCAAGAAGGAATAAAAGTTTTTGAAGAATAAGGAACTGAAAAAGAAGGAAGAAGGAAAGAAAAAGAAAGTGGGGATAAACGAGAGAAGGAAGAAAGGGGGGCTGAATGAAAGGAAATGAAATAAAGCTGATGACTTGAAAAAAGGATACGCATTTGGAATGAGAAGAAGGCCAAAGAGAGAGAGAGAGAGAGAGAGGATACCAGAGAGAAATAAAATGGCGAATCAAAGAAAGAAGAAAGCGTAGCTAACAAATAAAGAATAATAGATATTTTAAAAAGAAAATATTTTTGAAAAATACGAGAAACAAAAAGACGTTGGAAGCAGGGGAAGACACCAAGTCGAATGAAAAGAAGCCTCACGAGATGAACAAGGAGAATAGAAGGAGACAAAAAAAAAAAAAAATGACTGAAGTGGATTAGCCCACTCCAAGAACAAAAGTCGGTGAAGAGGGACTCATTTCTGGAAAGGCTTTGTTTTGATTTCATTGAATCGTTTTGTATCCATACGCCAAACGCATAACAACAAAAGCCGAGAGGCGTTCGTTTGGCGCGATCCAAAATAATCTCTCGACAAACTTTCTCGGATCTTTTTCTTCCATTTTTCTTTATATTCCTACTTCGTGATTTTCTTCCTTTAATTCCTGATTTTTGTTCTTCTATTTTCATCAACTATTCAGTCTTCAGTCTTTTTCTTCCATTCTTCTTATTTCACGTTTTCCATCTTCCTCTCCTCTCTTCTTTCTTTTTACTTTGCGTCTCATTCTCTTTTTCTCTTTTTTCATTTGCTATCTTCCTTTACTCTGCTTCTGCCTTTTTATCTCCTTTCTCAATTCTTTCCATAACCCAATGACTAATCATATTTTCTTCCTCTTTTCCTTCTGTGTCTCCCATCCTTCTTTCCTTTCTCTCTTCCTCCCTTTCTTTCTCCTTTTACTCCATCACTCCTTCCTCCTTTCTTCTCTCTTACCTGTCTTCCTGTCTCGTTTACCTTCTTTCTTTTCTTTCTTTTCCACTCCTTCCCGTTCTCCTTCACTTCTTCCCTTTTTTTTTCTTTCTTATCTTTCCTTCTCACAACCTCTCCTCGTTTTGCCCTTATAACTTTCTTTCCTTGATTTTCTTCTTCTTGTTTTCCCTCCTTCTACCGACCTCCTTTATTTATTTCCTTTCTCTCTACGTTCCGTTCTTTTACCCTATCTCATCTCTCCTCTCTTTTTTCCCTACTCCTTCTCTCTGTCCAACCTTTCTTCGTTTCTTTTTGTCTTCTTTTCCTCTTTCGTCTCTTTCTTCTTGTCTTCCCTTTTTTTCTTTTCCTTCTCTCTCGACCCATTCGATCTTTTCCTCTTTCTCTTCTTTTACTCCTTCTCTTCTTTTACTCCTTCCATTCACTCCCCTCCTTTCTATCTTCTGTCCTCTCTCTCTTCTTCCCTTTCTCTCTTCTTTCCTTTCTTTCATCATCTCTTCCTTCTTTTAGTTTTCTTCCTTTCTCTCTCCCGTCTCTCTATCTCGTACCCTTTCTTACCTTGCCCGTCTTTTATTCTCTCTCTTTACATAATTCTTTCTATGTTTCTTTACCATTCCCTCATCCCCTTCCTCTCCTCCGTTCTTCTTTCATTTTTCTATTTTAATCCCATTTCATTCTAAGTATCTAACAAAAAAAACAAAAACTATTCTGTATTTCTTTTTATCATTTCTCTCCTCTTCAGACTTAATCACTGAATCTGAGATCTCCGTACCGGAACTTCACCCAGACAGCATCTTCTATTTTACTCCGCTGTTCTTGCTGTTTTGCCTTCTGAAATACACAACCAACAATCCTTTTGATTCTTCCAGATTTTGCAATGGCAAAGGGCAAAAAAAAAAAGAAAAAAAAAAAGAAAAAGAAAAGAAAAAGAACAGGGAACCAAAAGTACGAACCACAGAATATTTCCAGAAAGAAAAAAAAATCAGTTATGCAATCGTGGGAGTCGCTCGATTGAGAATCTTTTTATAACCTTGTTCCGCTTAGAAGCCACTTCATCTCAACAGATTTCTTTGACTACTGGTTTTTATTATTATCATTTTCATCATCATCGTCATCGTCATCATCATCATCACCATCATCATCATCATCATCATCATCATCATCATTAATATTATCATTATTACTATCACTATCATTATCATTATTATTATTATCATTATTATTATCATTATTATTATTATTATCAATAGTAGTTGTAGTAGCATAAATAGTAGTATTATGAGTTTCTTTTGCAAGCTCAAAATGAATATTCCAACAGCTTTTACTCTTTTCTTTTTCTACATCTTATGATACTACTACTTCTACTACTACTACTACTACTACTACTACTACTACTACTATAATTATTATTGCTGAGGTTATCATCAATAATAATAATAATGATAATAATAATTATAATGATAATAATTCCACTGGAAACTTGAGCGTGGTGTCGGGTCCATCATGTTATGGGGTTATGTTGCTTCCTCAGGTACTTGAGACCTTGACCATATCAAAAGAATTATAAAAATCAAAGGATTACCAAGAGATCTCAGAGCAAAATGTGTCATCCATTGTAGAAAAACTAGCTTTGGTCAAAATATCACGGGCGCTACAATCTATATGACTCATGGAAAAACACTCGAAGAAGTCTAAAAGAGAAAAATGGACTGTTTTAAATAGTCCAGCTGAGTTC
>OY735207.1:38547315-38594815 GCA_963457665.1 Thysanoteuthis rhombus
GATGATTAGTTCTGGTAAATGCATGGGCTACGATGATTTATCTATGCGAAGATTGGATATCCTCTATTTATTTTTAAATGCAGTTATCATACCGTCCTAAAACTAGATGATAAGCACAGGACAATCTCTCTTACTCTATCGTTTTGGTCAGTACCTCTGCATACTTGTAAAATCAACAGCAACGACATAGAATGAGCACACGTTTTATTTGCATATTAGTCTCTCTCTACATTGACAAGGAAGATGATGATGATGAAAAATGAATATTCGGTCTATGAAGTAAATGTTATGGTCATTAAGATGCCGACTGGAAAAAAAACGCTATCTCATGATTCCAAATTTTTCCTTCGTGCCAGACAACGGAGTTCGAGTCGTGATAATGAAAATATTTTAGATGCTGAGGTTTCCATATGCAGGTCTACTCATCACTCGTCTAAATCACTCTGATTGGGACAAATTTTCCATCAAAGGTTTTTACTCACATTCATTATTTCTTAACATAGAACCCGTGAAAAAAATGACTGGATTTTTTTTTATGAATGGATAAATTATTATTCTAGAATATTCCAATTTTCAACCATCGTTTCCTGTCACATAATCATGCTGTTTCCCCTCTCTGTAATAAGCTTTAAAGAGAGTAAGAGAGCAAGATTCGTGTCTTCAACGTGAAGTGAAGAAAGAAAGAAAGAAACGCACATATTTCGTAACTGCGATTTTTATATATATAGAGTTATGTTCCTATCCACCCACGCTATTTAGGAGAAGTAAATTGCATAATAAGTGAGTGGTAGATGTTTTCTTTCGTCGTTAACTGCCGACTCTATCCCTCTTATCCTCCCGAACACATTGTAATGAAAACGGAGGAATTGTTCCCTGTTCTAAGATTTTATTGGTCGAACAAAAGTACAAACATGTTTGTTTTTGGCACTCCTGTATCTAAAGAATGAAGAAAAGGGGCTTTTTTTATGGAGGTCAAGTAGAGATTATTTACGTACTTCCCATAGAGGTATTAGTCTATTATCATACGAGCAGGTTTTAAATTAGCTCGCCTGTGACATTTAATAATCCAACCAAACAATAATCGGGCTTGGTTTTGTGAAGAATGGAATCTGAATTTTAAAAAAAAACCCCGAAAAACTTGAAACCTGTATAATAAAACAAAAAATATGAAAAACGGGTCAGGTTTGTTACTTATCAAGACAGTATGCTGGGTTGGGGTTGATCAATTAAAAAATTGGAAAAAGGGGTTGTTTATGAATAAATGACTTCTATCGCCTTTCGTTGGGTAGTGATCACTGCAAAAGTCAGAATTTAGAAAAAAAAAAAGTCTGAATACTGCTGGACACCAAACAGGGAACAATTTCGCAAAAGATTACATAAACTGTCCCTCTAAAAACCTATATGGGCAAGGAGAGCAAAAAAAAGAAATGTTTCAACTTGCCATTATCCATTGGCGCATTCTGTTGACTCGATACATACGTAACCATCCAGCAAGCCAGCCAAACCATCATAAAAACGCACGAAACCTATATTAACGGTTTAGTCACAGTTTTGATGGTCTACAGTTCCTAATGTTGAAGACATTTCATTCCTTAATTTCTAAAAGAAAAACAACATTGGTTCCCAGCAAAATCTATGACAGTTATAATCCTCTCGACGGACAAGAGTTAGCTAGATACCCACGAAGCATTTTTTAAGATATAACTACACGGAGTGCTACCCTAAAATTCGAGGTTTTACTTCAACTTTCTTGCTGATTGAGGAAGAAAGAAAGACAGAAGTGACAGGAAAGGAAAAGAAAGAAAGAAAAGAGAGAAAGAAAGACAGAAAGAAAGAAAGGGGAAAAAAGGAGAAAGAAATGACAAAAAAAGAAAAAAAAATGATAAGAAAGGCATGAAAAAAGGTTGGAAACATGAAGATTTCCTGATAAGAATGTCTTGTCTCCAAGCAGGAAGTATATATCCTTGGATGGTAGGAACTGCAATCGATACGCCTTGATGAAACACGTGTTTTTGTGTATTTGGAGAACGGACGCTAGGAGCCGGGAAATTCTCACACACCGGAAACCGAAAAATCTTGTTATCATTCCACACCACAATGAAAGATTAACAGTGATAGTGCAGTGGTTAGCGTGCAGCTCTCACTTAGTCCATTAGCTGTGTTTGTCCGTCTGTCCATGACATTGTCTGTCTGTCTGTCTGTCTGTCGATATCCCGAAAAGTTCTCAATGAATTTCAACGACTTTTAGTTGAAAGATGGGCTAAGAAATGTGATATTGATGGGTTGGGTAATGGGATTCATTTATAATCGAGATATACTTTACATACTTCATGAAAATAGATTAAAAACAGAGACTGCAAATAAAAATGCTTAATTCAGATTTCAAGGGAAATAACTCAATATTCGTTAGTATTGCAAGAATTGCGTTTTCTGTCCTTTTTGGGGGGAAATGTTAAATGATTTATATTCATTTAGTTTTTAGTTAGTGTACAGCCTTGGTAAGCGGTATGCACACTCTGGATGTTGTCTACTTTATCATGAGTTAAATTCCTATCAAGTAACCGACTTCGTGACAGATTCAAAGAACATCCCTAAGCGCAGACGATAAACATTAAACCGTTCTACTGATATTTGCTTACTGGCATCTGCTAGAATATTAGATTACAAGACAAACTGGAGAGGTTCAGAAAGTATCGGCTCCACGACGCCCACGATAGAGAGGTGTGGCGAATCCTGGGGAACGTCAATGTCCAGCGACGGACGATAAAAGACTGATCATGAAACTAATCTTAGAACTGAATATGGTTTAAACGATAGTGTTTCAAGTGTGTGTGTGTGTGTGTGTGTGTGTGTTTGTGTGTTGGAGATGCCTTCCTTGAAGATAAGCATTCGAAATTCTGGCTTTTCCTGCGGGAAATACGTATTTATTATATTAATCACGAGGGGTCAGAAACAGCTGTGAGTCGGTGAGGATCAATCCTAGCTACATTAGAACAGTGATTTTTGGGTAGTGAAGAAGCTGAGAAGACTGGCATGACACTACTTTCATACCTGCAAACATCACTGACAGAAAAAGGCTGTTATACGTATGAACTGAAGTCATTGCTATAGAAATGTGTCAAAAGTGATTTCACGGCAGAAATTCAGGAAGGAAAATATTATCGATGGTCATGAATAGACAAATTATGTATGATATGAACGCATTGTTAATGACTTGATAGAAAATGTCTTATAAATGATTTCACTGAAGAAATCATTGCTGATCAAGAAGAGAGATATTCCTATGGTCAGGAATAAAGGCAAAAATCACTGGAAGAATTAGACTATTACACACACATGCGCATACATATGTGCGTATGTGTTTTTATGCAAGTGTATGTATGCATTCTTGTGTATATAAATATATATATATATATATATATATATATATATATATATATATATATATTTATATATATATATATATATATATATATATATATATATATATATATATATATATATCAATTTGACAAATCGGGAAAACGGCTAAATTATAAATTATCTGCGTATTTTTTTTTCCCGCTGATACATTTTGCTATCAATGGCGTCGTCAATTCGGATTTAAATAATTGTTTTTATGGGAACTGCGTGATACTTCAACGTTTTGCCTGCGTTATTCGGTCCTCTTCTGGATACTTCCAATTCTTTGGCTTCTCTTACTTGTAATTCTGGCTTGCATCCCTCTTCTTGTATGTTTCAAGGGTATCTTCTTTCCTTTTATAACTATTATTTTGCTAATGTCTGAGGATATGTACATTTTTCCGGAACTTTGCTGAATTGTATTATATTATGAAATTAGCGCTGATTCTATCATGCAGTCTCCAGAGCAACATTGGATCTCATATATTTTAACAATTATTCAAATCCGAGCCGACAACACCATTGATTGCAAAATGCATTATCGGAAAATGAAAAGAAAAAAATCTGAAAAATTGATAATTTAGTCGTTTTCAAAAATGTCAAATAGATAAATTACACATTGTCGGGAAAATCTTTTTACTCATGAGGAAACAATGTATACATAATGTAAATGCATCGCTACTTATATTTAAATGTAGATGTACGTCGTGAACACCTTTACTAAAGAAAAGTAGAAAAAGGTGAGATTATCTGTGGTCAAGGATTACGGCAAGCAAAAAGACCGATCAGTGTTAGGATATGATTTTTATCCGCTTCTCTTCAGGGACAGAATGCGAAAACAAGTAAATTACAAAAGAAAGCTTTTTTTTTTAAATCGAAAAGGGGGTGCATAGAGATCCCACAAGTACCATGGCGAAAGAGAATAAAAGAGGAAACCATACTTGTGCCAAGACATTCAATCAGATAGACAAAAGAAAAATAAAGACAGCCGTGTTTTCAAACCATAGATGCCTGTGTATATCTGATTATCTCAGGACCGGGACTGAGTGGACTACTGCTGGAGAACAGGTGTTTTAAGGGAGGAAAAAAAAGAAGAAAACTGAATACACAGCTGCGTATCTATTTCAGTGTTTATAGAATCGGCGAGTTTGCACAGATTTGCGAGTATGACTTAGACCGTGCAGCGTATACAACTCCTGGGTGAAAGGATTGGTTGTTTATATTATTTGGATGTGTGTATGCGGGTACGAGAATGAGCGTGTGTATACGTGATTTTCTTCGCGAACGAGTTTATATGCATTCTTTCTGATATGCTGAATTATGACTATGACTGTGTGTGTGTATACAAGGAAATCTACTTATCAATATTAGATGAAATATTGCTATTCACAGAAATATGTACATACATAGGTATATATTCACAAAAAGTGCATATTCATCTATACTTTTTTGACGGAAATTTGCTATTCACAGAAATATGTATATTCACATGTATACATATATGCATAAGGTACTCATTCACATTTATCAATCAATCCACCTGTCTATCAGTTTCATTTTTTCTATCACCAGCTGACTTGGTGTGTGAATCAGTTGGCTCATACGTATCTATCGGGAGAACCTCATGTTTGCAGTTGTATCAACAACTTACTTCCATTTAAAACATCTTTCCGGATCCTTTTCTTGGAAGTGTGTGGCTACACAATCTTCCTGCATGCTGAGTTTTGGTTTGCTTAATGCACATATAAAATCTGCTGAAACGAAATAATGAACATTTATTCATCTCTGTCTCTTTCTTTCTTTCTTTCTCTCTCTCTCTCTCTCTCTCTCTGTATCTCGCTCAGTCACGATCACACGGGTGTTTAGTTATTTACTAAGCTTTGCTTGGTGTAGCACACAGTCCTCAGATTCAGTAATACCAATAAGATTCAAAGCAAAGACCCCAGATCAGAAAGTATTTTTCTTACTTTTATAAGTGGACCACCGTGATTACTCCTCCTCTTCTTCAATTTCCAAGGAAAGATTGAACAATTTATCACTTATCGCACGAACATTTTGACGATAATATTAACTCTGGATGTAAATTTCCCGACAACATTTTTGTTCATTACAGAGTTATAGATGTTACTACAACGGAACATGTATCATAAGAGGTGTTCAATTGATGGCCGACCTTTCAACAGCATATTTGAAGATGTGCTATTTAGAAACATTTTTGTAAATATATTCTCGAGAGTCATTTATCGTGGGTATGAAAAACCTCAGTTTATTATCCATTTTCAAAATATAAACCCATATCTCCGGATGGTCGGTGAAAATCCCAGATCTGGGAGAGAAAATCCAGTAGTGCTCAGCTTTCTTACAGTTTCTGATGTTCCAAAACTTTCACTAAACAGTAGTAGTGATTAGCCAGATTAGCTTGTTAACAAGTCGCCCTTAACTGTTTGTGCAATGGTCTTCAGCATATCTTTGACAACATCTTTTATTTGTATGAATTTGCAGCATCATTATTGAATCATCGAAGCATATTTTCTGGCTCTCTAGGACCTTATGCCACCTTTTAGCTTTGTGCTCGTCATTGAAAAACAAAATGATTCCGACTTGATGCAATTGATTCTTCTGGGTTTTTTTCCTCATCCAGAAATTGTTGGAAGTGCTGACCAAATAACGTATATTGCTTGTAGCTAAACAAGCCGTAGTCAGATGGTGACAGGTCTGGCAAATACACCGCATGTGGAAGAACGTCCTGTTCCATCCCAATAATCATACATTGCATTGTATTTGCAACCGAAGGACGGAAGTTCTTATGCAGCAAAGTCACACGTCGATTTTCCTACCCAGAAAAAAGATCTCGTTCTTAGCGTCATTCGAATGGACCAATTGCTCACTTAACTGATGTGGAGTTACAGTTTGTCCACGTAAAAGCAATAGATTTTGGAAGTTTTGTGCATTTTTGTTACTACTACACATTTAAACAAGATTTCATTGAAAAAGGTGCCATTCATTAAAAATTATTCGAGATTAGTGCCATTTAGGCCTTCGATGTACAACACATCTACTTATCTATTGCATCATTAATGAATTCGCCCAATAAAAATATCGGTAATGCCAAAATGCTGTTTTTGTGTCTATACTGGGAGCGTTGCCCCACCACCCTTGTTTAGGGGTGGTTCAATCTCCCCCTAAACTCCCACGGCACACTTATGTACCGCAGCACATAGATTGAAAATCACTGGTCTATGTAACCTAATACCTAACATATATACCTAGCAGTCTGTTTATCTGTCTATTTCCCTTTGTGTCCTACCCGCTTATAACCTTGTCACTATTGTCCACTCACTTTCTGATTCATCTATTATTTCTTCGTATAAACGACGTCCTTGTTGGTACTGTCAAACTCCTTTAAAATCGTCCTTCCATCTTTAAACCGACTAAAACAAACCTTACTATGACGGAGCACAAAAATCTGAATTCTTTATATATAAGTCATGACACATAGACATTTTGACTATATATATATATATATATATATATATATATATATATATATATATATATATATATATATATATATATATATATATGGTTCCACATTGGACATTTTAATACACACTCACACAGCACACACCACTGATGATGGGAAGAATCCCGAAACATGTATGGACAATTTACATATAAGGATTAATAAACCTTACCTCTAAACATCTCACTCCCGAGTCTGTCTCACTCTCTACAGTACACATTATATATATATATATATATATATATATATATATATATATATATGATAAATAAATAAATCGAGCACTCTATGAAATAAAACCATCGCATATCAGACGTTGCTTTATATGATCATATTATGCTATACTGCTAACCTGATCAGTACCGTATGTATTATATATATATATATATATATATATATATATATATATATATATATATATATATACTGTCTCTTTGTGCACCTCTGTCTTCCTCTATCTTGATGTGTCCCTCTCCTCTTATCACCAATTTCACCTCTATTTCTTTATCCCTCTCTTTTCCTGTCTTTGTATATGTCTTCTTTCTGTCTCCACATCTCTCTTTTCCTGTGCTCCAGTATTTCCCAAGAAGAAACCTTAGTTAGAAAGACACGTCTCATATTCCCAAGCTTGTTCTGGGAGTCCATACTTCGGCGATCTCCAGCAGGGACTCCGCCGGTGGCTAAACATGGCTTCCGATTAAAACAACGTAATTTGACCTAAATTTCACTGCAGTAAGTAAATAGTCTTCGAATTGGTTCATATTGATTCGGGTTCATGTCCCGGGTGTCGTTTTTCCTGGTGGGGTGGAGGAGGAACGTTGTTAGTTTTTGCTGTTGGAAATACAGTTGCGGGTGGGTCAAGAGATTCTCTACAGGTTCCTGTCGTCGTTTTCTGAGCCTTTTGCGGCTCGGGTTTTTTTTTTTTCGCCCGACACCAAAGACTTGGGTTACAGATTGTCACATCGGTTTTCGTCAAGTAGTGATTCGAGGTCGTCTTCAGTTCATTTCTTTCGTTTTATTTACCATAACTGTTCTTCGGGCTCCTGTCTTCACAATACTTTTCTCTCTCATTTAACTTTATTTTCATTCTTTTCCTCTTCATCTCTCCCCGAACCCATTGCTTCTTTCTCTACTCCACTTCCGGTTTCAATTCCACCCACCGTAAAACGATTGGCTTTGACTTATTAATCTTAGTTTACTACCACACTTTGGGAAAAAACAGTGGGTTGGAAGATCGTGTTACGCAAATCTTCCTGACGGGAAGGGCTCAACTTTCCAGAGAATCAGTACTCTTAATACTGAATTTTGACTGGATTCGCGCATAAAACTCAAGAACCCGTTCGAAACGCGTCAGGAATTTTACTAAGCTTATCTTAGCTTTAACGACAAACGCCTGAATGGAGACAAACATAGTGTGTATAAGAAGATTGTCTCACGCCAATCTGCTAAGTAAGGAGGGCTTATTTGCCGGGGAAATTAGCATTGACATTCGTGGCTTCTCCTTGGTCCAAACATTGAGCCTCTGGCATTTAGAAGAAAATACAATTCCTTGCAATCGGAAAATAACTGATTATGGTTTATACTTAAATTTTAAGCCGTTTTCTTCTTGTTTCCGTTTTCCGATATTTTTCACTATTCATTTTGATATTTTTTGTCGCCTTTTGATAGCATTCATTTTCTACCTTTGTAGCCTTTTCCCCGATTTTCTTTCCATTCTCTCTCTTTCACTCTTTCTTTGTCTTTCTTTTTTTTTACTCACGTTGTCTTTCAATCTTCTTTTTTCCTTCTTTTTCAACTTTTCATTTGATTTTCTTTTCCTTGCTTTTCACACTTTTTTTTTCAAAATATTTTTTCCTTTTTTTAAATTTTTTTTTTCTACGCCTTTTCCTAGCATATTGCTTTTTGGTGCTTCTTTCAATTTTCTTTCTTTTTCGTTCTATCTTTCCGTTTGCCTCTTCTTCTTTCATTCTCACCTTCTCTTCTTATTTTCTTTTTTCTTTCTCTTTTGTCTTTTCCTTTTTGTTTCCTTCCACTTTCTTCTTTTTCACCTTTCCTTTCGAAGGGAAGAAGATGTTTTGCCAATCTCTCAATGGAAAGTCTGCCACTTTACGATGATAAGTATTTTTTCTTTTGTTCCTTTTTTTTACATCTTTCTTCTTTTTGCCAACGCTCCAACTGCAACAACCGACGATATAATAAAAAAAAAACATACAACCAAAAAAAAAAGGAAACCAAACTCTGGTCAGCTCATATTTACATTACACTGTCTAATCATATCTATCTATCTATCTATCTATCTATTATTTTTTAGATTCGTTTTATATTTCCTTTTATTCCTTCCCTCTCTTTCCATTTCCTATTCATCTGTTTTTCCATTCTATATTTCGTTCTTCCTTATTCTTGATCAAGTTTTTTTTTCGGAATATATATTCATTGATTCTTTTTTTCTGGCCAATTTACAACTGAAAATTAGATATACGGGACAGAAAAAAAGAAATAGAGAGGAAAGGCGTGAGGAGTCAAAACCAGGGAAAAACGAAGGTATGAAAAAGTAAGAAATAAGTAAACATGTTTTTTTTTTCCCTTCTGCTCTGATATTCAGGCCGTTCTCAAGGATTTTTTGTAAGTCACCCCCAGGAAATATTGGTAAGATGCCAAGAAATCCTAAGACAAAAAAATTATTTGTAATTATGCAGAGATAGTTTTGAGGGGCGTCCTCGCCTCGTCTCTATAAAACGCGCTGTATGGCCGTCTATCGGCCGATCTATCCCGATATTGTTTCTCAGCTGTTTCAAGTCAGATTTACTTGATAAATATGTCTCTTGATAAGATGCTTCTTACTGGAAAAGATTTCCCACCCAGGGTCGCCTGATCAGGCAATAATGACATTTAAACTTTATGTTTTAAAATCAATTAAAATCGATTTTCTCAACTTTCAAGTCATATTTACAATAAACTTGTAAAAAGGTGTTCCTTGATGAAATGATTCACATCGAAAATCATCTTCTATTCAAGGTTTCATGACCTGACAATAATGACGTTCAAAATTTATAGTGAACGCCACATTGAACTTTCGGTTCTTGTTTTTATGTTGTGACTGTCCCTAAATGTTGTAAATTTGTTGGTCAACTATCTATATTTGTATCGTGTCAACCAGTTTTAATATATTCCTATCGATCGGTTTATTCCAGTCTAGGCCTGGTTGTTTCTTTTTTGGTAGAGTCCACCCCTTTGGAGTAGCCTAAATCTGCCCAAATTTCCTAATACAGTTGCTCTTACTCACCCAGATCATGGTGTTACTAACGTATGACACATAAAAATGACGTCATTTTTTTCAAAATCTAACTTATCAATAAATCATACTAATGTATATTTCAAAATAAATGTATTTATTTATTTATCAGGATGAAATTAAGTTGCAAATACTAAGTTAGGAGTTTGTTCTTTCAACGTTTTCAATTATTTGAAATAGTCATTCATATTTCTTTAACAATAGTATTAATGTATTGAACACATTGAGAACATTGTAACAGTAGTAGTGGTAGTAGTATATAGAGACAGATATATATAAATGCAGGTGTTTTAGCGCATGCAGACACACATAAACTATATTTGTTCTAATATCTAGCTCTAGCTCTCTTTGTGATTGCTATAACGTGACACAAACCAACAAGTGAGTCTGCTAAAGCAAAACAACAAAAACGGCACATCGTAGCGGAATTTTTGCTTGCGCAGTACCGTCAAAATGTTTTAACATGGTGAATAGAACAACCTCAAATCCAATCGAGCCACCGGATTCATGGATGATAATTTATTCAAGGATAAGCTGACAAAATATTTCTGTCAGAGGGAGATAATCCCAGATCTGTTAACTGCTAATTACAGTTTTTATAAGGGGAAAAAAAGATGAATAATCAAATGCCTGATTCCACTAATTATACTCTGCTCCTTACAATCTGTACCGATCGATTGAGCTTCAATTTCGAATGGAAAATAAATAGAATTTTGTGAACAAATGTGTGTAACAGGTATGATTCCATATATAATATTCACCTCTTTTTGCTCGAAACTTCTTGAAAAATGCAAGTTTTACATGGTGAAATCCGGTAAATATAGTATACATTCTATAAATACTAAAAGGTCGCCGAACATTTCTGTTTTTTTTTCCCCTACGTTGATTTTTTCAGTTCTTTTCATTCATTCATGCTTTCTTTCTCTCTGTTATTAAGTGACTTTCTTTCTTTCAAGCTCTGTCATCATTTATTCATTCTTCCATTCATCCGGGCACGCGTGCTTCCTTCCTTTTTTTATGGTGTGGCTTTCTATGTTATTTTTTTTTTCTCACTTCCTTTCGTTTAATACTTATTTCATTCATCAATCCATGTTTTCTTTCTATTGCTTTCTTTCTTGCTTTTATTGTCTGCGATTATTTCCTTTTTTTCCCCTTCATCCAACTCTCTTTTTCTTTTTATATAAGTTTCGTGCATTTCATCCTTTCTTCTGTCGTCCATTTTTATTTTATCATCAGCCATTGAACGAATAATGGAGAATGTTCGATAAATAGATGATATTTATCGAACATTCTGCGTTATTCGTTCATTTCTCTCTTCTTTTTTTTATGTTTAATTCTTTTCTGGTTATCTCTTGTTCCTCTTTCTAGTATTCTTTCTTTCTTTCTTTCTTACTTTCTTTCTTTCTTTCTTTCTTTCTTCCTTTCTTTCGTTTTCCCTTTTCAAATTCAGTGACGACATATTTCCTTTCACCAAATTATCGGACTTAGATTGCCGACATTTGATACCTAGACAGAGATGATATTTGTCACAGTTTTATTTCTTGTCTTATACACATTTTGGCCAGCGGAAGCCCTTCCTCTCTTTACTACCACTGATTTATTGACTTGATCAAAAATTTGATAGCCTATCCCCATTTCCCTTTCACTCATTTTACTTACGTGACAGACTTCTCCGATTATCCAACAATAACAGCAACACCTACTACTATTTCTCTGATGACTGGTGACTTTCTCTCACTGGAGATTTAGTGACAGCAAGTCCTCCCAATATCCCAGACACTTCAGTATTCTGTATGATTTTAGTACTGTTGTCGTACGGATGACCAAGCCCGAAAAATACATGGATAAAATATTCTGCAGTAATATTTGAAGCTCCACCAAAGGTTTCGTTTTTCATGTCACTTTATAATGCTTGATCCATTCTCAATATATACAAA
This sequence comes from Thysanoteuthis rhombus, assembly GCA_963457665.1. NCBI lineage: Eukaryota > Metazoa > Mollusca > Cephalopoda > Oegopsida > Thysanoteuthidae > Thysanoteuthis > Thysanoteuthis major. The sequence continues at coordinate 38,559,470 of OY735207.1, forward strand.
TCTAAGCTTAGAATGGCTCAAGACAAATAGGAAGAGAATGAGGGATAGGAAGATCTTCCGAGTGGGCAGGACCAGCCTTCAAATATCTGGTTTTTACCACCTTATTTGCGTTTGTTTCATCATCATCGTTTCGATCAGCTTCTGATATCTGTTGTTAGGTATAGGCCGACTGCAACAACGTCTGTTGTCGTGAGTGTAACACATGGTGAGAGATAAGCGTTACCAAGCCACGCTCAACTGCGATACGTTAGCAGAGGTGGAGTGATTATAGTCTGGCCAGCTAAGTCTGGACCTCTTCGGCAACCGTCGAAGATTTCTTCACAGCACGAAAGCTTTTTTTTAATTTACATCCATCAAACAACTGCTTCGAAAGTGACGTCTGTTTCTTTGATTCTCAGACGCAATGGACCGCAAATAATTTACGGATAAATAAACTAATAATCACATTTTGATTATAGTTTTTTTATTCTCATCAGAGCCTTGCAAAATGGCGTCCTTTTTCTTTGATCGTCGAACTCACAAATGAATAAGAGATTAATAAACAAATAATCACATTTTGATTACATTCATTAAGAACCATTGTTTTCTTAGATCCACTAAAAAACGACGTCTTGTCTCTTTGATTGCCAGACTCTGAAAAAGAAGTTGAAAGAAAAAAAAAAAGGTTGCTATCAAACCCACCAAGAATACCTTATCTCTGAGATTCAGAAAAAAAAGAAGAAGATATCTCCCCGCAATAACAATCAAATTTTGTCTCCTTGCTGGAGAGAGAAGGTAGTGTGAAGAAGGGTTGAAATCCGTCGTTATTTCAGAGTGATCAAATATCTTAAACAACGTTCCTCAGTTGTGCTCATAACATGAATGTTGTGCCATTTGATCTTCTTTTCATTCATACTACGACGTATGTTTATAAGCAAAAGCGACCTCTGCAAATTTATCTTTACATACATAACAGTCGGCAACGTGGAAGTCTTAATTTGCGGATGGCGAACTAAATTCTGATATTATATGTCATTCTTGATATGTTCAATGCACACATTATTATTATTATTATTATTATTATTATTATTATTATTATTATTATTATTATTATTAATTTCTTTTTCTTTTTCACACCAGTTGCTTGGTGGTTATTGCTGAAGATTGAATGACAGCAAGTTTCCTCAAATCTCCTGCCTTCCTCTTTGCTCTCTCATAGTCCACAGTAATTTGGTGGTTTACAGTTTCACACCAGTTGACCGGTGGTCATCACGGAAGGCTGAGTGACAGTAAGTCTCCTCAGGTCTTCAGCCTTCTTCTTATCTCATCTCTCCCTCGCCTATCACAACAGTGCTGTGGTTCGTACCTTCACCATCATTTGTGCGTGTGTGTTTTTTTTGTTTTTGCTTTTTGTTTCTTTTTTTTCCTCCTCTGTTAGGCCACTGCCAACAGCTGGGGTCGTAGATCTCATATTATTTGCATTTTCACAACAATTGTCGGGTGGTCACCCGTCTCCTGCCTATCTCCTCAAGTCTCCTGCCTCCGTCCTCTTTACACCCTTACAGTCAACAGCAGTGCTGTGTATTACAGTCTCACACCAGTTGCCTGGTGGTTATCGCCGAAGACTGAGTGACAGTAAGTCTCCTCGGGTCTCCAGTCCACCTCTCATATTGTCCTCACCTGATGTTGCAGCGCTGTGATCTGTGTTGCTTTTTCTTGACTGTTATATCATTGCTACCAACCGGGGGTGGTAAGACTCTATCATTATTATTATTAGTAGTAGTAGTAGCATCATTATTATCAATATTATTATCATCATCATTATTGTCATCATTATTATCAACATTATCATCATCATCATTATCATTATTATTATCATTACTATTATTATCATATTTTCGCACAGTTTGCATACCGATTCTCCAGTCTGTAAGCTGTGTTTCAGGCCTTAGCAAAAGGCCTCAGATAGAGAGTAGCCTTTTCTTTTTTAAAGATGTGAGCTTTTCGAAAGCGGGCAGATTTTTTTTTGAGAACTCACTCGTCTGTTTTGATGTCCAATTAATTGTTCGATATGGCATGATAACTTTTTCGGGTTTGAGTCCAATGCTCCGATTACTTGTGGCACGACTTTCACTTTTGCTATTGGACATTCCCACGATCTTGAAAATTTCCTCTTTCAAGTCGGCATATTTTTCTCTTTTCCCTGCTTCTTTTTGTATAAAGTTTTTTTTTTGTCTATAGGTATTGCAACATCAATTATAAAGCACTCTCTCTCTCTCTTTTTTGTATCTTGTACAATGATCTCTTGTTTACGGTGTTCAATGACCCTATCCATCTCTTTATGAAAGTCTGGATTATTGATTAGAAAAAGAAAAAATCATTTTCATTATCGTCATCATCATTGCAAGTAACAGTTGGAGTAATGTAAGAAGAAATTTTAATTTTCAAAATACATTCTGATTTCTGAATTATTTTGCCGTTAAAAAAATGACGGAATATTTGAGTAATTTTGCAATCGTCTTATACTTATGGAATATTAGAAAAAAAATATTGTGTTTCCCCGCGTTCTCTTGTTCATGATCCACTGAAACAAATGATTAAATGAAGGTAAAATTATTGAATACAGAGCTTTAATCATCAACCTAATCATTGACATAACTTTTTTCTTCAATTTATTATCATTATTATTATTAGTAGTAGTAGTAGCAGTAGTAGTAGTAGTAGTAATAGTAGTAGTCCGATGTGCTCAACAACGATTGGCGCAAAAGTCGACTTCATGTTCCACATTTTTCGAATTCCCTTGCAAAGTATAAATATTTATCCGTCTTTCCGTTTTACTGTGTGGTCTGCTGGAATAGCAAAATCCACCATCTGACCAGTTTTATTTCCCTTGTTTATTAAAACTAGATTCGGTCTTTGAGCTTGAAATGCGTGATTCAATTGAACAGAAAAGAAACGCACTCTCGCGTACACACACATGCATTAATGTTAGTGAGATTGGTGATGATTCAGTGAGATATGTAACAATTGAAACAATTCGTTGACAGATAGACCGATAGAAAAAGAGACATACCAAGATTGAGATATATATAGATAGATAAAGGAATCAATGACAACGAACAGAGATTGAAATAAAATTGACTAAACATGAATTACAAAGAGAGAAAGAAAGAAAGAAAGAAAGAGGAATGAAAGAAAAGAAATTTGGGAAAACAGTGAGAAAAAAAAGAGGAATGACAAGAAAGAGTTATGAAGGAAGGTATTCATTCTATCTATCTATCTATCTATCTTTCTTTCTTTCTTTCTTTTTATCATATAAAGGATGAAAGACATGAAGAAAAGAAAGAAGGAAAGAATTGGGAATTAGTCTGAAGGAAAGTAAGTAGGAACACGTGACCAAGAAATAAACAAACATGAAATAAAATGCAATAAAGAGGACAAAAAACAACAAAAAAAGAAAGAGCTGAGATTAAAAATACGCGAGACCAAGGAGAAAAAAATCAAGGAGAAATGAATAAAGGCCAATGAAATGATAAGAACATATTTTGCAAATTCATTGGGTGGAGTGATGAGAAAATAATCGTAAAAGAAATACGTCGACAAAGAAACGAGAACCGTAAAGGAGTCGAAATATGTAAGGAAGAGAAGACTGGAATCTAGAAAGATTGCGAAAAATGTCAGAAAAGCAGACAGGACAGAGCAGAAAGATGCCTAATAGTGGCACTAGTTATGAAGCAGAAGGTTTCTTAAGTAGCTTCAGTCGACATTTTGGCATTTTGGGGCCCATGTTCCGTTTCACGGTACATGACTTCCGTTTTACGCACGCATGCGTACCGGGATTCTTTTGCTAAGCGGAAAACATGGACTTCCAAGGGACCAATTACTATTACTTGAAAGGAGACGGGTTGGATGACATTTTCGTTTGGGAGAGGGTAGGATGAAAGACGAAAAGTTACTAAATATAAGAGAGGTTTTAATGGAATATTACTGTGGTTTGGATATTCGCCTGAATATACTACACCACTTACAATTGTTTTTGGAAAAAAAAATCCCTTTTTTTCTGTATCTCGAATCAAGTTCTTCGAACAAAACAGCTTTGAAAGATAACTATGCATAAATACATATCAAGCTTAATCTAATAAGATATAAGACCAAAATCGATGGATTTATAGGGAATGGTTGTGTTTTTTGTTGTTTTTGAAGATTGAACTTGCTCTACCGAAAGCTTGCCACCGTAAAGTGATCCTACGCTTGAGTTCTTAATCTTTTAAAGAATATTATACAACCAATACATCCTCCCGATAGTCATCCAAAGAGTTGAAACATGGAACATAACCAAGAGACTGACCCTCAAACTGAGAACCATTCAACGTACACATGAGAGAATCATGCTCAACCTGACATGGAGTTATCAAAAGACGGCACAATATATTAGGGAAAAAACGGGAGTCTGAGACATCATTGAATCTATCTGAAAACTGAAATGGCAATGGGCTGGTCGTGTTACAAAAATGTCAGACTACCGTACATATCACAATTCGCAACATGGATCCCAAAGATCACTTGCGAATCTGTGGTCGGCAAAATATAAGAAGGCGAAAGTATTGGCTCCGCAATGATCATGATAAAGAAGTCTGTCAAATGATGGGAAAGTTCTATCTCCAACGACGGCCGCTAAAAGGCTGGTGTTGCTGGTGTTGGTGATTGTGGAGCAACAAAATTTTGAGTAGAGACGGGCATGCCTTTATTGAAAATCTTATTCTGAAAATTATTTCAGCTCTAAATTGGGACATAATCTCTATCTATCTACCCCAGTTTGCTCATTTCTATCTCAATATTATGGTAGTTGTTTTCTTTTAGACATTTTTCTGACTTTCTTTCTCCTTCCATTTTTCTTCCTTTTTCTCTCTTTTTTCAGATGACTTGCAATCTTTTTTCTTCCTTTCTTTCATTTCTTTCTTTTCATCTTTCTTTCATTTTTTTCTTTTTTCCTTTCTTTCTTTCATTTCTTCCGGTTGTTCGTCTGTTTATTTGATTTTAAAAAAAATAATGATAATCATCTTTAGACTTTGAGGCAGTCGTATATAAAAGAAGGTCACTTCTGGTTCTGGGGACGTATAAAAATAGATCCCATATATATCGTTTTTAAGAATCTAAGAATCCTCAATAAATGGTTTGTACTCAAACTAGAAAATCCAACCAAAATATCAAAGAGATAGAGTTTGTCTGCTATATATATATATATATATATATATATATATATATATATATTGTGTCATCCACAGACAGTCGTATATAAAAGGAGGTCACTTCTGGTTCTGGGAATGCATAAAAATAGATCCCATATATATCAATTGTAATTGCCTTTTCACTTTACATCACTTCAGATAACAGAGGTAACTAATACTGATGTAGGTTTCTCGTGAAAGCAAAGTATTCCTTAAAGCAGAATACATATAATTCTTCGATTGAAAGTGCTGGTAGAAAATCGACTCGGAGTTTCTCTACGTAATTAATGATATTGAAGATAATATCATATGTTGGTTTGTGCACCATCTGAGATTGAAACCGATACAACAGATGTAGTATTCACGAGGGCGAACACTCAATAAAAGTGACGCAAACTATGAGCCATGTTTGTTGTTATATTTACTGATCCCTCATCGTTGAATACGTTTTTCGGGTATCTACGTTAGTGAGCCCTGTTTCAACAAAAAAAAATGTGTAATATAAAATAACATCCATGTACAATACATTATGATAATACCCTATATAAAATAACAAATTACATGTATGACATAAGCCATACATTAAAAGCATTGCAGAAAGGGTGGTGGTGTTTGATCAACACTGCAGGGGTGCCATGTTAATGTAATTGTTTCGTTTTTCAAATCCCTGAAACAATTACATGGTGAACAACTGATGATCTCAACAAGAGAAAATTTACACATACTACCATAAGAACAAAGTATATGTAAAACATTAAAAAAAATACCGAAGAAAGTTACATAAATTACATTAACATATATTAGGAAATAAGTGACTGAAGTGACACAAAAAATGCTTGAAAAGGTTATTAATGGGCTTAATGTTAAAAGCTGTAAATCTTTCTAGAATATATATATATATATATATATATATATATATATATATATATATATATATATATATATATATATATATATGTACATATTGTCATCCACAGACAGCTGTTTCGTTGTATTACATCTCTTCAGTCTGGCTATAGACTATCCATTATCCCATCCAGTACCACGAGGCAGGATCAAAACCTTAGCTTCAGACTTGGGGGCTGGTATTCTCCCTCTACTCCCCAGAACTGGACAGTCAGTGAGGTTGAAATTAAGCGATATATTTATCTATAGTATATATTCCTCATCCACCAGAGAGCTCCATTCTATGATGGAGGAGCATTGCATAAGCTTACAATGAACGAATTACCTCATTTAGAGAGTGCTCAACACTGAATAAGGGAGCGTTATATTCAAGTAAAAAGTTTGAAATCATTCGACGAATCCATTTTCGAATACATTTTGATAAAGGCACATGGTACACAAAAAGTAATAAATAATAATCTGATCAAAAGTACTTAACACCGGGCAACAGCAAGTAACCTTGCAAACATCTTTTTGGGGATATTTTTTTAAGTCGGTCGTCGACCCAAACATGTACGCAAACGTTCAACCCAGTTTAGAACCGCACCATATTAATCTAATTATGATACTCGTTAAAGAGTCGTTACACTACTTTCAACAAATTTACTTATAAAAAAAGTGGTTGCAATTTAAAAGTATTTAAAGGGCTCACAGGAAGCACAGGTTATGCGGGGAGACACCCGGTTGCATAATGTCGGGCACAGAAGTCCATGTCTGTAAACAACTAGCAACTATCATGCTTAAGGGTGCTTGACTGTGAAACAGCGTTTTGAAGACGTGTTGCAGACTGTTCTCTATAGCAGTGAGACCGATCCTAACTGGGTGTTGCGCACTCTCAACCTTGAGCCAGATTGAGATAAAGTTTGAAAATATCAAGCGCGCCCTAACCTGGAACAGTGGTTAGAAGATTAGTGTATTTTTTTTTGGTTATCTGCATGCAACGAATATTCGACACAGAACAACTTGGGACGGCTTCTTGATTTGAGTGGGATTAGCGTTACGTTTACAGCTAGATTAATTAGATTCCACGTTAAGGTTAGGTTTAGCTTTGACGTAACCAAATGGTTCTTAATGCTATTAAGCTATGCATGAGAAATACTTGACGTACCTCGTCGTACTTTGTAGACTAGTTTCACTAACTGTTTAGTAATGTAGTGAGTTTGATCATTGTTGAGCGCATTCTAAGCTTGAACTTTGTAAAGAGGCTCAGTCATACGTATCTAACTACATATCTATAGGCGCTGAACGATTCCTTCAGTTCTGCAAAATTCAAGCGGGTCGGGTGTAGCAGTTCACTCCCCTGTTCAAGATGCATCGCTGTCTCTGTTGGAATGAAAGCAAATACAACTTGTGTCGTTCAAGGATAACAAAGTAAGATCTATGCAGATCGTTTTCACACGCGCACTAGATTGCAGAATATAATGGTTTGAATAATAATCAAAGAAGAAACACAAGTTACGCAGAGAGGAACACCGGTATCCCTGATTTTTACGAAAGATCACCGTACACCACATTTTTTTCCTTAACGAACAAGGTTGAAAAGCGAAAATGATTTTCGTATTCTTGGAACCCCAACCGTTTTTATTGGGGGGGTTCAATTTTCAAAGTAAATCATTGCTAATTTGATCACTTAGTTTGTGTCCGACTGTATTCACTCTTTGCCTTTTTGAAAGTTCGGAATTTTTAGTGATCTCTACCCAATAAAAAAAAAAGAAAAGTAACTTCTCTGATAATCAATCCTTCTTTCAATTTTTTAATTGATGGCCCTTAACACGACTTGTTGCCAAGAGAGGCTGGTCACTTTACAGTTTCTATTGAGTGACTAACCAGACCTGTCTTTGCTTGATTCACTGGGGTAGTGTAGTTTTCACTCTTATTATGACCCCATCAGGTGTGTTTGCTGGGGAATTTCAGAACACGTAATCGTCAGTATTCTCTTCAGGTACTACTCTGTGTTTCCACTAATTTGCTGTATATTTCAGAACTGCCTGACTCAGGGATTGAACTCACGACATTCAAATAATTTTTGTATATACAACACTTGCTGTTGCATCATTCTTAATATCATAATGGCTTGGCTTTGCAAACGAATATTCGGGATCGCTTCCCGCGACAGTCGCAGACGCTGACGTTGCCTATGGGGCCTATGCGAGAGAGGCAGACCTTTCCATTGGCGGTTGCGGGAGAAAGTGTAGTGGTTGGATGGGAGCTCCTACTTCGATCTGTACATTCATAAAGTCTATAAACAATAGTCTTTACATATCTACGGTTGGGAGAGAAAGTCTTGCATCCTTTCGTCTTGTGTGCAAAACTGTTACTCTTCAACTTTTCGACTTTCTGTCGTAGCAGACCGGCCTGGGTTATGAGCGCTAATTCAGTCGTGTCGCTCATTGACTGGGTGAAATTCCACGACACATCGCCAAAAACATTTCTAATCAACACAGAATTTTCCCAATGCAGCCGTCAATCGAGTCCTATTGCCCTCAAGGAAGAGCGCTGGCCCTAAAGTTTACCAACTGAATATGGTATACCTGGTTAAACTTACGGGATCTTTTTTGTTACCCCCACAACAATAAATAAACATAGCTGTTATCATCATCAAGCTTTAATCGTCCGTCGTTGGACATGGCTCTTCTTCAGGATTCGCCACACCTCTTTGTCATGGGTGTCACAGAGCCAATACTTTTTGAACTTGTCTAGTTCGTCTCTCTAGCTTGTATTCTGCTGGCCTCAGTTTTGCATGTGATCTCTGCGGTTCTGTGTCGTGAGTCGTGATATTCATCGGTTGTCTGTCATTTTTGCAACATGACCAGTCCATTGCCATTTAAGTTTTCTAATGGATTCTATGATGTATCGGACTCCTGTTTTCCCTCTGATATTGTGCTGTCTCGTAATCTCTCCATGTGTGTTTGAGAATTATTCTTTAATAAGCACGTTGCATGTCTCTCAGTTCGACGGTTAGTCTCTTGGTTAGATTCCATGTTCCAGCTCCATAGGTGACTATTGGTTGCACACTTTTCATTTTTAGGACTAATGGGATCTCCTTGTTTTTGAGGGTTGAGCCTTCTCTGCCGAAGGCTTGCCACCCTGAAGTGATTCTTGGTTTGATTCCTTCTCCTTTCGAAAATGGAGATTCATTGTCCTAAGAAGATGTAGTACTTTCTACAGTTCTGCATTTCCAATTTTGATTGCTGTGTGTTTTTATTTGCTATGTATGAAATATGGATATTTTTCGAATTTTTTGAGATAATAACGTTGAGGGTAAAGGGTACGTTCCAAGGGCAGGGTGACTTGATAAGTCACAGCAAAGGTTAGTTTGTGCTGGGCGAATTCAGCTTTTTTTCGTTTATATCTATTCATAGAACAAACATCCAGTAAGTTGTAACAACTAAAATTACTTTAGGACCAATGAAAGATACGCAAACTTGTTATGAGGAACTATCCATCATTCATCTGCATGAATTTAGTTTTCTCCTAAACCAGAAATATTTAGTGATATTGAGAGGTACTGTTAGGGTGCCTTCGGATTAAAGAGCTGGAAACATCATCTAAAAAAATGTATAGACGAAGACAAGTTGAAAAAAAATAATGGTTTTTTTTCAGTTTCTCAACGGAATATATTCTGATATTTTCTGGCATTTCTTTCATATACCCTTAGATATATACGTATTTCGATTGATAGATAGATAGACAGATAGACAGATACAAAGATGTGTCTTGCCGTAGAGCTTTTGGCTAGCGAGCTATGCAAATCGTCATTTCGTATACTGTGTTTGATTCGTATTGGAAGTCAGTTTTGTCTCCTTTTATCAGGCTAAGATCAACTTCACAAATATCAGCATAGCTAGCTAGATAAATGGATGGATAAGAAGAAATGGATAGACAGATAATTTTTGATAGACAGACCTGAACTGGTTGGGATAGGTAGGTAGATAGGTAGGTTGATTAAAGAGGATCGGACAGACAGACAGATAGATAGATAGATAGATAGATACCGATACATGCATGCATATATACATAAATAAGAAACGGGTAGGTAAAGAATAGGATAGATATGTACTTCCTAAGATTGGTAGAGAGAGAGAGAGAGAGAGAGAGAGAGAGAGAGAGAGAGAGAGAGAGAGAGAGAGAGAGAGAGAGAAAAGAATGCATAAAGATAGAAAGGAAAAAAGGGATAGATGTGGAGAAAGGATGAGAAAGTGCGTGTGAGAGAGAGAGAAAGAGAGATTTCAGAAAGAAAGAAAGAAAGAAAGAAAGAAAGAGAGAAAGAAAGAAAGTGACACAAAGAGTGGAAGTAATTGTGATACGGAGAGAAGGTTGGAGAGAGAGGGGGATGGGAAAGAGAGAGAGAGAGAGGATGGGAGAGTGAGTGAGAGGGAGAGAAAGATTTACGGAATTAGACAGCAAGAGATGGAGATAGATCACTTCTTAAATACGTGTACTGTGTGATCGTGCATGTGTGTATGCGTGTGTGCGTGCGTGCGTGCATATGTGTACGTATGTGTGTACGTGTGTGCGTGTTTGTATGCATGTTTATGAGGTGTGGATAAGGGTGTACAGATATACATCTCATCCGTCTGACGATTTCATCCTCTCTCAACCCATTTCGGAAAAGTGTGAAGATCGACCCTCTTGTATTTCGGGCGTTTAAAAACTGATCCATCAGTGTCACAAACGGCACGACACGACTGTTTCACGCACTGTTGCTCCACAGACAGTCTCTAATTTCCAAACCCTTACACTACCAACCGGGTCGTTCTGGAGAGTGGGGCAGCGTCTTGTAGCCCTGGGTCCTGAGTGCTCAGAAGTTGAAATTGCAAAGCGAAAAAAAAAAAAAAAAAAGAAAAAAAAAGTAGAAACGAGAAAGGGCTGCCCTTTTCTAATGGATAGGCATTCGGGTTTCGCAAAAAAGTCACGAATCTTGAGTGGTCTCCGATAACAGAATTCGTCATTGGTTTATGTGACTTACACACTCATCATGGCCACTCTGCCGGCCGAGTTCAGATATTTACCAAGTTTAATCTTATGTGACAGAAAGCTGCAAGTTTTGGGGCCTTCGACGGTTATTGAATTCACCACAGCAAGATTAACCATCGCTGTACGAGAATGTGCTCTTCGTATAGATAATTTATAACATTAGATTTTTTAAAACTAAGTAATCATAGAATAATGCTGATCTGATTCGCCATTTGAAGTAGGTATTCATGTGATCAACTTTCTAATCATTGCTTCACGAGGATGAAATTTGCTTATAATCGCTCATGCTCATCATCATCATCATCATCATCACCACCACCACCACCACCATCATCATCATCATCATCATCATCATCACCATTATCAGTCTTTTAACGTTGGACATAGACCTTCCCCAGGATTCACCACAATTCTCTATCGTGAGCATCGCAGAGCCAATATTTCCTGAATCTGTCCAGTTCATCTCTCTATCTCGTGTTCTGCGGGCCAAGGTTTCTTATGCGATCTCTGGGGAACCATGTTGTGAGACGTGATGTCCATCAGTTGTCTTTCATTCTTGCAACATAGCCTGCCCATTGCCATTCTCAGCTTACCTTAATACAGTGTGATCACAGTGGGGGACATGGTGAGGATCAAACTCACTCCTCGGGGGAATGGTTCACGTGACGAATTAGATAAACATCATTCTGCGAATAGACTGCCAATAATCTTCGCTTATTTTTTAGTACAAAGTGATCATAGCAGTGTAGCTGGTAAGGAGGTAAACGAGACTAGCTTGTTAACCATTACCCAAAAGCCAGCGTCCTTGACAGTTCATGATTTTTTTTTACTAAACTTTGTTAGCCACAAAGAAAGATTGGGGAGAATTTAGAGGAGTAACGTTGTGTTGCACAGATTTCTAAGCAATGAATGAGTCCATCCTTTTTTTCCTAAATAAGGTAGAAATTAAAGAAAGCATATTAAAATGAGTGTAAGCAAATGAAAAAGTACGGCATGCACATTAAAGACAACTACAAGCAAATAAAAAAAACTATAGCGAAAAAATAAAAACTAAAGCGAGCTAATTAAAACAAAGCCTTCAAATTTAAAAAGATATGGCGAATAGACTTAAAATGGCTACAAGAAAAACTGAATCTATGAACATGAATAATCAAATAATTACCATACTGCTTTCAGTTAGTGAAAATGTTAATTTTTTGAGTTGAATTAGTTGAAACTCATCTCAATAAAATCCACAAGTCTTCTTTCGTTCGTTTCCACCTAAAGCTAATGTCTTTATACAAATTATGAACGCGTAACTCTATCCTACTTGTGAATACGCAACTTATCTCAGTAACAAGGCCAGACCTTTAGAATCTACTGAGCATGGCTTAGGCACCAAAGTAGTGAACTTAGGAGCGATTGAACTTGTTCCTTTAGCGAACGGTCTGCGAAACTAACGTCATCACTCGACATCGATTGTGTAAGCAACGAGTGTTATTATCATAGAAACTAGCAGTTCATGTAAACTCTGATATAACGAGTATGATTTATTGGGCAAAGAAGTCAAAACATTTATTTAATGTAATGACTTCATATATAAAGACAAAACAAATACTAAAAGCATATATATATATATATATATATATATATATATATATATAGTAAACAGAGACCAATACTTCCATAGGACATTTACTTTCATTCACTCTAATGATTACATATACAACCATGCAAGCAAATATCAAAACCATATATAAAACGGCATCTTTTGCAGAATATTAGAAATATCTCGTAAATATCATTGAAGTTTATCCAGCTCTTTATTACCTCAGCCAACGAAGTCGAAGAGTTATATGTATTTGGCTGTGTCTGTCCGACTATATGTCTGTCTGTTTATCCACAGGGTATCTCCAAAAGTTCTCAATTTATTTGAATTGAATTTTGCAGAGGGATAGTCAAAAGGGTAAAAAAAAGAATTGATTAACTTTTAAGGCAGATCTAGGATTTTTTTCTCGATCGAGAGATATTTTTTACATTCTTTTTTCATACAAGTATGTATTTGCTCCTGTCTATCCACATGATATCTCCCAAATTTCTTAATGAATTGCGATCAAATTTTGCAGACGGGCAGGATATGGGACGAAGAAGATATTGAATCTCTTGGTAAATCCAGGAAATTTTTGCATGAGTTAATCTATAAGATTGACAGAAGTATACGTTCTATGGGTGCTTTTTAGTTTCTCTCTTAACCAATCAACTGTAAATCATTTACTAGCTTTAGTAAAAAAAAATCCATAAGCTAGGGAAATTGGGTAACGGAATATTCATCGCCAACTGTTAACTCTCAACAGTTCATAGCCAACGAATCATATACATATACAATTCATCCCCAATAATTCATCCCCAATAATTCATCCCAAACAAATCAACACCGTGGATTGCGAAATATTCAACCCAAACCATTCATCCTACTTATACAATATTGATAACATCAATAAATCAATCGTAGAATTCTTATATTCATTACAAGAAACCAGATCTCACCACTCTTGTTGCCATATCAATGCTAGTTGCCGCTGTCAACGAGCAACGGGGCGGGGTGAATAAAACACTGTAAATTAAGAAATGGTAATAAGTTCCGAAAATGTACATTCTTTGAGTGAATTCATGTAAGAATCTTTATGTCCCAAATTGATATACAACACGATATACAGCGTTGTCATTTGCTAAGTGAGTGTATTTCGTTAGTGTCGAATGAGTTACGGGTGTGTTTCTCATTCTGAACGTTTTTTTTCTCGGAAGATTAATTCGCCGAGAAATATTCTTTGTCTTTCTGTTCTCACTTGACACATACAAATGTCATTTTAGAAGATTAAAAATTAATTCATTACACGGATCTAAGATGGATAAAACCGTGGCTAGATCCAGGAAAGCCTTCAAGATTTTCAAAAACTTATTTATCATTTAGTGGCATTCAAAAGGAATCCTTCATTACGGTTTGCTAGAACTTTGACAAATAGTCGTGGCGCAATGCTACAGTGAGCAATTGGCTTGCTTCAATGCTGCATTGAAAGATATTTTTTGCTGGGCAAGGGAGTCGATCGGTAATTTTGTTGTATGGAAACGCCGTAGATTGTGTAGCAAACGATTGTAGATATGGGATGAGTTCATCTACGTGAAGCAGTCTCTAGTTCAATTCTTTTCGGGCTATCACTTGTTTTACTCCATATAATACTCTTTCTCTAATCAGCAGATTCAACGAGTTCAAAATATTGGCGAATGCTTCAAAGTAGTCAGCGAATCGAAAGCAGGATATTCTTTTTAGGATTGAATACCCAAATCAGCCAGAAGGCGACGTAAAAAAAAATATGAGAAAACATTTTGTTGACAGAAAAATGATGCTGAATCCATATGAATAAAAACTCCGTCGACAAAAATACTGGAAACTTTTGCATCAATCTTATATAGAAGAATGCACGATTTATCTGGAAGCTGGTCATGAGGCTGTAGAAAACTGGGGAAAATACTCCAATGACTGAATGATGATGCCATGAATTTATATACATACAATATTGAAACTGCTGGAAACTATGGCATTAGAGTTTATAAACACTCATTTTGACCTCACGTCTTATTTTTATCTGTTGCACGAGGATGTGATTCAGTTTTTTTTTCTGGCTGAGCAATAATGTTTAGGAAAGCTGTTACACTTGATTACTTCCCTGTGATAACGGTTCGCATTTCATGAACCTTAACCGAAACCTTTCCATACGCAATTCATAAGTCGACCTTTGGTTCTCAAAAATTACAGGGCTATTCGGATTCGGTGACTGCCGAGTGTTTTTTTTCTTTTCTTTTTTAGCAATTTTCTCTTAGGTGGACTGCCTTATAGGGATACAGGGCTCCAACTGCCTTGCTTTTTACCCATGACTGTATGTGTGTGTGGGGGGATCCATTCCTTTCCAAAGGGAATCAGTGCGAAGTGAACGTTAGCCACTTGAGCCGAAACTCGAACTTGGTATACGTTTTTCGTGACGGAAACAGCTATAGAACTCGACACGTCATCCAAACATATCAATACTTTCAAGTTACTCCAAGGCACATGTACCCTTATTCAAAGCCAACATACTCTCATTCACATTTCAAGTGCTTTTATTAAGACACGAGTTCTATAAACGAATTATTTTTCTAAACCTTTTTTTTTGTCTCGGTGGGTAGGACTAAAGGTTATTATCGAATTCATCTACATGCTCAGAAATTTCGTTGACCTGATGGATACTAGCATCCACAAAGCTAATATACTGCATTTAACCACCCCCTGTAATCAAATATTTCTTCCACCATTTCATAAGCGAAACACTTTTCCTGTTGGCAATTTGTTTGAACAAAGTGGTTTTCTGAATAGTTTTACTAATATACCAAAGTGTTTTGTTTTTACTTTAAAATCAATTACCATTTTAGTTTCTGAAAGGACGTATCTCTTGGATAAAGGTTGTTGTAAGTTCGGATATTTATTTACTATTTTAAAACCTATCATATTTGACGGCTTATAAGACTTCCTTCCTCAAAAGATGACTCAAAAAGTAATCACAGTCTTTGTTGTCCTGCTCTACATACACCGGAACTTAGGAAATTAAAACATGGGTGATAAATTAGAAAAATTCGGAGGTTTTTTTTCTCATTGTTTCCAGAAAAGTAGACTGCTACATCTACCAAGGACTACAAATCTCTATGAAACCCTTAAAAAAAAAGGAATCGAGCGAAGAATCACTGTGGGATGGTAAGTTTTTGGTTGAACAAGTGTGAACATTAAGAACTTGAAAATCCCATTAATTTTAAAAAGGAAGATACACAAGCAATTTATCCTCCCGATAGTCACTTATGGAGCTGAAACATGGAACATAACCAAGAGACTGACCCTCAAACTGAAAACAATGAAACATGCGCATGAGAGAATCATGCTCAACATTAAATGGACAGATCACAGAACAGTGCACTATATCAAAGAAAAAACCAGGAGTCAGGGATAACATTGAATCGATTAGAATAACTCAAATGGCAATGGACTGGTCATGTTGCAAGAATACGAGACAACTGACGCACATCACGACTCTCAACGTGGATCCCAAGAGATCGTATGCGAAACTGCAGCTAGCAATATATAAGATGAGGCCTATGTCCAACAACAGACGCTAAAAGGCTGCTGCTGCTGCTGCTGATGATGATGATGATGAAATCATTGGAGTGACATATACCATCAAATATGGTCATTATGTTTTGGATAAAGTACATACATGCGGAGAGGAGTCCGAACTTTAGGGATACAGGTACTTCCGGTTTTTAGTTGAGTCCTCTTCAGAATTGATAACCCTGCAAGCCCAGAACATTTCAAACTCGTTCGTCGCTACTCATCCAATTTAGAAAGAAGGAAAGGAAGAAAGAAAGAAAAGGAAAGAAACAAACAAACAAATAGAAAGTAGGCGATTGAGAGACAACAGAGTCCGAAGAATGGAAAAAGTAAGAAGAAAAGAGAAAAGAAGATATGGAGAAAAAGAGAGAGAGATTGATACGTAGATAAAAAAAAAAGAATGCGATAACAAAACGAAAGAGGGATTTAAACAAGTGGGGTGGATAACAATGAAAAAAAGATAAAGAAAGGGATAAGGGGGGGTTAGTTCGCTCCCTTTTAAGAACAAGATATAGAAGTATTTACTGAGCTTAATCCATCAGTAAACGAAAATAATTGAGAACCCCGTGAGGACAGAACTCATCAACTATAGGTACAGGGCTGCGAAACAAACTTGATACCCATCGCACTACAGCAAGGACTTTTATTTGCTCAACTTAGCTTAGACTTGGACAAGGCCATAAAAACAGATCACCCCGTGAGAATCGAACCTGTTAAGTGAAGCCAACGACGAGACTAACTTGCCAAACATGACACGATAGTAAGTGTCCATTTATAAATCCTAGCTTAGACTGCGTCAGGATAACAAGAGCAAGATCTCCCCGAAAATCGAATGTACTAAACAAGCGAATAGCACCGCTCTACTTCAGGCTTATCTTAGCCTGGTACTGTTCTATAAGGGTAATACATGTAGTTAGGATCTCTGCTCCAGCTTGTAAGGATCGAATACAGTGAACTAGCGACATGATGCGAGGCACCCATAAAATACGAAAAGGAAGAAAGCTTTCTGAAGAGACGTTCAGTGAAGGAGATTCAGTGTGATAGCAAAGGCGTAGAAAAAAAATCAAGACAGTGGCAAAGAAAGGGTCAAAACCAGACAAAACGGGAAAGGAGGCAGTTGCAGGATAAAAATAAAAACGTATGCACAAAGCAAAGAGTTGTGATCAGCGAAGCGTATTATTGTTGTTGTGTAGCTGGAGTGTCAAAAATGGCGCTCTCGTTACAGTCACTGAACGAAAGAAAAAGATGTCTTCACTTTTACTTACCCTGCTCGACCCCGAATCTCCCTGTCCTTCATCTTCGACTTGGTTTGTGCGTCTGTCAAAATGACCAGTCTTTTGTTTAGTATTTAAAACATAAGTATCTACTCAGGTCGGAGGTAAATGGAGTGTGGGAAGAGTTGGGCAGGTTAAGACTTTCATTAGTGATTTCTTTCTTCATTTTTTGACTGTTATTTCCAATTCAACTACCATTTCTGTCCCAGTCAGTTAATATCCATCAATCTATCTATCTATCTGTTGATCTATCTATCAATCGATCCAAGAAATCATTTTGTGATTTTCTGCCACTTGATATCAATCTATCTATCTATCCAAGAAATCATAGCTATCTCTATTTTCTGCCACTTGATATCTATATCTATCTATCCAAGAAATCATAACTATTCCGATTTTCTGCCCCTTAATATCTATATCTATTTATCTATCCAAGAAATCATAGCTATCTCAATTTTCCAACGGTTAATATCTATCTATCTATCTATCTATCTATCTATCTATCTATCTATCTATCTATCTATCCAAGAAATCATAGCTATCACAATTTTCTGACGGTTAATATCTATATCTATCAATCCAAGAAATCACATCTATCCTGATTTTCTGTCATTATTATCTATCTATTTATTCATCCAAGGCATCATATCAATCTTGATTTTCTGTCAGTTGATATCCAGCTATCGACCAATCTATCAAAGAAATCATATATAACCTGATTTCTACCGGTTAATATCCATCTACCTATCCAAGAAATCATATATATCATGATTTTCTGTCAGTTAATTTCTACTTATCTATCCAAGAAATCACATCTGTTTTGATTTTCTGTCGATCAATATCTATCTATCTATCTATCTATCTATCTATCCATCTATCTTAGTATGTTCGTATCTATCTAATATCATTTCAACCACCATTTCACATCAAACGTATTGCCAGGTTTCGATACTTATATTTATGACAATCCTTCTACGTGCCTTTTCCATCCGATCTCTCTATATCTCCGTATCTTAGCTCTCATCTCCCACCCTCGTCCTGTGCCCACAGTTATGCCTTTCAAAGCTGATGTTAAATATCTCTTCTCACAACATCACATCTTGCAACACGCCTGTTGCAAGCATATATCTATGAATTGATGGTATTAAAAGCGCCATTAAAAGGGGTTTTTGTATTAGATCGTGACACTCGGGCAAAACCCCGGATGATTTTCGATATAACATGAGACAAGATTAGGTATAATTTCCTTACCTGGGAACTTCAGTGATTGTGGTGGGGCTGCTGCTTGGGGGGTTATTGCAGGAAATCCAACTTAGACAATAGGAAGGCGATAAGCGTTGAACGATCAGTGAGAATCAAGCTTACAATGTCGGATCGCTGTCCTTCGATCTGAGTACGGCTCCTGGGAGAACTCAGATATATGTGTCCTTCGTGAAGCAGCGTGTACGTGAGGAGGGGCCGACAGCACATTCCAGTCCTAGTCTGGCAAAACACTTTGTTAATCAGTGGCGGAGCATAGGCTGAGACGACCGCAGAACAATCTTGTTGCTAAGAACAGCACGTGGTATCCCCAGACGGTTACCCACTAAGTTCATGAACAAGCTTGACGGTGCTTATATTCGGTGATCTTACGAGGACCGGACCAAAGCGATTTGATCTTATTAAGCTCACTATACAGTAGTTATGATGTGCAAGACTAGTGTGGTAACACTTACCTTACGGCAATCTGCTTAGGTACATAATACACATCTCAATAAGATTGCTAGCCGTACATACGGCGCCATAGCTCTGACTCGTGTCTGTGAGCATCTGTGCCTTAACTCGATTAATTTCGTGCAACCGTCTGCAAGACGTACCGTAAGGTATCGGAAGAGCCTAAGAGAGCTCGTGACTGTGTTACGCTCGGTTGAAAAACGCTGAAAAAAGTTATTTTTGTGTATTGGAACGCTGAAACATTTTCCTTGTATGAATTAATGGTGATTGTTTCTTCGCGTTACGGCATTCCGGTTCGCGAAAGGTTTCATAAGAAAGCACTACTTTAGGGTCGAATGAGAAAACCCAGGCACAAGGCCAAAAGTCTCCTGTGATCTGGGAAAACTTAGTAAGTTGAAATTTGGTAAAAAAAATCAGTTAAATCCGTACTCCGACTTATCAGGTTGTGAAGATTCTTGTTACCTAGTAAAGCAAACTTTTCCTTGTTGTAAGATTTTGCTCTGGAAAAAAACCCCAAGTAAGTCTGCCATTCTCAAGGGAATCACAACAGTTATCGCTTGTTTCCTCCTAATTTACTCCCTCAGACGAATTCTCATTCTTCTATAGATCAATAAAAGTGCAGAGCATCCATTAAAGATCAAACTGGCTGTGCAATAGTGATGGTGTGTAAAACTGGTAACAATTACGCCACGAAGTTGTCCCAACGCAATCGCTTACCCCTGATTATAACCTCTTCATCTTTCTCTATACGTTTTACTGATTTTTCCCAATTCGGTTTTCCATACAACTTTGCTTTTCTCACGTTATTTCGCTCCTTATCCCTCATTCAAATACGAATACTAAAGAACTGCCATTCGTTTAAAAATCAACTCTGTGCGATACTGAGATATCAGTGCTGTATGAATATGTACTGTAAATTCATTTCATTTCAAAAAGAAATAGAAATCTATTGACGATTATGTTACTAAAAGAATGCACTAAAACCCAGAAAAAAACGGATTTTCCGCAGTCAGCACAAGTAACCGGTTATACCTAGATGTTAAAAAAACTGCTGACGATTTTCAGTTGATCAGAACATGTTGATTTAATCAGAATTGTTGCTCCCAAGCAACCAAGAAAAAAGTTCTATTTTACCTTTATAAAAAATTGCAAACGCATTAATACAGACGAATAAACATATGACCAAAAATGAAATTTTTATTCTCATATTCTCCACCCCCCAAATACTGTACTAATTCATACAATCACTGTACGGGAGTTATCAATTTTTCAATGTCGATTTAGATGCAGTGTATAAACTTTTACACAAGCATTAAAACAAAACAATGCATTCATCTGTTCGATGATGAGAATAACCGCTTGAAAACCCTTCAGCCAAATTATGAACCCTGACTTTCTCTATAAATCGAAAATAAGAGATACATTTGAAAATTAAAATATTAAAAATCTAGAAAGAGTTATCTTTCCTTTTTGATATCCACTATTTTGAGGACCTTTGTTGGCCCCGTCACTCGTTTGTATTCTTTTGCTAACAGGGGAAAATGAATCAAATCGCTACAATCTTCCCAGACACGACATGGGCATAACCAGTTGCATTTTATCCAAGAGCATTAATCTGTTGGGAATTTTACGGCTTATGTCCTTCGTGTTGATTTCGCGGTTTAAGCTGATTTCAGTTCATTCATGCAACGTTTGTGTCCTGATTTCTTCTCGCTAGATTATTTGGGAAACATTTGATATCTCAACAGATTTAGAAATCCTGCTCTTAATGGGTCCGATCAAGAAGTGTCTTAATCTTCAGATTCAATATCACTAAAATATCACAAAAGGAAACGACTGTGTATTTGGAAAAACTTGTTAATAAAAGCGAATTGGAAAAAGCAAGTCTTCAAAATCCATCTGATAATGAAAAGGCTATTTGATATTAATTAAGACGGGAGATTTTTCAGTAAACCAGAATACACAAGCTCTGTGTATTGTCTATCCTCATTAGTTCATGCTAAACATTCAAATTTGGGGAGGGTTGGGAATGGGTGCCTCTAGAAGTGGCCCTGATTAAGTTTTAAACTAAGTTCTGCTCATCTTGCATTCAATAAATCATGAGTTAGTGACATACTACATTAAAGACCCTTCGAATTTTCGGTGTTTTTTGGGGTTTTTTTTTCAATACAGGAGATTTCACAGTAAGAGACAAATTAACTTTTAAAAGATAATGGAGATTTTACAGTAATAGACAAATGAAAAAATTTGAGTTCGAGACATCAGAGAAACCATTTAGAAACCAAAATGGCAATGGGCTCGTCATGTTGCAAGAATGGCAGACAACCGATGGACAGCACAACATGGATCCTCAGAGGTCAAATGCGGAACCGAGGCCTGCAGAATATGACATGGCGAGACTAACTGGACAGATTCAGAAAATATTGACTGCGACACCAACGATAGGGAGGTGAAGCGAATCCTGGAGAAGATCTATGTTCGAAGACGGGTGATAAAAGACTGATGATGAAAGATTGATTTTTTTTCTATTATAGAATAAATCAGGTCAAGTGGATGTGTTTAGCATGACCGTAATGTATCTATGATGTGCGCACAGTGGACCCAGAGATGGAAGAAACTAAAAAGGGTTTTTTCTTGCATTTTGTGATAAGTCAATATTTGATCTACCAAAAAAAAAAAAAACCCCTTAAAGCATACTAAAAAATTAGTTCATAGCTGATTAAGAACTAAAGTTGTATCATTTTGAAAATCTCAAATTTGAACACGTACAGTATCAGATCATTAAGAGCTTGATTTCATCCAATAATGTAGGTTTGAAATATTTAGTGCCGTGAAAGAGTAATAAAAACCGCCTTTGTGTGCTTCTGATATGAAATTTATCAATTTAATTATCAGTTGCAACGAATTTTGATAACTTTGGTAAAATATCTAAACTTTTTTTCCGAAATATTTTCAAAACTTTTGAAAAAATGTCTTTTTTTTCACAACAAAATTTACTGAAAACTTTGATACTAAAGATAAAATATCTTTAAAAGCATTTATGACTCTGGCAGTCAGAATCAAATCTCACGATCACAACCCACAAAATTTCGTAGAGAATACACTGCTAATGATAACACTATTCATTTACATAGTCACTTATTCAATCATCACAGGAAATATTATGATTCATTTGAGGAAAAAAAGATTGAATCGGAGTGATTTTATCATATATTGTTGTAATTTTAAAAAAAAGATGGTTTCTCAATCCATCTTATGCATATGCCTTCAACAAGGCATCAATCACTGTTACATGACTTACCAATCGATCAATATGAGTTTCCCAAACTTTGCATTCTGGGCCCGCTGTGGTGCGGTTGGCCTAACGATTACAGGCACGGAGAATGGTGCATCACACGGTTTGAATAGCTCTGGTAAGACAAGTTCAAACTTCAGCTGAGGTTCACTTCCCTCTAATGTCTTCGGGAAAGGAATGGATCAATTTTTCCTTCTGCAAAACAGACTCAGTTCTTTAGCTATGGTTGACAACCAGTCTAGGAGACAGACAACTCTGACGAAAAAACCAGGTGGTCGTCCCCTTTTAAGGCTAGCAACGCACTGCAGAGTACAAAGAGCACAAGGTGATGCACAGAGCTCCTTGGTCCCCCGCAGTGACCCTCAGTCTCCAGCAGGACGGCTGGACCTCGGCAGACTTAGAAGAGAGAGAGAGAGAGAGAGAGAGAGAGAGAGAGAGAGAGAGAGAGAGAGAGAGAGAGAGAGAGAGAGGGGCTGACGGTGAGTAACTCTCTTTCTCTACAATCCAATTCAAACGCGGGTTGGGGTTCCAGATCCCATAGTGGATCATAGCTGTTGTACCATTCAGGACTGAGGTCGTAGTGATCTTCGACTACGAAAGACAAACATGATAATGTTGCTAATGCAAGAAATTCGTTGCAGCTCCTTGGGAAATCAGAGCGAACTTCCGGGTATGATGGATGGATCGATCAGACTTCTCGGAGCCAATTTGGGACACATCGAAAGCTTATCCTTCATCTGCGATCGGTAGAATGGTGGTCTAAGTAGTGGTGACAAAAAGCAACTGAAATGAAAATGAATTACTATTGAAAAAGATAATGAAAATTTAAAATATCCAATCCAATGATAAAATTTAGGATAATTCTATCTATCTATCTATCTATCTATCTATCACAGGTTCAAAGCACCTATGTTTTCTTTTTTTCTATCTATCTTACATACACGAAGTCTATCCAGTCAATTTTTGTATCTTAAGAACCAGTTGCACAGCCACAATGTAACCTGGCAACGAATCAGATTCAAGCTTACTGCATATGCTTGAAAAGACACTTTTCAGTGAGGTCACTGGTGAAATGCCATCAAATTAGCTTGTGAACAGTGTAACTGTTACATTCACAGTGACCGAGACTGTCCATTTTTAACATCATTTAAAGCGTTTTAGGGGACAAAGCGTTGCATCATGCAGGTCTTGGTCCCATAATGCCCAGGCTTGTTTCGCTGCGAGTTTAAGCTTTCTCCAAAGAAATTTCTGATCGTGGACGAGATTTAAAAAAAAACGCGGCAATTTTTGGAAGTGGGAAGGACGTTAACATAAAAGTTAGGTTTTATGGGTATACCTTGACAAGTCTATGGAACAATTGTCTTATATAGGCTATTCATATTAGCTAGATTATTTCCGGGCAGACCTCGTATCTTACATATATTTTTGCATGAATTTTTATGTTTCAAGTCACACACTCTGGAAGATATTCCCTTGAACGTACGGATATATCCAATTCACTCAACTTAAAAATATAGACTCTAATGAACACTCACCTGCTTTGCACACGCGCACACACGTACACACAGACCATCATACATATGCACAGAGTTATCGTCCCATAAAACTTGTGTCGTCTGCAATGAAGATATAATGAGCAATTCAAAATCCATATATAGAGTTGAACATTTATTTTTGTTGATGACAGAATAACCATTTGATGCATTATTCTTTTGATAGAGCCTGCCTCTGACCCCGACCCCACGCTGACGGTCTCAGCCGCTGCGTTCGCAGTTTCCCGACTGAGCAAACAGCCAAACTGTTTTACCTTCTAGTCAGCCATCTTGCCAACCAATACCAGCCGAGAATCACGTACATGTTGACACATAAAGGTTAGCTTTGTTGAGGTTGGGTGTTGGTCAGAGCCGTATCAGACGCATTCCCAGCAAGTTCGACTTGATGGAGGCCATTTTGTTTTTGACGATCTCCACCTCTCTCTCTATCTCTCTCTCTCTTTCTCGTTCATGCAATCATTCGTTAACCGCTGTCGGCTGGAGCTTTGATTCGCCGTTCTCATCTACAGAAAGACAGACGCTGAAAAGATAGAAAATGAGAAAAGAAAAAAAGAAAAAGAAAGAAGATGGCTGCGAAGAAGGATTCAGAACCGGAGATGATAAGATTTATTGATTGCTGGCATGTCTATTTCTGTATCTCCGTCACTGTTTAAGAATCGCACAGTGAAGTGGTTTCAATTTCGCTTTTCTGATGATTGTTTATTTTCGCTTTTGTATTTTGCTGAGTTTGAGTGTCGGTCCGAATATTAACTTCGAGTTCCATGCTTGAGGCCTTTGCTCTGTTTATTTTCTTTCCAACCAGATATCTTGAATTTCCTTCTTAATAACTTTATCTTTAATTAGCAGTTTTTGTTCGACTCTGTCCTTCTATATCCCCTACCCCTCTTTCTTTCCTTTCTTTCTTTCTTTCTTTCTCCCATGTGACATTCTTCCTACCCATCCAACACACGCACACACACACACACACACACACACATATATATATATATATATATATATATATATATATATATATGCAAAGGCCCAAATAACTGTTTAAAACCCGAATTCTCATATTGCTTATTCACAGTCTATATTTTCTTTATTTGTTTCTTTCAATGCGACAATCATGTCATC
Organism: Thysanoteuthis rhombus; assembly: GCA_963457665.1. Lineage (NCBI taxonomy): Eukaryota > Metazoa > Mollusca > Cephalopoda > Oegopsida > Thysanoteuthidae > Thysanoteuthis > Thysanoteuthis major. The sequence continues at coordinate 38,584,720 of OY735207.1, forward strand.
AAGAAATGGATATATATGATCAAACAGGATGTTTATAAATAGATTTATATCATGTAGAAGAAAAACTTATTTGAAATGATCACCCGTCATTACACGGTGATTTGGGCTTTTGCGTTAGAAACTAACAGAGCGGATATAGATCGTGAATGAGCGGGACAGGAATTTTGGTTTGAAACAGTTATGTGGGCCTTTGCAGTACCTGCAACTACTTAGCTCAATTGTAAGAGCGACGCTACGTTGAAGCGGCTACCGTATATATGTATAGCAAGTCTACAGATCAAAATTTCTCAATGTGTCAGGCTACAGAATTATTGACCCGCGCACTTATATATATATATATATATATATATATATATATATATATATATATATATGCGTGTGTATGTGAGCTTGTGTGTTTGTGTGTGTGAGAGAGAGAGAGAGAGCGCTGTGCGTGTGTATGTATAAGATCAATAGTGGTAGAGAAGAAAATGTGAGTAAACTTGAACGCACGCTCGTGCACACTAACGCACACACACACACGTACACACACACACACACACACACAAGCACACACATATAGTGAGATATAGATAGATAGATAGATAGATAGATAGATAGATAGAGAGGGATAGAGAGCGCGTGTGAGTTCGGTATGGGTACAGATGCATATTAGCTATCTGAAAACTGGTTTAAATTTCGCTGACCAGGCATATTTATAAAAGAAAAATCGTGATAAATACATATGTGGGAGAGCATGATAAGTGCCCAACGCACCAATAAGTGCGAAAATACTTTCATGTTAGATTACTCTATTACAATCCTTCTCCCGTCATTTGCGGTCGAAATTGTGTCAGTTATCACACTAGGAATAGATTTTATTGATTTTATTGTGAAATTCTCCTTATCACTTGGCAAGCAGCCCCAGATCTTGTCCAGTCAGTAAGAGACTAATAATTGGCTGAAAGTCGGTGTCGTGGCCAATCAGAGCATGACTAGTGCCTAACGCGCTATTTTCAAAAAGTTGAGAAAATAGCATTCAAAATTTGAAGATCTTTCGCCCATGATATTTTCATTATTTTTTTAGACCTTCAATGCTCACTTCTTTTAAATTTTGAATCTTGAACGCACTGCATTATTATTGCCATGCATATTTCAACGAATCTTGAATACTACTCACAATGCATAAAGTGAAATTTAACGTTTTTTTTTTTATTACTATAAACAAAAAAAGAAACAAAAACTCTCATTTTTTTTTTAGCTTAATCGTGCTATAAGTATATACAGGAACATTGTTATGCATTTTGAAATCTAAGTCTTTGTTCAAAACTTCAAAACGAGACTAGAATGCATATCCTGATCCTAAAATGACGACAATACAGCGAGTGAAACACATAAATGACGTCTGATTTCCTAGTCCAGAGTTTCAAAAAAACAGAATCCGTGATTACGTTCAAATGACACGACGTATTCAAGATTCATTGTAACATCTATCAAGATCAACACGCAGAGTCTTCAAGCTTCAAAATAAAAATAACAATAACCGTAGGTTCAACAATGCGTCAACCACCATTAGTAATGGTAGTAGTAGTAGCAGAAGGAGGAGGAGAAGGAAGAGGTAGAGGAGGAGGAATTGTAGGTAGTCTTCTGTCGAGTCAATTGATTTTCATACTTGAATTCGTGATTACGGAAATATCCTGCAAGTATCATTTTCAATAAAAGAAATCGTAAAAGGCCATTTCTGGCTTTGCAAAATACGAACACACAGACTTTTGACTTTCTATTATGTCATCATTAACAACTGGTAAAAAAAAATAAGTTGAGCGGAATTGATATTCTTTCAATAGCGATTTTCACAAGTTTCAAAAGATGGCTTGTTGGGCACTTATCATGCGACACCCATTCATCTATTATTGTTTGTAACGTTTGTGTAAATTTATTTCCTCTCCGATCTTATATGCACAACTCAAGGATCGATTACTGAAATTTGATTTTAAAAAAAATCTCGTGTCAAAATTGCCAAGATTTGACGGTTGAGTTATCAATATCCAGTTGCAAGCGCTCATATTACGATGGTGATTTTCATTCATTCCAAGATCTGTAAACGACTTCCAACTTCTTACACACTTACGAACACTTACCAAAAGTAATCAATTACAAATCCTCCAAGTATTTAGACGTGCCTCAAAAGTCTATGTTTTAAATTAGGAATCTGGAAGATCGTAGATAAGTATTAGATGGACAAATCTTTGAATTATTACTATGTCCGTCAAATCTGTTCTCATACTAATTGTAATATTTGAATTTCTTCCTATAAATGATTTTAGTATTTTCTTGTGTCTCTATATATGAAATCATTAGAGTGAATGAAAGTAAAAGTCTTATAGAAATATCAGCATCTATTTACTTCCTATAATAGCTTTAAGTATTTGCCGGAGTCAATATACATGGAATCATAAAAGTTAATGTAGGTAAATGTCCTCTGGAAATATTAGCATCTACTTCCGATATGCGTTTTGAGTATGTGCTGTGCAATTATACAGTAATTCATCAGAGGGGGTGAATATTTTGCTGCAGATCTTTCGTGTGATGTTACCTGTCAAATAAACATCCCAATATTGGAAATGCAACGAAATAGCTGATAAAGTCTGATCTTCGACAAATGCAAATGTGAACTGAACAGCAACGGCCTGTTTCTGTGAATGTGGATATGCTGTTACAGTAGATATTATGAAAGTCTCGATCGAAAGTTTTAACTAAAGATTTTGTATTTACCATACAAATATTAATGTAGAAATTTATCGAAATCATACTAATAACTGGTGTAGCAGCAAAACGTAAACAGTTGCAATGGTTGTGGCCCCAGCAAACCAACTATCAGTAATCAGATGGAACTTGTGAATCCAAATTTGTTTGGATTGCTGAATCTATCTTATTAGCGTGGACACAATGTTTCGGCCGATGGTCACTAATATACCGTCCGGATCAACAATTTTCAATAGTGCTCAGTACACATACGTAACGATTCCTCAAACCGTATACCCAGGCAATTCTCGACTATATAAGATGAGTTTCTCGGCACCTGTCAAGAGGAGATCCAATGGTCCGAACGAAATTTGGAATGTTAATGACCCTTTTCAAAGTTATAGACAAAAACGAGCTATGTGTCCAATTAAGCCATATTATTCCCTTATCAATCCGTTCAGACCATATGAGCTTGACAATCTAATGGAAGAATTGTATTGGCTTATTTGAAGGGGGTGAATTTATCTGGGAAGTACGGGCCTAAAGCTCCACGATTTTGCGAATGCTGGCTGACAGGCTTGCACGATTACAACGCCAGTATAAACAGAGAACTTGGAGCGCCAAAGAGCCTCTGTGAGGGAAAGAAACAAACATAAAAGCAAATAAATAAATAAATAAATGAAATAAAACAATGATTTAGCTGATGATCAATTAAGTGATTTTTTGTGGAGCGATTTCGAGAAGTTTAGCGAGACACGGGAAACATTGGCTGATTTGACGGATTGAACACTTTAATCACACTGCTGAAAACCTTCGAAATTTGGGATAGCACCACATATGCATTTGTTAATGAAATTTAGGGAATTAAAGCCTACCGATATATATATATATATATATATATATATATATATATATATATATATATATATATATATATGTATATATATATATATATATATATATATATATATATAAATGTGTGTGTGTGTGTGTGTGTATGTTATGAAATGCATATATATGACTGTACGTGTGACTGTTTGTCTATCCACGCGTGTCTATGTCTTTGTACCCGTGGTTAATAGAATTTTCAACGATTGATTCATCAATACAATTCGATAGCAACTCTATTTGCTATTGTTGAACTCTAACCCCCCCACACGCACACACGCATATATATATATATATATATATATATATATATATATATATATATATATAGTTGTTTCGCAGAAGTGACATATGGAAGGTGGAGAGAATCGCCTTCCAATAGTCTCTTTGATCTAACATTCTGTCGGATCACCTCACATCCACAGTAGAAACTTACACACACACACACACACACACACACACACACACACACACACAAACACACACACACACACACATGTATATATATATATATATATATATTGTGAAAATATTTTCAAAAATCTGAATAAGATCTCTATACGGGAAAGTCATCATCTAATTGATGATTTCGGAAGAATTACCACGACCAAGATCCTATACAAGTGATTATCCATCAAAAAAAAAACTTCCCGGACCTAACAGTTACTTATCCCAATTATATATATATATATATATATATATATATATATATATATATATATATATATATATATTACTTATCCCAATTATATATATATATATATATATATATATATATATATATATTACTTATCCCAATTATATATATATATATATATATATATATATATATATATATATCCTAGGAAGCTTTACAACTTTAAACACTGAACACATCTAAAAACTTCATCAAAATTTGTTTAGTACCGCTTCAGTCACTTATTACCCAATATCTACTAATGTAATTTATGTAATTCTCTTCGACGTTTTACATATACTTTGTTATTATGGTACTATGTGTACCTTTTCTCTAGTAGAGATCATCAGTTGTTTACCATGTAACCATTTCGGGGATCATAAAAACAAAACAGTTATATTAAATGGCACCCCAGCAGTGTTGATCAAACAAGACCTCCATTTCAGCAATGATTTTCATGTATAGCTTATGTCATATACGTAGTTTATCATTCTATATTAGGTATTGATATAATTTATTGAACATAGATGTTAATTCATACTACATATTATTTATTTTTATTTGAACCCGTGTTTACTTTCGTAGGTAACCCAACATCTTATTTAACGGTGAGGGATCAGTAAGTATAACAACACAGGTGACTCGCTGTTCGTGTCACTTCTATTGAGTTTTCACCCATGTGAATATTGTTTCCCTTGGGTCGGTAATTTCAGACTACATGCAAACCAACATAATATATGCGTGTCTGTATGTGTGTGTGTGCGTGTGTATTTGCTCGTTGGAAGGAAAGTAAGGGTCGAGTTTTTCATTATACTTACATTTCAAATGAAGCATAGCTCTTGAACGTTCAAACATGTGTCTCATGAGGCTAGAGATTCTTCTTCACTTTTAGAGTCAACTTACGATTTGACCCCCTCAAAGGATTGTAAAGTTTCTTTTTGCTGCTGACGGCTTGAAGTGGGGAATCTTCCTTCAATGTTAACCCCACAAGTGAGGAAAAGTACCCCTTCAATTTTGAAATCTTCAAAGAGGAAAAGGTCTTCTGTCCCTTTCGACCTTTTACAGAGAGGAAAAAGTGTCCCTCCACTTTTATTTCATCGAAGGGAGGGTTTTATACTTCACACGTCTCAGATAATTACATGTGAATACATAAAATGAGAAGATATATAAATGGGCGGAAAGTAGGTTCCACTTTAGTATTTTAAGTACATTGTAAATAGAACCCCCTCTTCTGAAACCTCTACAAATATTTTCCTCAAAAGTTCTTGTTTTAAAATCTCCATCCACCATCTCGGGTCAATTTAATAGACATGCCCAGGTTGGCAGTGTTGCGCCCATGTTTAGGTATTTTTTGAAGCGTGATAGACAAACACACAAATGCCTATCATACACGCACACACACACACACACACACACATATATATATATATATATATATATATATATATATATATATATATATATATATATATATATATATATATATATATATATATATATATATATATATTCGGGTGTGTGTTTATGTATGCGTGTTGGATTACGTACATCGAAAAGAAAGAAGAATTGGTTGAAAAACATGGGTTCATTAAATTAATTTTTTTCATTAGGCTACATATTTATTGATTAACGTGCATATATATATGTGTGTATATAAATTATTGTGTCATCCACAGACAGCTGATTTGTTGTATTACAACTCTTCAGTGTAGCTATAGACTATCCATTATCCCATTCAGTACCACAGATTAGGATCGAAACCTTCGCTTCAGATTCAGAGGCTGGCATCATCCCCTCTGCCTCGCAGAACTGGACGGACAGTTAGGTTGAATTTAAGCGATATAATTACTCACGCATATATTCCCCATCCACCAGAGTGCCATATACCTACAATTGGAAGAGCATTGCATAAGCTTGTAATGAACGAGTTACCTCGCTTAAAGATTGCTCAAGCCTGAATAAGGGAGTGTTAATTATTGTGTCATATATATATATATATGGATAGATAAATAGAGAGATAGAAAGAAGGAGAAGGAGATGTATGTGTGAGTGTGTGTGTGTGTGTGTGTATGTGTGTGTGTGTGTGTGTTGGTCTGAATATGTCTCATAGTTCCTGCTACGTATTGTATCTATGTGTGTTTGGGAGATAGTGCTTCAATTTTTGTTCTATGTACAAATTTTTGCTTCCTGTTGTCTCTCGGGATTCTATTTTTTTCCTCGTAGCCCGCTCGTAACTGACATCGGATTTCATTTTCACACCAAGACACAATGTCTCACCTCAGGTGGTATTACGTTGCTCTCGAATATATATATATATATATATATATATATATATATATATATATATATATATATATATATATATATATATATATATATATATATATTCATCATGACTGCTTCTTTACTTGTTTTCTCGCTTGTTCCTGGATAATTCTTTTTTTTTTGTATCTTTATTACGCTGAATAACATGTTTTTATTTTGTGTGTTTGTGTCTTTTCTTTCTTTTCTTGTAATATTTTTTTGTATTTTTCTTTCCAATGATTTCTTTAATTAATTTTATTGTTTTTTTTATCATTTATTAAATTCTTTTTTTCTATTTTCTTTTTTTTTCTTTTTGGGTCACTGCTTCTTTCCTACCCTTTTCTTCTCCAGAGCCTACCACGTGATCATTCTTTTTTTTTTTTCATTTTTCTCAGTATTTTTTTTTTCCCTACTTTTCGGTATCTGAAATTAATTCTTTTTTTCTTGTTACTTTATCTTTTGCTTTTCGTTTTGTTTTCTAGCTTCTTCTCTCTTGCTTGATGTCTTATCTTGTTATCCTTGATTGGTTCGTTCTCTTCTTCTGTATTTTTCTCTCCTTCTTTTTTTCATTCGTCTTATCTATATTTCCGTCATTTAAACTTCTTTTTTCTTTTTTCTCTCTTTCCTTTTCCTTCCTTTCTTCCCTCTCAATGTTTTGTTTTATTTCCATTGTTGAAATTTCTTTCTTTCTTTCTTTCATTTCACTCTCGTCCTTTTTTTCTAATTTGTGTTTTCCCATTTTAGAATTTTTTCCCCGCCCTTTTTCTTCTATTCTTTCATTCTTTCTTGCTTTCTCTTCTCCTTCTACCTTCTTTTCTCCCATTATTTATTCACTCTTTTTTTTTCTTTCTTTCTTTCATTTTTCTTTCGTCCTTTCTTTTTAATTGTGTTTTCCAATTTCAAATTTTTCCCCACCTTTTTTCTTTCATTGTTTCATTCTTTCTTTTTTTCTTTCTCTCTATTATTTTCCTTTTTCCCAATTGTTTATTCACTCCTTCTTTTTCTCTCTCTTTCTTTCTTTCAATTCGTGTTTTTCTATCGGTCAACCTTTCTCTACTCTCTTGTTCTCTCTTTCTCCCTCCTCCTCTCTGACTCTCTTTTCCTTTCTTCCTTTCTCTTCATTGACTTCTATTCCTAGCAGACGGACTTATTAAAGACCTCATAAGTGCGTACTGTCCTCAATGTCACTGCTCTCATTACCAATCACATTTACTCTTGTATAAAAACAAATAAGCCCGATCGCTTTCGGCGCATTTTCCCCAGATCGATTTCTCTAGATGCAAATAGCAACATTTTAAAAGCAAAACTCTCAATGCTTTATTCTGCTCTCAAAGTCGCTTATCATTTGTCTCTACTGTTTCTGTGTCAGAACTTTGAAATGAAATGCCAATTATATATATATATATATATATATATATATATATATATATATATATATATATATATATATATATATATATATAACGGAGCAAGGATTCACTACACAAACACGTTCATGTTTGGGCTTCTTCAGGCAAATAATTTGGCTTATTTTAGATAATTATTTAGGACAATTTGGGGGATGTCTATTTTTGTAGGTGGTATGATCTTCCTTTTTCCATAGGAATAGAGCACTCTGGTGGATGGGGAGTTTATGTGTAAATAAATAGATCGCTTAAATTCAGACCTACTGACTGTCCAGTTCCGTAGCTCAGAGGTAGGATATCGGTCTCCAGATCGGGAGCGAAGGGTTCAACCCTACCTCGCAGATGGGTTAATGGAAAGTCTATAGCCACACTGAACAGATGTAATACATCGAAACAGCTGTTTGTAGGTGATACAATAATATGTATATATATGTGTGCTTTTGTTTATTGTTTGTTATGTTTTTTCTGTTTCATTTAGTGAGTATGCTGTGTTTGTTGGTAGTTATAAATCATAAATTAGGAGGGTATGATGTAGGCATTTCCGTTATCAGTATGATCCATCAGTTCTTTGTGGTGAGTTCCCTCTCTGAGAGTGTTTTATTCCCACTTAAATCTGTTTCCCGGTGTTAGGCTTCCCTTTTATATGACCTGGTTTTGTTCTGTTTTCCCATATTTAAGATATGTATCGAGCACTTTTTGAAACAAATACCTGGCACATCGGATATTGAATTAAATTGTATTATATTGTATTCCTGATTTGTATTGCATATATATATATATATATATATATATATATATATATATATATATATATATATATATATATATATATATATAATATTAAAAAATGGATATATAATCCAACAGAAATAATTATGAATGCGTTATATTACTTCGAAACTTTATTTGAAATGATTTCCGTCAATACACGGAGAATTATAAGTTGGCTTTTACAGCGTGAATAAAAGAGATAATTAAAAAAAAAGGGGGCTGCTGCAAGAATCGAACATACGACCGATTAGGTAGGGCTTTTGCATTACGGGCGGTTGTTTAGCTCAAGATCAATGCCACTTTGAAGCAGCCAAAACTACACTTTGATCCTAGGCAGAGCGTAAAGGTATCTGGGTCATAGAAACTGCCAATTCATAGTTGAATGATACCCTCATTTTTATGGGTACTAAGCTAGTAGTAATATAATGCAACTTTTTTATTCATTTTGAAATTAGGGAAAAAATAACATTTTTGAGCTCCAGTCAGGAAAAAAGAAAAAAGAGAAATGAAACGGGACTTTTTTTTTTGCAGAAACTTGTTGCAGTTTTTCTCTGGGAATTCATTTATCCTCTTATGGGTAAAAGGATGGATAGTGAGTGTTAGCTCGATACACAAAGTGACGGGAATGAGAAATGTTCAAATCCTTTCAATAATGAACAAATAATCCTTTCCTGAGATTAGATTGTGTTGAAAGTGAAATCCCTTCCAATTATTGATCTGGGGAACGAATTTATATAATTCTACGACCACTTGATTTTCTGGAAATTGAATATTTCAGTTTTTGTGAGTAAAAAAAGGCTACAAATCAAGTTGGTGTTTCAGTACCGAAATGGTTCTCTTCATTTTTCTCTCTTTTTCCCCTTTTCTTTCTCATTGATTCGCCATTTCTGTCTTTCCCACGTTTTTTTTTTCATCTTCTTTCATCTTTTTCATCGTCTTTTTTCTTTCCGTTTTTGTTTCTTTCTTTCTCCCCTTCATTATTTCCACCTCTCTTTCGAACTAACCCTGCTCATTGTTTCTTTTTCTTTCTTGCCGAATTTCTGCTTTTTTTTTTTTTAGGTTTGTTTCGATTTTTTTACTTGCATTTTTCGACCTTTTCATTCTTTATTGTTGTTAGTTCTTTCTCTCTTTTTCTTTCTTGCTAAGTTATTTCCTTCTTTTTTTTTTCCTTCAATTTCAGTATTTACATATAGCTTGGGGCGATTTTTTTTCATTCATTTTTTCTTTGCTTTTATCTTCATTTCTTTCTGTCATTACTTTATCCCATCTTTACCTATCTTTTATACATTTTCAACAATCTCAATCCTCGTTTATTTTTCATTTCAAG
>OY735207.1:38597315-38607315 GCA_963457665.1 Thysanoteuthis rhombus
TCCGTGGGAGGTGTCCGGAGGATTCCTGTCCTCTTCTTTTCGGGCACGGCATTTTTTGAAAAAAAAACCCTTTAAATATCGAGATAAGGAAAAATTTACTTAGCAGAAACCAAAATATTGTAAGTTAACCTTAAAAGCATTTCCATCTAATGTAAGTAAGATGACTTTCATCTTCTTCGTTATGAATTTTCTTATTCATCTGTCCTGTGGTGAACTTTCCCGATTTTAATGCTGTAAAGTAGATATTCCCCTGTATACGTCGAGTAGGTTTTAAAATGAGGTTTTGCCGCTCTGAATTTGGGTCGACCTATACAACGGAAATACACAAGGCGTTTGTTTGCAAAAAAATATTTTTCTTCTATTTAGATACCACTTGCTCAAAATCTTGGATTCGTCCCGATAAATTGATGAATAGATCAATTCCCAATGTTCCTAAGTTTCATTCCAGCTATCATTTCATCTATATATCAAAATATATCAATATCTGTTTAAGTACGTACATAGGCATAGACTGACAGTGCGGGAGCTGGATAGAGGGAAAATGTAATTCCTGATTTTCTAAAAGAATCTATCCATCTAATGTCTGTGTGTGTGTGAGAGAGAGAGAAAGGGAGAGAGAAAGAGAGAGAAAGACGGAGAAAGACTGAGAATGAGAGAGATAGACAGAGATAGATAGAGAGGAGAAGAGCAAAGAGAGACTGACTCCACAAATGAGTTGTAACGTGTACGCTTGAATCAGTCCAAACCTTTAGTTGACGAACTTGCCGAGTTAGCACTGATCGGCGGAGTTCAGGCGTCATCGGAGTTTGTCTGTGAGTCTTTTTTTCCTGCTCGAGCACGTCTCTGATTGATTCCTTGCCTCATACTTATGACTTTTGTCTAAGATATTGAAATCAGCCCGACAAACACATACACACACACATGCACGCATGCGCACAATCTTGTTGGTCGGTAGGTATACGTATACGTACTATGTTTGTAGGTGTTTAACGAACGAACAGAGGCAGACTGAATTGCATCATGTAAAGTTTAGCGCATTTAAGCGTGAGATACATCTTCGTGAAATTCAGAAATGTGTCTGTCCGTATTCAACAGCTTCAGGAACCACGCGTCACGTCTCCGTGAAGTTTTCTGTGTGTAATAATGAGGCCTCTAGGCATGTATTTAGCGAATTAGTTTTTGAAAATTAGAAAAAGTTCATGCTAACTGGACCCTTACTTTGTGACCAGATACAGGTAGGTGTAAGTTTCAATTAGAGGCTGTAAAATTTTGCTTAATTGTATCAATTAGAATGATATATAAACAGTATTTGATCAGAAATATATACGTATCTCAATCATCTTCCCGTGTGATTCAATTTTAGACTTATCCATGTACAGTTACCTCATTTACATCGTAGCTATATTTCCACACTACCCAATCTCTTCAAAGGCTCTCGACAAATTTCAATAGAATTTCGTGGAAGAATGGTCATGGTTTCCGGAGGAAGTAATTCAATTTTCGGATGGATCCACGAACAGTCACCTTCCCTGCATTGTAGCGATATGCTCACACCACTCGACAATGGTTCTCAACGAATTTCAATGGAATTTCGTTGAAGGATCAATCACAGGCTATGAATAGATTTCGAGGCAGACCCATGTGCAGTAAACCCCCTGTACTGTTTTGAATTAGGGTACCCCTAAAAACAGTTCCGATCCCTGATAGGGACCAAAGACCCTATTTAAGCCTTTCTGTTTGAACTAGCGGAAAACCCATGGGTACAGTTTTCAGCTAGTACATTTAACGCCAAAAAAAATCTGTTTCATTAAAAAATCATTCCTAATTGAGTATTTGTCTGGATGTAAATGGTTCAGTGTGATACTGAAATCGCACAGAGAGCCATGGGAAGAGCAATGCTAGGGATAACTCTAACACTGGGACATTGAAAATTGCACGTGCACACACACAAACTTATGACTTTGTGGGGATAAGTTCACATATACGCATATTGAATATTCAATATCGAATATATCTGCTTGTTGATAATTTTTATTTACATATTTTTCTGATGATATTCGTTGAATACAAGCGTTTTTGTCCAGCAGGTCTATCTATCTATCTATCTATCTATCTATCTATCTTTCTATCTTTCTATCTATCTATCTATCTTTCTATCTATCTATCTATCTATCAAGCAGACGATTCAATTCCTAATCTTGATGATTCTTCGCTTCTCTCTTTCTCTTTTAATTGTGTTAGCTAAAAGTAATTTCCGAAGTGAATAATTTTTTCCACGTTTTTTTTTGTCGATGTAGCAATGCATTAGACGGTTATGCCAACATTTTCCTGCTAAAAAAAAGTCTCGATCATGCGAATAGTTCTTCAAAAAAATTCTTCGACAATTGGGTGGCAAATATTATAGCTATCACAATTCAGATCCAGATAACTATCTATACCTTCCGTGTACACATGGCTTAGCCAATTAAATACCTCTTGAACAATCTATCTGATGCGTTGAAATAATTGGAAAGAACACTGAACCCTAGTTTACGTGACAGAGGTTGGAAAACGTCCTTCATTAACGACGGAAGATTGCGCTAGTAGCCAACTAAAGAACGAGAGGTTTTCAATTAAGGGTCAGCATTAGTGATCCCCCAGATTTGCCATTATAATTACTGACAAATAAGAACCGGATGGCCTTTTCCTCCTTTCTGCTTGGCCACTCTTGCCAGGATTCTTTGGCCGGTTAGGATTTTCGCTGATTTCAGTCATCACCGGACATTAGATAACAACAAGGCATCCGGGATTAATTAGGGGAATCAAACTCACAAGCGAGGCTATCCGATTAACCGTTGCTCGAAGAAAGCGCCCAGTTAGATACTAGCTGTGGTGGATTTATCCGTCTCCTTATGAGTGTGAAGTATGACACAAGGTCATTTTCAATGCGGGGGTACGTTCCCAAATACTCCAGGCCCATCGAACCTTCTCTCGTTGAAGACACCTCAGACATCATGTAATCAGCCTGAGCCTTTTTCCGTCAAGTGCACACAGGGAAGTGCTGCCTAGAACTGGAGCCATTTTTTAAGGCGTTAAACACATTAGTTTGATAGCTTAGGGTCTGGGTCAGACTTCTCTCTCGCTATCCAAAATTAAAACGAATCAGTTTCCATTATTTTATATTGAAATGTTCTTAAGCGTACTCAGAACAAAAATATAGGGATGAAGATATATTCACTCAAGTCGTTAGAGGTTTAGGCGATGATGACTGCTGCTACACAAGAATGAGGTGTAAAAAAAGAGAGAGGGGAAAAGGATACGCGCGGTCTCTTTGAAGTTTTGCTGCCAAACAAACATTGAATGCTACTTTTGCCTTACACCTTTTTTCATTAAAATGACTTTGTGGTACAAGGCAAACATTTTAAGATCACAGGGATACCTGTTTATGGCTACCACAGGAGGGCACACTGGTTGGATATGATCCACCGACACACACACACACACACACACACACACACACACACATATATATATATATATTGTTGAAAAATAACCTCAGTCTAGTTAGTATCATGGGTAGTTTTTCTAGTTTGTGTAGAAATATATTTATATATAGGGTTCGATGTAATTGATTCATAGTGCACATAGGTAATAATTCCTTCAGATGGAGGCCACCTTTCCTTGGAGCAATTGTCAGAAAAGGGATAAGAAAATACAGAAAATACATGAAGAAGAAGAAGAAGAAGAAGAAGAAGAAGAAGAAGAAGAAGAAGAAGAAGAAGAAGAAGAAGAAGAAGAAGAAGAAGAAGAAGAAGAAGAAGAAGAAGAAGAAGAAGAATGCAGAGACGAAAAATAAAAATAAAAAGCGGTAACTGAAGAGAGAATGAAAAGGAAATAAGAAGAGCATAAATATGAGAAAGAATCAAATGTACAATCCAGACTCCATAATCGATTCAGGGTGTGTGTGTGGGGCGGATTTTCGGATGATACTATGTATGACGTCACGTATCCCATGTTGCGTCAGAGTGTTGATATTGATTTTTTTTCTTTCTGAATCTATTTTTTTATCTTTTTCTAAATGAAAAATAAATTAATAATTACTTTTAATTCAATCACGATTCAATTTGATCCCATCAAAACAATGATCTACATCAAGGAATTTATTTAAAAAAACTCCATTGACGCTCCAAATAGCTCCATTCACCGTCTTGTCCCGAACTCTTAAATTCTCACTCTCCCATCCGTGTTCTCTCGATGTCAAAAATGGCGCATGCATGAAAAGAAATAAGAGAATTGATTAAAGAAAAATTCTAATGAAGACTTTATTAAAAACATTGACCGTCGATGGAAGCTGAAAAAAGGGGTGAATCTTCATGGAAACTATAACAGCTGGCTGTGTCATCTGAAAATTTGCGCTTCCGACTTAGATCAATTTTGGGGTCTGGATTCTACATATCAGGAAGAGTGAATTCGAGTGTTTCACTGAGACCAGGATAGAGAAGACTGACTGTCGTATTGCCCATAGGAGGAGTTGCAGACTTGAAACGTTAGAGTTGAAACCATCATTTAAAGAATTATTTTATAATTTGGAATTTCACCTCCACAAATTAATATATGGCCATGTAACATGAATATAATCTACAGGATATAAATAAAAGTCAAAATGAAGGAAACGAAGAAGAAGAAGAAGAAGAAGAAGAAGAAGAAGAAAAAGAAGAAGAAGAAGAAGAAGAAGAAGAAGAAGAAGAAGAAGAAGAAGAAGAAGAAGAAGAAGAAGCTGGGTCGGAAAGATATGAAGAAAAAAGTTGGAATGTAAAATCGCAAAAACGATATTGAAACAAAGAAAGAAAAAAAAGAAGAGAAAGAGAAAGAGAAAAGAAGGGAATTTTATGAAGAAATTTGATAATTCTTAGCTTGAATGTTTATCCGTCTGCCAAAGATGACAGTTGAACTAATTCCAGCAGAAATTTAAGACATAAAATACGTCTAGCGGGTATCAAGATTTCATCGATTCAGTATGATGTATACATTCCAGAAGGTGATATATATATATATATATATATATATATATATATATATATATATATATATATATATATATATATATATATATATTATATATATATATACATATACATATACATATATATATATATATATATATATATATATATATATATGTATATGTATATATATATATATATATATATATATATATATATACATATGCTTGTGTGTGTGTGTGTGTTTGTGAGTATGTGTGTGTGCGTGTGTGATTTTCCAATGACTGCACAGATACTACACTAGGCAAGATTACCGGGAAGCGAGACTTCGATTCAGCAGATGCTAGAAAGAGTGCCTGGGAGTTTTACTTCAATCCGAGACAGGACTCACAGATACTCCTTCCCTGGGCAGAAGTTCTGATCCAGTTGTTAACAACGCTATCATTTTCTGACAGATACTATGGTAGTATATACGTGTAAAATCTTAGTGATTTGATTACTTACTTTCACATGTTTTTCTCCCCCGTGCAATCTTAAAAAATGAAGTATGGCTAGAAATTAGAAAGTCTAAATAAGTCTTTAGTCCCCGGATTACACAGCATTACGATCCCTGATTCTGCCTCTAAAGACGAAGAAAGCGTTTGATAACCCGGGAAAATACTTGGTTAAAATCATTAAAACGTGTACAAATAATAGCTGTATTTTTTTCTGTCACGCTTGCCTTGTTTTCTTGCCCACTGACTATCCTTTTCTTCCTGATATTCAATGCATTTCCTCAGTAAACTGCATTGCTTTCCTGTAATAAAGAAAGATAAAATAATCAATCAGTGAAGCAACGGGTCATGGAATGATTATCTGATTTAGATATGATAGAAACAAGAGCAATTAGACCGAAAAGAAAATAAAGAGGGGAGACAAATAAAAAAAAATGGTGTCTTGGCATCGATTTGCGCCATTTACCGCCATACTGAAATGATGGCATGCGTCTAGATGTTAGGAATTGGAGTTAAGATGATCTGTCATAAAATAAGTAATATTTTGATTTGATTAATTGCAATAAAGTAAATAGATTAGGAGACAGGGCATCCCAAACTATCCTAGTGATAGATTCTTGCTGCTTGTTGCTGGGGAGACTGATGAATTCTTTAACAATGTAAAGTGAAAAATGAAAACTCTTTTCGACTGTTATGAGACAGTCTTCAAGCTGATGCAAGATGAAATTGAACCTAATAAGTAGACCTAAAGTTGCCACATTTTCCTCTCTATTTTTCTCTCTATTTTTTCATTTATGTCACTCATAGTTCATTCATTCAGCTGTGTTTTTTGACCATTACAATGTATACTGTATCTCCCCACTAATCTTTAATCCCGTCTACCATCTACCAAAACTTATTACAATGAAATAAACAAAATAAAGATTCAAGTCTCATTCAATTCATTAATGCTTTTTAGATTTTAGATATATGTTTTTTTTTTTAGGATGAATCAATTTTAGATGTAAACTTGAAAATAAAGTTGGTAACCTTGACCTCGCTATATCTTCACACAAGAAAAGATTGAGAGCATCTACTGTCTGAATTTTGGTCTTGTTTTCCTCAGTCGCGATAAATATTTCCTTTTCAGACGTGAATTCAGGACATTTCCATCCTTACGTGACATGCAAAAGAAATCTAAATTCCACATGACTGAATCAATAGAGTAGTCAGATGGGAAAAAAAATCCAGATAAAAATATTCATTGTAGTTATTCCCCTTTCCTCTTTTGTTCATTAATCAAGACTATTTTCCCCAGAACAAACTATTCATTTTTGATACTCTTTTAAAATGGCTGCTTTCCATCAGTGACTATGATATTGGATTTTCATCAAGAAAATGTGATTTGAAACAGACAATAACCTAATCATTTGAATATCTCAACGCAAAAAAAGAAAGAAAGAAAGAAAGAAAGACAACAGTACTAGAATTCATTTTGTCTTTCTTTCTTTTTGGTTATTATTTAATCAATATTTTAACACCCCAGACAATAGACGTTGTTCGATTTTTAGAGACATCTTAAGCACTATTCATTTCTATTACTAGTTCTTTAGATTGTTTTACCATACGTGAAACATGTCAGTATAAAACAGTCTTACACATACATACATACATACATACACAGATCGAATGCTAAATTAATCTATAGAAAGATTCTGATTAAAAAAAAGAAATTGAAATAAGATTCTAATCATTAGCAAAAGTATTCAATTTTAGATACGCAAATTTCAATTATCAGCTGTGTAATAAACTCCAGGTCTCCCCACCAGTTGAACAATGCTCTCACAATTTGAAGGTAGAGTAAAATCCCTGTCAGAAGAGCAGACTTTTGGACCGCTACAAACGATCAAAATTGTATTACTGCATTCAATAAGGCATGGCTGTAGAAGCACAACGTAAAGCGAAACAGATACGACAGAGCGGGAACAGTGGTGCATCAGAACTACGCAAATCAGAATCTGTCCTAGAAAATAAGAACTAGATACTCTGGGACTCTGAGAACCAGACTGGCCACCCCATCCAAACTAAAAGGTCGAATCTGATAATCGTTAACGAGGGGAACTTGATGTCACTCAATATTTGGCAATCTGGTGTGAACATGTAAATGCACCATATAATGACTGCTAATATACTGTTCATCTATCAAGATATACTGAAAGATGTTGGAAAATAAACGAACTTAACACTGACATGAATAGATTACTGGTAAAAAGGCACATGACATCCCTCATCCGAGATGATAGAAAGGGTGTGTAGGTGTTGAAAATATCTGGACAAATAATAGACTTCATGATGAAGACAATAGAAAATTCGTGTGTAAAATTGCAGGAAGAGAATCTGAATCCGTAGTCAAAATAGAAAAAAAAGCCTATTCTAGAGAGACTCCCTGTCTCCACCACTATTCATTATATACATGTATATATATATATATATATATATATATATATATATATATATATATATATATATATATACATACACATTGATAATTGTTTCATCCACTGACAGCTGTTTCATTATATTATAACTCTATAATGTGGCTATAGACTACCCAATACCCCATCTAGTACCACGGGGTATGGTCGAAACCTTCGCATCAGACCTAGAGGCTGGCAATATATATATATATATATATATATATATATATATATATATATATATATATATATATATATATAACGCTTCATTATATTTCACTAAAATGTAGCGGATTGGGTGTATATAGATTTAAAAAGAATTACGAGAAAAGTGAACCCCTTTGCGTATGTCGATGACCTCAAAATCCTTTGCCAAGAATGAAAATGAGTCGCAAGCTCCGATCTTGATGACCATAATCTTGGGCAAAGAGACATCAGAATGGAGTTCAGAATCGAGGGATGTGCAGTGCCGATAAAGGGAAAAGATTACAGTGCAACAAGAGGAGAAATCGAACGGCCCGAAAAAAAGTCATCAGAACGCTGAATGGCCAAGAAATTTACAATTGTCGATGTATTCTTGTTTTGGATACGACCAGGCAGAATGCAATGAAAGTGAAAGTCAGAAAAACAAGGAAAATATCAGAAATAAAAATCTGCTGCAGAAATTTGATCGAAGAAAGTTTGAAAAGGTTCTTGAATCCCTTACAATAGAAACTGTCTTAGTATTTTTTACCAAGACTGTTCCTGTTTTTATCGGGTCAATTTCTATAGTGAGGTTATTCATACCAGGACAATTCATATTATGAGATATTTATACCAGAAGAGTTTTTTATTGTTAAGTTTTTATACCAAGACAGTTTCTGTTGTGAGGTATTCATACCAGGACAGTTTGTATTATGACGTCTTTATACCAGGATCGTTTTTATGGAGAGATATTTACATGTATTAACGAACAGTTTTTATTTTAATATATTTATTATGTATTTATAACAGGACAGTTGCTATTGTGAGGTATTTCTACCAAAATAGTTTTTTACTGTGAGATATTCAAGAACCAATCAAATTTTACGAGAGGGACACATAAAAATAGCAAATGCAGACTATACAGAGATGGCAAGCCCACAAAGTTAAAACGTAGGTATGACCTGGTGGGAAAGGTGATCCACCAAGAACTGTGCAAATGATTTCAATCTTATCATACTGAGTAAAGTTGTATGAATTAATTAGAATCTGTTTTAGAGATTGAAAAACACAAAACCCTTTGGGACTTTGAGATTCAAGTGAATGACTCAATCCAAGGAAGAAGACAAGATCTGATAACCATGAACAAAGAGAGAAAGAATAACAACTCAGATTGTGGATGTCACTGTTCAAGCAGCCATAGAGTGGAATTGAAAGGAAGTGAAAGGCTGGATGAGTATCTAACCTTGTCAGGGGAACTGAAGAAATTATGAAACATGAAAGTGACAGTTGTGCCAATCGTTATTGGGGCGCCAGGATTGATCCCTAAGAGCCTAGCAAAAAAAAAAAAATTGCTAATGTAACTGAAAATCCCAGGAAGAATCTGCCCCACAAAAAAACAGCTAGGATAAGGAGAATTGCCGCTTCTTGATTGAGAACCATGCAACGTGCACATGAAAGAATAATGCTGGGCCTCACTTGGAGAGACCACAAGACAGCACAGTACATCCAAGAAAAGACAAGAGTTAGGGACATCATAGAATCCATTAAAAATCTTAAATGACGATGGGTTGGCCATGTTGCAAGAATGGCAGACAATCGATGGACATCGCGACTCGCAACATGGATCCGCCGAGACCACGTGCGCAACCGAGGCCGGCAAAATGTTAGATGGAGAGACGAACTAGACAAGTTCAGGAAGTACTGGCTCCGTGACGCCCATGATAGGGAAGTGTGGCAAATCCTGGGGAAGGTCTATGTCCAACGATGGACGTTAAAAGACTGATGATGATGATGATCATGATGATGATGATGATGATGATGATGATGATTTCCTCTGCTGATGAGATGACCCAAAATGAAAATATCAAAACGAAAAGTTAGATGG
>OY735207.1:38612315-38722315 GCA_963457665.1 Thysanoteuthis rhombus
AATTAACAGCATGCAATTTTGAAAACAAAAATGCATTTATTCTTAAATGTAAGTTACATATAAATCACTGATATTAGTTGATCATCTATCGTTTTTGCTCAATTTTGAACTTCTCCAGTTGTGATACCCTCTGTCAGAATAGCTTGTCTTCTTTGGTATTAAACTGACGCCCATTTTTCTTCCGCTTGTGGATGCTCGAGAGAGTTTCAATTGGTTCAATTGGGTTAGAATCTGGAGCAAAAAGTGGCCAATCTATTATTCCGCCATTCATGAAACTTGGTCGGGTAAGTCGACTGTTGCATGTCAGCTGTACTTGGCAGGGTTGGCTTGCACGGAGATGAGTCCCGTACGTAGGCCGGTTAACTTGTTCATGCACCATGGCTGAAAATTGTCTTTTCAAAATTCTATATAAACTAAGGGACTCATTATCACTACCTCTGATATACACCAAGTTTCAATCGAATTGTCTCTTACGATTCCAGCCGGAAGCACCCCCCTCTCATTTTGCAGATGCCTAGAGGTACAAGATGCTTTTCTTCCTGTACAAATTGGCCTGCACTACATCCAACCTGTCCATAAAGGAATCTCAGCACTATTATAAAAATAAAAAAAACAAACCAATATTGAAGTCAATTTTCAAATATTTTCCAGCCCATTCAAGACATTTCAACTCATGTCCCGGTTTCAAAGGCGGTCGAATATCAAGCCTGACCCATTTTACAACATAACAGAGAATGGGTGATCAAGATAATTTGGACACGTTACCTTGATCAACCTCCTCGAATAGTGTTTTGCGACTCTGAGGTAGATTTTTTGCTGACTATATGCTTAATTTGAGACATTTCCTGCAGTGTTTTTACCCGATATATTCCCTTATTTGACGTTCTACGTGATGTACCAGGGTCTTCAACGTAGTTCGATGGTCTCTTTGGAGCAGCTTTGCTATTTCGAAGATTGCACTGCGATTTTCAAGCAGTGTCATGATAGATTTCTTCCCAGTCTGCGATAAATCACTTTTACAACTCATATTTTAATATTTTCCCCGTGGTTATCGAATAATTTAGCACTCTGAAAAAGTTATAACAAAAATGACTTCGGTTCGTTTAGTACTGCCCCCAAAAGTTTTGCTACGTTGGTCCTAGTCGGTGTTGACAATGTTTGTGTCAAATTATTTTCTCAATATTTCATGAAACCTAATTTTCAGTTATATAACTCTTTTACATAATGATTTGACATGCACTATATATATATATATATATATATATATATATATATATATATATATATATATATATATATATAAGATCGGTGCAAGAATAATTTTTGTTTTCCTTACTTTTTGTAACGTTGATGCTTATTTTGAAATAAATCATTATTTGTCCATGTTCATGGGATGTATCATTTTAAAGCATGAATTTTCTGAACGTTCTCTTTTCACTATCTTTTTGGTATATTTGAGGCTATCAAATCAAAGATGGAAAAAAGCTAATTTGTCGTAATCCAGTTTGGGACATAAAGCACCGGAAACTGCTTGCAATATCAAACAAGTGCCAGAAATTTTGAACCAGAGACAAGAGCCTTGAAGATAAGGTGGGCTGTTGACATCTTTCTGTGATTGATGGCATCCAATTAAGGGCCATCGTTGAGGCAGACCCACGCAAAATAACTTGAGAGCTTGGATTGGAACTAAACATTGACCATTTAAATAATTCCAAATGCAAAAAAGTTCGACAAATCAAAACACTCTACACTTTTTTGCGCGATACACACGATTCCATTTCTTGATCGCATTTTGACATGTGACGAAAAATGGATCTTGCTTCACAATTGACGACCAAAACCTTCCCCTGAATTACACCTGCATCAAATGAAGATTTTGATCACTGATTAGTGGTCTGCAAATGGACCATCGACGACAACTTCTTGAATCCTGGCAAAACCGTCAGAGCAAATGATTGCTGTCAGGAAATCAACTAAATACACAAAGATCTGTAACGCTTACATCATATTTTGGACCATCGAAAAAGACCAATTCTTCTTTGTTATAACGCAAAACCGTTTGACGCGAGAATGACTCAGCAGAAATTGAACGAACTAAGATTTAAAAAAATCTCTACCTCACTCAGCCAACTAATCAGACCTCTCTCTGACTGACTACCACGTTTACGAGCCTTTAGATCAAGGTCCTCAAGAATCAAATAACAACTCAAAATGCCTTCGAAGAAATTCTAAAACTCCAGTATTCTACGCTTGTGGGACAACTACACTCGTTTATAGATGGCAAATTATATACATATGTATATGTGTGTGTGGGGTGTATACGGTGAATTGACTCCCTATTATTAGATATGAACGGCCGGCATACAGCCCTGGCCTCACGCCCAATGACTGCTTCGTGTTGGGTATGCAGAGGAAGGGGTGTATCGCATCAAACCAAAGATTTCCTGCAAAGGTCTATCCATACAATACCATACTAAAACGTATACAGAAACCACTGGACAACATTGAATTTTTACGCATTTTTATTATCTTATGAACCAAGATAAAGCTATTTCGACTTTTTTCGATTTTTTTCCACTCAGCGAATATATACACACACACACACACACATATATATATATATATATATATATATATATATATATATATATATATATATATATATATAATGCTCCTCTATTCAGGGTTGAGCACTCTTTAAGTGAGGTAACTCATCCATTGTAAGCTTATGCAATGCTCTTCCATAGGAATAGAGCTCTTTGGTGGATGAGGAGTTTCTGCGTAAAAAATGAATATATCGCTTAAATTCAGCCTTATTTAGTCCAGAGGTAAGATATCTGCCCCCGGATCCGATGTGAGGGTTTCAATTCTGCCTCGCGGTACTGGATGGGATAATGTCTATAGCCACACTGAAGAGATTTAATACATCGAAACAGCTGTCTGTGGATGACACAATAATACATACATATATATATATATATATTGAGAGAGAGAGAGAGAATCGAGCGACAGAATGTGATAGTTATAATGACATTTAAGTAGGAACTATATTTCATCCGACACCAGTGTTAATCGAGTTACGAACCGAACAGCCCTAGACTGCACAGATAAAGAAAATGAGCTTCGAGTAGGACTCAAATCAGCATCCAACAAGGAACCCACCTAAATGCATCTATGCTCTTACCACCTGAGCTAACGATGCTCTGGTAACACCAGCAGATCGAGAAATTTACATATAGTGGTTGCTTCAGCGAAAATATACCCATTTTGTTTGCAAATAGGTGCTGTGGTTCTTACCTGAAAATTAATTAAAACCTTTCTAAGAGGGGACAGTTATTCTAATCTCTTTATTCTTCCTTAAGGAAGAGTCTAATTATTTTCAGGTAAAAACTGGTGTAGCTACTAGCAAACGAAATCCGTACACATTTTCGGGGGCAACTTGATTGAACTGGCCAAAATTGGTATTAGGAGCATTCTGGTTTAATGAACTTCGTTGAAGAATATTGGTTGTGTTTTGGGGGATGGGTGGGTGTCTGCTATATCAGCGTCAATTATCTAAAAGAATGTGTCATAATGGGTTTATTTTTGCCATTGATTCCGATATTGAAGATCGAATAATAATTTCAAATAATGTCTTGATTATATCTTGACGGCGAATACCTAAGCAAACTCAGATTTGCAGATGACATCGTCTTTTTTGTTGAGAATCTACAAAACTTCAAGATGATGCTGTACAGACTGAACAAAGAAAATGAGAAAGTGGGCCCTCCACATGAATTTTAGTAAAACAAATGTCATGTACAACGACTATGTTGAAGACAAAGATACAACAATCTAAACCGAAGACGCAGAACAGGAGGAAGTAGACCACTACATCTACCTAGGACAACGAATCTCCAGGAAATCCACAAAATTAGAAAAAAAATCAAGCGAAGAATCACACTAGGTTGGCAAACTACCCGCAGGGCAAGCCCAACCATCAAAAACTAGACAGTTCTCTCAGAACTGAAAAGATGGATATACAACTAATGCATTCTCCCAATGGTCACCAGTGGAGTTGAAACATAGAATTCACGAAGAAACTTAAATGGCAATGGGCTGGTCATGTAGCAAGAATGTCAAACAACAGCTGGGTATAACGACTCATAGCGTGGATATCACAGATATCACAAGCGAAACCGGGGCCGATTAAATACTAGATGGCGTGACGAACTGGATGAGTTCAAAATGTATTGGCTCCATGACGCCCAAGATAGAAATGTCAGACGAATCTTGGGGAAGGTCAAAGTCCAACGACGGACGCTAAAAGCCTGATGATGATCCGAATTTTCAAAAACAAGAGTGAATGTTACAGGGGCACAAACCGAAGAATCAATTCAGCATAAACCTACATTGCAAATTGTACCCCTACGAAAAACCTATTGAGGGGTATTGAAGGTTATTTTCTAGACATGATAAGCAGAACCTGTTAATATTTTCTGTCTTCCAGCTTCACTGGCACAGCCTGTATACACGACACAATACATACATAGCTAGCCAGACTAACTTGAAACAGTTCAGGTGACAGTTTTGGTTGACAGTTTCTAATAATGATTTGATCTCATCGCTATCAACTGCAACTGGTCTGGCCGATCGTGGAGCATCGCTCAGCAGGAAATCTCAGATACGATACAACAGTATCATGACTTTCAATCATTTAAAGCAACTTCTCCATAAACAACGAGAATTGAACAACCGTAGCCATCAGAGATAACGAAGAGTTCTATCCGTTGTTTTTGTTTTTTTACATACTTGCTTGTGTTTGGAAATTTACGCGTTTTTGTTGTTTGTTCAGGTGTTCGTGAGTTCCAGCGCTCTTGGCCGAACCGTTTGGTCTACAGACTTGAGAATTTGCATCTCTACTCTATGAGACCTCTTCTTAAAACGCTTTGTAAAAAAAATTTGAGAAAAAGTCTTCTTGACCTTTTGGAAGTCTTATCCTGACGGGTTTATTCATCATCATCATCATCATCATCATCATCATCATCATCATCATCATCATCATCATCAGTCTTTTAACGTCCGTTGTTGGACATAGACCTTTTCCAGGATTCGCCACACTTCTCTATCATGGGCGTCGTGGAGCCAGTATTTCCTGAATTTGGCTAGTTCATCTCTCCATCTTGTGTTCTGTCGGCCTCAGTTTCTCATGTGATCTCTGGGGATCCATGTTGTAGGTCGTGATGTCCATTGGTTGTCTTCCATTCCAGCAACATGACCTGCCCATTGCCATTTGAGTTTTTTAATAGTTTTTATGGCGTCCCGGACTCCCGTTTTCTTCCTTATGTACTGTGCTGTCTTGTGATCTCTCCATGTAAGGTTGGGAATGATTCTCTCATGTGCATGTTGCATGCTTCTCAGTTTGTAGGTCTGTCTCTTGGTTAGGTTCCATGTTTCAATTCCATGAGTGACTATAGGGAGGATGCATTGGTTGTTCACTATTCTTTTCAGGATTATTGGGATCATCTAGTTTTTGAAAGTTGAGCTTGCTCTGCCGAAAGCTTGCCATCTTAGAGTGATTCTTTGTTAGCTAATCTTTTTTACCTGAATCCAAATTTTGGCGCTGTGTTTGATCAATTTTTGGCAAATTTTCCTGCGTTTTAGTCGTATTTTTACCTATATTTTAGTAATATAAAAATATGATAGACCAAAAACATGAGTTATTTTGTACAAACATACAGACTCAAGGACACACACAAACACCCCAAAACACGTGTGAATACATACAATAATGTAGATACTAATTTTAGATGAGTGGGAAACAACTACAATCGAAGTCACCCAGTGAAGATCACACTCAATTAGTTTTACCCGATGCCCTACTGTTGTAATTCAATGCAAGGCTGATTTACTTTGTCATGGGACTTTTAATTTTTTCGTCTCTCTTTCCCTCTATCTTTCTCTCACCCTCTGTTTTTCTCCCCCACTCCTCATCCTCTCTCCTTCTCTTGCTTTCTAACAGATGCTGGACATTTAGATTTAGGATACATAGATTTGGCGCCCCTCTGTGACTAGCATATGGTTAGCAAGCAAGTCTTGCAGACAATCATTACGGAGGTGGCTTAGATCCACACTCTGTGTTCCACGCGATTGACCTTGTGCCAAACTCATCTAGGTTTTTGATCGATATACATAAACAGGCCAAGATAGATAGATGAATAGATAGATGGAAGGATAGATATGGAGTAGCCAGAATAGTTGGAGATAGAGAGATAGATATGGACAGGCTAGAATTAATAGATGGTTAAATTGGGCGCTTAAAAGTGATGCATTGTTTCGTAAGGTAGTCACTAATATCATCATTACTACAGCCACTCGTTGCTCCAAACATATGGACTTGTGCCAAGCTTATTCAAACGTAGGACACATATATGCATACATAGGAATAAGCTTTGATAGATATTGACATACAAGTCTTGATAAAAAGATATATAGATAAACAGACAGGCTATTTAAAGCTTAAGAGAGCGTTGCGACGCCACAAAAGAAATCAATGCTTGTCGTTACATGATATATTTTCTGACTGTCGTTTCCCTCTCCGTCATGAAGGCGCCAACTTGAATTACAGATCAAAAAAAGGGGCTCCGCTTGTACAGAACGTTGCTCCCTAATCTCTTCGACCCCATCAGGGTCAGGGTGTGGTTAGAGATGGTTGGAAAGTCCTCGAAATCGTCAGCGGATTCTGTAGGGAATTTTGAGACACTCAAAACAATATAGGGCGACGAAAGATAAGCTTGTGAACTTCGTAGCGAGAAATGTACACAGGGTTAGTCCGGAAAATATCCAGCCAATTGATATTAACGAAAAAAAAAAAAAAAGAAAAAAAGGTTACCCATAGCAGTGGCGACTTAGCTCCCCTCAGAGTATTGCCCTTGGGACCTCACACACTCATCCCCGTGTCCCTCCCACTTTCCGAAATAGACTGCAAAATCCCCTCTCAAGATCACCATCAGCAGCCTTGTCACATTCTCCGTAATCTTGTTCACGATCTGAAATCATTTTTAGAAAAGCGAAATGTAGCAGGGAACCAAATAAAGACGCAAGGTGATGGTGGTAAACCTCGATAATGGGATGTTTGCCCCCATCCCCAAAAAACCTGCACGAGATGCAAAGATATATATAATACAAAATGTGTTATGATGTATAGAAACTTATCTGAAATGATTTCCTGTCTTTTGCATGGTTAATATTTTGCTCAATTTAGACAACGTAACTAGGATAGATTATTAGAGAAATTTAGGCTGTGCAATAAAATATCGAATCTGCCACGGATAGGGTAGCTGCTCCAACGTAGCGATGCTCTTACCATTGATTCCTGCAACAGTCCCGTTTTCTTTAATATATGATACATCAACCATGTTACGATCATTTGAAATAAGTTTCTTAAAAAGCATACACGTATATATATATATATATATATATATATATACGTGTATGCTTTTTAAGAGACTAGTAGTGGAATTTTAACTTTCTATCCGACCTTTTACCAGAGCAATTTTGAATCAAGAAAATAATTGATTAACATTTCTAAGAAAATGTAAAAACAAACTGAAATGATGGCTTGGAATATTGGCTTACTGACCATCGCCGTGTAAGACCCCTGCGTTGACATGAACTTAGAATAGTTCACTTGGCTGAAAGCCACCCAAGAGTTGAACCTAATGAGTAGTGAATTCGCTAATTGCTCGTGAACCTAGCCTGGTGACCATTGCTTTCAGTCAGATGCCCTATTGTCATCTTAGCTAAAATAGAAATAATCTAAACAATGAACACTTCAATAATCATTTCTGCATCAATCAACCAATCTACTTCGGCACATAATGCGCATGCTTGCACATTTACCCAAATGTTGCCAGCTAAAAGGTGTGCCAATAAAACTTTTTTTTAAGTGGATGTTTCACTCCGAAATGAACGTGCATTCTATTTTTGATGGGACCTAACGGGATTCAAAACGGTGCATATAGTCTTCTGGTTTTCCTAACGTTATCAGATTGTGAACACAATTCATAAATGACTGTTTTTGTGAAGTTTAGTGGCCGACTCATCGGCCAAGTGTCAGAACCTGCTTCCGGAGCAGCAAACAGCTTGGGAAAGCTTCAACTCTTTATTTTCCTTTTCTTTTTTTTTTTTTTTTTGAAAGGATAGATTTGACAAGGGGTTAGGAAACTCGACTAAATTCAAATCATCTGGGGCCATCGTAAAGGAGTGTGTCCTCTTGACATTTCTTCCTTGAAATACTTTGGTTTTGTTTGTTTTCAAATACTTTCTTTTTTTACTTTAATCCCCAAATTTTCCCTGGTCTATTTTTTTTTCTTAATCTTTTTCTTGTCTTTTTTGTTTTCTTTTCTCCTTGACTGTTTTCTCGATAATTATTTTCTCTGTTTCTTCTTGATTCTCCTCTTTTCTTCTTTATTTTCCATTTTCGTTCTTTCTTTCACTCTCTGTGTCTTCTCCCTTTTTATTTCCATTTTCTCTTTCATTTTCTTCCTCCGTCTCTCACAATTTTCTATCTTTCGTTTTCAACTTTTTGTTGAATCGATTTTTTCCTTTTACCTGTTTTTGTATTCAAATTCCTCGTGCTTCTTTTAACTAATTCACAATTGCTCTCTTCCTGCGGCAAAATGAAAATAATTGAATTTCCTCTCTCTCCTACCTGTATCCACCTTTGTACAGAGTGGAGCTAAAGGAGCCGACCCTTTCGATTCTTTCGGCCAATGCTTTTTTTCTCCACATTGCTTGAACCAATACATTATTATTATTTATTCTAAATTCTTATTCAGGACATTTTTTGGCGAGGATGTTATTCGACTTAATGTTTAATGTTGAATGTACCGAGCACTTGATGAAATAAACCCATCGCACGTCGGATATTGTATTATATATTATATTATATTGTGTTCCTGATTTGTATTATATATATATATATATATATATATATATATATATATATATATATATATATATATATATACGCACACACACACACACACACACACACAAACACATATATATATATATAGTGATCTGAGAGAATCAAAATGGTCAACTTATTCTGTGCTACCCTGTATTTATCAAGCTAAATTCACTGCTGATGCTGAATCTGTTGTTACTACGACTACTACTACTATTACTACTTCAGGTATATTTTTTGTTTTGATTGTTATGATACGTAACAAATAATTGCCAGTGTAACTGCTGAGAGCAAAAGCCATATTGAGGGAAAATAAAGACTCTGAGAGTGAATACGAAGAAAAGAAAATATCTTTCTAAAAAAACAAACTGAGAGCCATAAACATAGGAATGGAAAAAGAGAGAAAAAAATATCAATGAGAATACTTCAATTCATTATAAAGCACGACTTCCAACTCAGCAATATTCGTTTCTTCCTTCTGGTAGTGTTCTTGCATTCTAAATGCATTTTAGAGGGATTTTACTTGTCAAATTGAGATGTGCATTATTACTGCTGCTAAGAAACGTTCAGTGAAGTAGGGCCTGTTGTTTTCTTTTGTCGTTTTCGAAAGCTTTCCACACAAAGTGATTTGGTATTCTCAATAATAGAGATTTTATCTGACATATTTACCTCCCCTTTTGTACTGCACTTCCGGTAAACAAAAATAACGGCTTCCCAGTGAAAACACTTTGAACTTGAGCTTTAACTATTTTCTTTCATTTTGTTTTCGTCAGTTTCAATGTACTTTGTTCGTTTATTTATCCCGATAAGATTTATTGGAAGATATTTGTCCTTTTTTTTCGTAGAGTGAGACGTAAAAGTGTACAGAATAAGTAATGTTGGGAATTAGAAAATTGAATTGTGCCTTCGGAGGGAAAAAAACCGATGATAGTTACACACACATAAACACGCACACACACACACACACACAAACACACACACACACACACACACGCATATATACATATATATATATATACATATATTACATGTAAATTATTAGCTCATTACACTGAAGACTGCTCTGTTTCGCTTCGTTATAATTATTTGAATGAGCATTGGTATAAGATTTCTCTTCATTTAGCCGTAATGATGTATTTTTTTTCTTTCTAAATTTCATATAATTAGCTGTTACGTTCTAATAATTGTTGAGTATAGACAGAGAGGGAAAATAGTAATAATATCTATTTTTTCGCTACTGCAGTTGTAAACTCAAATGATATGAGTTTTCGCTTGATTATTGATTGTTTTCAGCTACACCTAATTCTGACAGCCTCTCTGCAACGTCCATTAATGTGACAAAATTCAAAAAAATAATAACCAAAGAACTTGGGGAAATGGGTTTTAGAATAGAAATAAATACCAACATAGAAATAGTCAACTTCCTAGATGTAACCTTCAATCTTAAATCAGTAGTATATGGACTTTACATGGAACTTAATAGCACATCGATATACATTACCACCGAGTCGAACTACCCTCCACATTAAAACAGATTCCATACTTTCAACACAATAATAATACTAAACTCAACAAATGGAAAAAGCATTTAAAAAAATAGTCAGACATACCCAGAAGCACTAGAGAAATAGTGGGTTTGGATGATATAAACTAGAGTTTGATAAAGGAACTGAAGATAAATACAAGAACAACTAAAATAACAGGAGCAGAGAAAGAGACAAGATTTGGTTCACACCCTTTTTAATAAACAGGTTGTAACCATTGCTGGAAATATTTTCATAGACTTAGTTAGAAACATTTCCCACGAAACAAAAGATTGCATAAAATCCTCAACAAAAAATACAATCAAAACAGAATATAGCTTCATAGATAAAAAAGTTAAAAATGAAAAGCTCAAAAACATAAAACACAAAAAACAAATGATAATAGAATTACTCAAACATACACAAAGATGAAAAGCAACAGCAGGAAATCCGAAAATTGAATAGTACAGAACAAATACTTTATATCTGAGATAGTATACAGGGCCCAGATATTCACTTTAGAGAATCGGAGCGAATCTAAATTGTATTTCAGTCTCTGGAAACTTAGCTTTAAGATGGTTCTAGCTAATCAAGTAGCATCTTTCATACATGTATATCACTAAAATAACGCCTTTATATCTGCACACAACTGGAAATTTAGCAAAAAAAACAAAAAGAAAAACACTGTTGAATTAGAATAAAAAAAGACCATTGCATACAAAAACGTATACTCCGAGTACTGTCTATTTCTTGAAGAAAAGCTTAACATAATAACATCCAGGGATAATAAAAAATTATTGAACTGAAGATCGAATTCAGGTATAGAAACAGGTAATAATTTATTTCAAAATACCCAAATGACCAATGAAACATTTAAAAACAATTATAAAGCCAATCACCGTTATGAAATAAATATTCAAATCAGAAAAATAATTTATGGAACAATATGCAGAAGCCAAAAAACATAATATCATCGAAAATGAAGTGATGAATTGATTCAAGTAATTGAACAGAACTAAGTGTAACTGTGTACGAACTAATCAAACGAAAACTAGCATTATCTAGGATTACAGCGGCGGTAGGAGAAATAAGACAATCCTTTCATTTTCTCTTTCTGTCTATCCGAGAATGTAACTCACTACTCCACAATTGTTAGGACGTAGTGAGTATCATTTGAATTCCAGGAAGAAGAAACCACACCACCCTGGCTATTAAGAGGGAATCTTAACCCAGCGCTCATTTGAATAATCCTTACAAGATGAAATAGAGCAGTCCCCACCATGAGGAGCCGATGATTTCCATGTACGTTTATTTATTTGCCCTACCTCCAAGTACTGAGCGCTCTAACATAAGGAAATTACGAAATATATATTAACTATCCTCCACAAATACATACGTACACACTCTCGCACACACATGCGCGCACACACACACATATATAAGTATAAAACTGTAATTCAATATACGATATATGACGGGTTTATTTCCGTGAAAATTACAAATAGATAGATTAACTGGCATAATATCTAAAAACAATTTCAAAACCCACAAACCAATAGCATAACGAAGAGAATATTGCAGAAACCAAAATTAGAAAATCATTTTAAAAAAATCAAACCTAATTAACAAAACTAAAAACCTGAGATATCACAAATTGAAAAAAAAACATGAGATTCTACGAACAGAACAATCATAAACAAGACAAATGGAAAAAGGAAGTTTAAACGTGATAGGACGAGGCTTTCCCCCCTGAAAAATATGCATTTCCAATTCATGTTCAAATAACAAACCCGAATATATCGAATCATTCGCCTGAAGAAGCCCCTAAAGCAGAAATATGAACGTGTTTGAGGAGCAAATCTATTATTCCACTATAAATAAATATATGGGGTCCAATAAATTTCAGAAACAAGCTAAGTGTAAGGAAAAGCCACACTTGTTTGAAGTTTCCAGATATTAGATAATATCTCATATCTTATTTCTAAAATGTCTGATATTATTAAGTATCTAAAAACTTTCCAATCGCTGTAGGGAAATATTGATTTAACTATGTTCAACATGACTGGACTGACTTTAAGAGTTTACTCTCTTGAATTAGGTGAGGGTTGTTCTTGTCACGGGGAAAAATAAAGCCAACTGAGACTTAAACTTGAAATCTTTCAATATAAAAAAGTCCTAAATTGGTTCAAAATCTTTCAGGAATTCCTCGACCTTTCAGGGACATTGTTATGTGGAGATGAGAAGATTTGTTGGAGAGTTTAAGCAGGACACCTAAAACTTTCCGTACACTTCCCTTAATTTGCTTCTCTTGTTATAAAAAGATATATATATATATATATATATATATATATATATATATACATAAAAATTGTGTTTTAAATCTACTATCTTTGTTTTTACTTCCTTCTTTGTTCAGTGCATTCTTCTTCTTCTTCTTCTTCTTCTTCTTCTTCTTCTTCTTCTTCTTCTTCTTCTTCTTCTTCTTCTGTGGATGCAGGATTCTTCATCAATCGCCGTACCACTGGACCGAAAATTAGCAAAGTCACTCAACATTTAGAACCCCAACAAAACCAACCAGCAAATATCTATATACCAACAGAAATATCATAAAAACTAGCCAGACCACTGCAGGTTCCAACTCCACTCGAACTGAATATAATATATTGCAACTCTTGTATTGTATATATATAATGAATAAATTTTATAATATTGTATTTTCTTTTCAGAATAAATGTATTTGTTTATTAGAATGAAATTAGAATGAAGCCGTCACGTATCTTTGAGACAAATGTTGCAGATTTGTACAACTTCTCAATTATGCTCAATCGGTAAGACACCAGTCTACTAATCAGTCGGTCAAGATTTCCAATGACAGTATTGGAATGTTGATTTTGTGGGAATTCCCGTTGTTCTTGTTACCATAGAGAAACGAAGTCAACTCCAGACTTGGACTGGGTTTCGATAATAGGAAGACTTACTCACTTATATATGTATGAATATTTGAGACGAATGAAAAAATATAGTTGATGTAAAGATAGATATTTATTGGACTGAACCAACGTCTTGCTCAAAGCCAGGTTTTAAGAGTCCAACGTTAACAACTTGAAATATCAATGTAATTGAAGATAGGTCGATAATTTATGAGAGAGAGAGAGAGAGAGAGAGAGAGAGAGAGAGAGAGAGAGAGAGAGAGACAGACAGACAGACAGATGGACAGACAGACAGACAGAGACAGAGAGAGACACAGAGAGACAGAGACAGAAAGAACCAAGTTAATAGGAAGATATTGATGTGTGGGGACGTGTGTATGACTATATATATATATATATATATATATATATATATATATATATATACAGATATATACAGATATATATATATGGTATGTAGGTGTTCAACGTTTACTGCTTTGATGTTTTGACGGCTATTCTAGATTCTACATAGATATTGGGCTTGGTCAGTTCGGTCATTTTTATAAAACCTTACTACGAAATTAAATTCTAAGAATGTAGAACTTTACCGAGACGATGGTTTGCTAGTTGTCGAAAAAAAAAGCAGCGATCAAAAATGGGGAGACTTAAAAAATCAATTAAGGTAATGAGGAAAATGAACTTCGATGTAAAAATTAGACCCATCACACACACACACACACACACACACACACACACACACACACACACACACATATATATATATATATATATATATATATATATATATATATATATATATATATATATATATGTGTGTCTGTGTGTCTGTGTGTCTGTGTGTGTGCGTGCATGTATGTAAGTGTGCTGGTTCTAATTTTTACTTCTTGCACTCTCCATATATATATATATATATATATATATATATATGTATATGTATATGTGTGTGTGTGTGTGTATGTGAGTGTGAGAGAGTGTGTGTGTGAATAAAGATAGATAGACAGAATGATAGATAGCCGTTAGTCTCATTTCAGCGATTTTAGACGTAAGATATATCGGGATCTATAGTCTTGACATATGGAATACTAATTTCCATTAAGCCAAATTCTGTTAATTTTTTTAAAACTTTAAATTCTGTTGTATCCATATTGTTAGGTTCAAGTTTTCTTTCGGTTTTGAAAGTGCACTATTTTTTATTTTCCTGTTGTCAAAATTTAAAGTTTGGAAGAAGCTTTAAGAAACAAAATTGAAAAAAAAAAAAGGAGACAAAACAAAATGAGATTCAAAAAAAGGTCTGAAACTAATTTGTCAGTTGGAATCTCCAGTTGGACATTAGAAAAAAAAGGAACGTTATTTATTTATACGCACTTTTAAAAAACATGCGTAACAGCAAATGCCCCACTGTAAAAATATTTGTTGTGCTGAGGGTTCAAATAACAGCAGTTTTTACTGCTGTAAATTAAAGCCATCAATTCACAAATCTATTATCTTCTCAGGTTTAAACAATGAACTAACTTTTAGAGAAAAAAAATCGTAGCAATGACTTTAGTCTCAACGTGTGGAAAACTCATTTTCATTAAACTAAGATTGATGCTTGTTTTCTCAAATTAAAAATTGTTTACTTCTGTGTTGTCAAACTTTTTAATTCGTTTTTACTTTTATTTTGAATTCGTTGTGGCTGGATTTCAAACATACGTAACATCTATTATGAAGGGAGAAGAAAAAAAGAAAAGAGATTTGTCTCTTTCGTTTTATTTTGAATTGTTTTACCTTGTAAAATACTTTATTGTTTAGCGGTGACACTAATACTTTATTGTAAGTTTCTTAAGCCATAACTTCTATGTAGAGATGTCAAGACGATGCCATTACGATCGTGGTTATTTTTACTCATATGTTTAGCCTTGGAACAACATAGCGTTGAAATAGATACATCATCTCGTTGGTTAATTGAAAAGAAAAGTCAAAATCGTTAACGTTTCTTTTTGGGGAAAAATGTTTAGTGGGTCCATTGACGTATAAGATAGTTACATATGAAACGTCTTTTGCTGAATAGTCAGATGGAGGTTGATATAAACAGCGAAGGTGGTTAATTGGAATATGACTTATTTGCAGCAATAACCCTTTTAAAACAAGCCTCAAATGATGATAAGCCATGTCTATGGAAATCCTTTAGGTTCAGTGATCACGAATTCAGTAAAAGTACGAATTATCACTTCCCTGTTATTGAAACTTTTATCACGGATATAAAGTCTGAAATTCTTGGAAAAATGATAATCTGTTGGAGAAAAGTCAGGTGAATTTAGAGGATACTACAAAACTTCATATCTTGATTCACTAAGCTTAGACAAAATCCGCTGAAAGATGTAGGGTCTCACACTGCCATACAGCATTTCATTCAGTTCTTGTGGGACCCATTTTCCCATATCTTAATCCTTCTTACTGCCTTGAGGATAATGCGATATGGTTGCTTCTGAAGTCCTAACTCCCCCTCCAAATACTCGAACCGTTTTTCGTGGGTCAATTGGCCACTGCTGTCGATAGTTCACTATCATTAGGAATAGGTTTTTGGCCACCCTCGAAGCTCTTGATTGCTATCTCTATTTCTAAATCTAAACATATTGAACCAACGCTGAACAATTCGCACTGTAGTGATGTTCATTCCGAATGCCTCGACTTTATCAGCAGCTTGAGTACGATCAAGTGCCAATTTAAATTCTTTCTTGAAAATATTTCCAACCTTTTGAGTAGACCCCATCGGTGTTAAGGGCTCAATGATCTCAAATAATAACGAATTACATCTCTATTAACATTGGCTCTACTGAGAATGCAACTAAATGAGTAAATCTCTCACTTTCAGCATTATTCTCTCTGATAAATAAAAACACATTCCGTGAGTGATAACCTGATTAGATTAGGAAAAATGAAGACTTGAGAACAGAATGCAGATATCATGGCTATCGAACCTATAAATCTCCGCAGTGGAGGATTTATCTCCATTTCCGAGTTAGACAGATCAGTTGATCTCAGTCGAAGGTTTTCTCCGCAAATCTGTTAAATAATATCTTTAGAGTGACGGAATATATTCCGGTATTACTTGGACATTCAGGGTTAGTGAAGATAATGTTCAACACCCACAACTATGCCTGGCCTAAAATATTATGTTAATTTATTTTGAATTTCTGTGACAAGGAATTATTAATACCATAATAGTAATAAGGGCCAGTATCTTCATCTTGTTTAAAATAGTCAAAACGCCTCAGCTGTAGCACCCTCGAGCCTTCTTCAAGAGTCTGTTGTAAACTTCTGGAAAATTCCAACCAAACCCTTTTCCCAATCCTCATATCTGAATTTTTTTTTTTTTCGATGACCATGCCAGATGATATTTCGGATCAGGTAATTGTTCTTAGTTGATTGGGCATCGTGATGCTGTATTCCATCTTTTTGCTCTCCACATCTTCCAAAATACCTCTTCCCTTTTCAGCTACCTTCTTTCCCGTTTCTCCCCTTTATCTTACAGGTTCCCTCTTTTCTATCTCTAAACACGCCTACAATCTATTCTTGTTTTCTTTCCTTTCTCCCTCAAACCCCTGAGTTCCTCGATCCCCATTTCTTTTGGTGCATTCTCTCGTCTCTCCAACGTTTTGGGTTTCATCATCATTCAAGGTTCTCATCCTCCTTCCTCTCTCTACCTTTTCTCACTTTTCTCTCCTCAATTACTACCTCTGTATTCTTCCCAGTACTTTCTCCTCTTCCTCCTCCTTTTTACTCTCACCTCCTTCCTCCATTCATCTTCCTCTTAACTTCTTTTTCCTTTGATTCTCTGAAGTTTTTTTCCTTCCCCCAAACCTTCGTCTTACTTCTTACATGATTTCTTCTTTTTCATCTTCTTCTTTTTCTTCTTTTTCTTCTTCTTCTTCTTCTTCTTCTTCTTTTTCTTCTCCAACCTTTCTGTCTTCAACATACCCGTTCCAATCGTCTTACTAGTTCCTCTCCCTCCTTCCTACCGATCCCCCTTTACTCCAATACTCCAGAAACTTTGATGTCCCACATCCCCACTATTCTTTGCTGCTCCCCCCTCTTTTATCGAAACTTTTTACCCTTAAGCTTACTCTTCTTTTTATCCACTTACACTTCATTCTGCTTCGCACTTCTT
The DNA here is from genome assembly GCA_963457665.1 of Thysanoteuthis rhombus. Classification (NCBI taxonomy): domain Eukaryota; kingdom Metazoa; phylum Mollusca; class Cephalopoda; order Oegopsida; family Thysanoteuthidae; genus Thysanoteuthis; species Thysanoteuthis major. The sequence continues at coordinate 38,629,872 of OY735207.1, forward strand.
CATTACACCATTTTCCCGCTCTTCCTTCTACTTACCACACCCTTTACTTTTCCCTTCCTCTTTCTCTCTTTTGATCCCTTCATTCTTTGTTTCTCTTCGTTCGGTAGCCCCCTCCCTTTTCCTCTGTTAATTCCTTTTCCTTTTCCTTTCCCCTCTTACTATTTCCCTGTGTCATCACGTTTCCTCACTCTTTCTAATGGTAGTTCACCTTATGTCGATCTTCGCTTCTTCTATTCAAAACTCTTCTTTCTATTTTTTTTTTTTTGGCTTCAGCCATTTTCACGTATACTTTTCCTTTCAAACTCCATCTCCTTCTTTATGCTTCCTGTGCCTTTTTCTTTCAAATTCTTTCTTCTTCCTTATCTTTCCTTTGCCTTCCATTTTCAAATTCCCTCTTCCTCTTTATGCTTCCTTTGCCTTCTCCTTTCACTCTTTACTTCTCTTTACGCTTCCGCTATCTTCTTCTTTCAAATTCCTTCTTCCTCTTTACGCTTTCTTTGCCTTCCTTTTTCAATCTCCCTCCACGTCTTTACGCTTCCTCAGAAACTCTTTTTTCCTCTTTCAAACTCTTTTTCCCTCTTTATATTTCTTTCGCCTCCCTCTTTCAAACTAATTCTTCCTTTTTATTCTTCCTTTGCCTTCCTCTTTTAAACTACTCCTTCCTCTTCACGCTTCTTCAACGTTCTTTTGACCACTTTCTCAATCCTTTATTTTGCTTATGTTTACCCATCTATCCTCTCGTCGTCATTTCTTTTTCCAAACTCAACCTCTTCTTTCTACTTCATCTTTCTCTCTCCTACTCCTGTTGCCGATATTGAACCGCAGTGAGTTGAGCCAGCAACGAATCTAAAAGAAATAGATAAAATAAAGCACAGCTCAAAATTCTTTGCATTCATGCCTCAACTGATCTCCGATCATATTTATCGGAAATGTGTCAAACCGCTAACCCGTTTGCTTCATTTATTTCCTCTTTCCCCTTCTATTCTTCATTCTCTATCCTTTTTTTTCTTCTTCTTTTTGATGCTGAAGCGGGGCTAATATTCGTCCTCTCCGTCCTTGGGCAGTCGGGCGTCTCTTCGGCTCTTGTTCAGCCAGTCGTTAAGTCAAAATCTGGCTCGTTGGATCAATAAGTAATGGTAGCGAAGATCCCGACGACTGATAGAAAACAGTAAAGAAGTGGTTCATGTCGCGAGAAGACACTGCGTTGACGTCTGGGGGTGAACGAGCGCTCAGGTGCATAAATAATAGACGTGGTAGCAAAGATAAGTCGACTAGTTGGAAACTGTAAGGATGTGGTTCGTGTTGTGAGAAGCAAGCTGGGTTGACGTCTGGAGGTGAACGATCTCTTAGGTGCATAAATAATAGACGTGGGACAGTTTGAACGAACAGGGAACTGTTTGATTTTGTTTCCAGTTCAAATTTCAAAACAAACATTTACTTCGCTTGATAAAACCAGAACAAAAAAAAAGAAAATAACAATAACAATATTACTATGTCTGCCACTTGGCTGGTATAGTGACACATTCCCCTACCAACGCAAGAGGACGGTGTTCAATCATAGGTCAAAGTTAGGATTTCAAATAATGATTTTCTAGGTAAGCTGAATCAGGATGACAGGCGTAACACAATCTTCTTACCCCTGCCAAACTATTCCTTACCATTTGGACATTAGCCGTACAAAGCTCAAACGAGTAAAACATTGTTACGAATCATCCGGAGGGTTTAAGGGGTTGATTCTCGAACTAAAGTCGAGGCCCAAATTTCAATGCTGATTTTTTAGTATATTTCTGAATTTTTGAGATGAGGTATTATTATAATTTCTATTATTATTCGGACTATCCTCATCTTGGTTGTTTTTCATACAACGTTTCGGCCGTTGTACTCTACAGCCTTCATTAGGTATCATCTGGTAGGTGTGGGGAAGTAACGAACTGAACCCTTTATTTAACCGACGGGGGTATATTGACCGCACTCTGATGGTTCTAGGCTTAATCCCAGTGTGAGACAAAAATAATACTACTGATGCTAAGAGGAGAGTGAAATCAATATACCCCCGTTGGTAAAATAAAGGGTTTGGTTCGTTACTTCCCCACACCTACCAGATGATACCTGATAAAGGCCGTAGAGTACAACGACCGAAACGTCGTACGAAAAACAACCAAGATGAGGATAGTCCGAATAATAATAGAAATTAGCTGATTTTTTAGTTAGGTAGGCGCTACACGATCTATTACCTCCCATCTGTCTTAGTTTTGTACTAAGCCAATGTTAGTAAAGATGTAGACCTCCTCATTTAGCACAATATTATTTTTATTAATCTCAACCCTCCCCGATTCGGACTTGGGCCAAATAAGTTTAGTAGATTGCAGGAGGCCTTGCAATTTTTAGAAGCAAGGGAAAACTCTTCTTTCAGAAAAAAAAAATTCATTACAGCTGTTTGCGGAAAGGGAAGAAAATTCAAGGGCCAATATGATACGATTCAATGCAATTAATACATGCGTATCTCGTACAGATACGTATATATATATATATATATATATATATATATATATATATATATATATATACGTATATACATATATACATATATGTATGATTATTATCGTTATTATTATTATTATCATTATTATTATTATGATTGTAGCTCCCTTCTTTAGGGTTGAGCACTCTTAGGTAGGTCACTCGTCTACTACTGCTACTATGCAATGCGCTTCGAACTCTGGAATGGAGCACTTTGGTAGATAGGGAATTATGCTTACGTATTATATCGCCTTGTTCAGTCCCGCTGACCGTCCTGTTCTGCGCAGGGCAGGGGCGAAGTCAGAAGCAGAGGTTTCGACTCACACTGAAGAGTTATAATACAGCGAAATAGCAGTCCGTGGATGACACAATTATTCACCATAGAAACTTCATCATATTTCAAGCTCTTCTCTAGCACAACTTGATGTTTAATACCTAATTTTGAATGTATCGAGCACTTTATGAAATAGACCCATCACATATTATATCATATCGTATTTCTGATTTGTATTCTCTCTCTCCACATCTATATATATATATATGTGTGTGTGTGTGTGTGTGTGCATGTATGTATGTGTTAGTATGCATCTATCTATTCATTTATTTATCTATCGATCTAGAGAGACAGAGAGATGGGAGAGGAAAGAGGGGAGAAATGGAGAGAGATCTATGTCTATATACATATACAGATTGATATATAGCTGGAAAACTTGACCAATCAATGTATGCATTTATATGCTTAGTATAGATGGGTGAATGGGCGTATATTTATGTACACAAAAATATGTACAGGACTATACGCATAGATCTCTCTTTCTCTGTCCTTCCCTATGTACAGAGCGAGAAAAAGAGAGGGAAGAGAAAAGAAAGAGAGAACATTGCTCTCTACAAAGCAGTAATGACCTGCAAAATACAACTTTATGGCTATTACCAAACCATTGTTTAGTCAGGCAGTAGGATGTAAGTGTTGGGTAACTGGTGAAAATTTGAATTTGCCATTCAGTAGTAATGGTCCTCTTAACAGATTACTAACCCTAACCTCACGGTGAGGTGCTCTTGTGCATACATATCTATATGAACGCAACACTCGTAAGCATTTAGTAGCGTAATGATTACCGGCAAATAAACGGAATCGGCGTACCAAGTTGGAATTCTATCTGAGACTAGATAGAAGTGAACATACAGTAATTGCATGGAAAATAGAATTAGCAAACGCAAACCCTCCTGGTTGGGACAGTCTGCGCTCACTTCACTTTAACGCCTCTGGGGAAAGGCATGAATCCACGTTCTCACAACCTTAAATGCCCAACTAGGAAATTCGTCTTGGGGCGTTTGACTTGCATTCCAGCCCTATAAAATTACCGATTACTACAGAAAACAATGTATGGATCTCCATGGATCGTTCGAGAAATGGAGACGTCGCTCAACACGAGGACATCTGAATCTGGGTACCACGTTGAGTCCTTCCTCGCCATTTCTCGGTGCAATGTGGGCCACTTGGCGGTGCTCATCTCCTCTCCAACTAACCTTCAACAGGTTGTACTGAGTTACATAGTATCAGCAGCAAGTCATCCCTGGCCTGATCTTGCGTACGTGACCTTTCCCAAGGACATAAATGCAAAGTGAACACGGACCACATCTACTGGAATTTCAGGTCCGTTCCTGGATCCCATTTTCTGTTTATCATCAGACCAATTCTATATCTCAATATAGGCAAACTAATTTCCTGCTATACTTTTTTTGATTAGGGCAATAACAGCAAAAGCTGTTACCTTCTTAGTCAACCTCGACAGGTGCCAATGATATAAGCCTGTGTATGTATAAAAGTGTATTTTTTCCAGACCTGAGAGAAACGAGGGTGAGCCAGGATATGTATCGAGGGGTCGGGAAATGGGGAGGGGGAGAAGGGTCGATCAGTTTGTTAGGAATTGAGGCGAAAAAATTTTGATGAAATGAAAAGAAGAAAAAAAAACAAGGCCTGTGTTTGACAGGACAACTGGTTTCTCATTTTTTTAGCATATTTGTGACATGATCTTGCGTTGAATCCAAGTGTGCAAATGCTTATAAATGAATGCACCGGTGACACACATAGCAAAAATCTCCCCACCCCACCCTCCACAAAAGCACGTATACATGTACAGGCATATGCAAATTTAAATAAATAAAAAAAAATGATAGAAAGATGGGTTGGTAGGGAGAGACTGAGATAGAAACGTAGATGGGTAGATAGATAGGTAAATATGTATGAGCTGAGCGATATATATATATATATATATATATATATATATATATATATATATATATATATATATACATTGCAAGATAGATAGATTGATGGATTCACGTATCGGTATATGCAAATCCATGTCTTGAGTTTTGACGTATATTTTTACGTACGTGCGTAGTATCTGTGGGTGTAGTACCTGTGCTTTCAAGTAGACATTACGGACAGAGGAACAAACACATATTGTGCTCCAAAGTATAGTTTTTCGAATTTTTTTTTCATAAGATATCTAAACGTTAATCAATTGGAATTTTCCCCAAATCAAAATACAGGAAAGTTCTTGTGAAAAAATTGATCTTGAGTTTTGAAATGACTGTAAGCGTTGATGTAATGCAATTTTTCTTTCTTATACTGGGATATGAGCAGCGTTGATTCTCTACGAAAGTTTGTTAGTTGAAGATTAATCCCTAAAGATATAGGTAGATGTCACGTAGTGTCCAGGTGATTCTTTTGTTGGAAAGCGCGTGGTGTGGTAAACGTTTTCTTGCGTGGCTTTTGAATTGTGTAGGTATATGTATCGCATTATAAGTGGAATAAATGCTGATTCAGGTGACGTAAAGGTTGAGACGGATTGAGATCGGTACATGCCTCTGATTGCTTGCAAATGAATCAGCTGCTGAGGTCTTTGTGAAGTCGCTTGTTGCACGATGAAATTGTTTGTCAGCCTTTGAGGAGTCTGTCTCGGAATTCATTTCAGCTATTTGACTAAAAATTGGTTGGGTCTGTCTATGTGTGTCAATGTATGTTCACACAAAAGTACGCAATGAGAGTTTGGGTAGTTTGCTTAACTTTTGCAAATAATTGCCACTGCAAAATTGTAAGAAAGGCATTTTCATGACTTGGTGAGATCGGAAATCTCCTCACCTGGGGGTAATCTTCTCTTTAAATGATTTTTGGCTTTAGGGCTTGCTATTGTGTTGGAACTGCAATACTACACGTGTGCATAGGGACCCAGCACCAATCTACTTTTCATCAAAACTGACTTGGCCATTTATAGCTGAAACTAGCTGACTTTCCCCGTGTCATTGAAGACTTAGAAGTGGTTGTCTCTTAGGAGAAGCTGTTGTATACGTTGTTTCAATATACGGAAGGACAGAAGCTAGATTTTTGTCTACAAGAATTATTGTGCAATTCTCCATCCATATTCTTGAGACCTATGATTTACTTTGTGCCTGGTTCGTAAAATGAAAGACATCCATAGAATTCTTACGGGGCCAACAGGTATTTATAATTCAACGGTCACTGATTGAATCAATTATCTCCAAATCCATGGTCCTAGTAAGTAGGCCACTTGTCGGCTCGTGAATATATTTATGCTACGCTAATATTTGAAAAAAAAAAGCGCAATTTCATTAAACAGGGACGGGTTTAAAAGCTCATTAGTCGGCCATTACTATCAACTCGACGAAACATTTCCGAGATTAATCGTCATTATTTTCTAATCAGATAAGTCTTGCTGAGATCTCGGGACAGTAGCAATTAAGGGAAAGACAAAAAAGAAAAATAAAGAAATCAAAATAAAATACATTTTGTTATTAGAAAGGATTTTTTCTCCTTCAATTAGTTAAGTGTAAAGAACAACCAATCGTTTATAAAAGGGCAAAGACGAGGGCTTGAAAAATGCAGCAGTGTTCGTGAAATTGGATTTTAAAGTGTGACTTTATAAAAAGAAATTTCTTAGTCATTATTATATTTTTTTTGTCGACTTTTCTGTGCCTAAACCTCTTGTTGTATTTCTTCTGTGGTTCCAAGTTTTCGTTTTCATAGATGTGGTTGTTGCTTTGCCTTTTTCTATGTACTTGAGCACATTTCCTGTCATATGGTCTGTCCTGTTTTTTAAAACCCGTTAACCAAAACAGTCGCCATGACTGCCAACATAGATTTTCTTCAGTTTTTTTTTGTTTTTTTTTTCAAATCGGTCAGGCTGGCAGACTAGCTGGCTATGTATGTATCGCTCGTACAGATCACATCAGTGGAGCTAAAGGGATGGAAACTTACATTTACTCATTATACATATTTTTTTTGTTTCGTTCAAATAAATGATAAAGGGACAAATTAAGGCGTACGTGTATGAATTCAAGTATACATTTACCATGCAAATACATGATACATTTATCATAATCGGATGCTGCCTTTTAGGGTCCCCAACCGGACAAATGATCTCCGAACTCCTTCAATGGCGATTGCAGAGTCATGTTATTTATTAGGGAATTCAGTGATTGTTTGAGCTCAACTGTTGCCACGAATTTCTGATGATTTTTTTTTCTTCGTTGCCACTTTACTCCATCCAAGCCATTCGACTGGTAGTCCTGCTATTTTGACCATAACTGGAAGAAAAAAAGATCGATTCATGTCTTTTTCGTTGAATCACAACTCATCAAATTAGACTATCCTATATACCATCCGGTACCACGAAGTAAGATTGAAACCTTAACTTCTGACCCAGGGGCTGGCATATTAACCCAGCCCTACGCAGGACTGGGCGATCAGTAGGATTGGATTAAAGCGATATATTTACCTACGCATAATTCCCCATCCACCAGTGCTCTATTCTAAAGTTGAAAGAGCATTGCTATATAGCTTATACATATATATATATATATATATATATATATATATATATATATATATATATATATATGTATATATATATTCGTATATGGTGCTCCAAAAATGTTAATGCTTTATTCTTTAAAAATGAATTGACACATGAGGGCAACAGTGCGAAGTAAACAAAAACAGTCTGTCTCTCTCCCTATCTATCTATCTATCTATGTACCTATATCTATATATCTATATCTATCTATCCCTCTCTCTCTCTCTCTCTCTCTCTCTCTCTATATATATATATATATATATATATATATGTATATATATATATATATATATATATTGTGGTAATATTTTTTTGATATTACTAAACATTTTTTCAAGAATGAAATGTTAGCATTTTTTGAGCACTATATATATACACACACACACACACACACACACACACACACACACACACACATATATATATATATATATATATATATCTTTTGATATTTCTAAACATTTTTTCAAGAACGGGTCCGAATGAAGGTTTCAATCCTGCCTCGCGATACTGGATGGGATAATTGAAAGTCTATAGCCACACTGAAGAGATGCAATACATCGAAACAGCTGTCTGTGGATGACACAATAACATATATATATATATGAATGTATATATATATATATATATATATATATATATATATATATATATATATATATATATATATATATATATATATATCTTCAAAAATATTAACACCTGTTCACCTTCTCGGTTAACAGATTCTTGAAATCTCCTTCATGCGTTCTCGAAAGCCCTTAGGTATATTTCTTTCGGTATTGTTAATAGTGTTACACTTCTAGAAGCAAAGAGTTAAAATGGTGAACCCTATACATGATTCTCTCACTTGTATTATCACTAACTTCTCTAGCTCATTGTTCAACCAGCAAACTGTATTTCCAATGTTCAAAATAACGTAAAGAAAAAAAAAGGGGGGTCTTCTATTCCTCCAGACATTGGAGGCCAAGAGTGATTCTTTGAACGGAGACAGTAAACCAGAACAATATGAAAACAATAATACATCAAATCAAAACGAGCTACCCACCCGAAGCCGAACAAGTGCCCTGCCCTGAAAAAGAATACATAAGCAGGTGGCGCTTTTGCAGGGAGAGGAAGTCTAGACATACACTGTCGTATCTTAATAAAAAGCATTCCCACCCTTCCCATCTTCTTTCTTAAGGGGTATGACTCGGACCTGGGATCCAGGTTCCTACACTGTAGGGTTACTACTCTGATGAAGAGTAGGCCTCTATAGTCAGCGCGAATCTGCTGTGTTGGTGCATCCGGGATCTCTGCTTAAAGTTGCAGGCTGCTGTCCATTCGGAGTATCTATGTTTAAAAAAACTACATAGAGCTTTACTATTCCTATTCTCCTCTAAAGGGACGGTAGAATTCTGTAGTCAGCTCGGCATCTACCAAATGAGGATTGCTCACGTTCTGTGGTTCAACCATAGGTCAGTCCTGCTGTCGGAATAACCCTGCGAAGGGATGGCAGAACCCCCGCCATTATGGCTAGGTCCTATCTGTCACAAGAAGGATACTCATGTCAAACCCACGACCTTAGTATCTTACTTTTATCTGAGCCACTTCGTTAGACCATAGGAAACTAACTCTTGATTCAAAGGGCGGTGTTGGCCCTCGGCAAGCTTGCCTCACGTTAAAATCCATTGCTCAAGCAGGAGGGATATTCCACATACTCGTCCTACCGTCCATGGCCCTACACACACAAATGCACACTCGTACATATATATCTATATATGTATATATATATATAACGATGGCAGCAGTAATTCCAACGAAGCTCTCATTAGATGATGACCGTTGGGTCAGGCATGGTTCGGAGCCAAACATCATTGCCACTAACACAGGGTGCCCCAGCTATATCTCGCGATACCACCAAGTTTAATTGATTATCTATTACATTGCAGGAATGCTAGATCAATACAAATCTAGTCTCTGTCTAATCTTGGAGCCGATTGCTTTTGATGATGGTCGGAATTTACTTAGATATGTTGACGCTGACATGACAAAGAGACCACGACATCTGACTACAACAGATTATCACACGTTCTTTCAGGAATTAAGAAATCTTCAAATAGAGACTTAAAGATCAAGTCGAGAAAAGTAGTTTTTCTTCTTAATTTCATCTATAGAAAGCTTTCTGGCTAGAGTCACCTATCCTATGTTCACGCTTGGATTAACCTTGAAGACAAAAATTTGGTTGCAGTAGTTGGGGCGGCTATAAAACGCATACCCGCGAAGGAACAAATATTTACCAACTTCATGGTAATATACATATGAAGACAAAGAATTTTCTTTTACCATGTTTTTTTTTTTTATAGACTCCTAAGCGGTTGTACTCTACGTGTCTCGAGATAAGTGTGTGTATTTGTGTACGCGAGCACACAGATGTCAAAATATATGCACTTTTATTAATATGGGTCGTAGATTAATATAAGAACTTGGGGGCGTACATCTATTGTATTGTAGAACATTCACGTGAGAATGGAATGTCCTGATTTCCGGAAGTCGGATTCCACTCTTTGAATCTCAGAAACGCAGGGAAAATTCATTCCCAATGTCAATGAGACTTCGAAGGCGGTCTTCAAAAAAAAAAAAATCTGAAAACGGGTCCCACTTCTGAATTCCCACAGAACACACATGTGCGGGCAAACACTCAACTTTGCGTAGGCTAAAGTAACATGGCCAATATTTATGAGGACGCCAACGCCTAAAGACCGGTACAAAGACATGAATAAATATATACATTCATCTCATAAATATGTACAGACATTTTCACGGATTCCGCTAGTTAAATTGATATTATACTGGAGTTGAATGGTTGGATAGCCGAATTATCGAATATTCTCTCATATAAGTTGCAATCTTAATCGTTGTTATTTCTTGATTGGGATAGTATTTCTTGACCAGGATAATACATTTCAGGTAGATCGAATAATAAGTAATGCTCAAATTTCTAAAAAAAAATTACATAATTGTATATGCATTTGCTTTTTATATACATATGTATATGTAGATAAATGCATATACATATACGCAGAGAGAGAGAGAGAGAGAGAGAGAGAGAGAGAGAGAGAGAGAGGGAGAGAGATTGGGAAATGAGTAACTGAAATGACCAACTTTTGGAAAAAGAACGTATATTCAGTGTTCAGAGATGTAAAGATTTCAAGACTATATATATATATATATATATATATATATATATATATATATATATATATATATAAAACATGTGTGTGTGTGTGTGTGTGTGTGTGGTGATAATGAGAGTGGAATGATAAAGACGTACGTTTTTCCTAGCACTTCCCTTGTGCTTCTGTTCTTCCCGGCATTATTGTGTTAAGTTCGCGGTTCACTGCCATATATATATATATATATATATATATATATATATATATATATATATATATATATATATATATAAGTGCAAACGCAGTGATGGTTTCCATTTACAAGCAGCTGTTACAAGGCATCTTTATGGCACAATTAATGCCAGTAGAATAAAAAAAAAACCTGCTTGTTTGTACATTCGCGTTTTGTTCTTTTTTTTTCATTTCGTTTTAATTTATGCTCCTTTTTACCTACATCACCTTCATGTAATTATTATCATTATTATTATTATTATTATTATTATTATTATTATTATTTGAATTATTATTGTTATTATCATTATTATTGTACTCATTGAGTTCATTCACCGATATAATCTGATGGACCTCAGGATATCATGTGACAGTAAGTCAAATTTTCAGCACTCATCTCAGTATCCTAGCTGATTTTCATAATTTCATTTCTTTTTTTTTCACCATCTTACTTACAATTTCTTCTAACCTTTCCACGCGGCTGTTCGGTATTTTTTCCAAGTTCGCGAAAATGATGAGTGCCATCTTCTTTTTCGTCTTCTTCTTTATCTTTGACAAATTTTTTTTTCACTTCTCAAGTAAGGTTTAAACATGTGTAAGGTGTTTCAATTTCTTTCAATTCTATTCAGTGGTCTCCAAGAGCAACGCCACTCACTATCGACAAATATTGTTTTCTTTTTTTTTTTTGCAATGTCTTGATCTGATCTCCTGGCCTGACTTTGGGAAATCTGTTTGAATTTCAAAGTACCACTTTTTCTCCAGGACTATTGGTGCTCAAAGCATTGAGGGTTAGGGTTAAGGTTAGGGTTAGGGCTCATTTGTACAATTTACAGTTGATCAACGTTCAGCACCATTCAGGAAAGATTCGCACATCTATTTCAATTTTTTTTTCAGTTTAATTCTGTAGTCTTCCTGACTGTGGACTATTTGATTCCCCTTTTATTTTTCTTTATTTTCTAACTAAAAGTAAGCTTGTTGGTCTCTTAACTTTGATTCGTTTTTTTCTTTCTTTCAGTGTTCAGCAGTATTTAACACCTTTGATTTTCAAGGACCGCTACTGCCTCTTGATCGTAGTTCTGCTTGCATGAAAGCAAGTTGCTAGCACCATCCCTAGTGGATTATTACCCACCCAGCATGGTTCACGTTTATTTTCTGTACGCCTTCTCGGCTTGTTTGCAGTGCAAACTTATCACGTGATTCAACATTTGAATCCTTTCTTCATAAGAGTGTGATTTGGTGTTACGTCCATTTTTATCATTTGTGACAAAAGCAAAAGAAATCTTTTGAATTTTATTTTCCTGTGGTTCCTTCATATTGTTGATCCAATGTCCAATTTTATAAAGCTCACTTATACTCCTCTGATAAGGTACCCTTAACCGCCCATATTCATCTCCACCTTTCTCTCCCTCTTTCAATATATATATATATATATATATATATATATATATATATATATATATATATATATATATATATATATATATATATATATATGTATGTGTATATATATACATATATATGTATGTGTATATATATACATATATATATATATGTATATATATATATATATATATATATATATATATATATATATATATATATATATATGTATATATATATATATATATACATATATATATATATATAATTTGAAAATCAAAGAGTAATTTAGAGATATTGCATGACATGGACTTATAGCTGAAACCAAGAGAAAGTCCCATGTTCATGGATCCAAATCCAAGATTCGTTCATCGATCCACCTCCAAGATTTACTTCTTCAGTGCCTGTTGCCCCCCCCCCTTTACAAAATTGAATTGAAATTCATTGAGAATTTCTAGCGGAAACAATAAAAGCCTTTGTGTGCTGTGGACGTATGGCTACGATGTAGTGGAGGTAACTGCGCTTGGATGCATCCGAAATTTTAATCATTTTTTTCCGTTGCCCATAATATTTAATCGAATTTCCTTGAGAGAATTTGGAGATATCATGTGGACAGACGGAGAACTATTGGAGATACTTCATAGCGTACACATATGGCTACGATGAAGTTGAGGTAACTGTGCAGGGATCTACCCCCAAAGTGTAATCACTTTTTTCTGTAGCCCATTGTCCACCCTTCCATGGAATTTGATTGAAGATCATTTCGTTCTTTTTGTGCTAAGAGAGAGAGATAGAGAGAGAGAGAGAGAGAGAGAGAGAGAGAGACGGAAGAAAGGACAAGGTTGAGTACATATACCTGTCTCAACTATATTGTTGTAGTAATAAAATAACAAATTTTGAATTGAAAGTTATAATAAATTAGAAAAAATAATTATATTTCAGAAAACGCTTTTCTCTTGGTTCTACTACGAATTTCTTGCACCGAAATGAAGCTCCCTCTGTTTTCAAGTCTAAACTAAGTCCAAAGAATGAGGACTGAGTTGGAGAAGACAGAGAGAGAGGGGGGGAGGGGGGAAATGAGATAGAACTTTGTATAGCGCAAGGGGTACGCAGAGTAAGAGTAGGGGAGGGGAAAATCAACACACTGACTACGGTCAAGTGTTCTTGTTACTGATTTCGGTGTTTGGCGAAAGGTCACTTGTTCACGAGGCCAATTAAAGGAAACGTCAGTGATCACGGCAAATGCACCCAGCAACATGAAGGAAGAAACGAAGAAGGGACGGAATACAACGCATCTGAGAATGGACAACTGGATAATCTTTGACCAGCGATACTTGACCATTCATCCATCAATGCCAACGGGGTCTAAACCTCTTCCTTTCAGTCTTTCCCAAGTTTTCATTCGACTTCGGTTCCTGTTGTTTTTCTTTCTCTTTCTTTGTCCGAAACTCTGTCATTTCTTCCTTCCATTTTTTTTTCTAAATTGATTCCTCCTCCTCCTCTCTCTCCCTCTCTCTCTCTCTCTATCTATCCCTCTCTCTCTCTCTCTCTCAAATTTTCGGCCCTGTTTCTTTCTTCATCTCTTTTATTGCCCTATTTTCATTTCAAACTCTACCAAACTTAGCATAGGATGGCACGAGGCACCAAAAATAGGGGACAGGGTTTCGACTGATACCGATCTTTCAAGTAGAAAGGGTTCTAAGCTGTGTGGAAAACCAGCATTCAGAATTTTTGCTTTAGATTGATTTTTTTTTAACCTTTGTTCATACTTTTGGTGAGAAATGTATATCTATTTCAACGACGAGAGAGCCCAATGTTCGACATGACGTAAGGTCCGAAATATTGTGCGAAGACTGTGCCCCGATCTTCTACGTAGCAAGAGCTCTCTTGCATTGCAAATCTGGCTTTTTGAAAATTTGATTCGAGCACTGACCACCAGTAAGATTGGGGAATACGTTATCATTCAAGCCAGTTTGCAGGATAATCCTTGATATCAACTTAGCTGGCACAAGGCCAGATTGGATGGAAATTAGAGTAAAAAGATCATATAGAATCGCTCTTTCGAAAAGCAGGAAGATGCATAACTAGTATATCCGCATCCCAAATCCTGGCTTTTTGTTGGTTCGAAGACTGACCACTGGTGCCTGCAAAAAATAATTCAGCCGGGAAACAGGCCACTAAATCTCAATTTCTTTCTTTCGGTCTCCGACCAATTTTTTTTTTTTATTACCATTCATGTTACTCTTTCTTTTTTTTCTTTTTTTTTTCGCCAATACTCTTTCCCTTTTCTTTTCCCTTCTTTCTTTCTTCTTTGTTTGTTTGTTTGTGTTTCTCTTTCTTTCTTCATCACTTCTACAAATTCTTTCTTCTTTCTTTTATTTTTTTGCTGTCATCTTTACTGTTACTATTTCTTTCTTTATGCTTTTTGCCTCCTTTTTCTTCTTCTCTTGTCCTACTCAATAATCCATAAATTATTTTTTTTTACTTATCAAGACCAGTTCTATTGTTAACGCCGTCTTTATCTTTATTTTTCACTTTCTCTCAGATTTTTTATGATCCAGTTCCTTCCCACCACCTTGTTTGTTTTCATACTTCTATCATCTAATATTTGCCTTTAACCCCTCCTCCGTTTTTAAACTCCGAGTCATCCCACCATCCATTTCCAGCCCAGGAGTGAGTAAATCTTTATGTTACTAGTAAGGGACGAGGGACAGAGGCGTCAGTGGTCAGTCAACTATGAAAAGGGGAGCCGCCGGCGGAGATGGACATCTTCGTCAATGGTGCAAATTGATGTCAACAGCTTCAGTAATTTTTCTTCTTTAAAACCTCACAGAAAGAGAAGTTACAAAGTGAGGAGATCGTATTCCTACACATCACGCACACGCACATTCTTGATGTTTCTCTCTATATATATCCCCCTCTCTCCTTCTCTACCCTCTCTCTCAAACACACACACACACACACACACACACACACACACACACACACACACACACATATATATATATATATATATATATATATATATATATATATATATATATATATACTGTCGAGGTTGGAAGACTGTTGTACATAAGAGGTCTTGCTGTTCAGTAAAAATGTCCATGGGTCAGCAAAACAGAGGATCTGCACGGGAGGGGTATGAGGACTACTTAACGGAGATCTTTCCTCCTGTGGCACTGACAGGCCCCCGTGAAAAAAAAAACAAAAAAAACGCAGAACCAGTATCTTTGAAAAGAGAGGAAGACGTAAAAACTCTGGTTTCGGACAAATGCATCCTCATTGTACTTATGAATCTTTCTCCAACAATCGCCGTGGCTGGACGTTCGTGTCCAGTATTGGCCTCATCAGCTATCAGCTGGCCTACACCACGAGTGTGATCCCATCTCAAATCCTCGTTTGAGAAGCTGAAGCCGAAGTTATATATACATAAAACAAATCAAGAATATAATATAATGATATAATTCAATATCTGATGTATGAAGGATTCGTTTCATAAAGTGCTCGCTACATTCAATAGTAAACATGAAGTCTTCAGGCCTAAGATTGATCCTAAACAGGACGGAAACTCAAATGTGTTTGTGCAGTGAATCTTTACTTAATCACACACACACACACACACACACACACACACACACACACACACACACACATATGTATAATATATTCATATCTATATCTATATATATAATGGGTGTCAGTGCATGCAACAAGCCTACTTTACTTCCGTTCTTCGAATGCTTGTTACGAACCGGAAACTTTTTATGTTGCCAATACTGGGAACACTGAATCTGAGTTTTCATTTCATCTCGGTCCTATCAACGACCAGTATTTAAATTTCTTACGAATTTTAAAACAATCTTTCTTTTTAAAATAATAGGGTTTTCTTTACTTTGATGTATCAATATACATACATATATATATATATATATATATATATATATATATATATATATATATAAAGATAGATAGATAGATAGATAGATAGATAGATAGAGAGAGAGAGAGAGAGAGAGAGAGGAAGAGAGAGAGAGAGAGATACCCCAAAGAGAACCCAAGCTAGATTTTTTTGAGAGTTCTTATCAGTGAGCGGCTCTCCGATCAGCACTTCAATGATTTCCATGAATTACTTCAAGACTTTTAACTCTTGCAATTGACAAGGAACACATCATTTAGCCTGACTCAAAGTCAAATAGGATTGGAAAGATTATGTTGGCCCATGCAAAGATAGATGTCTGCTTCGAAAGTCAGAACCTGACCAAGAGACAGACCTGCAAACTGAGAAGCATGCAACAGGCGTCTGAGAGAATCATGCTCAACCTTACATGGAGAGATCATAAGACAACTCAGTACATCAGGAAGAAAACAGAAGTCGAGACATCATAGAATCTATTAGAAAACTCAAATGGTAATGGGCTGGTCATGTTGCAAAAATGGCAGACAACCGATGGACATCATGACTTGCAACATGGAGATCACATGTAAAACTGAGGCTAGCAGACTACAAGATTGAGAAATGAAGTAGACCAATTCGGAAAATATTGGCTCCGCGACGCACACGATAGAGAAATGTGGTGAATCCTGGGGAAGGTGTCTTTGAAAAAACGGACGTTAAAAGACTGATGATGATGATGATGATGATGATATCGGAATCTGAGTATGCACCTGGTCTTAGGCGAAGAAGACATTCTTTGGGGGGTAAGTAGACATTGACTGATAGATAGATAGATAAATGGATAGGTATAAACAAACTGAGACTGAACAAAAGAGAACTATTTCAAAATTGGTGAAGAATAGAGTAAGAAAATATTGAGCTTTCAAGAATTATAAAAAAAAGGGAAAATGTCTGCAAAAATATCAAGAAGAAATAAGTAAAGACAACTGAAACAAGCATGCTAGCAAAAATTAGTTACAAAGAAACACGCCAATGGTTAAAAAAGAAATGAGGAAGAAAAAAGATGAAAGAGAGAAGCAAGTGTTGAGAAAAAAAAACGAGGGTGAAAAAGAAGCAAACAAACAAGAAAGAATATACAAACAAAAGAAGAAGAAAGAGAAAGAAGTAACGTGGAAAAATGAAAGAAAAGAAAGAAAGAATCAAGAATGAAGGAGAAAGTAAGAAACGTGAAAACGAATAAAGAACAAGTTTTAATAAAACATAGATGGAAGAATAAACAAAAAAGCAATCCAGCTACAAAGAAACAATGATCGAAGAAGCACACGACAAAAAAAAAATGAAGTACAGAAAGAAACGAGAAAAAAAAATGGCGAATGAAAGAAAAAGAAAGACAAGAACAAGAGAGAAATAAATAAAAATCAAATAAGAAAGAAAAAGAGAGGAACATGAAGGAAACAAAACAAAAAGAAAGAACAAATAGGAGAAAGATAAGCGAATCGATCCTGAAGGAGGAAATTCTAAAACTGAAAATTAGAAGCAAAGAGAGAAAGATAAAGAAATAGGAAAAGATTCCATGAATGGAAGACGAAACTAGAGGGTGAATACGCTCACGAAATAAATATCATAAGAACCAAACCAACACCTATGAGAACAATGGAAAGAGCACATGTGACTAGAAAACCCCTTAAATGGCATCCTCTGAATGGTAAGTCCATATCCCATAAACACGGTCGATAGAAACTTTTACCATCATGTGAGGGGAAGGTTTAGGACCCAACCTCGAACTGACAATTAAAAGGGACCAAAAGTTTCCCTAGTCGAACAAGCGCAAGAACGGATAAGAACTAGCTTTTGAGACGAACCTTGACCCTCCCTGGACGATGGCCCCTTTCCAACTCGCCCGTCAATTGGCCTGATGGTCTTTCAGGGATTTAGTAGCGCATCGGAGTGTTTCCCCGGGTCGATTGACCTTGTTTCATCCGGGCCTGTCTCGTTGCCTTCCCTACTGACCACTGGTCAGTGATGGCTGTGTCGGGCAAACCGGAGCAATCAGAACGCCAGCCCCACCCCTCCCCTCGTGCCCTCCTGAATGTCATGAAGGCGGGAGCTGTTGAAGGTTGCAGAAGAGATTGAGTGTGTACGGTCGCAACAAGTTGTAAAGGTTAAGAAATATGAAATGCCTAGGTGGGGATGGATAGTAGAAAGGGGTGGGTCATGGCACGAGGGTGGGGGAATTTCGTATCAGTTGTTTGCTTGATCGATGTATTGAGTTGCAAGAATGTTTTGGACTGATGCTACGGACACCAGTGGCCCAGGAAATACAAGCGGGGTTTACGGGTATGCCAAGAAATGTGTGGAATTTATGATCTTAAGCTTTTATTTCCCTTTATTTACTTTTTGTCTCTGTTTCTGTCTACCCCTCTCTCTCTCTCTCTCTCTCTCTCTTTTCCCTTTATTCATTCCCTTGGCTCACCTCGTTCTGTCTCTCTGTATTTCTATCTCTCACTCTCTATTTCCCATCAATTTATCCTCCTGTCTTCCTTCTGTCTATCTCTCACTCTCTTTCTTCCTCGTGCTCTTTTGCTATATATATATATATATATATATATATATATATATGTGTGTGTGTGTGGTACAAATCAGGCTAGCAGTATGATATAACATGATTATATATCAATGATATGTATCAATAATATAAAGCAACATAATATAATTATAAATCAATAATATACAGCCACTTCTGAAATGAGCTAGTTTGTGTAGCGAATCCACAACCTGCTATATATATATATATATATATATATATATATATATATATATATATATATATATATATATATATATATACCAGGTCTGTCCATAAATCATCCAGCATTTTGAATTTCTCGATTCGTAAGTCCAAGGAGTAAAGCGGCTATTAGTGAGTGAGGAACCTACTGTATATGGGTGAAAAGACACTCTGGCGTAGGGATACTCAGGTGGCAGTGCAACGTCATTGACTTAGCTTGTGTACTGTGTGTCTGTCACTTCCACAACGGCCATTGTTTGATAACCTACGACTTCTAGAATGTGGGCGAGAACAAGAAAACCGCGATGTGGCAGCTGATAGCAAACCCGGAGAAGACTTTTTGATTGTTTTGAAAATTTCACAGTACGCTTAAATGAATGTTCAAGTCCACAAGGGAGTACTTCTGAGGGATCTAAGGTGCTATTTACCTTCGTAGGCTATTTTCATTATTTCTAAATGGCTGGAAACCTTTTGGACGAACCTCGAATATTGGTGGTTCTCTTTGGTACCAGGATCAGTTACATATTTCCTGCTGTGGCCAGTGGTTATTGTTTGAGCTGAAGAGGATTTACAAGGGAAGGTCCTTTTGACTTGGGAAACGGGTACAACACAATCTTTCGACTCCCATTTCTCTTTCTCTGGTTTAGCGTCCCTCTAAGCTAAGTTTAGTAAATGACGATAATTGGATTCCAATATGGCGAATGATGAACATTTCCCTCCGGTTCCTCAAGCATCACATCGAAAAGGCAAGGGTCCTGATTTTCTAGGTAAGTAGAGCCTCCTTACTTGGAAGATTGTTGCAACATAATCTTCCGAGGGATATTTCATCCAGCACATTTTGGCCCTGCACTGTAAAAAGTAAAGGTGAGTGAATATCGTCAGTGAAGAGCCACAATCTAGATGTGTGTTGATTTATCTGCTGGTGTTCTTTCTGAGAAAGCAATTATATTCAGAGGCCAAAACAAAAGCAAATCGTACGCCATGTTTACGAATGTATCTATTTAGCTGACGGCAAGCCTTTGACTTTTTAGAGTTAAAGTTAAGCACTTATAAATCACACAAACCGTTTATTAATAATCTGGTCTGTCCTCATCTTAACTCTGGCAACATTTCCTCCTTTCATTCCCCGGTTTCTCTTTCATTCTATTTTTCATTCTTTTTTTTTCTAACTTTCTTTCTTTTTATCTTTCTCTCATTCTTTCTTTTTCGATATTTTCTTCGGTTTTCCATGTTTTCTTTCTTTTTACTTTCCTCTTCCCCCACTCTCTCTTTTGCTCTTTCTTCCTCTATTTCTGTCTTTCTTCCATTCCTTCTTCCTTCTTTTTACTTTCTTTTTTCATCTTATTCTATCATTCTTTCCATCTCTATTTTTCTTTCTATCACCCTTTCTTTCTTTTTCCTCTTTCTGTATCATTCTCTCTTTTTTTTCTCTGCACCCCGTGCACTGATTTATGCAAATCAATTATGTAAGTATGTATCGGTGGTTGATAAAGTTGCGTATTTCCAAGCTGAAAGTTCGAACCTCGATAGAAGCCAAGTGTTATTATGCTTACATTAAAAACAAGTAAAACTCCCCTACATAGAAAAATAATACAACGCAGTCTAACATTTCATGATTCAGTGATTTAAACCCTCGCTTCGTGCCTAAGTGTTGTGATCCTGTGCCAAACTATGCTTCAGAAATTAGATATTTAATTTCGTAGACCATTTGCTCAAATAGAAAATTCAATTCTCACCCGGAACCTCACTATTGTAGCTATTTGCCCGACTGACGTAAAATTAGTAAATATATACTGAACGCCAGCAAGCTTGTCTAAGAAACCCTTCGATTGCACTGTATGTATTTACTACTCCCTCCCATTGGCACAAGGCCTTTCTTTTTCGAGGGAACTCGTACATATTTGCATGACTGAACCCAAGAATAGTCATGATCCATCGGTGTAACGCTGACCCTACCCCCCTTAGAGCCATGCCGATGTGCTGACGATCTTCAGGAACCAGGTCGGCTTTATTTATACCCAGTAGTGTCCAAAGATGAGACTGATCAGATCAAAGAACCCCCATTGCCAGTACAGAAATCACCAGTGTCCTCTCAGCCGTAAAGTGAGGTAATGCGATCTCTACTCTCTACGTTGTAAGACACTCACGACGGTGGACAAGAGGTTTAAATTTCTTGGTATGAATTCAATATTATTCTTTTCTCAGACTGGTTGCCAACCAATGCTAACGAGTCCATAGCTAGTGGAAAGGAGAAGTTATGGGTTCATGCCTTTATAAAGGCCATTAGCAGGAACATGGGAAGTAGCCAAGGGCACCAAGTGCTAAAGGTGCTTGTCATGTTTGAGACTGGGACTTTCCAAACACAAATGGACAAAATAAGATAATGAATAAATTAAATCAATAATACTATAGTTCAGAGCAGGCATGGTAAATCTTTTGGTCTAGTGGGCTGCATAAGGCCTTTTTCATCTTTTTCAGGCCACACATTTACTTGAAAATGTAAATCTTATCATTGAAAGCGGACATGTATTAAAATTACAAACATTAAAAACAATTTATTTGTGAAACCAAAACAATGATAATTTTCAATATATAATATAAAACTGACATTCCGAGAAAAAAAATTATAAGATTTCATATAGATGCCTAGATTAGCTGCTTTCCCCCAAAACTGTTGTCACTGCCCGAATCTGACCCACGGGCCTATGGTTTCCCATATCTGGGTTAGAGGGCACCAAAGTTAAGATTGTCCGAGGCGTCAGGAATTCGAGGGCCGGTCTTAGGCATTAATACAACGTATTTACATACTGTCACAGCCAAATTTCGAATTTTGATCGCCGATTCCATTTTCAGGTGCCGTTTGTGGGCATCAGTGCAACGTATATGCAAACTGCCCCAGCCAAATTTTGAACTTTGATCGCCGATTCTATTTTCAGGGGCCGTTCGTGGGCATCAGTGCAAACTATCCGAGCCAAATTTTGAACTTTGATCGCCGATTCCATTTTCCGGGACGGTTTCTGGACATCAGTACAACGTATATGCAAACTGCCCCTACCAAATTTTGAACTTGCATCGCCGATTCCATTTTCCGGGACGGTTTCTGGACATCAGTACAACGTATATGCAAACTGCCCCAGCCAAATTTTGAACTTTGATCGCCGATTCCATTTTCCGGGACGGTTTCTGGACATCAGTACAACGTATATGCAAACAGTCCCAGCCAAATTTTGAACTTGCATCGCCGATTCCATTTTCCGGGACGGTTTCTGGACATCAGTACAACGTATATGCAAACGGTCCCAGCCAAATTTTGAACTTTGATCGCCGATTCCATTTTCCGGGACGGTTTCTGGACATCAGTACAACGTATATGCAAACAGTCCCTGCCAAATTTTGAACTTGCATCGCCGATTCCATTTTCCGGGACGGTTTCTGGACATCAGTACAACGTTTAAGCAAACCGCCACGGTTATAGATAATGAACTTGGTGAGCCAATTCCATTTGCCAGGATGCTAAACGTGAGGTCGCTTGCACTTCAGTATTTGTTTCGGAGTACCTAACTTCCTGTCGTCAGATCATCACTCTATCCCGAGGCCAAATTGGTAAAGTTTAGTTCTTCTCTGACAGACCTATACGCGCCAACCTTTTAGCTAGCAGAAACAACAGCTCGAAACATGTTTGGACAGAAGCCACAAGAAAGAATGATTACAATCCAATAAAAAGTGGAACATTATTTACCGAGCAAAGGAGAGGGGGTAAATGGAACCCATTAACCAGCCTATTATTAACACTCAACATCTGACCTTTTTCCATCTCTGTTGCTTTCATTATCAATTAAATATAAGCACTTGAATATAAACAGTGTCAGGATTGTTGATTGCAAACACACACATACACATATATATATAAGCTTTTACTTAAAGTTAAATCATTATATATACATACGCACATACATATCTATTTATATATCCATGCACACATACACGATTGCAGATACATGTATACATAAATATACAAATATACAAGTGTACAGTGACATATATATATATATATATATATATATATATATATATATATATATATGTGTGTGTGTGTGTGTGTATGCGTGTGTGTGTGTGAGTGTTTTCCAGGTACTACCCAGAGGTTTAAGCAATTTAAACAGTTGTCAGAACAGAATGTAGCACGGACATATGCCGCCACGCTTTGCAAATAGTTCTCTTTATGTAATCACTGTACATATGCTAAAGAGGACTACAGAAATTTCCTGAACCTCTTCGTAGAACATTATATATATATATATGAGAGAGAGAGAGAGAGAAAGAAAGAAAGAAAGAAAGAAAGAAAGTGGATGTGTGAGAATAAGAAAAGACAGTTTGAGGAACCAAGTTGTTAAACTGAATTATTTATATCCGTAGGTGTAACAAGGGTGATGTTCGAAGATTTAAAAAAAAACAAGCAAAAACAAGCATTGGGTGGGATTTGAACCCACAGACGGTTTTTTTTATAGGAACACCTATGTTATCTTATTTTTCCTGGAGCTCAAATTCTCGTTTTTGAAACTTCGCAAATCAATCCAAGCAAGTCCTCGAACTTACTACATTAAAATGAGTTTCAAGGATACAATGCCTTGCTTTCATTGCAATTTCCCCAGGCTATACATTAAGAGAAAACAACGCGAAAAGCGCAAATCTTGATTTATTTGTTTACATTTCTCTAAGAGTATACGTGAACATGCAATAACAATGACAGTAAGTTCAAAAAACACTTCTAAAATTTCCATAACATTGTGCAAGATTTGGTGTCAGGATCTTGTGCAGCAATCGAATAAATTGTTTAGAAACTGACTAAAAATTCGTACTGCGTACTCACCAATGTTCAAGAGAATATATAGTATAAATAAATGGGTGAAATGTGACCTAAAATATATGTTACCAAATTTTGGCTCTCAGTCAGTGCTGTGTATTGTAAATCAATACAAAAGCAATTGTCCTTGGACAGGAAGTAAAGCAAGCACCATCGAAAGAACCATCGTCATCATCATCGTCAGTCTTTTGTCGTCCGTTGTTGGACATAGACCTCCACCAGGATTCGCCACATCTCTCTATCGTGGGCGTCGCAGAGCCAGTAAAAGCAATCGTCCTTGGACAGAAAGTAATGTAAGTACAGAGTAGACTTGTTTTGTAGATGATATAAATGCGCTGTGCATGATTTTAATGCAGAAATGTATGGAAAATTATTTTACCATAGAAATGCATTGTACATGATTTCTTTAGAATTTTGAAATGTGAGGTAAAGATGTATTACTATATAGTTGAAAATCAGAAGAGTAGATTGTAAATGATCAAGAATATTGGGTTAATCTTCAATATAGAACTGCATGACAAATGAAAAAAAAAACATTGTGTTTAGGAATTAAAGCAAACAAGAATATACGAATAATTTGGGGAACTCAAGTCACGAAAGACCTTCTTCAAAGAAAAATAATGATAGGAAAATAAGGTTGTTCATATCCTGTTGATTTCGAGAGATATATGAAATGCTCGACGAGACACGGAATATGCCGGATAAACGGGCAGATAAGAAGGGTGATCGATCTGTTTGAATTCCCTGACCCTTTATTTATCACTATATGAATAGACAGACAGACAGACAGACAGACAGAGGTAGAGAAAATGGATATATATGATCAGACAGAATGATCATAATTGTGTTATATTATACAGGAATTCCTATTTTTTTCAGTTTCTTTTTTAAATGATCCCCAATCATTACACGGTTAATGTTACACTTAGCTTAGATAACCTAAGTAGGATAAACAATTAAAGAAAATAGGACGGCTGCAAAAATCGAACTCTTGACTAATAGGGTAGCTACGTCAACATACAGGTTGCCCTAACCATTGAGCTAAACAGCTGCTTGTAATGCAAAGGCTCAAATAACTGTTTTCACTCCTAATTCTCATTTCGTTTATTCTTGGTCTATTCGTTTCTTTCAACGCGACAGTTATATATCAAGAAATGGATATATATGATCCTACAGAATGATTATAAATTGGGTTATATTATGTAGAAACTTATCTATTTGTTTATTTCCAGAATGATCTCCCATCGTTACACGGTTATTGTATCACATGTGCTCATCAATCAGCCCGGTGCTTAATGATGGAAAGAGCGGTTAGTCTATACAAATATCAAAATAGTGCAACATCAATTGCAGTTTTCTTCCATTGAATTCAAAGCAGCATACCTTAGCTTAGAATAAAAGTCATTAATCGAAATAAGGACCTTCAGAATTTACACATTTTCGCCGACTAGGAACAAGTTCATTTATTTAAGGGGTGTAGAATTCTGAAATCCAGGAACCAATGAATACTTTGAGGGTGTTTTGCGCTGGAAACTGGTTGTTGAAGGTCGAAATGCGTGAAAACGTAGTATTCAATCTGATCAAGGTCTGGAGAGTAAGATAGGCGTGGTAGAGATTCGTCACCAAACTTCAATGGTCAAAGCTGAGTTTCTCTGCCAACCTCCGAGTTATCGTCAATCACAGAAGTAAGTAGTTTTGGGTACCAAGATTGAACTCTGAGTTAGTTGACAGTCCTCTGGTCATTTACTTGGTTGAATATTGCGAGCTATTTCCGTTGATCTACGTCCCATTGTCAACTCATAACAAAATTGCACGATTTTGTTTTTTCTATCTTCAATTTGACAGCCTCGAAGAAAGCAGAGTAAATACGCTTTTAAATATAATATTACATGAGCAAAGTTCTGTATAGTTTTTTTTTTCTAAAAATAAGCATCGAAGTTTAAAATCACAAAAACTAATATTATTTTTACACTAACATAATATAATTCCCTACCTAATCTATGCACTTCATTAAATGTGGTATATCAAACACGTAGATTGAACATTATACGGTAGAGATTTTTATTCAAAATTCAGTCAATATGTCAAGTGGTGGACTCATCGACCCGCCTTCGTATATAATACATAAGTATTCAGGCAGAAAACAAATGTGTGTGTGTTTTTTCTTTGTATATTTGTTTCATTCTAACACAGAGTAAATGTCTTGCCCGACTTGCAACACCATTGATATTTGTAGCTTATTCAAAACCTCACTTTCAACGAAGACAACGATCATGATCAAACACCGCGCCCCTCTTCGACTAGAACACTGCTTCATAACAGAAAATAGACTGATAAAGGTGGTACTGTTTATTTACCCTGTTGACCTAACTCTGCTCCTCCCCCAGAAAATCTGATTATCTTCCAGCGAGGCCACGTCAAACAGTTTCCGCGCCCTGGGCAGATTTCTTCACTCCTTGTATATGGGATGTTTGCCACGTGTGAACACACTGGCGGTGCATTGTACTTGAGAACCTATCACTCTATAGTTGTTTAAGATTGATGCAAAAATTTCCAGAATGAGTTTTTTTTAACAGTGTCTTTCTTTTTTTTTTCACATGAAGTAATTACCTTATTATTCAGGCATGAAATAAATTTTCCTGGGCTTATATATCTTTCTTCTCGTCTGAATTCAATCAGTCATCATAGAAGAAAGATTTTTCTTTTGATTTGGTGGATCCTTTGGGAAACTTTTCCAAATTTTGAAATTGCTTCAACTGCTGACCAAGTACTGTAGCGTGAAACAAGATGGGGAGAATGGACGGAACACCAAATGTTTAAACACTTACCATTCAAGCTCCTTGATCATCCGATGCGTTGCATTTACAATAGGAAGACGGTCGTAGTCATGAAGCTAAATCAACAGTCGAATTCCTTGCCAACAAAAAATATTTTTTTGGCTTACCTGCATCAATCTAAAGAGTCAATTACCCTCCGTAGAGCATGAATCCAACTTCATTTGCTTTAGAATTTCTCAGCTGATTGCATGATCAATATAAAACTGTGTGAAGTCAAGTGACATTTCTAAGATTTCCGTAACATTGCGAAAAACATGGCTGCGAACTTTTGCATTAATGTGATATTCCAGTTTCATAATTAATTTCAAAATTTCAAATCAGTTATTCTATTTGATACGTATATATCCTCATCAAAAGGGTTCGAGCATATCGGTTCTCTCTTAATTAAAAGTAAGATTATCCAAGCGGAAGTCATTGAGCATACTAGAATTTACTAATATGCATCATATAGAGATCTCGTGCCTTGATTGATCAGTCGACTTGTGGGCCTTGAAGGAAAAGCAGCCATTTTGTAAATAGGCCAATATCTGCTTGAAGAGAAAGCTGTGTGGATCGATGAACAAATTTACTGCGGCAACGTACGTACCCAACAGCAAGAAAACTGTAAACATAAAACTTACCTGATTGTTACAAAAGGATTTGTTCGGAGGGTGAACTATAAACATAACATATCACATGTGTCAGGTTATCAACCGACAACTATACATCTCCACCTTTCACCTTTGCTATCACACATTCTAACGTGTATAAAAACGGTACAATTGATGTCATTCATGTTCTTAGCGTCCAATCAGTATCTATTTGAACTAAATGTCCAACGAGATTGTCCGAGATTTGCAAGTCAGCCATTTACAACGGTAACATTGAGTCTAAGTCGGTATTAACGAGTAACGAACTGAATATTTCAATGTAACAAAGTATAGCATACAATATATTCAGAAAGCATTCGAAGCTCAGTATGATTCACTCCAAAAGGTTTATCTTAGAAAATAATGTCCACATTTTAATTGACGAAGAAAGATAGAATGTTTCCGAAGCAATAGTTTACTTAATTTTACCGTATGAGTTTTCCGATTTAGAGCATTATTTACACATTACATGAATGTTATTACAAAAAAAAATTAGATACATTTCAATTCTTCAGAGAATTATCTCTCAATACAAATGAAGCTTATCAAGTATTAGGGTTTCATATGAAGATATAATGTTTCCATTATTTTTACAACAAGAAAATGTTTTGATTAATGCATTTATTCATCAATGCAATAAGTGAAAAAATATTTAAAGAAGTTTGATTTTTGTTTGAATTTCTGCTGATTTTTAAAATGCGAGTGAATCTGGCGTACAATTATCCTTTTCATACACATATTTTTTGAAACTGAAAAAAAAACTTCAAATATTTTTACGCAAAATTCCGTAGATTGAACAAAAAATATTTTTTCATCTACTTATATACCGACACTTTTCAACCGTGTGATTCTTCGCCCCCTTTTCTGTAACAATGAACTCTTCCACTTAAAAGTAAAAGAATTTGTCGATAAAGACATCTCTTGCCCACTATTTGTCACGATGGACCCTTCCATTGACACAAGTTCATGAGTTTCTTTTCTAAGAAAGATCACCTCATTGAAAATTTTAGAAAAATCTGTGAATTTTTTCACAGGGATTAACCAGCATTAAAATATATCCCTATTCTTTTTATTCCTAATTAAATGAAATTCATAAAAAAATAAATCAACTTTTATGTGCAATTTTTGTCCATAGGTGTCAATCCTGTTAAAGTCCGTGAGAATATCTAAGTATATGTATGAGCGTGTATTTTAGATGTGTGTTTCATATGTTTTTCTTTTGATTCACACATGTTATTTGTTATTTCCGGTAGCGTAGAGGCCAGCATATTCTCTCGCAAAACGCTAAAAAATATTACACGCTTCATTAAAATCGTCAAGATGGCGGTTTGTCATTCCTTACCCGACGCCCTACGTCTGAAAACAGCAACTTTGCCGACTAAACTCTGCTAAACACATGTTTTTATTTGGCTAGATTTGTTTCGAGTTGTTTCTTATTGATTTTCTAAAAGAAATGTAGGATATCCAATCAAAATGACGAGGGAAATATATCTTTAAAAGTCGACGTAATCAGAATGTTACATAGGAACTCTTCGGTTCAACCATTTGAACAAATGGTTCAATCACAAACCCGGTGCTATCCTGAAGAATAAAACATGGACAATTCTTTGAGACTGTGAAGTCAATGTTGATCATCTCTATCCAAAAAGAGAAGACCGGGTTTAGTCCTGGAATTAAAGAAACTGTGGAACAAAATCAACGGGTGCATTTTGAACCGCATCCATAGCACTAAAGCCGAGATTGGCGGAATCAGAGATTCAAGGGATGCTTCGAATTGGATACCCGAGTGAGAACTGAAACAGTCTGTATTACTAAAATCATCTGGAATTAAATGCTCGTATGTGGAGGGAACTTGCAGTCACTTAATCTCCGACGATACCTACCAGGTACCACTGGTGCGAAATCTCAACGAGTGAAATCATCAATGATGATAATTGTATTACACTGAAAAATACCCAGGCTTTGCCAATATTTTTTATACAAACCAGGATCCGTCTTGAAGAACTGAAAAAAAAGAACCTCCAAAAGCAGGAAATTCTCTGAGTCGTCAACACGTGGAAAATCCAGCACATATGAAATACAGAACATAGCTCTCACCTCCACCGCACACGTTATTAGGATTTTTTTTGTCAATGTGAATGTATAAACCACACCCAACATACATCACTCTTGGTATATGTAGAGGTATGTTTATGAAAGTGGTGTATAGTCAGTATAGGTGAAAGCCCCGCCCCCATTTTTTTTCTAAAGCTCGGACTGTCATAACATACTAGATTGCCGGCCATAAGTCTCTGATTGAGCACTGTCCGGTGACTTAAAAAAACTGACATCAAAGCCAACCGGATAATAATAATAATAATCGACAGAACACAGACAAACAGCAAATGCCGCATGTGCGGTGAAAGAGATGAGACAGTAAACCACATAACTAGTGAATGTAGTCAACTCGCCCAGAAGGAGTATAAGCATAGACACGATAGAGTAGCAACGATGATACACCGAGAACTAAGCAAACAAATGGGATTCAACCATGTGGAAAAGTGGTATCAGCACAAGCCAGAGGCAGTTTTGGAGAATGACAACCACAAACTACTCTGGGACTTTGACATCCAAACTGACCACCTCATCCAGGCAAGAAGACCAGACCTAGTAATAGTAGACAAAAAAGGAAGGCCTGCCAAATAGTAGACGTTGCTGTGCCTGCAGACCATAGAGTAAAAAAGAAGGAGGGTGAAAAAAGGGAAAAATACCAGGACTTAGCAAGGGAGTTAAGGAAAATGTGGAACATGAAAACCAGGGTAGTACCGGTCATAGTGGGCGCACTAGGAACTGTCCCCAAAACGCTGAGGGAGAGACTGGAGGAGATCGGGATTAGGGGAAGGATAGAGACCGTACAGACCACAGCACTACTGGGAACTGCACGGATACTAAGGTACTAGAGATATAAGTACTGCAACGAATTGTAGCTCTGTCATGATATGCGAAAGAGAGAGGAGACGTTAGCTGAAGACCTGAGGAGACTTATTATCATTCAGCCTTCAGCGATAACCACTGGGCAACCGGTGTGAAACTGTAAATCGTAGAATTACTGCGACCTATGAGTACTAGGAGAGGAGGGCTGGAGACTTGAGGAGACTTGCTGTCACTCAAACTCCAGCGGTTACCACCAGGCAACTGGTGTGAGATTGCAAATAATAATAATACTCATCGGCAGTAGCAGCCCAAAGCAGAAGCCGTTCTTTTAAAAATCTATGCTTTAGTATTTTCATATCCAAATTGCTTATCCTATCTAATGCAGGAATTGACTTGGGATGCTTTACTTAGTAAACTATAAATCACTCAGAGCTCATACATCTGCCAACGTCAATGTCAGGATGGGTAATTGCGCATCGATCTGCTCCCAAATTGAATCAACTCTTCAGTAGCTTGTTTCCCACCCGTCCCCAAAATTTCATTGAAATTTATTGGGAACCTTTGGAGATATCGCATGGACAGACATGAGATTTTGGCGATATTGTGTGGTCTGGACATATAACTACAACTCAGGGGAGGTAGCGTATTGCCAACATTTCCGCTCAAATTCATAGAAATTCATTGAGAACTTTCGGAGATCCTGTGTGCGCTGTCGTTAGTTTATACATAAATGTGAAAAAATGAAATAATATCTCCCAATCAGAAAGGAATTCCTGGATCCGACCCAAATTTTCAACACTATTTCCGTAACCCATTGCACATCAATAAACACAGTATCGTTGAAATCCATGTCATACTTTCGGAGATATCGTGTGGACACGACCAAATGTATATATTTTCAATTTCGTTGACAGAGGTAAAGAAAGAAGTAACAGGTTCGACTAGATATAATTAAACTCACAAATTACTCCAGAGAGCTGCCCAGAGATATGGGAGGTGATGGACTTATCATCTAGTATCGCTTGTCTGAGAGATAAAACATTCAACTGTTGGACCTGTAGAACCTGTTCACCGACTCAACACTGTAGTGGTGGTAAACCAGTAAAAGCATGTACATTAATTTTAAAGAGCGTAAAATAGCTTGAAACATAGTGCGACCCCGAATCCGCACTTTATATATATATATATTTCTGCAAATAATTCGAAACGTTTCTGTGCCCCTACGAAGATAGATTGAGAGACGTTGACGAACCAATCTGCACAGGAGTCTGAGAGATGGTTCCAGGAGCATTGAAGGAGTATCATTTAAAGTGCTCGAATCTGATGACGATGGAGTGGTTTACCATGATGACTCTCGAGTCGGAGCGTACGGACATTGGGCGATGACAGCAGTGACAACAACGACGAGTATAAGGATAGATCGACGAGTCAAATAGATTTTCTATTTCAATATTTTTTGTTTCTTTGTCTTCTCGGATATATGAAAGAACTATTGGGGATTCATCATGAAAAACATACATAACTGCAACGGACTAAAATAATAGAAATTCATTACGAATACCGTTAACGTCAACCCAAGGAGCGTATTCTCGTTATTTGAACGTGCAGTGCATGATTAGTCGTTTGTGTGCGTATTTTCAAAAATGGGGTCCCCCTTTAGTGATCAATCACGAACAAGGAGACACAGTTCAGTCCGAAATGCTGAGAATCGTAAACATGTGCAGAGAAAGAGATGTATTCATCGAAATGTTGTACAGAATACGATTGAAAGAGCAGGACTATGTGCTGTTGAAAATGGCGGGAATTTGGAAGAAACAAATTTTCGTGCATAGGCAGATTGAATTTCCCTTGTTCATAAATTCCATTCAATGAAAAGAATTTTTAGAATCGTTAAAATCAAAAAGATATGAAAGTTTTAAATCACTTCGTGATTTTTGTGCCACCCAGTACAAGAACAGATGATTGATATATATATATATATATATATATATATATATATATATATATATATATATATATGATGTCCAAAAGGGGGAACTAAATGAATCGAATCATTTGCCGGAAGAAGCCCAAGCGGGACAGAAGTATAAACGTGTTTGTGTAGCGAATCCATTATTTCTTCACATATTTATATACATAACCGTCGCATTGAACAAGACGAATAGGCTGAGAATGAATGAGAAATGAAAATATAGGTTGGAAGCAGTTATTAGGCCTTTGTGTTTAGCGGAGGCTGTTTAGCTTAATGGTAACGTTGAAGTGGCTAACCTATACGGTGGTAGGTTCAATTCCTGTAGTGGCCCCATTTTCTTTAAATGCTTAATCTACTTACGTTGTTGAAATTGGGTGATACATATCATTTCAAATAAGTTTCTATGCATTATAACGCAATTTATAATTCTTTCTGCCGGACCAAATATGTCCATTCCTTAAATATATAACTGCGTCAGAGGTGTTCGAAAAAGAGGTGGGTACAATTGTCGGATAAATATATATATATATATATATATATATGTAAGTTGAAGTACCCGTCGAGTAAGAAAAGTACTGAGATTTTCAGACACAATATAATTTCCCTCCACTCAGGGGTGTAGTTGGGGACTCGGGAGTCCTAGTTTTTTTAGTGCCCCTCGTTAGAGAATATTTATCGTGTACTATTATTACAGATGCAGTAGTTGAACTGCCATTTATAAAGCATACGACGAGCCTCTACATAGGGCCTCGGGGACGTTTTTACTATAGCTTTCCAACACCCCTCTCCTCAGTTACGTTCACTTCTGACCCTCTCATTTTTGACCCCTCAAGGTTGAGGTAAATTGTGTTGTGCAGATTTCGGATTTGCCTTGTTTAAGGACGCAGTTCAGCATTATTGCTACATTGTAAATTGAACCCTCTTTTATTAAATCTTTAAATATTTACTCTCGAGAACATTTCAATTGCCAGAAGGTTTGAAGGTCCGGTAAATTGAAAGAAAAAAAAAGTATTCTATATAATATAAACACAGCAATAATTGAATCAACACAGAAGTAATGAGATTACATTCGCAGTTTTCCCATGACAAATGGAAAGCGATGGTCCAGTTTAAAATTATAAATGCAACGTCAATAGAGCCTTCCTCTAAAACCTGAAAAAAATATCAAAACTGACAAATTTCTGTGATGTTCGAAGGATAAATAGTTTGAAAGCTTATAGAATTAATAAGAAAAGAAGAACTTAGTCCGCCATTTGTTTTTTCAAAGGACCTAGCTACTCGGCTATCGAACCACCATGACTTCGATACGGCGAAGTATTGCACAAAAATAAATTTTCTGTTGTATTGATCCCTTACATCACATCTGAATATGCTCAACTAAATAACGAACCAAACCATCCCAGATGATGCTGATTCAATATATATATATATATATATATATATATATATATATATAGTTTGGTTTCATGAATATGATTCTCATCATCATCATCATCATCATCATCATCATTAGTCTTTTCACGTCCATCGTTGGACATAGACTTTCCCCAGGATTCGCCACACTTCTCGATTGTGGGCGTCACGGAGTTCATATCTCCACCTTGTATTCTGTCGGCCTCAGTTTCGCATATGACCTCTGGGGTAATCCTAGGAAAAAACAGAAAAAATAATTTTCCATGGACTTGTTTTCTGAGTGCTCAAACGCAAACCCCATAAAGATCGACGAACTTGTTTTTCTACGATTCAATCCCAAAATGTGCGCTGTTGGCAAATTGTAATCTGCTGATTTCGGATATGCCTAAAATGAAAGTCTGTTCTAGCATTATTACTACATTGTAAATAGGGCTTCCCTTCTGAAACCTGATAAAAATTTCAGAGAGGTTTACTGATCAAATAGTTTGAAAGCATATGAAATTGCAAGGAAAAAAGTAACTTTTGCCGGAGAATTGAACTCACTGTGCACTTCTATATTTCGTGTCTGTAACCACACGGCTATCAAACATCTTGTATATAGGAACTAAGAATTACTTAGAAGAAATATAAAAAAAAATTAACCCACTTCACATGTGAATTTGTTGAAGCAAATGAAAAAAACATCTTCAGATGATCCTGAGTCAGAACGTAGTCTGATTTTATTTTATGCATCTAACTAAAATTGTTTTTGAGAAAATCTCACGTAAAAAAAAGAACAGAGCGAATAAAAATCGACGATGCTTTTTTAAATTCTAACTAAAGCTGAACGCTATACGTTATATGAGATCTGTTGACTTATGATTCTTTTTGTTTCTGTTCTGTAATGCACAATTCACAGCACCTTACATATATGTGTATATATATGATTACATATACTCATCTGATTATATATATATATATATATATATATATATATATATATATGATACTGCCCAAAAGTTGGACCAAAAGAAGATGAATTACCCTAACACCTAGTTTCCATCAGTAGCTTCAAATAGTCCCTCTTGGCATGTATACAGTGATCACATAAAACGTAGTGTTCACAAAGGGTAGCAGCAGGAGTCCATGCAATATGCTGTTCCCCGAATTTTGGGGTTTCATTTTGTAATAAATTTGTTTTTCATATCAAATTAGTCTGGATATGGTAAGTACTTTGAGAACGACTTTATGAGTGCTCCACCGTGGAGAAGACGTTAGAATGCCAATCTCGCAGAACATTACTATTATGGTGAATTTAATCTCCAACGTGAGTGCCTCACTTAATTAAAATCTAATCTTGAAAAGTATCGGTAAGACAGTGTTCAGGGTTGTCTCGCTCGGAAATATTCGGTGGCAAGATGGTTCCGAAAACTATTACTCGATACTCACCGGGTGCTTATTACAATTTCGGCTTCGTGATGTAGTAAGCTAAATTCAGTAAATATTAATAAAAAGCAAATTATTTATTAGGTGGGAAGTAATTATTTCTTTGATCATTCCATCAAAGGATTATCAATCCTTGATGTTGGGTAATTTGGTATTTTTAGGCGATGAGAGTATTTTTAAGGGCATGATATTGCTTGCTATGTTCCACTCCGAACATCTTAAGGAGCTTAGTTGAAATACTGCTAATCCCATGGATTTACAAGCAGGATTATCATTATATGTATGGCCGAATTCTGATTTTGGCATAAACTTCGAGTTATTAAAACCTGATTGTAACATTTTAGCCTAGTTGGACACAGTGCCTGAAGTGAGATGGAACGCTCGTGGAACCCTCTGACGAGGTGGGAAGGGAACGTTTTAGTTTTTAGATATCTTGCGTAATGTTGTAAAATCAAAATTTTTGTGATCAGCTACAAGTTTCTGGTTCAATTTTCTAGAAATCTAAAACTTCATCAAAACGTTTTATTCACTTGTACTATTTACTCAATGGTAAGAGCATCGCGACCTTGAAGCGGCTACCTCATGTTTCTATCAAATAATTCTACAGATACCACTTCTGTGGCTTTTTTTCAATCAAACCGAAATTTCATTGAAATAATCAGCACATATACTATTTGTTCATGTTTCTATCAATCATTTCTACCGATAAAAGTAAGTGTTGCAGTCTTCAAACTTAAAAAAAAACTGAACATTTTAGCCCTTAAAAGTGACGAAAATATCGTGAGCGAAGGTTCGTCAAATTTTGGGCGCGATTTCCTAAGCTTTCGAAAGTTGCACGTTAGCCAACAACCGATTGAACAGAATGTAAGAGCTGCTTCTATATTCTACAATGGTTTGCATGACTGTCAGTGATGAGACACATGTGGGTACTTTTTTCGCACAACTATGAAACCAATTTCTAGTGTGAAAACCGCAAATGATGGGGGAAGGACTAAAATAATGTTATAAAATAATGCATTATCGCAAGAGGTGGCGCTTTTGGCGCACCATACCAAGTCTCCAAGACTTTTGCCCAGTTCCAAATGAATGACTGTCCCCAACGTGTCGTATCTATTTTCATATTTCCCTTTGAGTTTTGCTGATGTGGTTTACAGTGTCATCACTGTGTCATCACAGTGTCATCTTCGCATTTAGATAAATTCATTTGCTATAGATAGCAAAGTATCCAGGATATCAAACGCTGATTTTCAAGGCAAGTAACATCTCCCCACTTCAAAGCTCGGCACAATACAACCTTCCATATATCAACCCAAGGGCTGCTAAGCTAGATAAACATGATTATTTGGCTTGCTCTGTGAGTTAGATGATTGCCTATTGCCCATTACTGCGATTGGTCTGTTTGAGTTTATCTAGAAGTTAGAATTCTAAATGATGACTTCAAAGATAGACCTTATTGCCTTCCACTTTTTAAAATTTCGGTGCAAGCCAATCTTTGTACCTCTATTTTCTTGCATTTAACATTAGGCTGTCCAAAACCAATCTGAGTCAATACCTTTAAAATGGAAGCAGCTTTGTTGGGCGAGTCGTCATACATTTGCAATTATC
This sequence comes from Thysanoteuthis rhombus, assembly GCA_963457665.1. Lineage (NCBI taxonomy): Eukaryota > Metazoa > Mollusca > Cephalopoda > Oegopsida > Thysanoteuthidae > Thysanoteuthis > Thysanoteuthis major. The sequence continues at coordinate 38,666,382 of OY735207.1, forward strand.
AGATCGATATTTGATCTCTGGTAAAGCCTAGGTCTCGAATGCTGATTTTCTGGAGTGTCACAACACAATCCATCTATATTTGGCTTCTTGCTATGTTAAACAAGGCTGAATAAAAATGATTATACAACTTGTTTTGTCGCCGAGGTAGTTGCATGTTTCCCATTGACATCAGAGGTTGAAGTTCAAGTCAAAATAGTTTTTATTACTTTCTCACAACAGTGGTCTGTGCCCAAGTTTACGTATTTGCATATAACCCCCATAATATACATTTGGCTGAGCCGCCGTTTCGTAAAAACGAAAAAAAAAAGAAGTGTAGTAAAGCGACCCCCCCCCCAATCCGGTGAACCAGTATTTAATCTGTAGGTGCTTAGGGGCGGGGAGACTGCTAATGTTCACTTGGTTCTAATGCCTTATGGGAAACCATGAATCCACTTTTCCCTGTACCTTTCCCTATCAACAATATCTCTACAAAAAATATCTTGTCCCTAGCAAAGTATGAGAGAAAAAAATGGTGGGTATGCAACTTGGCAATAACTCTTTACCATCACTATCATATGCCCAGGCAGTAGCTGCATAAGGCTGTTCGCTCCATTGTCAATTTTGACAGGGGTCCAATCAAGTTGATATATGAATTGTTACAAATGAGAATGGCGGTAAAATGGAATATGTTATCATTAGTCTGCTATTGTCCGTCGTTGGACGTGGACCTTACCCAGGATTTGCCATGCCTCTCTATCATGAGCGTCACGGAGCCAATACTTTGAAACTTGTTTAGTTTGTCTCTTCATCTGGTATTCTACCGGCTTCCGTTTTGCATGCGATCTCTGGGGATCCAAGTTGTGAGTTGTATAGTGCTGTAGTTGTGTGCCATTCTTGCAACATGACCAGCACATTGCCATGTGAGTTTTCTAATAGATTATCTGTTGCCTCCGATTCCTATTTCATCCCCTAATGCTCTGTGGTGTCTTGTAATCTCTCCATGAGAGCATATTGGGCATAATTCTTTCATGTGCATGTGACATGGTTCTCAGTTTGAGGGTCAGTCTCTTGGGTTAGGTTCTATGTTTCAGCTCTGTAGGTGACTATTAGGAGGATGCATTGGTTTTATACTCTTCTTTTTGCAACCAATGAATTTTTTTGTTCGTGAAGGTTGGGCTTGCTCTGACGAAGGCTTGCCATCCTAGGGTGATTCTCCACTTGATATCTTTTTCTCTTGGGGATTCGTTGTCCTAGGTAGATGTAGTGGTCTATTTGCTCTAGTTTCGCATTTTCGATTTTGATCGTTGTCGTTTTATTTGTTTGTTGCACATTGCCATTATTTTGCTGAAGGTCACGCGAAGGCCGACTTTCAAACCGGCCCCCTAAGGATAACATCCAATCTCTATAGAGATTCACGTTTATCGTCACAAGTGCAGTAAAATCGTAATTTATGACATCCGTATTATTGAACATTCTATTCGCCATTGCCTTGTAATAACTTGATATGGTTATTACGGAAGCCCTAAAGTATCTCGAAAGTGCTTGAACCGTCGTTGTGGGTCATCGGCCTCTGTTGATGATATTTATTTGCCATTGAGAACAGGTTTGGGCCTCCCTCGAAGTTCATTATTAATATCCATACTTCCAGACCTATGTCTGTTGAACCAACGCGAACAGTTTGCACTGTAGACGTGTTTACTCTTAATGCCTTATCCGTGGTATCAACTGTTTGAGTAGCATTATTTCCTAATATGAATTTGTACTTGGAAAGTTGTCTAATCTTTTTGGTAGCCATCATTGCTATTAAAGACTTGGAAACCTTCAATAATAACGAATTACATGTCTTTTTACATTGGATCTGGAAAAGAAAAATGCAATTACATTAACGTTAGTCATGTGCACCAACTGAGTATATTTGAAACATTTTTATTTATTATTGAAGAAGAAAAACAAGCAAATAAAAATGATACCAAAAGAAAAGAAAAAACGCTCGTCTTACGAGATGTATTACGTCGACGCGAGAAACACAATAATCACCAAGACTCAGAAGAGAATCATGATAGTTTTTCAAAACTATTTCGGATTGCTGTCAGTCTCTATTAACTTCAACGCGATATTTTTCTCCCAAAAGTCAACAGAGGGCGACAATCTCCACCCTCCCAACCGCTGCTAGAACTGTTCTCTCATTCTCCACGGCGGCGATTTCACCAATGTGGAAATTCCTTAATGTGGAAAACATCACTTTACTTGTCAACTCTAATACAGACAATTATCCTGCCAAATTCACTTGTGTCAAAACAGTGTGCAAAGGCCCATCAAAGATCTTCCGGGGAATGTCAGTCTTAGCAACAAGTTTGGAACGAATCTAGTCACCAGCAGTCTGAATAAATTGCCCAACAATTAGACTCAGGATGATGGAAAAAAAACGGATTTTACAAGTATACGAATTCTGTCCGGAAAATGTGCTGCAAGTTTGATTATCTTGGGGATCAGTTGCACGGCCTTGATATATGGTAACCAATCAGAATGAAACTTACTGTGCATACATGAACTGAAACACTCCCATGGGGTTACTCAGTTGGTAGTGGAATGTCATAACTGAGCTTGTGTACCGTGTGACCGTTGCATTCATTATTAGCGACATTGCCCATTTTTCATATCTGATGCAGGATTCCTCTACAAAATCTCCAAAGTCTACCAGCTCCTTACTGTCCAGATTTAGCTCTCTCTTTCTCTCTTGCATAAGGCTTTTCTCATAGATATTTCAGATTGTTGAAGAGATTAAAGGGAAATCAACGAAGCAGCTGATTGCGATCCTGTAGCAGGACTTTGCAGAATGTTTTGAAATATGAACTGGAAGATTGGGTAAGTGTATCAGATCATCAATGTAATATTTTGAAGCGGACTAAAACACAATTTGCTCTATGCAGGTTATTTTTTGTTAATATTGATTAGTTGGAAAATTCCGGAAAGTCCTCGTGCAATACATTTCGCCCACCACCCCCGATTGGAATTCTGTTACCATAAAGATCTTCACTTTCTTTCAAGCTTACGAAAAGTTGTAATACTGTGAATTTTATCGTTATATAAGTTAACTGATGATGATTATTAAAAAAAAAATTGGGGTAATAATTTTTCGTGAAGAATTGAATTGTAAATGATGTATACGCTAAAAATGCATCTCAAATGATTCTATTATAGAGATGCTTTGTAAAAGATTTAATTTCAGAAATGCATTGTAAATGATTTTATCAGAGAAATACATAGCGAATTATCTCAATAATAAAACGAACTGAAAATAAGGGAAAGAGGATTGTCTATGATAGGGAATTAGTATTGCAAGCGTTACTGACAAAATAGGGCTATTATAGGTATAACGAGTGCAATAATTTCTGAGTTAGGTGTTGAAGTAACTTTACGCATTAAATGTAATCAAACTTCAAAAAGAAATGTTCTCTTCAAAAATGCTTTAGAACTTTTTCCATTGATCACCCTTTATTCATTTCTCCATTTTCCAGGCATAGAAGCCATTGCGAGGTCTTTTATTTGCTAGTAAAAGGGGGTTCGTATCTTGTTATTAATTACTTATTTAACCCGGGTTGTTTTTCAGTATCCTGCTTCTTTTCTCCCATGTCCACGACGTAGGGTGAGGGAAAAGTAGTGACTGAGGGTCCTTTATATATTTGCCCTCCTTTAATCAAGAAACGAGATTGGGACTGATTACAATCTTTTATGGTCGAGTCGTTGAACGACTCAAGAATGTTTAGTTGCGATTAGTCTCTAATGAAGGAAAATCAATAAAAAAAAATAAATGCACTTTTCTGAGAACGCGGTTGCGTTTATATGAATAGGCTTACAGACACCGAGTTTGCGTGAGTGCACCTACATAAATTTGCCAGAAAAACTTGTTCAGATTTGATGCTGCTGCTATTGATGTGGATGGGAATGAGTGATTGTTGCTTTGGAGACATTGAAACATTCAGCTGTACATTCGCATTTATTTTGATATCATATTTGTATTATTATATTCTTATTTTCTAAATGCTTTATAATATATTTTAAAAGTCAGTCATTTCAAGTTTTTTCCTCTTTCTTTTTCTCTCTGTATTTCTTTTACTTTTTAATTATTCATTTCAACCACGCATCCTTCTCCCTGTTCTCCGACGTACAATCGTGACCATAAGTTTATTATCGCCCATCAAAAACATCATTTTTACAATAGTCCTTCGAAATTCACACTTCGATCGTATATAACCTACACGTGAGTCTTCAAAGTAGTAATCAGTCGTGAGTCTATTTTGAATGCGCCTGGGCATTGAGCTTCACTCAGTGATCATCTGAAATCTCAAAAATCAATTCTTCATCAGTTCCCTTGTTTTATAGTCGTGTTTGGGTTGGAGTTAGGTTGAGGGGTAGGGTTAAGGTTTAGCCAATAGGGAAACGTTCTGTTGTCGGTTAGGGAACAATTCATTGAAAAAATACTGTCAAACTGACTTAACAACAAATGAAAAGTGAAATTCACAAACGCTGATTCCCCAAAATAAACGGAAAATGATGGTCCAGCTCACCGTTATAGTTACGCCATAAATAGAAAAATTCACCTGGAATTGAATTTTTTTTTCAATTTCCTCTGTTAGAATTTGAACTCTATACACCGATTCAAATTTCTGCGACATTAACCCCTGGACTGTAATCACCACCAACGTTTAAAAAAATGAATGAAACTTATAAAATCGGATGGAATGATGGTTTCGATTAGCAAATTATCTTTTAGGTTCAAGTAACTCGTAAATAAAAATTTGCAGCCCGTAGGGTGCATTCGTTTAGGAGTTTAGGAGTCCTTGACACAATAACACTACTACTACTACTACTACTACTAGTACAACTACTACCACTAATAATAATAATAATAATAATAATAATAATAATAATCAATGGATAGGCGAACAAGGAAACTTATGACGATGCATAAAGCATTACACCCTAGGGATGATACAGATAGACTATACGTTAAGAGAAAAGAAGGTGGTAGGGGGCTCATCAGCATAGAAGATTGTGTCCAGAGAGCTAAAGTAGTCCTAGATAGATATGTGCAAACAAATAGTGAAGAAATCATAAAGAGCGCGAGGGATAGTGCAACAAACAATAAAGTAGAAAACAATGGAACAGTACAGCAAACTAGAAAAGAAAAGTGGGAAGGGAAAAAATTGTACGGCGAGTTTAAAAGACAGATAAAAGATATAGCAGACGAGAAATCATGGACGTGGTTACGAAAGGGAAACCTTAAGAGAGAAACAGAATCGCTCATCATGGCAGCCCAAAACAAAAGCATAAGGACAAACTACATAAAAGCAAAAATCGACAGAACACAGACAAACAGCAAATGCCGCATGTGCGGTGAAAGAGATGAGACAGTAAACCACATAACTAGTGAATGTAGCCAACTCGCCCAGAAGGAGTATAAGCATAGACACGATAGAGTAGCAACGATGATACACCGAGAACTAAGCAAACAAATGGGATTCAACCATGTGGAAAAGTGGTATCAGCACAAGCCAGAGGCAGTTTTGGAGAATGACAACCACAAACTACTGTGGGACTTTGACATCCAAACTGACCACCTCATCCAGGCAAGAAGGCCGGACTTAGTAATAGTAGACAAAAAAGGAAGGCCTGCCAAATAGTAGACGTTGCTGTACCTGCAGACCATAGAGTGAAAAAGAAGGAGGGTGAAAAAAGGGAAAAATACCAGGACCTAGCAAGGGAGTTAAGGAAAATGTGGAACATGAAAACCAGGGTAGTACCGGTCATAGTGGGCGCACTAGGAACTGTCCCCCAAACGCTGAGGGAGAGACTGGAGGAGATCGGGATTAGGGGGAGGATAGAGACCGTACAGACCACAGCGCTACTTGGAACTGCACGGATACTGAGGAAGGTGCTAGAGATATAAGTACTGCAACGAATAGTAGCTCTGTCATGATATGCGAAAGAGGGAGGAGACGTTAGCTGAGGACCTGAGGAGACTTATTGTCACTCAGCCTTCAGCGATAACCACTGGGCAACCGGTGTGAAACTGTAAATCGTAGAATTACTGCGACCTATGAGTACTAGGAGAGGAGGGCTGGAGACTTGAGGAGACTTGCTGTCACTCAAACTCCAGCGGTTACCACCAGGCAACTGGTGTGAGATTCCAAATAATAATAATAATAATAATAATAATAATAATAATAATAATAATAATAATAATAATAATAATAATAATAATAATAATAAGAAGAAGAAGAAGAAGAAGAAGAAGAAGAAGAAGAAGAAGGAGACCCTAAATGTTAGCAGTTGCCTAACAGAGGAAGGAGAAAAAAACAAAAACAAAAAACACCCAAATGGAAGCAGAGGTGGGAACCACAGCACTGGCGTGATAGGCGAAGGAGAGAAGAGTTGTGGGCTGAAGACCTGAGGAGGCTTACTGTCACTCATCCTTCAGCGTTGACCACCGGGCAACTGGTGTGAAACTGTAAACCACAGTATTTCTATGGACTATGAAAGTGTGGAGAGGAGGGCTGGAGTCTTGAGGAGACTTGCTGTCGCTCAACCTCCAGCAGTAACCACCAGACAACTGATGTGAAGTTGAAACCACTACTACAACTACTACTACTACTACTACTACTACTACTACTAATAATAATAATAATAATAATAATAATAATAATAATAATGACAGAGAAAGAAAAAGAGGGCCGAGAAGGAGTATTCGAGAAACCTTTTATGTAACTGTAAAGATGATAGAGAAAAAAGTACTAATCATAACACTAACGAAGGACGGGGAGAAAAATTATAATGAAAGAAATCAAAATAGTTCTGTGCCTCACGATGCGCTAAAAGCGAAATAAATCGACAGTCATACCGAAACGACAAATTAAACAAATTTTCAATATCAACCACATTACACTTCCGTCTTTTCTATTCAAGCACCACGTCCATTAAAGAATCGGAAACTTTGATGGGGGTGGGGAAGCCTTCCCAATAAACGTCCTGACCATTTTTTTTCAGCAACTGATTTCGATAGCTTTTATTCTACGTCCCTTTCTTTTTCTTTTTTTTTTCTCCTCCTACTTTTGTTTGTCCTTCTTTCTCTTCTTTCCTTTCGTTTTTCTCAAATTGTTTCTCAAATTGCTTTCTCTCCGGTTCACCATTATTCGGACCATCTGATTAGGTATTTTGAATTGCTTAGTCTGGTAAAGGGCCAAAAGTGAGAGACTCATATGGAAGATCGAACTCACTACGTAGTAGTAGTAATGCAAGACCAGCTATCAAACCATCGACTAACGGCATGATATCCTTCTGGAACTCATCAAGCTTTGTCTGATACAAGGCCACAAGTGAGAGACATAGAGTTAATATCAAACGCACAATACAGTTCTAACAGTTTGTTGAACTACTTCTCTAGCTATCATCCTGATGCGAGACGCCTTGCAGGAATCTGCAAAGATTAGTTTTGTCTGGCATAAAACCAAATGTTGGGGTCACTCAGTGAAGATCGGGTGCATTCTATTATTGTAACGGATTGCAAGAGCATCCCGCTGAACATTATCCTATGGCTAAACTCCAGCGTAGGACCCCCAATGAGAATCGAACCCCCTTCTGGTAACGGTCAGTTAGATTGACCATTATCGTTCAGTGGAAACACTACTCCAAGGAGAGACGATCTTTGCACGGGTATTTACTAACCTTAGTGTTGCATATACCAAACGTTTACCCTTATACAAAAGAATGGTGTTCATGGCTATCGTGCCCTTTCACAATGCATCGGTTGTTGTAAATACGTACTGGCTGATTGACGGTTGATTGCAGAAGATAGATCATCAGAATTTGGAATATATTGACTCAGTGTACAAATTTTATACGTACATGTGACTGCCCCGCATTAGTTGGCTATGTACAAGTTCCTTAGTTGTCGGGTTATTAGGAAGGAACAGAGCTAATGTTAATGTACCAGCTCATTTTTCTTTATTCGGACTTCTGGTGGACGAAAATGGGTATAGTAGCCATAAATCGCCAACTTTCCCCCTGTCTGTCTGTATGTCTATATATATATATATATATATATATGTATATCAAGGATCGGTTCCCAGTTAAACTGAATTTCCAAGTTTGGAGAGCATTAACCAATACTAACAATTATACTCTGTTGTACGGCTTAAATAACCTAACTAGAACTAAAGATACATAAAGAGCGTAATATCACAAGTTCCGACGTATGTATGTTTTTTCAACTCACGCAAATATACAACACCTAGCTGAGTCGAACTACCTGTTCAGTAGCAATGGGATGAAAGACAAGCATGCCAAGAATTAATCCACGTCAAAGCGTCCTCTCTGTAAGCCTTATCTTCTTTGAGGCTGCCTCGTGGCTGAGAAGGTTGCATATTTCCCACAAGTGTCAGAGGTCGATGTTTAAGCATTGGTAGAAAACAGTATTTCAACTGGTATCTTTCAAGGCATATGACACGTGAAACATGAGGGGCAACACAATTTTCCCGACACCCATATTATTTTTAATGAGTTAAACAACCTGTTTTGTTAATACCTGTATATCTTATGCATACAAGCTTATTCACTGGCTGAGATAGTTGTGTTTTTCCTGCTGCTGCTGCCAACAGTGGCTGTTCAAGTGGAGGCAAAAGCCAGATTTCGAATGATAGCAGGAATGACATTTCCACAGACTGACTTAATGTCTTCCAGATTGGCTCAATATCTTCCTACCAAACTAAGATAGATGGATAGAAGTAAACAGTCTACAATATATATATATATATATATATATATATATATATATATATATATATATATGTATAGAGAGAGAGAGAGAGAGAGAGAGAGAGAGAGATAGAAAGATAGATAGAGAGAGAGAGAGAGAGGGGGGTAGAAGAAAGAAAAAAAGAAAAGAATGGAGAGGGATGAAAGGAGAAAAGAAAGAAGGTGAAAGGTAAAGAGAGACACGAAATAGACAGAAAGTGGTGAACGAGAAAAGGAAAGAGGGAAAAAAAAGAGAGAAAAATAAAAGGAAGGCGAGGAAAGAGTCACAAGTGAAAGAAAGTGGGAAGAGGAAAGAGAGATGGATAGATACATGGAGAGAGAGAGAGAGAGAGAGAGAGAGACGGGAAAGAGAAGGGAAATAAATGGGAAGAGAGTCGAAATAAAAGAAAAAGAGGAGGCAAAAAAAGAGGACAGGGAGTGAAGAAAAAGAAGAAAGAGAAGAGAAAGTCGACAGAGAGAGAGGGAGAGAGAGAGAGAGTCGGTGAAAGAAGATAAAAGATAATAGAACAGGAGAGAGGAAAAAGTAGAGACGGAGAGGAATACTGAGAGGCAAGAAAGACAAAGAATGAAATAGAGAAAGAAAGAGAATATAGAAAGGTGAAAAAGGGAAAGAAAGGGATGAAGGGGGAGAACGAGAAAAAAAGAACGTAAAAGAGAAACAAGCGATGTGAGAGGAAAAGATGGAGAAACAAAATGGAGGAAGAACGAAAGGGAGCTAACAAAAAAACAATACAGATAGAGAGAGAAGATATTTTACGTATTCCATTGCATGATCTGTAAATTACAAGTCACAATTTTTTCCTTCTTTATCTTCTTTTTGTGAGTGTTCACGGACGCCAATAAAACGTGTGAACAGCTTTTATACCCGGACACCGTTTTAATGTTAATGTACCTGGTCCTTTTTTTTATTTTTTATTCTTTATTATTTCTCCTTTTGATATTCTTTTAAAACACCAAACCTTTTGATCTCATAAAATGGCTGCTTCATTTTTTATTTTTTCTCTATTCTGTTCACGATTTTGCATTTATTCAAATTAGTACAAATTTTATACGCACATGTGACTGCCCCGCATTAGTTGGCTATGTACTAGTTCCTTAGTTGTCGGGTTATTAGGAAGGAACAGAACTAATGGGAATCAATCTATCTATCTATCTATCTATCTAGATATCTATCCATCTGTAGTTATGATTGAGGAAGTTGGTGCTCAAAGGAAGGGCAAAATGCAGGACTTGGTGAACTGATTCTCTTGGCAGGAGCACAGTTCCAAGACATTTGAAAGATTGACACATCACAATCCTATGCTTGTTTTTCTTTATTCGGACTTCTGGTGGACGAAAATGAGTATAGAAGCCATAAATCGCCAACTCTCCCCCTGTCTGTCTGTATGTCTATATATGTATATATGTATAATTGCAAATATCTACCTATATATATATATATATATATATATATATATATATATATATATATATATATATATATATATATATATACATATTCCTCTCTCTATTGATATATCTCTGTACATACAATAACGAACTACGTGTAGTTTGACACAAACTATATATCATTGCTCGAAAAAAGGTGGTGTTTGATCAACACTGTTAGGGTACTATATAGATACAACTGTTTTGTTTTAAAATCCCCTAAACGGTTATATGGTGAACAACCGATGATCCTAACAAGAGGAACATTGTACTGTAATATTTAAATATGTGTAAAACAAAAATAAACACTAAAGAAAATTACATAAAATTAATTAATTGTTTAGTATTTAAAGCTGAAGAGCTTTCTAGACTATATATACATATATATCTATATATATATCTATATATATATCTATCTATATATATATATATATATATATATATATATATATATATATTAATTTTGATTAATATTCACCATTGAATTAAATATATTGACAGGCTTGGAAATTATGTTAAAACATAAATATTTGTTGTGTAGAATAAATGTTTGTCTTTTTCATCATGAGGCCACGGATTTAATGATGGTCCTACATACGATGACGTTTTTCGGTGCCAGTCTTATATCTAAAATAGTAAAATAGTAAACAAAGACACACAAAAATTCCAAACCCACTCCAACGACCAAACTATTTCCAATTTAATATTAACCGAGTCAAGTCCAAAAATACATTCTCGTTTTATTTCAAAACACATTTGCTATGCAATGGTTTCATTGCCTACAAACTTGGCCACTTTCTAGATATATTGACTTCTCTAGCACACACGTGCGTATGTGAATCATCATTATCACCATCATCAGCAGTAGTAACAGTAGCACGAGCAGCCTATTAGCGTTCATTGTTAGACGTGGACCTCCCAAGAGATTCGCACGACCTATCTATCATGAGCGTTGCGGAGCCAGTACTTTGTGAACTGAACTTTCTAGTTCGTCACACCATCTTATATTTTTCCGGTTTGTTTTTGTATACAATACTGACCGATGAAACCTGTACACAGACATACACGGACGTATATCAAATTCATTGACAGGGTACACAGACGTACAAAACATATACATTGATTTATTTTACTAAACTTGATACACGCGAGCAGATACATTCGCACACACATATACTCACACGCATTCATACATTGAATTTAAAACTCAAGCGTGCACACAAATATATAGATTTGCCGAAATTGACCTGACCGTAAATTGAGCTTTAGAAGTCACCAGGGATCAGCACTTTTAGATACGAAAACTTCAGCCCGTGGTGTACATCCATTTCCAAAAAATTGATCTTTTCCGAAAATGCCAAAATTGGTCAAAAATGCCAAATCTAACCCTGACCGTAAATTGATTTTTGGAAGTCAGCGCCACTTATCTTATGTTCATCCTAGGGTCAAGTTACCCTTATTCACAAATTTGCTACTCGTAGGGTTCAACCGATTCGGAGTCTACTCAACTAACTTTGTAACAAAGTTAGAGACCTTCGTTGTCTTTATAGTCCCAGATATACATCTATCTATCTATCCATCTATCTATCTATCTATCTATCTATCAATTGACACGTATACATATAATCTATACTAAATAGATTGCTCAAGTACACACAAACACACAAATATATGGTTAATTGACTGCTCAAGCACACACATCTCCATCTCTTCTCTCTGTCTCTCTGTCTGCCTGTCTCTCTCTCTCTATATATATATATACATACATACACACACACACACACACACACACACATATATATATATATATATATATATATATATATATATATATATATATATATGTACGTGTGTGTGTGTGTGTGTGTGTGTGTGAGTGTGTGAGTGTGTGTGTGAGTGTGGATTAGGAGTAATTACTTGCAGACTTCCGCTTTGTCATAGTCTCTCATCCGGCAATTATTGTCGTGTCGTGATGCGAAAAAGATGAACTTGTTATTTACTGTGAATTACTTTTTGGGTCCAAATATAATCAGGTTTGAGGAAGTGAAGAGCACGCTTAAATTAAGGACTAAACTAGATATTATATTGCTGATGTAAGTAGGCTTTTTCGCTTTAAGCCCTGGCGGTAATCCTAGGAATTGTTAACTCCACGAATCAAGCCTTGTACCAAAGTTGGTAAACGTCAATAAATAACTGTTCCCCGTGTATGAGACGTTGTTCTGTTATCAACAATTACCACAGTGGTCCTTATCGTGGCATCTTATAAGTGGCATCTTATATTTGGAACCTGGCTATCCCGCTAGCTTCAAAAATAAGATCTCATTAAACCTAAAAAGAAGGGTGTATGAACAATGCATCTTCCGAATAGTCCCTAATGGAGCTGAAACATGGAACCTAACCAAGAGACAGATCCGCAAACAGAGAACTGTGTAACGTGCACATGAGAGAATTATGCTGGGCCTCACATGGTGAGACCACAAGACAGCACAGTACATCTGGGAAAAGACATGAGTCGGGGACATCATAGAATCCATTAAAATGCTCAAATGGCAGTAGGCTGGCCATGTTGCAAGAATGGTGGACAACCTGATGGACATTGCAACTCACGACATGAATCCCCCAAGATCACATGCGGAACAGAGGCCGGCAGAATATTAGATGGAGAGACGAGCTAGACAAATTCAGAAAGTACTGGCTCCGCGACGCCTATGATAGAAAATTGTGGCGAATCCTGGGGAAGGTCAAAGTCCAACGACAGACGTTAAGGGACCGATGGTGATGAATCGTATCGTTGTTCTTATACCTATCATAAACTCCAAAATACTGACACAAAGACTATTAGTGATATCATCGATACTCATCGATACTAATTATAATTATGAAATAAATGATAAGATCTTTTTATTAAACAAACACTTCAAAGCTTTATATTATTCAATATATTTCATACGTAATGATGTGGCAAGTTATGACATAGGAGGAAAAATTAAACAATCATAGCATTTTTTGTTTTAGAGCAGACAGCATTTGAACTATGTAGACAAGTGTTTGTCTCTTCGTAGCGCTGTATACTGGCATTACCATTACTCCACCATTTTACTTCAGTTATTCTCTACACCAGCAAACACAATATTTTTGGTTGCAGAATTTTTTTTATTTATAAAAACTGAATTTTGCATTGTTTTACCTAAGATTTGTTTTAGAAATTTTCGCCACCTCTTATCGGCTTAAAAACGATCGTAGGTTTATGGTCTGATAATTACAATAACAAACAACAGATGTAAGATGGAAGAAATACCAAATTTATAAGTAATAATTGACAATGCTTCATCAAAAACATTCAAATTTTTAACTCCTACAAATTCTACTAATGCGTGTAAATAAATTTAAAAAAATGGCGGCGTATCAGGCGTTCGGGGGAAAGTTGATACTAAACGCCCAATAATAGAATTTCAAATTTGTGACCAGTTGATGTTCGTTGTCTAATCGGAAGGGCAGCTGCCTCGGACAGTCAGTCTTACTCTGTGATAGGTAGAATGGCGGTCTTTATGTTTCGATAAAACCAACTGGAATAAGATATAAGGAACACTTATCTTTTTTTTTCTTTCTCTTCCTTCCTTTCCATGATAAGAGAGAGACGCATTTTTCACATGTTTGTTCTTGTGATTCATTCTTCTTGATTTAGAAGTATTTCGTAATCTTAGCTTTGTCTGACACCAGGCGACAGTGAGAATTGAACTCATTACAGTATCAATGCCTCTCGAGACTCGCCTACTGGCAACTGCTACATAGCTAGACATCAGCCTAACTTGGTATTGCACTAAAACTGCTGTGAGTACATTCTCTTTGGATCGAACTTGCTGCTGTGAGAAGTCTGAGAAACCCACTCTCTAACTATCACTCGACGGCCAGGCAAGAGACTGGTATTTCAAAAATACGCGATAGTCACATAAGATAAATCACAGCCGGCAAGCGACATTTTCATTCTTCTCGCTCACGGACGCATGCACACGCGGTAATACAGACACTTAAGCCATTGCTATCAATAAGTACCTTATTATCTACAATTTGACATGTTTACTTACATGACACTAAATGCGGTTCGCAGTCACTACCACGGCCCATACCCAAGCCATTACCCTTAAGACAGCGTCTCCTTTCCCCCGAACCCTTAACAGGGCCTACCACACCCCGCTTCCTCCATTTCTACATTTGTATCCACCCCAACACTTTCCGGAAATCATGTTTGACCTTTTCTGTTAACTAACAGAGAGAAGAGTCAGACCTCAAGATGGAGACTGGTTGTGATATATATATATATATATATATATATATATATATATATATATATATATATATATATATATATATATATATGTGTGTGTGTGTGTGTGTGTGTGTGTGTGTGTATGTATGTATGTATGTATGCATGAGAGAGAGAGAGAGAGGGAGAGAGAATGAGGGAGAGCGAGAGATCCTGAAATAGATGATTGAAAAGAGAAAAAGAAAAAGGGGGAAATAGAAGTAAAGAAAGATGCAGAGAGAGAGAGAGAGAGAAATGAGTACATTCGGAAGGGAATGAAGGGACAGACAGAACAAGGAAGAGAAAAAGAATGAAACAGAGAGAGAGAGAGGGAGGGAGAGAGAGAGGGGGAGGGAGAGAGAGAGAGAGAGAAAGAGAAAGAGAAATAGGGGGCCTGAAGTAATTAAGAAAGAGGAAGAAAACTAAATGAAAATAGAAACATGTCCGGCTTGTCTCTTAATAGAAATCGTCACGCGACTTGTGTCTTTTGGCAGCACGATTTGTTCGGGGGGGGGGGCACAACTGAAAAATTTTGGATAGGATGATCCGTCAAGTTACTTTTCTCGCCCTTCTTGGGGAGCGATCCCTAAAAAAGCCTAAATTTTCAAAATCCAGACTGACCCAAACTAATGGATCTATATAACATAAACCTACATTGCAAATTGAACATGTTTTTTCCACACATAATAAGAAGCGAACGTTTGAATTTTCCGCTAGCTACATTGGTGCTGCCTTTGCGCGTGATACATGTAAAAATACATACGTTCGTTCAGTTTAACGGTAACATCGCTGCATTGAGGCGGCTGCCCTTTCGGTGGCAGGTTCAATTCCTGCAGCAGTTCACATTTTCTCTAATTGCTTATTTTATTTACGTTGTCTGAATTGAATTTTATATTAACTGTGAAACAACGGTATATAATTTTCAGTGAGTTTCTACATAATATAACGCAATATATAATTCATTCTGTCGGATTACATATATCCATTTCTTGATTGAGACATACACAGCCAGTCAGCTAGGCTAGCTCAAAACTGAGAGGAAACTATGTTGACAGTTTTAATGACAGTTGTGATTGACGGTTTCCAGCAAATACTGAATGAGAGAAAACGAGAGAGGGGGTTTGGTTGAGAAGACATAGGTTAACAGAAACAGAGAAAAGAAAAAGAAAAAAAAGAGAAAGGTATTGGAAGAGCAAGAGAGATAATTGAAGGAGAGAAAGATTGAATGGAGACAGAATGAGCAAAAAAAACTATAAATGACAGGAGAGAAATAGAGAGACATACTTAGAGGATCAGAGAGAGTGAGAGAGAGAGAGAGAAAGAGAGAAAGGTGGGAAGGGAGATCTAGAAGCAGACTCAAAATGTGAAGAAGTGTCGGAGATAAAAATAGATGAAGAAAGAACAAGAAATGAATAGGAACATATTGAGAGAAAGAGAGGAAGAGAGAGAGAGAGAGAATGAGGGAACTGTACTGAGTGATAAGAGAAGATTGGACGAGGGAAAGAAAAGAGATGCAGAGGGTGAGAGAGAAAGAGAGAGACGCAGTAATATGCTGATGTATGAGAAAGGCAGAGAAACATGCATAAAGTAAGAGAGAGAGAGAGACAGACAGACAGAGACAGAGAGAGAGGGGGGACACGTCCAAACAATAAGAATGAGAGAAAAAGAGTGATGGTCCCGAAAATGGACCAGGTGCGAGAGTGAAAAAAAATGATGGGGATATAGGTATGCAAGAGAGAGAGAGAGAGAGAGAGAGAGAGAGAGAGAGAGAGAGAGAGAGAGAGAGAGAGAGAGACAGTTATATACCAATGTATGAGGAAGGCAGAGAAACAGGCATAAAGTGAGAGAAAGAGCTAGAAAGAGGGAGAAAACATAGATAATCAGAGAGAGAGAGAGAGGGAAGAGAGAGAGAGAGAGAATAAAACTAAATCAAAGACCAATCTGATTAGTTTATTAGGTTGATGTAGACGTTACCAGTATTTTTGACAAAATCTTCCAACCATATGAATTCATAGTATCGTTATCTGTCTTTAAAGTATGTCCTTGGTTTTCAATGAACTTACGCCACCTTTCAACAAAATTGTGTATTGAATTATTGTATGATGATGCAAACATTTTTAGAATTTTTGATAAAATCTTCAACCCGTATGAATTTGTCAGCGTCGATGTCTGGGGCAAATAACAACATAGAAAGGCAAATTATATTTTTTAGATATTTCAATAAAATTCATGAAAATAAGTTCTTTTATTATGTAGAAAATGGGGATTTTTTCGATATTAGCTTTATTGTGCAATATATCTACCATTTGGTTACACTATTTTCTGCCAATTTTTTGAGCAACTTCTAAATTCGAAATTTTATCTTTATGGTATTAGATATTTAAAAAAAATTCTTTTGAATAATAGAATAAATCGTAATCCAAAAGTGCAATATCTAGTTATCACTACGAATGAATGATTACATCCCGATCAAGCTGCAACAATTTTTGACTGATTATCGAAGGACCAAGTACCCTTGGATTATATTGCTGAAATATCAGGCCCCTCTTTTTTTAAAAATTTGACTGATTCCGGAAACTCAAGTCGATGGATGCTCTCAGTTGTTCTAATTAAGAACAGTACTTGCACTTTTTCTCATTAGGAAGAAGCTCAGGGTAGAGAATTCTTCTCCAATCCCACTATATACACAGCATCATCTTCTCTGCCTGAAATAGTGTCGTTTAGTACGGTTGCTGACGATTCATCTCGCTTGCTAACGATCTCTACCATTTCACATTGTTGTAAGTTATGTACTCTTGGTTGCCTGTCACAGCTACTTTGAAAAAGCGGTTCATAGTCTGGCACTAAAAAGGCCATTTATCTTAAACAACATTTTTTTCCGATATAATCTCCTTCTTTGTTAATGCACTTAATTCAGTGGGGAATACGAATCACATAGATCGAACGTTATTCAACGATATATATATATATACATGTATATATTCATTTCCCGCCGAGAGCCTTCACGAAATCGAACTTTCGAGCTAGCGAGGGAAGTTTCTGGAATTTTTTTTGCTTGCGCTTTAATTCTTCCAATGTTTTAGTGATCGCCAGCGTTGAATGCAACTGAGTATGCTGTTTTCCTTGTAAGCGGTGCAAGAATCGTATACTTGATGTTACCCTTTTTTCAAGTCGGTGTGGTGTTAAGGCTGATCATAAAGTTCTCAAAAAAACCACCAGCGAAAATTCAGCATATCGCCCCACCCAATGGCCTGTCGGTGCAAAATACCAAATAGCCGGCAACGGATGCCCAACGCACGACACCCTGGCTTCTACATGTCTTCAAATATAACATCACTTTTCCCATGTTTTTGAGTATCGGGGATCCATTTCAGATGAGTAGTTTTGGTTTTTAAGTGAATTTAGTGCTTATATCGATCATATCAATGTTATTTTGTGTTCTGAAATGAAGTCCGGGAAACTTTAGTTCGAATTGGGGAAAAAATTGAATTAAATCACACTAACAGACCCAAGAAATCCAATGTTAAAATCCAAGATGGTGGCCATTTCCAAGTTGGGTGCCAATTTGACCTCTGTAAGTTGTTTAGTACCAGTGGACTCGTTGTTTTTACAGCTAACTTGATATATCATTGGTATGAAACTTTTATCAGCTTTGTAACAGTGTTTCTTGTCAGTTTGTATCTGTTGTGTGAAAGAAGTTACTGATAAAAACGTGAAGGTAGGTGTTCCAACATACAGCGTTATTAGTTTATCGGAAAATGGAGATCATGATTCTTTCGAAGTAGAATCTCGGTAACCAGGTTAAGTCATATCTGAAAAAAAACATCTAGATTAGGAAAGAACTTGTTGTCTGTTTTCCTATGAACTTAGAGGGTTGCCATTTTGAAATTCAAAATGCACGACTGTGAATCGATATTTCTTTCAATTATGATTAAGTCATTGTACGTTGATCTGTCCAAGAATTCAATCACTTCTTCACTAGCCAACTGTCGATCCTTCAACAAAGTTTTATTGCAATTCATTTTTGATTTTGGGAAATATGTGGAAGAGCAAACCACTGCATTGCTGTGGACAGCGGAATATTGGAAGGTAGGCAGGAAATTTGGGGAGATTTTCTGTCACTCAGTCACCAGCAATAGTCACCAGACATAACTGAGCTAAATAATGTAATCTACGGTGGCACAACTTCGAACAACGAGAACAAAAAAAACCCCCAAAAACTGGAAAATGAGGTTAAAAAATCAGATCTCTTAACTATAGAGAGATGAAGGATTACTGAAAAATACAAGGCACGTGAATTCACCACGTGCAAACCACGTGACAAATACAAGATAAGACAAAAAGGCTTACCTGCTGCAGTGGAAAAATCCACCAAAAAGACGGGCCAATGAGGTAAGACTGAGGAGATATAGACAAAGGACTGGCCAATACACACAGAAATGTACCCTCCAATACAACGAAAGAAGATTTTACCCAGACCTAAATGGAGAAGAAGACATAACTAAACTGGACGCCACAGAGGCAAATAACTTCTAGAACGACATATGGGGATACACAAAAAGATAAACGAAGTCCCACAATGGTTGGATGATATTAAAAAGAGAATTCTAAGACATTTGTGAGGAGGAATAAATTGTAGTAAAACCACATTGAAGAACACCTTTAAGAAATAGCCAACAAGAAAGCTTCAGGACCCGATGGGATCCACTGATATTCGTTTACGAGACTCACCACGTTACATGATAGACTTATCCAATTCTTGGCGAATGCGAAGACCAAGACTGGATGACCAAAGGAAGAATGAATCTCATTCAAAAGGACATCGAGAAAAGGAAACTGATGAGCAATTATAGACCAATCATATGCCCACCACAAATATGGAGAATCCTGACCAGACTGACAGCAGAGAGAATACGTTTTCCCATGGAAACAGAAAGGATGCAGAGAAGGAACCAAAGGAATGAATGACTTACTCTACATCGACCTAATGACTCTTGAAGAAGTTATATAAAAAAAGAAAAAATGTCACAATGCGATGGATTGACTACAGGATATAAGAAAACCAGTGGCGAAATTTATAGCAAACTCTATGAAAATTGGTAAGTAGAACTGACGGCTATAAGAGAAAACTTAGCAGGGGTAAGTATAAAGTAGGGAATTTTTCAGGGGGACACGCTGTTCCAATATAATCATTTGCAAAGAACAGAAAAGAACACGACAAAGCATAGGAATACAGCGAAGGCATTTGGATGGGATTCAAAGTAGTAAAATGCGCGCTAATGATAAAACACAGAGGAAGGAATCGAATAACCGGACAACAACAACAAAAGAGAACAACGCAGAAATGATATAAATGAGTTCTCGAACGCAACGCAATAGAATGGGGTTAAATGAAAGAGAAAGGTAAAAAAGATGTCTGGGGTGGATGAGAGAATATTAGAAACCAGGCTAAATAGCAGATATCTGATAAAAAGAATGAACACATTGGTGGTATGTGTGGTATGATACACAGATCCATTCCTTGTATGGATAAAAGAAGAGCTCCAATCAATAGACAGGCTAACGAGGAAGCTTATAACGATGCACAGGGCTCTACACCCTAGAAATGACACATAAAGACTGTATCTGAAGAGAAAAGTAGGTGTCAGAAGACTCATCATCATGGGGTCTGTGTCTAAAAGGCCAAAACAGGATGCGAAGAGGAGGGCTGGAGACTTGAGAAAACTTGGTGTCACTCAGTTTCTAGCGGTGACCACCGGGCGACGAGGGAGAAAATGCAAATACTACTACTACTACTACCACGAATAATAATAATAATGATAATAATTATAGTAGCCTATCAGTGCTCAAGAATCCCAATCTAACTAGGGGTAAATGGAAGGATCGAGACTATGCAGATCACAGCACTGCTAGGAAAGGGCTAGAAATATGAAATCTACGACCCCAGCAGTTAGCAGTGGCCTAAAAAACAATAGCTAAAAAAAACAGAACACAACATACCACAAACGGTGATGGATTTACGAACCCTAGCGCTGCAGTAATGGATGAGGGAGAGATGAGAGGGGGATGAAGACCTTAGGAAACTTACTGTCAATTATCCTTCTGCAATAAACACCGGACAACCAGTGTGAAACTGTAGACCACAGCACTGCTGTGGACTGAGAGTGTATGGAGAGGAGGGCTGGAGACTTGGGGAGACTTGCTATCACTCAGTCTCCAGCTGTAACTATCACCGACACCACCACCCGTACTGCTACTACTACTACTACTGATAATAATAATAATAATAATAATAATAATAATAATAATAATAATAATAATAATAATAAAAAAAAGAAGAAGAACAAGAAGAACAAGAAGAAGAAGAAGATTAATAATAATAATCAGAAATCCAAATGGGAAGTGAAACCATCCTACTAACAGCATTACAGAAGCCAGGAAGAGTAATTAGCGGGTGCTGGAGAGACCAAGATACCCGCTTTCACTTGATCTGCAGTAAAAAGTCACGAGTTAATGATAATAATAATAATAATAATAATAATAATAATAATAATAATAATAGAAAAGAAGAAGAGACCGACGATACAATGCTGAAAGCTACAACCATGAAAATGAAACCTCATATTTATTGTTTATTCGATTTCGTGAACTGCAGAATTCATACCAATGCAGCGATAATTAAGGTCTTGCAGGGTCTCCGGCCCAACACTGGATATCCCCAGACAGATATTGTTTCGAAACAATGAGTAGGCGAAATATCGTAAAAGGCGAACGAAAGGGGTGGGGTGGGGGAAGAGAATAAAATGAAGATTTCACATTCTGGCAACAGCAATAAGTTGGTCTTCTCATCCCTGTATATAATTTTCCCACCCCTAGTCAGTTTTATATCTATCTATCTATCTACCTATCTATCGTATCAAAATTTATTTATTTAATGTTTTGGAGATATCGATTGCTTATATATTATCCGCCATATTAATGCAATGCGCAATTTGGAGAAGGATACGGAAGTCGGTTGCGGTTGATGAGGTTTTGATGGTGTCGACGGACGATGAATCGAAGTCGGTAACGGAAAGGACGGATCTGTTTTCACAAACTTAAAATTATTCACGTCTCTTTTTCAGTATCTTTATTGCTCTCTCTCTCTCTCTCTCTCTCTACTCACGTTCTCTGTCTTTCTTTCTATACGCACACACAGAAGCGTGCGCGCCTCTACATTTACATATATCTTATTATACCAAAAGACGTCAATTTTTTTGTTTGTGCAGATGACCGACACCCTGGCACACTAGAGGAATCAGATGCTTTACTGAGTATGCGCGTTGGCCTCGACATCATTATTACTATCTATTAATGCTACTACTTCAGCCGTTTTCTTCATAGATTAAACTGGTGTCTTTTCCATGATAAGGGATGGATTCTCTCTGTTACCCTGTTGCTTCAGGTCACTGCTGTCCGAGTCTCATCGTCTTTTGTACTTTTTTTTTCAACCTTACAAATGTCGATCTCAAAAATATCAAATTGTCGCTGATTTTACTTAGAAGGTCCAAGGAGTCGGATGCTTTATCACTTGGAACTTATACAGGTTCCACTTTTGATAACACTCTCTTTTCTTACTGATTGGTCATTTGAAGAAGGCTGTTGAATTGATCAACTGAATCGTCTTTGTAACACGGGCAATACAAAGAACGAGCTCAATAGTCCAAATAACTATTTGAATGATAATGACTTCTCTAAATTACAGATGCTATCAAGGAAGGCATTTAACTTCTGCTGCAACAATCCCAATAACTAACAAAACCAATACAGAACACGCATGTCTTCCTACAAAGTATTGTTTGAGATTGAGAAATAGGATGCGGATAAGTTTCTGCTAAAACCAAGTTTTACGGTCCCATATCTTCTGCAACACTGGTCCTAGGTTTGTATGTTTTTCCAAAAGAAATAGCCTGTCTATTGTAATGTTTTCTTGTCAGCAACTTGCATTGCTCAGGCTGTAGAATGGACCAGCTGAATCATTTTCGTAACAAAAAATTAACCGAAAGAATGACTTCAGTGCTTGTGTTTACCATCGGTGACTGACAATTTTCAAGGAGGCGAAGGTCTGCTTTAAGGAATCCTTGTACCTTTTCTGTGACCCCTGTCTCCCTATTTCCCAACGAAGACAATTCACCAAACAGTAAAACTCTTAGTAGATATTGTCTTTTGTCCTCAACATGTGACCTTCCCGATGCCGGTTTATCTCTATGGCCTCCACGTGTGTGACTTTTGCAATCTTTCATGTTAGGGATGATTGTCACTGGTGCACTCTAAAAAAACTGATGAAGATTTAATCTAAGGCGGTTTCAGTCGCTCTCAAAAACTAAGGAGATATTGGAAAGAGATCTTATACATTTGCTGATGGCGTAACCCTATGTCCACACTGAGTCAGCCCTGAGGAGCATCCAGTTTTGTATTGGCTACAGAACACTTTGATCTTGAAGTCAGCCTAAAGACAGTCAGCACACATTTTTTAAACAGTTAAAGAATCATCCAAACATTATTTCTGGCCATTTTTAAAATGAAGGAAAAACTATCGATGTTATCATCCTTTTAAAAATGTCTTTAAATACTTTTAAACTGGCATTTTAACGTTTGTGCATTATGAAGACGTAACACAAGAGGTGACTTACGAGCAAGATTTTTCACTGGCCTAATGTATCTATCAGTTGGAATCATGTAGGTTAACTTTCCATTTGTCAAGTCGAAGTGCCTCCCGTGCTCATATAAATGAATGTAGACTGGTAGGAAATGATATTTCAACTACAATACGCTACTTTCTCGTAAACAATACGCTAAACCAATACTTCTAAAACAGGTGAAAGATTCAGTAAAAGGCGAACAAAATTTTAAGGGAGGAGTGAATGGAACGTCAGTGCTGAAAGAGTGGTTAATGACTCAATTTACTGAGATATTTAGTTTTTTTTATCAGTATTTAAAAAAATATCTTCATGTGATAAACGTACACAAAAGGAAATATTGTCTCTAAAAATATCATCGTCAGTCTTTTAACGTCCGTCGTTTGACATAGTCCTTCTCCAGGATCCGCTGCATTTTTCTACCATGGGCGTCGCGGAGCCAGCATTCTGTGAATTTGTCTAGTTCGTCTCTCCATCTTGATTTTTGTCGGCCTCGGTTTCGCATGTTATCTCTGAGGATCCACGTTGTGAGTCGTGATGTCCATCGGTTATTTTTCATTCTCGCAACATGACCAGCCCATAGCCATTTGAGTTTTCTCGACAATTCTGTGATGTCTCTGAACCCTGTTTTCTTTTCTATATTGTGTTGTCTTGTGGTCTCTCCATGTGAGGTTGAGCGTAATTTTGCAGATGTGTCTTTTGGTTAGGTTCCATGTTTCAGCTCCATACAGTGCCAAAAAGAAGCTAATGGCTTTTCATGGAAACTAACTAGATGGCTCAGTAAAGGAAGTAAGAACATGAGTCTGTGATATCATAGAATCTATCAGAAAACTCGAATGGTAACGGGCTGGCCATGTTGCAAGAATGCCGGACAACAGTTGGATATACCGACTCAAAACGCGGATCCCCAGAGATATGCTAATCTGTGGCCGGCCAAAAATAAGAGGGTGCAACGATTTAGACAGGTTCAGGAAATATTGGTGCTGTGAATCCCGCGATGGAGAGATCTAGCAAACTTGGGGAAGGATTATGTTCAACGATGGACGTTGAAGTAGTGATGATATATAAGAATATCATAGAATATATCTGAAATAGCTATTGATACTTCAATAGTCCTAATTCATATAGGTATCTAATAAACTTATATACCTATAAAGCACAAAGTCGCAAGAGTTGGCCACCCAGTGAGGATCGAACTTACTCCAGTAGTAATATTGTGCTAGACAAGCTTGACAACCACTTTTCAGCGGGGAGAACCTAGAGTATTTTGTAACCTGGACAACCCAGCGTGAATCAGGATAGGAAGATTGTGCTGCACCATCTTTCAAGAGGACAGGGACTCATTTGCTCAGCTAGATAGTTCGAAGTACTTGGATATAACTATGCTCGAACCCTCCCCTCTGGCACTGATGGAGAATATATTGTCAAACTACAGTCCATGTTGAAATTGACTTTGTTATTCCCCTCGCAAACGGAACTATACTCACCAAATTTAGGGAAATAAACTCTTCACTGTTAGTCTGTCCCATCATGTTGAACCAAACCATTTTATAAAGTTAACATTTTCCCACTGTGATTTGATATCACGAATACACGAAAAACAGGGGTCTGAGATCATAGAATTCATTAGGAAACTCAAGTAGCAATGGGCTAGTTATGTTGCGAGAATGTCAGACAACTGATGGACTCACAACGTGGACCCCCAGAGATCACATGCGAAACCGTGTTCTTTCAGGGTATAAGATGCCAAGAAGAATTAGACAAATTACAGAAAGCATTGGATCCGCAACGCTAATGATAGAGAGGTGTGACGAACCCTGGGAAGAGTCTATGTCCAATGACAGATGCTAATAGGCTAACAATAATAATGACGATTCGTCAGACTGTTTAGCCCAATGGTTAAGAGCGACTCTCCGTTGAAGCAGCTACATTATCGGACGCAGATTTGATTACTGTAGCCCCATTTTCTTCGGTTGTTTATTCTATTCACGCAATCTAGGCCGTTTGACTCATTATCTGTGTGACAACGTTAATTTTAAAGAGAGTTATATATATATATATATATATATATATATATATATATATATATATATATATATATATATATATATCACTTTCAATTAGAATAGAAGTAGTGGAGCTTTACCCTGCAGCAGCCAAGCTTATAACGATTATACGTAATTGCGAGGATGATTCTTTTGCTGAGTTTGAGCTCTACACTTTTTTTAAATCTCTTTTCTCGTTCAATATTTCTTTTCTTCCAATGAAATTTGTCATTCCCCCCCTCCTTAACAACTCAGCTACAAACGCCACCACCATCACCACCACATCTCCTCCCCTCACTCAAAAAAAAAAAAAAAGAATGCTACCTTCCCCTTTTTTTCTTACTACTCATGTTTCCCGAGGGGCAGCTAAAAGCTTTAACCTTTCCTAACCAACTGACATACCCAACGGACAAATCTCTCATTGATATCTTGGCCGACCTTTTAGGTCAACCATTTGGCTTACCGTAACAGTTTCTCTCCATCTTTCTTTCTTTTATTTTTCTTTCTCTTCCTTTTTTCTTCCTTTCTTTCTTTCTTTCTTTCTTCCTTTCTTTTTTTTTTCTTCCTTTGTCTCTGCCTTTGTTTCCCTCTTTCTTATCGGTTTTCTATTCTTCATAACTCAGGTTCCTTCTTAAATCAATTTTTCATTGAATTTCTTTCTTTTTCACTCTCCTCTTCCTATCATTGAGTTTTCTATATTCATGGTATTGCTCTCTCTTTTACTTCTTTCCTTCATTTCTTTCTTTCTTTTTTCTTTCTTTCTTTCTTTCTTTCTTTCTTTCTTTCTTTCTTTCTTTCTTTCTTTCTTTCTCTCTCTTTTTATGTCTCATCTTATTTCTTCCCACTTCATTTATTTGTTTCTTTTAGCGTCATGACACAATTCTTTCTTCATCATACGACTTCTTTCTTTTCCCATTCGTCATTTGTTCTTTATTTCATCTTCATTCGTAATGTTTTATTTCTTCTAAATGCACTGATTTCTTCTCTTTCCTTCACATTTCGTTGCCACTTCCTCTATTTTCACACACTAATTCTCTTCTTTCGTTCCTTTCTTCTTTCTTTCTTTTTTCTTCCCCCCTCTCTCCCAATTCTATTTACAATCTCCTTTGCTTCATTGTATTCCTTTTTTCCTTCCTATCTTTCTTTATTCTTTCCTTTTAATGCAAATGCATTACCTTGCACAGCTTCTTCTTCTCCTTTGTACTCATTCTTTTCCTGGTCTTTTTTTCTTCTTCCACTACTTCGGATCGTTTTCTGAAAGCTCTTAAGAGAAAAAGATATCTTTACACGCCGGTGTCTTGCGACATAAGACCCCATTAAGATTATTATAATTATTTTGCCAAGAAAGATTTGTACAAAAAAAAAAGTAGCAACAATCATACGATAAATCAAAAAGAAAAAAGACGAAAAAATAGTATTTTATAAATAGGATTATTAAAGATAAAAATCATTTTGTTGTTGGTGTTGTTGTTTTACACGATCAATTTTTCATTCCGTTTCTATTTACTTATTTTTTTTCGTTTTTCGTTTCATTGCATTTTTATTTTTTCATCACCCTTATTATTACGATCATCAGATTTTTAAGCCTCCATTTTTATTTTGTATTTTTTTTTTGCTTTTGAGGGATTCGTTCGTTCATGGTGTTAAATTTCGCTCAAATCACTTTATTTCTTAGCCTTAAGCTGATCCGGGTGAACGAACGGACCAGTAAATGGATGGGCCATTCGACAGACGAATGGACTGCAAAGTCAATAAACTGAAAATTTATTATTAAGCAAGAGAATGTTGAAAACGGAATCAAAGATTAAAACAAGATAAGCAAAAACATTGTCAGAAAAATCGATTGATACTTTCTTTCTTTCTTTCTTTTTTCTTCTTTTTTTTTTATCAATGAGCAACTTGTTAATACAGATTATCCGAGAAAACCCACCTCTTTTTCGAGCAAAGTGACAGGAAGAAAAAAAAATTAAAATAGCAACAAGTTCGGTTAGTCCCTCAATAGAAACCATCACGTGACCATCGTCTTTTAGCAGCATAGTGTATTGGGGGTGATCAATTAAAAGATTGGAAAAAAGAAGTGATACATGAATTAGTTACTTACCTCGCTTTTTTTGTTGCGTATTGATCACTGGAAAAGTCCGAATTCAAAACAAAAAAAGTGTGAAAACTGAGGGACTAAATTAGTATAAACTTACATTGCAAACTGACCCCCCCCTACACACACACATCAAAACGTATTTGAGGAGGAATTAAAAAAAAGAATTCAACCCTTTCGTTCCATTGGTACGGCTTGTATGCACAATATATACATAGCCAGCCAACCAGCCAGCCAGCCAGCCAGTTAGCCAGACCAACATGAAAACTGAAGAAACCTATGTTGACAGTTTTTGGTTGACGGTTTCTAACTTGTAGAAAGTAGGTGAGAGGAAAGAGTCAGCCTTGATATCTCTTCGTTTCCTTCTCTTTTTTAAAAAAGTTCTCTCAGTTTCTCTATTCCTATCTATTTACTTTTTCTTTCGTCACATTTTCGTCCCTATACCTCTCCCTCTCTCCATCTCTCTCTTTCTTTCTGCTGTTTGTATCTTCAACCTCTCACACCCAATCGCTCTCCATTATAGCATCTCTTCTCGTTTTCCTTTCCAATCCCTCTCCACAATTCTCTTAATAATCATCATTCCTCCCTTCTTCTATCTACACTTTCTCTTTCTCTTCCTCTCGCTCTATTCGTTTCCACTCTTTTGCTCCATTTGCTCCTCTCTTTTTCTTTCTGTTTCTCCATCCTCTCTATATTTATCTGTTGTTCACCCACTCCTTGCTTCAATATTCATCCTCTGCGTTTTCGTCTTTCTTCGTCGCTTCTATCTAGCACTTTCCCTCTCTATTCCTTCACACTCTATAACATTCATTGTTCCCCTCTTTCTGTCTGTCTGTCTGTCTGTCTGTCTGTCCGTCTCTCTCCTTGCCTCTCACTTCGAATCTTCTGATTGTCTTTCAATCTCCATCATTCTTTATTTTGTAAACTTCTGGGAATTTCGATCCGAACCCTCTATTCAATCCATATGAGTGGACTGTTCTCATTCATAGTTTTCCTTATTCGTCCTTTCTTCTATCCACACACACACACTCACACGCAGAGAGAGAGAGAGAGAGAGAGAGAGAGAGAGAGAGAGAGAGAGAGAGAGAGAGAGAGAGGATGATTCTCTCTTTTTCTCTCTCTCCCTCTTTCTATTTCTTCACTCTCTCTATTCCTCTTTTATCTCTCTCTCTCCACCCCTTCCAGCTTAACTACTCTATCTTTCTCTTCATCCTTCTTCATTTCTTCTTTCAGAAACTGTCAAGAAAAACTGCCACTAAAACTGCAAATGTAAGTTTCTTCAGTCCTTAGGTAGGTCTGTCTGGTTGCTTGGTTGGCTGTGTATATCCTACGTGTACAGACCGCACCACTGGAACTAGAGAGCTGAAAATTGAAACTTTTATTACCTATTATATAATGTCTGAAAGAATGTTGATTTCCCCCTCCCCCGTAATAGGTTTCCATGGGGGGGTACAATTTTTTGTAACTGCAAGTTTATGCTAAATCAGTCCCTTAGTTTGTGCCCGGCTGCATTCACACTTCTTTTTTTTTTTTGATTCAGACATTTCTTGATTTGAATTTATTTAATTGATCATCCCCAACACGGCATTCTACCAAAAGACCTTGGTCACATGACAGTTTCAAATGAGAGACTAACCAGACTCTCCATCTCTCTCTCTATATATATTCCTTTACTCTATATCTTTATATGATCCGGTCTTTCTCTGTCTCTCCGTATCTTTATCTTTTTAGATCTCCACATTTCAGTTACATTCTTCATCCATTGTTTTTTCATTTTAATTCATCTCTTGTACATATATATATATATATATATATATATATATATATATATATATATATATATATATATATATATATATATATATGTGTGTGTGTGTGTGTGTATATGTATACATATATATATGTATCTCTCTCCCTCCCCCTCTCTCTCTCTCTATCTATCTATTAATCTCACCTTCCCCCTCTCTCTCCTTTATATCCCCTTTCTTCCTTTCCAATTTAATTTCGTACTCTCTTTCTTCATGTATATTTTTCTCCTTTCTTTCTTTCTTTCTTTTTTTCTTTCTTTCTTTCTTACTTCCTGTCTTTCTTTTTTTCCCCTCTCTCTTCATATCTCCTCTCTTTTTACTTCTGCCCTGCATCCACAATCTTTTCCAATAAAGCCCATTGTCAGTAGATCGAAGGATCATTATATTCGTTCTTTGAACTTTGACGTCGTGGTCTTCTTTTTTTTTTAAAAAAAGGTTCTAACAGAAAGCTTCCTCGCAGTGGTTCAAATGAAACTGTAATCCGACACACCCTAGCATTCAGTATCCAGTATCCCAATTGATAACCCTAATAGAATAAGAAAGTTCTGGTATTCCCAAGGAGGGATAAATGATATGGAAGATAAAAGAGTGAGCACAAAGTCCCATGGATCAGATAAAGGGCCCTGGTCGACATACCTGGAAGATTAACGAATGCCATAGAAACCCGAGGATGTTATGAAACGGTCTAAAGGTCGTGATGAAGGAATCAAAGACGAGGAAAGTGGTTTGAATAAATCGGTGTATGATAAAGAAAAACGGATGGTATTCGTGGGTTCAAAGTGAAAACAACAACAAAAGAAACGAAAGCAAAAACAAACAAAAACAAGACAACACAGGGTCAAAATGATTCTGTCATTTATTGGCAAGCATAATAAACATAATATCGACGCCTTTGTGAACAATTCTTTATATCTTTGGCGTTTATCTATCTGTAGAAGGAGAGCCTTGTGTTTCTACTTTAGCAATGGCCATAAGTTTAAGTAAGTTTCGCATAACGAAGACAGTTTCTCTGATAGTTGTCGAATTATTTCTCTTTTAATCTGTTCCTATTTCAATTGGAGAATATATATATATATATATATATATATATATATATATATATATATATATGTATATATATATATGACTTTGGAAATGGTAGTTTCAAAACCTTTTCAACATTCATATTAAAAAAAAAAGTATGCTTTTATCTGAGTACTCTTACGATACAGTTCAGTTAGCCACCATCGGCCGGTAAGCACATTTGATGACAAATAACAACCCCATTCTTTCAACAGTTAAGGGAAAATGTTGTTCTATACATGGAATATAACAGGAACCTCATCCGAGTTTCTTCTTCCAAATTTATAACGAATTTATGAAATTCCTGTATTCAGGTGAAAGTAGGATTTTATAGGCCATCAAATATGGTACGTTTATCGGAATAAAATGATAAAGCTCAAACAAATTAAAAAGAAATCTGCTTGGATTTCTGGGGTGATGAATTATTATTGATTTTTAAAAACATTTCGATAATGTTGGCATTTATAATCACAGCGTTTCGGCTATTCTTCCTCCAATTTTCCATTCAGTAACGTTTTGGGAATTTCAAACTAAACTCTTTATTCAATTCAGTGGGGTAGATCAATGAATTCTGAGTTTCTGTTTTGGCTTTTTCTGCTACTTGGAATATCAATGCTTCACCCTAGGATTGAACTCAAGACCATAAAGTGACTGTAACACACTTATACCAACGAGACTATTATTAGGTGTTGGAATAGTCTACCTATATGGATTGAATAAAGGGTTTGGTTCGAAATTTCCATAATGGTACCAAGTACGATAGGTACATGAACAAATTTGGAAGCCACGATGGTCCAAAAGTTGTGAGTATGACAACCAATATGAAAACATCAGTTTAAGTAAATGAGTGAATCATATAGAATTTAAGTGAAAATCAAACCATCAAAATTGAACTGTAATTAACCAAGAATGAAAATTCAATTAAAAAATAATTAAAAGGAAATAAATAGAACAGAATAGAATATTATTGAATAGATTAAACATTTTGATAAAATATGAATCAATTCATCATAAGGTTTTAAATTGTGTCCAAAGACATTGGGTACTTTATACATACGATTCATAAATATTTGAGCATAATTTAAATAAACAAAAAGAATTTGCTCCGCTGCGACAAATCTACTGGCTAAAGATGGTTGCTCAAACTGCCCAAGCATAGCTGCATTCAAAGCCATAATATATATATATATATATATATATATATATATATATATATGTATGTATGTACATATACATATATATATATATATATATATATATATATATATATATATATATATATATATATATATATAATAGGAAGTGGATTCGCTTAAAATTGTTTGTGTAGCAAATCCACTTTCTATAATATTTCCAGCTCTACTCTAAAACAACTTGACTCTCGGAGTATAAAGTTGAATATATTGAGCACTCTATGAAATAAATCCGTCACATATCAGACATTGCTTTATAATATATTATATTATGTTATATGGCAAACCTGATCTGTACTATATATATATATATATATATATATATATATATATATATATATATATATATATATATATATATATATATATATATATATATATATATACATATATATATATATATATATATATATATATATATATATATATATTCATATATATATATATATATATATATATATATATATATATATATATTCATATATATATATATATATATAGATTAAGAAGAAATATTCGGCACTTCAGATTCTGTTTTCGATCATTTGATATTCCTGATTCAAAAATAAAAAAATAAGTTCTCGTCATTATGCAAGTTCCCCTCTCCTGAATATTTTAGGCAAATGCGAAGCTAATGTTGTGTATAACAGCGTAAAAATGAAGAAATAATAAATAAACCATAAATACTCCAAGGAAACAAAAACAGAACAGGAAAAAATACGATATCGATTTTTTTTTATCAATACCCAAAACACAAAATATACATTTTTTTTTTTGTTTTATTAACATATGCATCAACTAAACAACATATTGTTAGCAAGATGGAGGTGGAATATATTATCTCCCCTGATGAAATTAATTTGGGGGCCCCTGATTTTTTAATGTATTTTTCTATTAGATTATATACATAATAAACAAGATAAATTTCATTGCGATGAACTGGATCAGTCAAAGCGCATAATTTTTAGTGATTTTTTTTCCCTCTCTGTTGGAAGATTTTTCGTCTTCTCGCAGCTATCGTCAGGCATTCAAAAAAGTATTTCGAAGTGACGTTTTACGAAGTGGTTCACAAACAACAAAACGTCTTCGATTAAATTGTAAGGAAATAAAAAATAAAATATATCAGCCGTTTCACGTCCGAGTAAAACAATAGCAACTATTATCCCTTTTTTTTTCCTTTAGAAACAAACTGAAAAAAACCCAAAAAAACTGTTAATCCTTTGATAGATCATCCCAAGTATTCTTTTAAAAATATTCTATTCTTTTCGAAACATCAAGAGTTAATTCGTTTATGATATAATTTTTGATTCAGGACAGAACCAAAAGTAATTTTGGATCTTGTTACATTTTAGGGCAAGAACTAATCTAACTTGAAATGCTTACGCCCGGCAGCGCCATCTCTGTGACAACTCGGAATACAGTTTTAGATATTTCGGCGCTAAATCTGGAATTTCATGACGAGGGTTTTAGCGAAATAAAAATATATTGTATTTATACATGTTTTTCAGTCAAATACATTCGAGTTTTAAGGATGGAATGTGGAATTCTTGCTATATATATATTAAGTTATTTGTTCTGAAGGCTGCATAAAACGTACGAACCATAAGTAAAAAAGCTTTTATGTAAAAACAATTGGTTAAAGATTTAGAAAAATTATCTTAGCATGATTCTATTATTACATACTCTTAATTGATCGTTGAGTGGAAAAATTGATCCGATTAATTTTTATGATCAATTCACAAATTGAATTCAAATTTGGATTCTGATATTGTACGGTAAATTTTATTCTAGGGATTATCAGAAGTTGACGTAGCTTTGAGCAACGCTTCTTTGAAGCGGCTACCTTATCGGTCGCTGACTAGATTCCTGCAGAAGCTCCATTTTTCTTTAATTGTTCATTCTATCTACGCTGTTTAGGCCAAGTAGCCCATTCTCCTAGTAACAACGAGAGGTGATTTCGAATAGAGTTCTAATGATATGACGCATATATATATATATAAATATATATATGTGTGTGTGTGTGTGTGTGTGTGTGTGTGGATTTCAACCCCTTAGCTACACAATAAAAAGAGGCACTTTGTCGTGTAGTAATATAGTTAGCATGCTAATTTAGGAACCCATAATTACTGCAGTAAGTCCAATTCTCACTGGGGGCCCTAAACTTGTGGCATTGCGTCAGTCTAAACCACATTTAGGAAATACTTATAAAGAGCCGCCGTCCTGTGTAGAGCTATTTTGAATGCTAGCATAGATTATCATTATTACTGAAGTGAGTTGCCAGACTAAGCTTTAATTGGTAAATAATTATTTGCCGTCGCTCCCAGGTTAAAAATGGTCTGGAAGCTATCCCACTTGTCCGTTGCTACTGTAGTGAATTCGATCCTCACAGTGTGTCCTTGTATCAGACTCATCTAAGCTAATCTTATTCAATGATTTTATTTAACCACTTATACACTATTTCATGCGGAGAGTGTCAATGCTTGTTCAATCAGATGGTCGTTTATAAATCAAATCGACAGTAGACAGTCTCTATCAGCGATGACAAATCTTGATGATTCAGTCTGAACTGTGAACTTTGCCCTCAGCAAAATTTGCATCTTAGTATTGACTTATAAGACTCAACCTTCTGTCTTGAGGAGACATTTGCATCCTAGAAATCACGAGGATACAAGGGGATTTTAATAAAAACAACAACAATGATAATAATAATGATAATAATAATGATGATGATAATAATAATAATGATAATAATGAATAGATCAATAATCAATCAATCAATTAAAATGATCATTTTAAAAAAGTTGTTCAATTTTGAAATAATCCAAGTATTTTCGATTATCATTTTAATTTTTGTGGGGGATGACCAGAGGAAGATGTTCAAATTGAAAGGGAACAGATAGGAATGTGAGATGGTTTAAACTCCTTTGAAATTAGCCAGAGAGATTTCCAAGAACCGAGACACATTTCTCAGGCATGCACTGCTCGAGGAGGAAAATATCTAAGCGGAAAAGAATTAAAGTGAGAGGGTGATGAAGAGGGGGGAAACAGTCTCGAATCTCAGACCACCTAAGATAAAAAAACAGCCATTGAGTACATGTTTTTTTCGAAGACAATCGTCGGGTGTAGGGATCTTTTCGAGGGACCACCCTGAGCCTTACTCTAATGATAGAACCATTTACATTTATATCAGATTGTTGTTATATTTCCGTAAGGTTTTCAGCAAACTGTTTATTTGCCGTTGCCAAAGAGCAAACAGAAAAGGGACATTCGCGAGCAGGCGTTTCTCAGTGTTGAACAATGTTTTTAAGCCTAGCATTTGTCCCCAAGGAACTGATGCTAAAATCATTTTCTTGAATATAGAAATCTTTGTATATTCGACAGTATCTTTTTAAACAGGGTAGGGGCTGTTTCCCACTTTTTATTGCTCTGGGACAAGAAAATAATATTGCATATTTTACAAGCTCGCGAAAGTATCAAATGCTGAGTAGAGTAGACTTCTAGGGATACTATCAGCGCGATTGACTGTTGAATGAGAGTCTCTCTGGCGATATATGTCACGAATTTAGATACAGCTTCCCAAAGAGAGAGACATAGTGGGTGCCCATAACTGACTCGGCAGAATGATGGAGACACTAGTATGGACTTATCTTTTTTGATAAGTCAATCATTCAAGTTTTGAAGAACCAAACGGAGTCTATGAATCCGACATCCTATTCTAAAATAGCCGATTGTTTTTATTTTTTGCTTTACTGATCTTGCGCCTTTGAAAGTTCATGGTGAACGGAAAGGGGACAAAATCAGCGATATTTTAAAAAGATGTATTCCTTCCTAATGTATTGAACACCTGAAGGAGGCCGAGCATGAATTGGCAGAAATGTTCCGATAACAAAAATAAGGATTGTAAGATCAATTCATAGGAAAGAATCGAAATAATGGAAAATACATCGACTTTAAGTGGTCTGGAAGAATGTGACAATAATTACATGAATTAAGGCTACTACAGACTTTACTGAAGACATCAGGGTGTGTCCTTTGCCCTTATATTTCTTAGTTTAATGAGAAAGTTTTTTTTTTTTTTGAATGACGAATCACGGATTAAAAGTAATCAAGATGGTGCATTCAATTTGTACACTCGTAAGTTTCCAAATACGATTGATTTATGTCTAAATCTTTTGAAGAAGGGCGTAGCGTACAACGACCGAAATATTGTGTTCAGAAGATGAAGCAAGATGAGGACAACAGCCCTAAAACACACGGCACATTACGATTAGTTCGTTACTTATGAGTTGAAAAAAAAAACAACACAAGGGCTTTTTTTTCACGTGGCTCCCAGGGAAAAATGCTGCCATCTTCAGATATTGACGCAGACTTTAAATTGTATCCATGATTCTAAGTAAAAAGGACAAAAGGGTCCCAAGGATTTTGCTGAAGACACCAGGGTCTACACACAACTGCAGTCTGTGTCTGATGTATAAAAAAAACAGTCTAATCAGGGTTTTATTCTATTATATAAATTCTGAAAGAATGAAACATTCAAGAGAAAATGCGTGTGATAAAAATTTGAGCATTTTCTGATGACTGGAGTGAAAATAGTTGCTATGGCAGAAGAGATATTTAGAATGGGAAGATTGATGGAGTAACTATTCAAAAAATGAAAAGATATATATATATATATATATATATATATATATATATATATATATATATATATACATATATATATATATATATATATATATATATATATATATATATATATATATATATATATATATATATGAATAATTTAAAATGATAACAAGATTGAAAAGGGTATGGCAGTATTTCAATACTGATTATTTATACAGGAGCAATGATCTTCAATTTTGAAATTAAAATGATTGTTTGAGAGGATCTGAGATGTTTTCTATGGTTAAGGAAAGTCGACAGTGTATTGATTTGGCGAGAATAAACCAATAGATAAAAAATGCCACCCACCACTACCACAAAAAAGAGAAAATTTGATGAATCTCTTCAACACATATATATATACATATGCATATATGATATATATATATATATATATATATATATATACATATGCATATATGATATATATATATATATATATATATATATGTGTGTGTGTGTGTGTGTATGAGAAAGTTGTGCAAGCATACGTGCGTTTGCATGTATGTGTGATTGATTAGTACATTGGTCATTTATGCCATTGTGAAATAGCAAAGTACTACAACCACAGAGCGGGCTTTGCATTATTCTCCTTTTGCCTAGTCTGGTTCAAGCTTATAAATCAATACAGAAAAGATAGTCTGTGAGATTATTTCACTATTGCTCCACGGCGAGTCACTCTCTTCTTCTAAGTATGACACAAGGCCATTGTAGACCATTACTTGGCGGCATCAAACTTGATACACGACTCAAGACGAACTTCCAAAACCATCCTCGTATTTAGGACAACCAAACATACACTTCGTAATAATTATGAAATGATATCATTTTTTGATGTTGAACGATGTCTTCTAGGCTTATTTGAGCACAAAATCACAAATTTTAGGCACCCAACAAGGAATGAACTTACTTCAGTAATAATGATCTGCGAGACCAGCTTGCTGACTCCGATTCTGTGCTGACGTAGCAACGAGAATTCACCAAGTTTAGCACAATCTGACTTGAGACACCAAATATGACGCCCCCATTCCATTCACTATCAGTCTTTGAACATCCGTCGTTGAACATAGACCTTCCCAAAGATGTATTTTTTTTGCCGGACACAATTTCACGTCTGATCTCTTTTCAGTGGTTGTCTGACATTCTGGCATCATGGCCTGTCCATTGGCATTTGAGCTTTTTATAATAAATTTCATAATATCTCTGAATCCTGTTTTTCTTACTAATAAACTGTCTTGTGGTCGCTCCATTTGATGTAAAGCACACTCCTTTCGTACAATATTAACCTTTTGATCCAGCAACCTTTGGTCCGGGCTATTGTTATTCATCCACAAAGTTTGTTGCTGTTTATCGATTTGTAACGATTTTTAAATTGCGTGAAAAATACAACAATATAAGTTCAATGTAATTCAAATATAATAAATGGTTTGTAATAATTGGTTTATTCGTGTTTATTCGTCTTTTTCAATTAGTTTGTATTAAAATAATTTATAAGATTTAGAAAAAAAATGGTTAATACATAACTAATCTTAGGCTAAAATGAAACATCGGAAGATATCAAAATCATAGTTCTTCGATTCCGTTTGAAACCACGGTTGGATTTTTATACATTCGATCCAACAAGTCAGTTTATAAACCACTAAATTACGGTCCAAACTTTGGTTTGACAGTGTATCGAAGATCAAAGCAGATCCACTAACTAATAGTACCTAGTTAAAACGTGACGGACCATCGGTGCTACAGAATACCGGATTAGAGAGATACACTCTGTAAGTGTCCTGAAAGCCTAGCTTGTTAACTACTGCTCCCCAGCAAACCACCCTATGGTTGGATTGATTTTTATTGCTTGATAAGTTATATGGTTCCTCGCCCTCCACAAAATTAGCATGACATTTTTCAAATTTTACGATATGTCTTCCCTTGGCTCGGTTTTTATTCTTGTCTTTTTGAAGAAGAAGAAAAAAAAATCACTAAAAGAAAGAAAAGACTAAATAAAGCAATACATTTTTTGAATAGATCATTGAATGTGTATTTTTTCACATACATTAATGTTGTTTTAATAAAAGAGAGCGGATGGAATCTCATTGTTTGTTTATATGTGAGGGCAGGATATTGGGTCAAATTCGATTTGACCAAGTTTTGAATCCTTTTCTTGTGGAAGAAAACCTTATTGATTTTCTTTAAGGCCATAAACTTTGAGTGAATAAAAAATGATTGTCTTCTGCGTTTTTTCATTCAATTTAATTAAATAATATATATATATATATATATATATATATATATATATATATATATATATATATATATATATACATATATATTTGTGTGTGTGTGTGTGTGTGTGTTTGTGTGTGTGTGTGTGTGTGTGTAAGGTTGAATTTAAGCAATATATTTGTTTATGCATAATCCCCCATATATATACATGGGGGATTATGCGTAAATAAATATATCGCTTAAATTCAACCTTACTGACCGTCCAGTTCTGCGTAGAGGGAAAATGCCAGCTTCTGGGTCTGAAGCAAAGGTTTCGATCCTGCTTCGTGTTACTGGATGGGATAATGGATATCCTCATAGTAACACCGAAGAATGTAATACAACGAAACGGCTGTCTGTGGATGACTCAATAATTTAACTATAATCTTATACATATATATATATATATATATATATATATATATATATATATATATGTGTGTGTGTGTGTGTGTGTGTGTGTGTTCTGTATCACCAAAAATCTTCTGTGTTTGTAGGTATTCAGTTGGAATAAGTAATTTTTCATGTGAGTTTCTTATGTTCTTTACTCATTGATTTCAATACAGTTCCCACGTCATCCTTAACTGCTATTTCACTTTACGCTGGGTCAATACCAGAAATAAAAACATTGCAACTGAAGGAGCAACCGTAGTGTTGCTGGCAATCCAGATATGCAACAGAGAAGCCGTAAAGTGCTTCCGCCAAAAAAAAAAGGTGAAAGTTCTTGATTCAATGAAAAAAAAAAGAGAAAAAATCGAACGCAGAAGTTGTTCAGATCCACAGTACAAACAAATCTATCCGTCACATAACATTAATTTCGATGTATTGTTGTAATTTTTCTATTCTGTTAGTCGTTATTGTTACTGATTTTTTTATTGTGCCTAATTAATGAATTGAACTCTGTCATAGGTAAGCATTTATTGGAAAAACACCTAAGGCTATAAAGACGATGACTGTTTGCTAATTTCTTGGTTTGTTTCTTTGCTTATGTCATAGAGAATACCAAACGGCTTTACCCTATGGGCTGCAAATATGTTTACATGGGTAATTCGATCACATGATGAACATAGGTAGTTGGTGCTGACCTTTTGTGACCTCTGAAGGTTATTCAAGGGACTGGTCAATTTTGGCATTTTCAAATCAAAGGACAACACATACTTTTTCACCGAATTTAAAATATTTAACCCCTTTATTTAGTTTTATGGGATTTGTATGAAATATGATTTACTTTAACATACTGTAATGTTCTAATTTTTCATGTGCAGACCTGACAGGTGGGGTATGAGTTAATTTTATAAAATATCTATGAGATTTAAGTAACATTCCTATGCTGTAATATTCAAAAGATTTTTCGTATACAGGTCTGTCTTAATTGATTTTATGAAGTATTTATAATATACCATTTTCCTTTCTGTGTTGCTATATTTGAAGTTTCCCCAGGTACCTAAGCGATAAAGAGGTCGATAATATCTGCGGTTTCAGGCATCCGTTTGGGTTCTTGGAACATAACCACGGCACTCAAAGGGAGCACCGTAACTTTGTCTTTCTCGGTCAGATTCATTTCTCCGTCTGTCTGTCTGTTTCTCTCTCTCTCTCTCTCTCTCTCTCTCTCTCTGTTTATCTCTCTTTTCACCTTCTCTCTTTCATTGCATGTCTTCAATATTTTTTTTTGGCTTCTTCCTTTCATTGCTTCTTTCCCCCATGATTATTTTTCTCCGAAAATCTTCAATTATTTTGTCTCTCTTTACTTTCAACCAATTCACTGTTTTCCTTGACAGGTTGTTCTGAGTGCTCCCCCTCTCTCTCTCTTTTTCCCCTTCTCTGTCTCTCTCTTTATCTCTCATTCTCTCTCTCTCTCTCTCTCTCTCTCCAATGTTCTCAACTTCTTAGCCTTCTATATTCCTTATTCTATAAATCTCCGGCTTTATTCCTCGAAGTAGATGATTTGGTTAAGAAAAAACAAAACAAACTATGTTAATGATTACCAACACAACTAAAACAATAGACCCCTTGCGTTATGAAATTATTCATCACGACCATGCGACATTAAGCCTGAAAATTTATGAATATACTTGCTAGTAATGTACAAACTGCTGAGGGTAACCTTTGGGCTTTCCTTTTAATTTGTTTTGAAAATAGGCATTAAAGAAAAAGCTTAGTTTTAAAAGCATTTCTTCCTTGGAATACTGACGTGAAAAGTGGTGTAATAAAAAAAAAAGCTGTTTGTGACATCCGGGTTGAACACACTTCAGTCTGCAGCGCCTGTTGGAGATCGGGGAATGTGCCGATCAAAATATTGTCTTCTTGATAATAATAATAATAATAATAATAATAATAATAATAATAATAATAATAATAATAATAATAATAATAATACACTCGCATATGCACGCACACGTACACACACACACATGTACAAACACACACGCATGCACGCATACAAAGAAAAACAAAATGGGAGTTAGAGAGTATCAAGCAGTTCTTATTGTTGCCACGAAATATAGGCTCCCATTGAGACATTTTCTTTCCGTGAAGAGCACAGATATCCTACGTGAGAAAAAAACCTTGCACAGAATTCTTTTTAATGATCCTTAGTAAAGTTCAACTTGGACCTATTGTTACAGTCAGTTCCCAGGTTACGTTGTTCTGTTCTTCTTTTCAACATTCACCATTCAAGTGTCTGAAGTGGTCAAGATGACGTCCATGTAAGATGGGATTCTGATGTGATTGAATCCAAGTCTCGTTGGATTTCTCACTCTTTTCTCACTCCATGATTGCAGCTGCTCGATCAGATATTGATTTGTTCAATAAATATTTTATATCATCAAATTCATCCTGCTTTTGAAGAAAATATTTTGATCTCTTTTTCTTTCCATGCTCAATGGAGATTCGAAAAATCAACATTGATCCAGTATTTGTTGATACTGTTTTATAAAATTAGGGGAATCCTGATTCAAATTCAGCAGGAAATATGTTATAATCAGCAATATATAATCCTTATATTGTACATATTTCTGTTTGTATCTCCATTGTTGTTCAGGCTAATAAAAGATTCAACTGAATAGAAATGATCTCTCATTTTCATATTGTTTTATAGAGTTGGGTAAAAAAGTTGAACCTGGATTGATCTCGCATAACATTTACTCATCCATTAGGACTTGTCGAGAGAAATAACTCAATTTGTGATATTGAGATTAACCCAGAATATCGCCCATACTGTGTGATCTAGTTCCGGTAAGGTTTGGGAAGTTGTTTTTTTCTCAGCAAATTCCAATTGCCCTTGAACCACGAGATCTCAAAT
Source organism: Thysanoteuthis rhombus (assembly GCA_963457665.1). Taxonomy (NCBI): domain Eukaryota; kingdom Metazoa; phylum Mollusca; class Cephalopoda; order Oegopsida; family Thysanoteuthidae; genus Thysanoteuthis; species Thysanoteuthis major. The sequence continues at coordinate 38,708,009 of OY735207.1, forward strand.
CGTCTTTCTTTGTGTGCTTAATACTTTACCAGGTTCAGTGGACTGAATGTTGATCTTTGGAGTAATGGTATGAAAAGTTTTGAATAATTCAATTCATTCATATTTCTTATTCCGATATTCATGGGTATATGTGTATGTGTGTATGTTTGTGTCTGCGTGTGTGCGTTTCTTTTATGTACAGCAAAATTATAAATTTTTGAATATTTTTGACGTAGTCGTCTGCACATAAAAATGAAGTAACAGCCAGTTTGTGATTGTCTGAAGCGAAGCGAACTACAGTTTTTTTTTTTTTTTGATAACAGCCGACATCTTTTTGAATTTTGTTTCATGCTTAATACATTGCCAAAAGGCAAAGCGATTCGAAACCCTATTTGCCTGCTTGCCCGTCTCTCACGCATAACGCATTCAAAGTGAAAATAAAACCGAACTCTTAAGCGAATGTTGGCAATACAAAAGATAATGTCCCTTATAAATATATTTCTATTTGCCATTATCCATCGATCTGCGCATGTCATGAAAGTAACTCTGTAAAATCGGTCTTACTTAGAATATTAGGTTGTTATGTCTGAAACACCGTTTTGATATAGAGAATAATGAATTGGTGAAAGATTCATTGGTATGATTGTACTTTAAAGATTCAATTTAGATAAAGGTATAATTCGTCATTATTGTTTTTCTTTAGCCCTTAACTGCAGTGGTGTTCACCTGAGAAATTAGATCAAGCACGAATTCAAAATAGGACATAATGCTGCATTAGATGCTGGTAACGTCCACGAATCATTTTGAGCGAGCTCAGCCATAGTGTTAACTGTTCAGCGTTGGTTTGAAGGGTTCAGTTATAGTAATATTGATGCCAATAATGAACTACAAATAAAACCCTTATGTTTTTTTATGATGTAGAATTATCGGCACTAAAGACCAACAACCCACAAACAATGGTTCGAGCACTTTCAGGAGACTTTGAGTACACCAACAGTGACCATATCACGTCATTTCAAGGCAAAAGGATAGGATAAATAATTTGTGAAAATAGGCTTCACATGAACTGAATGAAATGCTCCTTGACAGCGCAAAGAATCGGGATATGAAGTCTTCCAGTATCCATCATATCCATCAGATATATTTCCAACAGATTATCATAAATGAAAGGTTCAATGATAGGGAAGCCATTATTTGATCTTTCAGGGAATTCGTGGCCACTAAAGCTAAAGAATTATATAGATGGCATCTGATAATTGGGAGATCGTTGGAAAAGGTTATTGCTTCAAATGGGTGATATTTGGATTGAATATTTACCCTTTTTTGTTTATGCCATCGGTCATCTCAATAAAAAAAAACAGTTTCTCATGTGAAACAACCACATATTTGTGATAACTCCAAAACCCACATTTTTAGTTTATCGATTATCAAATAACGAAGATAGTTACATCAATTACCTTCGTGTTGGTTCCCATACATTATAGTATCACTATACATTTTAGTGGTAGGAGGGAAAGAAAAAATGAATCGGTAATTATGGTTGCATTTTAACGCTGTGAACCCGGATTACGATGGTAAGGTTCTGGCTTTTCTCATCACTACCCACTTACTTTACTGCTACTCCACCACCCCAAAACTTTATCCAACAGTTTCCTGCAAAAACTAACTAAATATTTCTGGCTGTAATTATCCGATTCTCAAGCAATGGATTTTGCGACATTTTTGGTACAATTTTTCAGCCAGTTCCAGCTCTCAATCTGTGTGTTGTACTTAGAAAATCAAGGTTGTCATTGGATTGTCAGTGGTCAGGAATTAAGGCAACTGTTATTTACAGAATAGGACTACTATATGTATATACATGCATTACTAATGGTTTCACTATAGAACAAATTATAAATGATTTTGCAATAGAAAATGCATTATGAATGATTTTACTCTTAAATGCATTGTGAACGATTTCACTAAAGTATTGATAGGGAATGATTTTACAATAGAAATGTTCTGTAAGTGATTTTACTATAAAATGTATTGTATATGATTTGGCCAGGGAAATGCTCTGAAAATTAGGAAGATAATGATTGTCAGTAGTCAGGAATTAACACAAGCGTTACCAACAAACTGAATATTTATAAATGAATATCAAAATATATTTTTAAAGCTCTTGTCTGTAAATCGAACCTTGAATATTTCGAAGCTTGTTTTTCGGATTCTTCATTTTTCAAATTCGTGTGCTAGCGTATGTGTTCATGAGTGTACTTTATCTAAGAAACTCTGTAGGTTGGGCGCGTTCTGTACACATGTGTATCCTTGTAAGAGATTTTTTAAAATTTGTATTGGACGTGTGAATTCATTCATTGCATTATTTGATATGCACGTTTCGATTCGTCTTGTACGTTTGTCTCTTCCGAATGTCGTATATCTGATGTTGCTATTCGCGTGTGAAATTGTTTCCTTTGAGGTGAATTCCAACATAATATTATTGCTCGTTGCCTGTTACGCAAGACAGTAGTAATAGGTGGTGTTCATAAAAATTTCTTTCGCCAAAAAGTTTAAAGAAAAAAAAAAACGGGAAAAAATACTTCTGGGTACGTCAGCTTGGTCATTCTGGCAAATTTCCAATCGTCTGTTGATCAAAAATTCTGTTTAAAACCTGTAAAAGACAACAGAAACAGATTATTAAAATAAAATATTTCAATCCCTTTCTTAATTTTTATTTTACATTCAATTTTCCCAAGTAACGTTTCTGACAATCATAATTATAATCAACCTTTGACTAGTATTCTCATTCATCTTACTTCTAGATGTTTTTTTCTTCTTCATCTCAGCTACTCAGGCCGTAAGTCAATGGCAGTGAGAAAACAACACATTTAAAGGATAAACTCTCGGTGGGACTCGATCTCACACCTTTGTTTTTTCCTGGCTCAGGAAAGCCTGGTTTTTCTTACCAGCTGCTATTACCAATTCAACTGCAAGAATCAACTCAAATACTAAAAGTAACATTCATTTTTCTCATCTATCGCCGTCATTTTCCTTATTATTTTCATACTAGTTGTATTAGTAGCAGCAGTATCATACTAATGTTCTTTGTTAGATTAAGCATTGTCAGCAATTATTATTATCAATAATGATTTTTCGACTTGTATTTTCTTGCTGCAGCTGCCTGTAATGACACTAATTACCTGTTCTCGAATGAAACACTGAAATAAATTATGCTTGAATAACTAGCAATAATTTGGGGTCCTAATTTATGTTTCGTTTCACATCGCCTTCTTCAAGTCGTAGAGTATAAAAGGCTTCGGTATTTCTTTTATGGTGGTAGAACTAATCAAAGCTGCTATAGTATTTGCAGCATAAAAAAAACTGAGAAAGATTAAAAGACTTTAATTAAGAACCGTCAACCAAGACTACCACTAAAACTATCAACATAGATTTCTTCAGTTTTTAAATTGGTCTATCAGTCTGGCCATCTATGTTTCACGTGTACAGGTGTACCAATAGAGCTAGAGGGTCGAAAATATTAACATTTACTCCTTATTATCTCAAGAAAATACCCTTTTTTGAGTATTTGAAAATTCTACCCCTAAATAAGTTTTTAGAGGGGGGGAGGTCAATTTGCGCTCTAAGTTCATGCCAAATTGGTCCCTTAGTTTGTATCCGGTAGCATTCACGCTTTTTTTGTGTTCTTTTTAAAACATCAGCCATAGGAAGAGATCACTGCCCAACAAAAAGCAAGAGGAGTAACTTATTCATTTTTCAATTTTTTTGATTGATCGCCCCAAACATGGCATGTTACCAAAAGACATTGATCGCGAGACAGTTACTGTTGGGTGACTATCCAGACCTATTTTTATTGTACTTCAAAGAATAAATTAGGATATCAGATTACACTATGCCACTTTTTTGGAAAAAAAAAAAAACAACTCTTTTTTTTGCTCCTGGGTAATTAGTGTTATTTTCTGATTGATTAATTTCATAAAAGAATAAAAAATGACTACTATTCTCTTCAAACCTTTGTAATCAGAACGTTGGTATTTTGTAATGTACTTATTTTTTCCAGATAGTTTGGGAGAATTACTTGGAGGCTGGAAACTCCCCATCTACAGCTGTGAAAAATTGTTTCTTAATGCCAAATTCTATGTATAGTGATGACATCAACATCTTCAAGGATTACCCAATCACTCCCACGTAATGTTGCTTACTCCCACATTGAATTCGGGCGCTTGTTGTTTGTCCCGCCTTTTGCCAAGGTGTCCCTACTGTTCCAATGTAAAAGATAGCTCAGGAACAGTAAAACTGCTTTGGAGTGCCATCAAGAAAGCTACAAAGTCTCCAATGACCCCCACCAGCCGCATGCATCATACGTCTAGCTAAGTCTTGACACTTTCCCTATTGCAGGTGGATTGAGATACACAGAATTTTTCTTTTCCCCTGGTAGGCATGCCGAAATATGCTTTGTAGGCCTCGCACATCTCCGTAGATGCTGCTACGGTGTAGCGAAGGTCAAGGTCGGTTCCTTCATTTGACCCACGATGAAGAAGATCCTGAAGTGCAAGGGATTCCCCATGCAGATCACCAGGAAGGAGAAAGCAGCTTGATAAAACTTTGTCTCAATGTTTCAGGTTTTATAGGATAATCACAAGACTAAAAACTGTATTAAGCAGGTTTAGACTATGGTGAAGAATTGAGGTAAAATGGTCGGCAGGACATCTCTCAAAGTCTATATCCTTAACACAAATCTTTATGAATTCAATGAGAACTTAAGAGCGTATGCGGGGTTGCATGGTGAGCTCTTCAAGCAGAATCAACTGGACTTATTTTCCTTTTATAGCAACGGATATTCTATTTCCTCGTCCTTGCTCTGTAGGTCCGTCAGAGATAAAGAATACAAGCTAGCAACCTTGAACAGCACGCCTGACTTGAAGTTTTGGGAGTGTTTATTCATTGCATCCCCTGTACGGAACACGATCTTTTTTAATGTGAAAGAATCCGTCTGGCCACTCGATACAGAACTATTGAAGGTTGCATTTTATGGTTAACCGTCCGAAGATAGCCTGCTTCCCCTGTCACAGATATTAAAGCATTCCTTTAAGAATATCCCTCTACGTGCAACGGACGAGGTGATAACTGGGAGAAGGATCCCTGGTCAATATGTCAGGTTGTTACACGTGAAATTTTTCACAGTAAAATGAAAACTGATATAAACAGTTAAAAACAGTAAACATTTTATCAAAAAAATACGACCCATTCGAAGCAATAAACCATCCTCTAATGATAATATGCCATCTCTATAAAATCCATCACGTTCAGAGATCAAAGGTTCAAATTATGGCTACCTTATTATTAAACCTTTTATTGCAATTGAAAGGGCTATCATGGAGGGTGCTGTATGACTTCATATCCCAATTCTCACGACTTAGACACAGTCAGCTGAGAGATGCAGGGTCTGACTCTTTCATGGAGAATTTTATTCTGTTCATGCAAAGCCATTTTCACAACTTTCCAACCTATTGCCTTGAAATGATGTGATATCGTCGTGGTTGATATCTTAAAGTATCTAGAAAGTACTTGAACCGTTGCTTGTGGGTCTTTGGCCACTGCTATCAATAATTCTTCATCATCATTATGGACTGGTTTTGACCTTTCTGAGGTTTATTGTTGGTATCCATAATCCCAAATCTGAACTCTTTGTACTAAGACTCAACAGTTTGCAACGTACTAGCGTTCACTCCAAACGGCTTGTTGATATCATCAGCAGCTTGAGCAGCATTATGTCCTAATTTGAATTTGTTTTTGAAAATTTGTCTAACTTCTTTGGTGGACCCCATTGCTATTAAGGACTCAGAAACTTCCAATAATAACGAATTGTATCTCTGTTTTTCATTGAACCCATAGGAAATGCAATAACATTAGTAAATTTCCTTTTAGCATTATTCCTTATGATGTTGAAAAACAAAACAAAAAAAAAACAAAACAAAAAAAAAACAAACAAGAAAAAAACGACAATTCATTTGTAACAACCTAATACTTCGATGTTTAGGGGGGGTATGGGTTGCTATTAAAGCTAGAAGCAAAAGCCACAAATTTATTTCAACACCATAAATTAATTATCCTAATTTCAACTCAATTTTGATTTGGCATGATTAGTCAGCCTACTCTTAACAGTAGAGATAATGAAAAAAATAAAAAACAAAAAAAACAAGAACCAAGCCTTCGAGAACTACAATTATATAAAAAAAGAATGACTTTTTGGTGATTATTGAGCAGAAAATCCGAAAGAGGGCACAGAGAGAGAGAGAGAGAGAGAGAGAGAGAGAGAGAGAGAGAGAGAGAGAGAGAGAGAGAGAGAGAGAGAGCACAGAGAGAGAGAGAGCACACAGAGAAAGAGAGAGAGAGAGTTGGGAACTCAGAAATGGGGGGGGGGCTATAAATTGAGAGATAGGGCGAAAGCAAACAATGGAAACAACTCCCTCTGCTACTAAGTGGACGAAGAGGGCTAGAGAAGGAAAAAAAAAGAAGAGAGCAGTGGTACCATAAACAAAAGTTGAATTACGAAACTAAATCCTCCATCCTCGCTTTCTTTGATTAACAAAGTTGAAAGGGCAAATAAAACTCCATCATTAGATTTGTTGAAGCGGACTTTAAATAAATACTGCGACCACCCACACACACATACACACACGCACACACACTAATCTCCTCACGATGTTTGTTACTTCCACGACCCCTTCTTTTTTTCCTCCTGCTTTGTTTTTTGGCACGTATTGACTTTACACAGCAGTAGTAACTGGTGGCTATTGCTGGAGATCAAGGGACAGTAAGTCTCCTCAGCACGCCGACACTATCTCCTATATCATAATCTAGTGGATTTTAGTAGTGCTGTCATCTGGAGGGTTTTTCATTCCTTGTATTTGTACTGTGAGTTTTCGTATCAGCTGATAGCTTTCATTGGAAATTAATCGACAACAAGTCTCCTGCATACTCTAGCACCTTCCACAGTATTCTAGCTCATTTTTTTTTATTCATCATGCTGTCGTCTAGATGATTTAGATTACTATTCACATTCTCAATTTTCCCAGTCTTTTCGAAACTGTTTCAGGCGCGCCAGTAATGATGGAAACGACGTCCATCCATACGTTGTAGAATTTTTGTCAGGTTACTGGTGACGTTTACATATTCTCCCATCTTTTCATTCTCTTTCAGTTGAACTGTGTAGCCGACCGAGACGACGATCTCCACGATCTTCCTGTTTAAGAAGACTAGATCTGAACTTTTGGCTTTGATTGGATGGTTTTGTTCAAAATTGAGTCTCAGTTGAAATCAGAATAGTATTTTATATCTTATTTCATTATCCAGAACAACTTCTGGTTTGTGCTTATACTACTCTTACATGTATTGATATTTATAGTGAAAGAAGCAATATGAATTTTTTTTTGGGGGGGGCTCTTTTTTTTTTCACTACTGCTAATACTACAACTATTATCATCTATGATTATTTCTATTTTTATATTTGTTGTTGTCCCGTGTTTTTCTTTTTGTAGCACTTTTAATTACGGATATGGAGGGAGATATGAAATTAAATGTTACTCTAAGGTAGTCAAAGGAGGCTGAGCAGGTTTCAAGGTGGAGACAAAGCACCTTTTAATAATTATGAATTAAATTCGACCAATTGTTTCTCAAGTAAAAGCCACTCTTTTAATTCTCCGACGGAAATTCGATTACTTGATTATTGATTGATTGATTTGATATTTCTATCACTTAGATATCAATAATAGTAATAATAATAATAATAATTATCATTATTATTATAATTATTATTGTTATTATTATTATTATTATTATTGTTATTATTATTTGTAGTATGGCCTATCTTGGTGTAGTGCCGATAGTAGTCAGTGGCCTTGGTATGATATCTAATATTTTGAAAGACTGATGAAAGATGTGATAATCAAGTAATAGCATGAAATTCTTGCAGAAAGAAGTATTGCTGCGGACAGCAAAATTGATCAGAAATTACTTAGATACCATAGGTTTCTTGGTAGATCTTGCTCTCTAGGAAATGAACTGGCAGCTACTAAAAACGAGATAATAATAATAATAATAATAATAATTAATAATTAATTAATAATAATAATAATAATAATAATAATAATAATAATAATAATAATAATAATAATAATAATGATGATAACAACAACAACAACTATTAGCTGAACTCGTGGACATTCCACGGGCATTGACATATAAGATTATCTAATACCGCATTCCTCTGTTTTTATGTTAGCCTTTGCCTGCATTTTCTCATTATCTTGCTTATCCCTTCCAATCTTTGTTATTTGTCCATTTTTTCAACCAAAATATTATGCAAACATGGATTTGTTCCACAAGTAAAAAAATCTTCCTACCCCCTCAGTAAACTAACCTTCGTTCCCTCTCCTCCTACTCTCTTGTTGAGCTACTAAAAGCACCATTAAACTACCGTTCCTCTCTTCTGCCTCAACTATTTCTATCCTCTTACCAAACTTCTTAAGTTTCTTCTCTGTCCTCTTACTCCTTCCCACTCTCTAATCAAACTAACTAACTTTTTATGCTCCCTCTCTCTCTCTCTTTCTTCTTCTACCTCGCTTTCTTTTATGTCCTCTCTCTCTCTCTCTCTCTCTCTCTTTCTCTCTCTCTCTCTCTTCCTATTCGCTCATTAAACTAGCCTTTTTTTTCTCCCATTCTACCCTCTTATTAAACTATCTAACCTTCTCCTCGTGTCACTACTGAGATAACACGAATATTTTTCCATTATAAATAAAATAATGATGATGAAAAAGTCCCCCCCCCAGTGGTCAACTGGCATAGGGAGTTCAAAGGACTTGCTCCGGTCATGCACAGGAATCATCAGAAAATGTTTGGGGATCACCAGCAACTCACTACCGTCTTTCCGAATTCTCTAATAGTATCTTACTGTCGCAACCAAAACTTTCAATGTTAGTGTCCTGTCAACCAAAGTTTTAAGAAAATGGATCCAGCATCAAATACATACACAGCGATTTAAAAAGGCGGGGTCGCCTTAGCAAAATATGTGACCACATGGGACGGACAGAAGAATTAACCCATCTCAGATCTGGCTGGACATATGATATCTCTGGAGTTTCCCATCAATCAACCTGTCGTGTTTATGCTGCTTTATGTGTTGAACATGACATGCTGTATGCTGAATTAACATCTGTGACTTTGAGTCGACGCTTCAATAAGCATGAACCGGCAGCGACACAAATGAGCAAGCATTTCATTGACATGCAGTTTCGATTGTGACCTCCGAGTAAGTAAATGTTGAGACAGAGAAGTCAGGGTCCAGGCATCCTGAACAGTGGATGCAGTGAACCGTTTATTTAACAAAATTTTCAAAACGTCACGTTGTGATAACTTAAGTATACAACGTTTAATGATCAATTCTTTTTTTTCATTTTGTAGAATATTGGACGCATTGAACGTGTTTAGATCGAGTTAAGATATACAGTTATACCTTGCTCGCTTTCTATTCGTAGTTTCGATAATTTAGTTCAGTCTAGAATAATCTAATGGGAATTTTAGGGTAGGGTTTGCGTCGTAACACAAATAACCACACAAGGAGAATTTGCTGTTGTGAGTCTCTGACTGAAGGAAATATCGATTCCACCATAATTGACGGATCTATCACCAGAAAAAATGAAGTCAAGTTTTAAAATTTTAAGTGTTTACTGTATGGTTTAATGTATTCATCTTCTTGTGCGTACATCTACAATGGGCAAATAATAAAGTCTTTGCTTATTGTTTATGCTACAGGATTTATGGGTTTAGGGGACTGGGGGTACGGAGGGAGGGGTCAGCAAAAATCATTCGTGGATTTTCGTATTCACTGGTGTCTCCAATCCCTGCGAAAATCAAGTATAACTGTACTTCTATTTCATTTATTGACTGATGAAAACATGCAGAATATCGGAAAATTTCATGATCTTCTAAAAGTTTCATGAGAACAGTCTTGTTTTTCTTGATAATGATAAATACTTATGAGAAATGTTCGATAACGCATGTTAATACTTTAGAAGAAAGGAGAAAAACGTGACTGTTCGGAATTTTAGAAATATGATATACCGATATTGAAAATTTCCTATATTATTTGTATCTTCGTCAATCAAAATTCGACTGTTAGATCTGGCAATGCATGCGAAATTTCAGAAGTTTCTTGTCAATCAAAAATATTGTTTATGCAGCAGAATTTGCAAAACATGTCCAGTTATACGTGGAACTTACATCTACCGCTTTGAGCAGGCGTTCCGACAAGCATTGCAGCAATGTGAAAAATGAACCTGCAACGACAGAATTGAGCGAACATTCCAGTGACAACTAGCCATGAAGTTTCGATTAAGACCTCAGTGTATATGTCCCAGAAAGAGAGAGAGAGGGGGGAGGGGGCCTTGAGGCTCTAGCACACCTGAAAAGTTTGGGGATCTTGGGGCTCGAAACTCATGAACCAGGGGACTTAGATAACTATTTCGGCAAAATGGGTCGTATTCACCTTAAACTCTTTGGTAATTGTTTACGAAATATTTAAAATTTAGAGGAACATTAATGTGTGACTTTCAATTGACGTTTCGTTTTCCCTGACAGAACTCACATTTCACTTTATCAAATTTTTAAAAATCCTTGTTTTGAAAAGGCATCGCTTTATTGGAATTTTGATGCGTGGCGTTCAAATTTTATTTCGGTTTTCATTGCAGAATGCATCCTTCACGATTAAAAGGTGTGGGTTTTTTTACATTTGAATTTTGACAGACGGAGGAAATAATATCGAAAATTTTCAGGTTTGCTACATTATATCATAGCAAAAAAAAAAAAAAAAAATACAAAACAGTCGTTTTGCTTCTTCCTTCAATAATAATAATAATAATAATAATAATAATAATAATAATAATAATAATAATAATAATAATTTTCAATCTTTCCCCCCGAGGGGATGGCAGTGACTTATTCTTTTCTTGCATCGATTTGTACCAGGGATCTTTCTTCTTTCATTGGGATGTCTAGTAGGTTCTCTTCTCGTCTTTGACTTGTGTGTAGGCCGGGGTTTTTGTTTAGATTTGTTTCTACTTCAGCAGTTGCGTGAAGATATCCCTCTGAGGGTAAGTCGCGTTCTTTATATATATATATATATATATATATATATATATATATATATATATATATATATTGCAGATTTCCAGCAGCTCTCTCTGTTAGCCAGTTTCTTTCCAGAATTTGTTTTGCTTGGTCAGCAGGTTATTGTGAGCATGCGTTTTCTGTTACCCTCAACTGATGTTTTACTTTTTAGGTAGCCATAAATAACTAATTTGTTGTCTACATTCATATATCTTTTTCATATTTTGTCAAACAGTCGCCCAGTAACGACCGTGGCCCTCCTGTGGACCATCAAGTGAACACAAGCCGGTATTGTGTCCAGAAGGCAAATTTATGAATCGATTCTTACAGCATATTGAAACTAATAAAACAACGTAGCAGAAAAACCTCATAAAATAGTAAATGACATCTTTACGACACAAGAAAAAATTCCGAACAACAGGAACGAAAAGCCCGCCTGAGAAATGAGATTAGAAAAACAGATCTCACAACTACAGAGAGACGGAAAAAAAATGCTTAAAAACACATCGGTCATTAACAGACAACCAGTCAGACTATAGGACACATACTAGATAAGACAAAAAGGGTTTTCCAGTGACTGAAATACACAAAAGCTGACAAGCCGAAGATGCAACACAAAATACATATAGACTGTGTTTGTCCAATGCACACAAAATCACACTTTCTAGAATAAGGAAATAAAATCTTACCTAGACCTGAATAGAGAAAAAACGCAAAATCAGATACTACAAAAACAAATATAGCCTGGAACGATATGTGGCAATGTCAAAAGAGACAAAAAATAGCAATTATGATTAGCTAATATTTAAAAGTGGGGGGAATAGAATTGAATATAACCGCACAATAGCTAACTGGAAAGCACCAAGATCAGATGGTATTCTCGGATATTGTTTTAGGAAATTCACATCACTACATGACAGACTGATTCGCCAACTTCAGAGATGCCTAGATGAAAATAAGGTCCCAGAATGAATTAACAGTGACAGACAACCCTCATCCAAAATGATGCCGAAAAAGGGAAAGAAGCAAAGAACTATAGACCTATCATATGCTTACCACTAATATAGAAAGTTTTGACTGGACTCTTACCAGAAGAACAGAGAGGGTGCAGATAAAGAACTACGGGAGAGAATGATTTGATGATTCTGTAACAAGTAAGAAACGAGAAAGAATTACAATGCGATGGGTGGACTCCAATCAATGATTCGACTGACTAAAAAATCAGATGACGTTGCACAAGTCCCTACACTCTGAGATAAATTGTGTCTGAAAAGAAGAGAAGGGAACAAAAAACACACCAGTAAAAAACACTCGGTCCAAACGTATCAGGACGAACTATGCCAAGGCGAAGATTGACAGAACCCAGAAAAACAACGATTACCGCTTCCGTGGTGTAAGGGGTGAGACAATAAATCACATAACCAGTGAATGAATCAAACTACCCAGAAGAAGTACAATAACAGGGTAGCAACAGATACAGTGGGAACTAAACAACCGACTAGGATTTGGATGTGCAGACAAATGGTCCCAGCAAAAACGCAAGATCTATTAAATTTGAGCAAAGGAACTGAAACCTGCAGAATCATAGAACCAGTGAACCACAGAGTGAAGATTTTCAGGATTTAGACCGTGAGCTGAGAAGGGTGTTGAACATAAAGGTTTCGGGTTGTGCCAATAATAGTAGGCGCACTTGGAACAGTACCAAAGACATGGAAGCCAAGGTTAGAGCTGCTGGAGATAAGAGGAAAAATCGAGACAATGCAGAACACAGCACAACTGGGGTCTGCAACGGGATAACAGCACGGACAGATATGGCATGCGTGAGCCAAGTTGGAAAGTTTGGGACAGTACAAAGCACCGCGTTGCTGTGATATACGAGGATAGTGGGGGGAGGGCTGGAGAAGTGAGAATGCCTGATGTAAGTTCCCAGCAATGGCCCCTGGACGTCTGGTGTGAACATACAGACGCATGAATAATAGTTGGTGTACTTGGAACCGTACCAAAGACCCTGAAAATGAGATCTGAGTAACTGGGGATAAGAGGAAGGATTGAGACAATACAGAACACAGCACCACTGGAGACCGTATGGATACTGAGGAGAGTGTCAAAAATATGAGATCTACGACTTCAAGCTGTTAGCAATGATCCAACAGCCAAAAAAGGGCATGATGGGAGCGGTTCAAACTACAGAGCTGCTGTGATAGGTAAGAACAATATGAGAAGAGAGCGGGACACCTAAGGAGACTTAATGTCACCCAAGTTTCATCGATAACAACCAAACAACTGGTGTGAAACTGTAATCCACAGCACTGCTGTGGACAATGAAAATATGAGGACGAGGGCTCGGAACTTTAGGAAACTTGCTGTCACTCATTCTCCAGCGATGACCACCAGGCAACTGGTGTGAAAAAGCAAGTAACTAAAACTTGAGTTGTGGTAATATCATGGGATATCTTAGTACACACAGATCGAACCATCAAAGCTAACCACCAAGACGTAATCATTACGGATAGAAATGAAAAGGGGATGCCTATTAATAGATATGACCATTCAATCAGAAAAAAATATACACGCAGAGTTCGAAAAGTTGAAAAAAAAAAAAAAACTGCCCAAGTACGAAGATTTGAAAATAGAGATCGCAGAAATGTGGTAACCTGAGACTGCATCCATACCTGTTTTCATAAGGGCACTTGGGATCATGAAAAAGGTGTCAACAGATATTTAGGTAGAATATCAGGGAAACCAAGCGTCTATGAGATACGGAAATTTGTCCTCATTGCCTAAATCTCTCGCAAAGCATTGTCCATACAGATATTTTTTGTCTGTTATACAACTATGTACTATGTACAGTTCCATGTGTAGCGTCTTGTATTGACCCTTCTTTAGTATATATGAGAAGGAAAGAAAATGCCAGTGCTTACTAAGTCTTTACATCGTCGCATGCCCTCAGATTCAAAGCCGAAACTCGATGTGCAATGAATACCACTAGACATCAATAATAATAATAATAATAATAATAATAATAATAATAATAATAATAATAATAATAATAATAATAATAATAATAATAATAATAATAATTTGGCTGAAGACCTGAGGAGACTTATTGTCATTCAAGCCTTCAGAAATGACCATAGGGCAACCGGTGTGAAACTGTAAACTGCA